>CM073464.1:26343869-27543869 GCA_037074535.1 Gleditsia sinensis | reverse complement strand
GTTTATACAGCTGAACATAACATGATGAACTATATTGATGGTAAATTATGATTTATTGTTGAACCTACTAGGATGTAATTCTCACTATATTTCCATATCAGGTTCAGAAGAATAATGCAGATTTTCTCAATGACACTTATTATTTCCGTACGTTGGATCGAGGTGCCCTACCTTGGCCAACTACCAGTTATATCAGATGTATTTATAGTAGATGTGACTGAGATTTCGGTGAAGGTGCCACCCGCACCCGTGTCTCCGGAAGTAGTCGACATAGATTATTAGAACTAATACGTATCTTTGTACAAATATTTGTAAAATAATGGTGTGTATGGAAACTCAGTATTGTATCACTGTTAATAACAATTATGCTTGGTTAAAGTGATTATTATTACGAGTTAAGTGGTTAGAATTAAAGTAGTAATAAGTTCATGGAATTTTACAAATATAAAAAAAAATTTGTTACATTTACATAAATGGAGTTGTTACACGATAAACTTTATCATTATGCATTTGTAAATAATCTCACAATAACACATATATGAGTAACATCACACGTTTACAAGGTTCCAAAATTGATAATTATACATGCCAGGTCTATAAAGATCAGATTTACAGCGGAAACAAGGATCCTGCTTGTGACGTTCAGAGCAACTGTAGAGTACAAATATATTACAAATATAAAACATTGAGAGCCTAAAAACAATGTAGGCTCACCACTAGAGTATGACCCCTAGTCGATCACGTGGCTGTTGGACCAAACTCTAAGTCTTTATATGAAAAATAGATCAACATTGTGTAGTGAGCTTTACAACTCAGTGAGCAGATAACACCCCCTATAACCTCTTAGGTCAACATATGGATGTACTTTTCATTTCAAAGTTTCTCATATTGAAAAGTTACATTCAGAAGTACATTCATATGGGACCCGTATTTCAAAACATCTCTGTCAACAATTCATATTCATATTCATTCAAATCATATACAAAACTGTAACCATTTATGTAAATGTAACAAATTTTTTTTTTATATTTGTAAAATTCCATGAAGTTATTATTGCTTTAATTCTAACCACTTAACTCGTAATAATTATAACTTTAACCAAGCATAATTGTTATTAACAGTGATACAATACTGAGTTTTCATACACACCATTATTTCACAAACTACACACCATTATTTTACAAACATTTGTACAAAGATACATATTAGCTCTAATCATCTACGTCGACTACTTCCGGGGACATTGGTGTGGGTGGCGGCACCTCCACCAGAATCTCAGTCACATCTACTACAGATACATCTGATATAACTGGTAGTTGCCCAAGGTAGGGCACCTCGATCCAACGTACGAAAATAATAAGTGTCATTGAGAAAATTTGCATAATTATTCTTCTGAACATGATATGGAAATATAATGAGAATTAAATTCCAGTAGATTCAAAAATAAATCATAATTTACCATCAATATAGTTCCTCAAGTCATGTCCATCTGTATAAACTACAGAAAATATCTTTAGGTCACATGAATGCACTTTATCCATGCACATGAAAATTGTACAATTATGACATGTATGGCCTAAATACTATTTTTTAGGATATCATATGATGACTATCAATTTATTCTCATATCAAGCTACCCCAATTAGGGTGAGTATTTTCTACTTTCCAGTACAGGCTTTTCTCGCTCCGTCCGACATGGCTTACTTTCTCTTTCTTTTCTTATTAACATAATCATAACCGTTGGTAGGGCATCCCCTACTGGTGCACCACACGGATTGCCATGTGACCGTGCTCATTTCATTTCTTTTCACAATGATAGCCAAAAATATGCTTTCAATAACAAGTATGTTCATCAAAATATAACTATTACCAAAAATCATTGGTAATCATGCCATGAATATAACCATTTCAAATATCACTTTATAAAATATTTCCATGTCAAATTTTCACACCTAAGATGGTAAGAAGTTCATACAATGGCAATGGCTATGGCTATACTAGTCATTTATTATTTTCATTTATAAGATTCATCTTCTTTTTTAAATATTAATTTTATTTCTTTATTTTCTTGATGTAGGTTTTCATCCTATCTAACCTTCTAGAAAGGAAGAAAGAGGAAGGAGTAGTCTAGAGGACTAAGTACTTAAGGTAAGTTTAACAATATTTATTTTTGAAGAAAACTTTTGAAACTTATAATATTTATATGAGATTTTGATCTTAAAACTTTGATGATTGGTCATGAATGTTGCTATATCATGTCACATATTATGTATGTTTAAATACTTAGGCTGGTGTAGATAGTTCTGCATAGGTATGGCTATAAATGACAAACTTTTAAGCTTCGGTTTTTAAAATTCTGGGAAGAATCGGTTAGGAATTAAAACAAATGGTTAACATAAAAAATGTAGATTTATGTCGTACAAATTTTAATCCACTGGAATCACTCAATTTGGAATCCATATGAGGTAGATATGGTCCGATTAGCAATCAGTGGTCAGAAAATGGTTAATCATTGAAGAATGTGTTAGGAGAGCTTCTGTGTTTTAATTTCTGGAAATTTTTTGTAGGGAATTAAAATAAATGGTTAAAATAAGAATTATAGATAGATGTGTCACGAATTTTTAGTCACTAGAATCACTCAATTTGGAGTCCATATGAGGTAGATATGGTCCGATTAGTAAGCAGTGGTCAGAAAATAGTTAATCAGAGAACAATGTGTTAGGATAGTTCTGTGTTTTAATTTTTGGGAACATTATATAGGGAATCTAAACAAATGGTTAACATAACAAATGTAGAACTATGTCTAACAGATTTTTAGCCACTGTAATCATTCTATTTAGAATTCATATGAGATAGATATGGTCTGATTTGTAAGCAAATGTCAGAAAATGGTTAATCAGGTAGGAATATGTTAGGATAGTTTCTGTATTTTAATTTATGAGAATATTCTATAGGGAATTAAAATGAATGGTTAACATACAAATTATATCTATTTGTGTCACGGATTTTTAGCCACTGAAATCACTTAATTTGTAATTTTTATGAGGGAGATATGGATCGGCCAGAACCTATCCGAGAAGAAATAACATGTACTTTGAGGGAGTAATATCACCTTGATTTCTTAATATTTCGCTAAACTGTTAAATATAATAGTTTTCGATAATTGTTTTATCTTAAAATTGACACCAAGATCACCTACATCGGAGTTAAATTGAGGGAGTTATGCTCTGATGAGTAAGAGAAGGTTAGATAGGATGAAAACCTGCATAAAGAAAATAAAGAAATAAAATTAATATTTAAAAAAGAAGAAGAATCTTATAAATGAAAATAATAAATGACTAGTATATGCCATAGCCATTGCCATTGTATGAACTTCTTACTATCTTAAGTATGAAATTTTGATATGGGAATATTTTATAAAGTGATATTTGAAATGGTTATGTTCATGGCATGATTACCAATGATTTTTGGTAATAGTTATATTTTGATGAACATACTTGTTATTGAAAGCATATTTTTTGCTATCATTGTGAAAAGAAAAGAAATGAGCACGGTCACATGGAAATCTGTGTGGTGCACCAGTAGGGGACGCCCTACCAACGGTTATGATTATGATTATGAGAAAAGAAAGAGAAAGTGTGCCATGTCGGACGGAGCGAGAAAAGCCCATACTAGAGAGTAGAGGATACTCACCCTGACCGGGGTAGCTTGAAATGAGAATAAGTTGATAGCCATCATATGATATTCTGAAAATAGTTAATCCTGTCATACATATCATTATTGTATGTTTCTTATGTACATACATGTAATGCATTCATGTGACCAAAGATATTTTCTGTAGTTTATATAGCTGAACATGACGTGATGAGCTATATTGATAATAATTTATTGTTGAACTTACTGAGATTTAATTCTCACTATATTTCCATATCATGTTCAGAAAATTAGTTATATAACTTTTTTCTATGGCTCTGGCTTTTCGTGCACATTGGATCGAGTTACTTTATGTTGGCAGATCTCAGAATCAAATAAGATGTTTGTAGACGAGTTGGCTCAGATCCCGGTGAAGGTGCAACCACCCGCACCTATATCTCTGGAATTAGTCAACCAAAATAAACAAGATGTAAATATCTATGTGTTTGATATGTTGCATGTACGTTTTGATTAATGACATGTATGTGAACTCAATATTGTATAATAAATAAATAGAAAGGTTGTTACAGATTGTACCCTGAATACCCATTTAGGAAGTAGTAGTATTCTCTCCCAGCAAGCTTGTCCGACATTTGGTCATTGAATAGCAAGGGGAAATGGTCCTTTCTAGTGCTCTTGTTCTGCTTCCTGTAGTCCATGCAAATTCTCCAACCAGTACAATGAGCTCATTCTTTTCATTTTCATCCACAGTCATGTTGTAATATCCCAAAAATTTTATTTTTTTAAAATAATATTTTATTATAAACAAGTATGATTTTTTTTAAAATGACTATGCATGTTTTGCTGGAAGTAAATATATTTTTGTTTAAAATAATTATTGTTTTGCTTCAAATAATTATATTGGCCTCTAGTAAATTTTTGTTGTATTTTTAGAAATATTCCTTCTTTTATTATGTATAAAGATATTTATTTTGTGATTTGTTTTATTAAGATTTTTATCAAGAAAAATTATGATTTGAGAGTTTCATTAAAGGTTTATGAGAAAGTAAATTTTTAGAAATTTTTGGGATGTTTTAGGATGAAAAACGGTATTTATATGAATATATATGAAATAAAATAAAAATAGATCTAAATATTTAATTATTATTATAAAAATAAACAAAAGAGGAAATGGGAAGGGGGGAGACAAATGGAGAATCACAGAGAAGGTCAATAATGTGAATAGTGAATAGTACCTCCATATTTTCTCTTTAGATCTAGTGTGTCTATTGACTTCTGATCTCAAAACTAATGGTACCAATGGATTCAGGACAGAGAATACTACAGTTTTTGACCGATCAATTTTTCAAATCAGCCGTTGAATCGCCGTAGATCTGAAGTAGAAAATCTCAAAAGAAGGTAAACTCTGAAACTCTTACTTAGAGACCTCCAATTGAAAACCTGACATCGTAGATGGATTTAGGAGTTAGATAAACCTTAGGATATGAATTTTTTCGGTCATCTGATAGCTTTTTGTTCGTCATGAATAGTGATTTCCGGCGGGTGGATAGTATTTTTTGGTAGTGAATAGTGATTTTGGCCGGTGTGAATAGAATTTTTCAGTCGAGAACAATGACCAAGCTCCCGGAGTCATTTTTTAGGTTTTTGGACCCTCCGAACACGTTTTTAAGGTCTATTTGATCAAATTCAGATTGAAAAAGTGCATTTTACGACTGTCTAATCTAGGGCCCTTACCTTGTGAGTAGTTGATTCTGTCTATGACTTTTCCTATACTCTTCTTGATATTTGAACGTGTATTTGAATGTGTTTATGAGATATTTACACTTTTATATGATTTTGAAATGCATTAAAATTATCAGAATTGCTTACAATTTGAAATATGGTTCAAGAAGAGTATAGTTTTGGAAATGGATTTCTGAACTCATGGTGTATTTGATTTCACATGTATTTCTCATTAAATGATAAAGGGAATATTTATGCATGTGACATTATTTATAAAGTTATATGATTGCCTCGAGAAAGGGCATGTACATGTGATAAACCCTAAATGGGGAATTTATGACAGATGAATCTATACTGAGACTGAAAGTCTGTATTATATTGAGAATTTTATACTGGATTATATGGCATATATGCATATGATATTTTCTGTGGAGAAATCCTATTAGAAACACTGTCTGCTAACAGCAGGTGAGGTTAGCCCTGATGCACCTTGATTGCCTCAGCTAATAGGGGGTGGTGCTAGCCTCGTGTGAGGGCCAACACACGGGAGATGATATGTGATGGAGAGCGGGATGCCTCCTATATAGGCGAGATGCCAGTTATATGATATGTGATTTTGTCTTCCCTTACTGTGTGCTTGGGAAATACCCATATAGAGTCGCTTTGCGTGTCCTTTTGAATGGTAGTAGGGTAAACTTCAGCGAGATGCTGAGTTTAGGCCAATCCTATACCACCAAAGTATGAAAGGGGTTAAACTTTGATATGGTGGTTCTGATATGGGATCCTCCAAATGTTTTCATGTGAAATGTTTTAATGCATATCAAGTTTGATTTAAGATCATATTGTATCATATGTGGTTACAGATATTCGAATGCGATTTGAACTGAGAATATTTGAAAATGCGGGTCCCATATGGATGTACTTCTGAACTGTAATTTTTGATGTGATAAATTTTAATATATGAGTACATCCATATGTTGATCTGAGAGGTCATAGGAGGGATTATCTGCTCACTGAGTTGTCAAACTCACTACACGATATTTCTGTATTTTTCAGATAAGAATATAGAGTTTTGTCTTTTTCCTTCAGATGGGTGATCAGCTAGGCAACATTTTCTCTGGTGAGCTTATTTTGTTTCTAAGGTTCATAGATTTTGATTTATATTATACTTGTACTCTAGAGTATGCTCTATATGCCACAGGCAGGATCCCTGCTTCTGCTGTTACTCTGATGTTTATGGACTTGTTATGTATATGGTATAAGTATGGGAGAACCTATATGTATCTGTTTCCATGATAAATGATTGGAATATTCATGTCTATGGAAAATATATGTTCATGGTATATGTGTTTCACGTGCCCTAAAATTAGGGACGTAACAAACTTGTCACACCCTTAATTTTAGGAACGCAAATAACATTACTGTCCGATAACTATATTTTTATCTATGTGCAATCAACTTCATATGATGACATATCATAATAATATCATACGTTTGCAAGTTTCCAACATACATAACTAATCATTAATGCCAATTATACACTTAACAATATTACAACGGAAGCAAAGATCCTGCATGTGGCGTTCAAAGCAACTCTAAAGTACAATTATATTACAATTTAAATACTGAGAGCTCAGAAACAATTTAAGATCACCAAGAAAGTATGACACCTAGTCGATCAAGAAGCCACAGGACCAAACTTTGGGTATTTATCTGAAAAACATATCAACCACGTGTAGTGAGTTTTACAACTCAGTGAACAGATAATACCACCTATGATCTCTTAGGTCAACTTATGGATGTACTCTTTATTTTAAAACTTTTTACATTGAAAATTACAATTCAAAGGTACATCCATATAGGACCCGCATTTCAAATAATCTCTATGCAAAATCATATTCATATTCAATTCATAAGAAATGCTGTAGAATGATAATAATATCATAGTATGCATCAACATAATTCTTATGAAAACATTTGGAGGATCCCATATTAGAACCACCATATCAGAGTTTAATCTCTTCTGTACTTTGGTGGTATAAGATTTGCCTAAACTCAGCATCTTGCTGAGGTTTGCCCTACTACCATTCAAGAGTACACGCGAAGGGACTCTATATGGGTGTTTCCCAAGCACACAGCAAGGGAAGGCAAAATCACATATCATATAACTGGCATCTCTCCCATATAGAAGGCATCCCGCTCTCCATCACATATCATCTCCCGTGTGTTGGCCCTCACACGAGGCTAGCACCACCCCCCGCTAGCTGAGGCAATCAAGGTGCACCAGGGTTAACATCACCTGCTGTTAGCAGACAGTGTTTCCAATAGGATTCCTCCATAAAACTATAATCTCATATATTCCATATTAATCAAAACAAAGGTACTATTATAATACATCATTTTCATTCTCAGTATATTCTTCTATCAAAACTTTCCAATCAGGAGAATCATATATACATGCCTATATCCAAGGCAACATATCACTGTATCAAATAATACCATATGCATAACATATTTCTTTTGCCATATAATGAGAAATACATTTAAAAATCACATGTTCAATGTGTTTCAAACTTTATTTCAAAAGTCATACACTTTTTGAACTAGATATCATATTGCAATCATTTCAGATATTCTAAACCATTTCAGGAACATATAAAAGTATAAATAACTTATAAACATACTCATTTATCAATTTAAAGTTCAAGAAGAGTAAAGGAAAATTATAGAAAGAATTATCTACTCACAAGGTAAGAGCCCCATATTGGATAGCCCTAAAATGCACCTTTTCAATTTCAATTTGATCAAATAGACCTCAAAAATGTATTCGGAGGATCCAAAAACCTAGAAAATGACTCTGGGAGCTTGGTCACTCTTCACGACTGGAAAATATTATTCACGCCAGCTGAAATCACTATTTACCACTGGAAAATACTATTCACCTGCGCAGAAATCACTATTCGCGACGAACAAAAAGCTGTCAGATGGCCGAAAATATTTATATCCTAAGGTTTATCTAGTTCCTGAATCCACCTGCAGTGTCAAATTTTCAATTGGAGGTCTCCGAGTAAGAGTTTTAGAATTTACTTTTTTTTTTCTGAAATTTTCTACTTTAAATCTACGGCGATTCAACGGTTGATTTGAAAAATTTATCTATCAAAATAGTATTATTCTCCGTCCTGAATCCAGTGGTACCCTTAGTTTTGAGATCGAAGGCCTGTAGACACTCCAGATCTAGAGGGAAAATATGAAGATACTATTCACACTATTTTACTATTCATCAAATTTGCAGACGCTCCCTCCTCGGTTTCTATCTCCCCTCCCCCTTTTTCTTCTTTTTATTTATTTATTTTATTATTATAATAATAATTATTTAATAATTGAATAATAGGATTTTATTTTATATATATTCATATAAATACCGTTTTTCATCCTAAAATATCTCAAAAAGTTCTAAAAATTTACATTCTGATAAACTATTAGTTAAACTCTTGAATCATGATTATTCTTGATAAAAATCTTAATAAAATAAATCACAAAATAAATATCTTTATACATAATTAAGAAATAATATTTCTAAAAATAAAACAAAAATTTATTAAAGGCCAATATAATTATTTTAAGTAAAATAATAACTACTTTAATTAAAAGTATACTTGCTTTTAGCATAGCATAATCATTTTTAAACAAATAAAATATATTTGTTTATAGCAAAACTTTATTATTTTAAAAAAATAAAAGTTATGGGATATTATATTTTTCCCCCTTAAGAAATTGCATTTTGGCCCCGAAACGTAAATTCTCTTATTTTCTTTATAATTCTTTAACCAATGTAGTAAATAAACATATTTTCTACAATTCTTATCTCCATTTTCAAAATTCTCTCTTTTATTCAAGATTTTCTTTAATTAGAATTTTTCTTAAATTTACGGTTATTACATTAAATGTAACATCCTTAATTTTGTTTTTTTATTAATAAACATACTGGTGCGCACTGTCGCAGGTACACCCAAATTGATATCTTACCTCAAAACTAACCTGTAGTAGTAGGAGTAAGGGTTGATCCCACAGAGACTGGAATTACCTTATGTGATTGAAAAATGGGGGATTGATAATCGCAAGTTAAGTAAAGTAAAAAATAACGAAAATAAAGAAGAGAGTGATTAATGATAAAGACGTTGGTTTTGGTTGATTTCCACCGTCAAGGGATTACATTGATCATTGACAACATAATCAATACGTAATTGAATATCTATCATTGGGTTTCTAATCCTTAAGTCTAGTAAATTAATGACAATTGCACTAATTAAACCCTAATTAACAAGCAATCCTTTAGCACATCGGTAAAACATAACTTGTTAACCGCATGAAGAACTAGAGAAACTGATAGAGCTAAATAAATATAAACACATAGGCTATATCTAATTTAGTTAATCATTCATCATAGGTTCAATGATTTATAATCCAAAATCCTTAAGCCTATTTGCCTCATGAATCACAGAATTGAAGACTTTGTTCAAAACACAATTCAGCGGTAGATTAAGACAGAAAATATACTAGTAGGCCTCCCTAGCAATCATATGAATAATCATTGAGAAGAAGAGCAGATGAATAATCAATACTCAATTCAAATTGAAATAGTAAAATCAAATCCACATCTCACAATGCATGAATATCCCTTGAGGTTTCAATCTACCTCAACCAACTAAAAAGAACTAGCCACGCAGGGCCATAAGAAAATCTAAAGAAGAATTGAAGAACTTTGATGAAGAATTGGATCCCTTCTCTGCTTGCTTTCCTCCCTTTTTATAGATTCCCTCCTCCTAATCGAAGTAGGAGTGTTTCTAGGTCAAATCCCGGCCTATCGGGCTTCAATTGGAGTCAAGAAACCCTAAAAATCACAAATTCAATGAACTGATACGGCGGCGGGCACCGCGGCGCTCCGAAAAGCTTCTAACGGGGCACCGTGGCGCCTAGGCTAGCTCTGGTGAACTATGAATTCTGGCGCTCGGGCGCCGCGGCCCTCCGAACCTGCAATGATGCAGCGTCACGGCGCTTGGAAAACTCTAGAATTTGCCAAAGTACCAAACATGAAAGTTGTAGCTCTATGTCTCTTCTTTCCATAGCCGCTGCAATCACTTTAATCCAATCTAACTTGAAGGAGATATTCTAAAATTAGTGACCAAAGGTCAGAATTCACCCTGCTGCACTATAATTCTGATTTACGAGCTCTCTAACGCTATGAAATCTCCCTAATTTGACTACGTGTTAAACATAAAAGTTGCAGAGGATTGTGTTATAGTTTCACAACCACTTGAATCACTTTGATTGGAGTTCATAAGGCGGAGATATGCTCAAAACAGTGCTACAAGGTCTAGAATCGCTGCAATGTAGCATTTTTCCATGAATTTCTTATCTTTTTCTTCTCTTTTCTTCTTCCTTTGTTCCTACAACACAAAACAAAAAACAAAGCTAATTGCTAATTATATTTTACTTAAATCAAACAAAAAGTAAGTTTAAAGGTATTAATATCATGCTTAATTAAGATCACATCACATACATAAATATTTAATTAAGAAAATAAAATTTAATAGACAATTTTTGGATATCTAAGGAAATATAATCCTTAGAAATTCTTCACCTTACGTATATGTATAAAAATGTTCTAACATTAATGGAATAGGTAAAGAGAGAAAATCTAAGAGGAAATATTAGAAATAAACATGCTAAAGAAAGGTGAAATTCTTGGGTAAGGAAGATAAATTGTTGTGAAGCAAGTAAAGGTCTTAAAATTTCAAGAAGATTGGATTATGATAATTTTTCCTAATTTAAGAGCAAAACTTACTAGGTTTAGTATCTCCACCCATAAATTAGGCTTTCACCTATGGACACTTCATATAGAGTTTTTCTACTTCACATGAATTTTTAGTAAGCCAATAGGATAGCCCAAGGAATAAATAAAACATAGACTTGGACTAGGATATAGAAATTGGACCGGTAGCCCAAAAATCATGAAAATGTGACCAAGCCCGTTATGAAAGGTAGAATTTTAACCAAAGTAAAGAAAATGGGCAAGAATGAGCCTAAACCCAAGAGAAAAAATAAAAATAAAGTGATGAAATAATGGTCTAATCAAGATTAGGTGACATGGCATTAAGACAAAAATTTAGCAAGTGGTATGATATCCTACATTCATAATTTTAGCAAGTAGTATGATAATACATGGTATTAGGACAAAACATCTATATCCTACACTCATAATTTTAGCAAGTGGGTAATAATACATAGCATTATGATAAAACATTTTTATCCTACACAAATACTTTTAGCTAAGCAAGGAAGATTCGACGGTTTGAAATTTGCCACCTAAAATGGCAAACCTATCATACTTGATTAAGACAAAAGAAAAAGGAAGTGAATCCCTAAATCAAAGGGACCTTGTCCCTTATCTTAAGAACATATTATCATAATTTTCAAAATACAAATCTCATTTTTCTATGCATATCTTGACTAAGGAAGAGGAAGACAAGGACATCAGTTGTTTGTTTTTTTAAAAAATCAACCAAGTGCATCCTAATTGTGATAAAGTAGACCCATGATCATGAAATGTGAATTATTTGATAGTCTATTTAAGCAAAACCCACCCTTATAACATTATAATTTCGTCTAAGTGAGGGAGAGGAAAAAATAGAAGCAAGGTAGAGTGAGGAAAAGAGAGGAAGAAAGGAAGAAAGAGGAAGGAGAAGTCTAGAGGACTAAGTGCTCAAGGTAAGTTTAATAATATTTCTTTTTGAAGAAAAGTTTTGAAATTTACAACATCTATGTGGGATTTGGACCTTAGAACTTTGATCATTGGTCATGAATGTTGCTATATCATGTTACATATTATGTATGTTTGAATACTTAGGCTGGTATAGATAGTTCTGCATTGGTATGGCTATGGTTGGCAAAATTTTTAGCTTTTGGTTTTAAAATTTAGGAAAGAATCGATAAAAAATTTAAACAAATGGTTAACATGACAAATGTATATCTATATCTCACGGACTCTTAGCCACTGGAATCACTTAATTTGGAATTTGTATGAGGGAGATATGGACAGAATAGTAAGTAGAGGTCAGAACCTACCTGAGAAGAAATATTCTATACCTTGAGGGAGTAATATCACCTTGATTCCTTCATTTGTAGGTAAACTATTCAACATAATAGTTTTAGATAATTGTCTTAGATTTAAATTGACACCAAGATCAACTAAATCGGAGTTTAACAGAGGGTGGTATGCTCTAGTTAGTGAGAGAAGGTCAGAGATAATGAAAACCTGCATTAGGAAATAACACAACCTAAAGCATGGCCGTGTTCTTGGTTGAGAATGGCATTTTCAAGCCTAAAGCATGGGTGTTTTATAGTAAATGACCAAGCCATGTTATAGGATACGTTTAGGCCGATTCGAAAGCTAGTAAAACTTATTTTCAACATTTTGTTTACCCTAAATGAACCTAATTACCTAAAGGATATTAGTAGAAAACAAATTGATGAAGAATGATGTATTAAATTTGTGAGAACATGTGTTGGAAATTATATAAGTAGGAGAAAAGTGACTAAAGGTCATGCATAAAGAAAATGAAGAGATAAATATAATGTTTAAAAAAGAAGAAGAATCCTATAAATGAAAATAATAAATAACCAGTATAGGCTATAGCCATTGCCATTACATGAAATTTTTACCATCCTAAGTGTGTAATTTTGACATGGAAACATTTTGATGAAACATTATGGTATGTGAGTATAATAAACATACTTTTTATCGAAATCATATTTTTGGCTATTAATGTGAAAAGAAAAGAAATAAGCACGGTCACACGGCGATCCGTGTGGTGCACTAGTAGGGGACGCCCTACCAACAGTTATGATTATGTTAATGAGAAAAAAAAGAGAAAGTGTGCCATGTCGGACGGAGCGAGAAAAGCCTGTATCGAAGAGTAGAAAATACTCACCCTGACTGGGGTAGCTTGATATGAGAATTAAATTGATAGTCATCATATGATATTATGAAAATAGTTAATCCTGTTATACATGTCATTACTGTATGATTTTTATGTGCATAGATAAAGTGCATTCATGTGACCAAAGATATTTGCTGTAGTTTATAATGATGAACATGACGTGAGGAGCTATATTGATGATGAGTTATTGTTGAACTTACTGGGATTTTATTCTCACTATATTTCCATGTCATATTCAGAAAATTAGTTATGTAAATTTTTTTTCTATGGCTCTGTCTTTTAGTGCACGTTGGATCGAGTTACTCTATGATGGGCAGATCCTAGAAACAAATAAAATGTTTATAGTAGAGTTAGCTCAGATCCCGGTGAAGGTGCAACCATCTGCACCTGTATCTCTGAAATTGGTCAACCATAATAAATAAGATGTAGATATTTATGTGTTTGATATGTTGTACATATGTTTTGATTATTGACATGTATGTGAACTCTATATTGTATAATAATAAGTTATTACATAATTGGTATCAGAGCAGGTCGATCCTAGATGGCCAGTGGGTGGATGGTTATTTGAATTGATCTTATAGTGTCTTGAGTATGTTTGTGATTGTGCTGTGTAAGGGATTAGTGAATTTATATAGGTAAGAAATTACTAGTGTTTCCTATCTATATTCCGAGGTGGTGTTATGATTGCTGTTAAATATTTTTGAAACTAACTATTGGGCTTGATCACCTCAATAACAGCATAACTTTGTTTTTGCCACAGTAGGAAATGGCACCACCAAGGAGGAATCCAGCAAACAATGCAGAGGAAACCCTGCATAACCTTGCCACGACAATTCGAGACCAGGTCATAACCACCAATCAAATTTTAGAATACCTCCAGAACGCTAATAACCTGAATGGTGAGAATGGTGTTAATAACTGGATGACAGGAAATGATAATGGTATATCTGAGTTCCTAAGGACTAGACCACCTTGTTTTTAAGGCAGCTTTGACCCAATTGTAGCTGAAAGGTGGATAAGAGAACTAGAGAAAATCTTTGAAGTGATGGGTTGTACTGAGGAGCAGCAAGTTATCTTCACTGCATATATGTTGAAAGATGAAGTAGAATATTGGTGGCATGGAACTAGAGAACTTTTAGCTCACTAGGGAAGGCAGATCAACTGGTAAGTGTTCAAAGACACCTTTTTGGAAAAGCACTTCCCAAGTACTGTGTGGGCGGAGATGGAGATTGAATTTCTCCAACTTAAATAGGGCAGTATGACCATAGACCAGTACATCGCGAAGTTTGAGGAGTTGTCTAACTTCTCCTCTTATCTGTGATTTAACCTCGATGAAGCAAGGAAGGCTGTTAAGTTTGAAGCGGGATTAAATCCAAAAATAAGGAATGTTATTGTAGCTATGGAGATAAGGGAGTTTGTACCTCTGATAAATAAATGCAGACTCCTAGAGAAGAGCTTGAGGGCAATGGAAGATGAGAAACAAAGACGAAATTTTAGGAAAAGGAAGAACGGTCCACAAAATTCTAACAGAAATGTTAGAGGAAAAGGACAAGGTACTGGAAAGAGGCCAATGACTACAAGTCCCTGACATAAGGAATGCTGTTAAGTTCGAAGCGGGATTGAATCCAGAAATAAGGAATTCTGTTATAGCTATGGAGATAAAGGAGTTTGTACCTCTAATAAATAAATGCAGACTCCTAGAGAAGTGCTTGAGGGCAATGGAAGATGGGAAACAAAGATGAAATTTTTGGAAAAGGAAGAACGGTCCACAAAATTCTAACATAAATGTTAGAGAAAAAGGACAAGGTACTGGAAAGAGGCTAATGACTACAAGTCCCCGAACCTTCCAATAGAACTTTTCCATAGTCAAGAGTACTAAGTGCGAACGTATGCATAGTAACCGGCCAAGCTACATGGGATCAGATACTTGCTTCAATTGCGGAGAGAAGGGTCATTTTGCAAAGAACTGCCCACAAAATTTGGGAAAGCAGCCAGAACAGAAGACAAAAGTGAAGGAAGGGATTTCACCCTGAACGGCCAAGAGACAACTCAATCCCCCGAAATGATCCAAGGTACATGCTATATCTATGGATTTGCTCTTATGGTGTTGTTTGACTCTGGTGCTAGTCATTCATTTATATAAAAAGAATGTATTAGGAATCTTTAGTATCTTATTTCTGAAACCCCCTATGAGCTATCTGTAGTAACTCCTACGGGGGAAAAAGTCTTAACTTCCTCTGTATGTAAAGACTGTCAGGTCACTATTCAGGAGAAATTTTTTTTCTGTAGACCTCGTCGGTTGTAACATCCCTAATTTCGTTTCTTTTATTGATAAAAGTACAAAAATATTTAATTAAAGAAATAAAATTTATTAGACAATATTTTAGATATCTAAGGAAATATAATCCTTAGATATTCTTCACCTTATGTATATGCATAGAAAATGTTTCTAACATTAAGAGAACAAATAAAGAGGGAAAGCCTAATAGGAAAGAAATTAGAAATAACATACTAAAGAGATGCAAAATTCATGGATAAGGAAGAAAATTTTTTAGAAACAAGTAAATGTCTTAAAATTTCAAGAACATTGGATTAGGGTAATTTTTCCTAATTCAAGAACTAGAGTTACTAAGTTTAAAATCTTTACCCATACATTGGGCTTTTACCTATGGATACTTCATATAGAGTTTTTTCACTTCACATAAGTTTCTAGCAAGCCCATTGGATAACCTAAGCAAGAAATAAAACATAGACTTGGACTAGGATATAGTAATTGGACCAATAGCCCAAAAATTATGAAAATGTGACAAAGCCCTCCAAGAAAGGTATAATTTTATCCAAAGCAAAGAAAATGGGTAGGAATAAGCCCATAATGGGTAGGAATAAGCCCAAATCTAAGAGAAAAAATAAAATAAAATAAATTAGTTGATGATATAATAATGTAATAATAATAAAGATTAGGTTACATGGCATTAAGACAAAAATTTAGCAAGTGGTGTGATTCTACATTCATAATTTTGGCAAGTGGCATGATAATACAAGGCTTTAGGACAAAAACATCTATATCCTACACCCATAATTTTAGCAAGTGGTATGATAATACATGGTATTAGGACAAAACATTCATATCCCACACAAATAATATCAACCAAATAATGGAGTTTCAAGGGCTAGAAATTTGCCACCTAAAAAGGCAAACCTATCATACTTGTTTAAGACAAAAGAAAATCGAAATGAATCCCTAAATCAAAGGGACCTTGTCCCTTATCTTAAGAACATATCATCATAATTTTCAAAACACAAATCTCCTTTTCCTATGCGTATATTGACTAAGGAAGAGGAAGACAAGAACATAAGTTGTTTGTTTTCCAAAAATTCAACAAAGTGCATCCTAATTGTGATAAGGTAGACCCATGATCATAAAAGGTGTATTATTTGGTGGTCTATATAAGCAAAACCCACCCCTACAACATTTTAATTTCGTCCAAGTGAGGAAGAGAGAGAAATAGAAGCAAGGTAGAGTGAGGAAAGGAGAGAAAGAGAGGAGAAGAAAGGAAGGAAGAAGAAGGAGAAGTTTAGAAGGCTATGTACTCAAGGTAAGTTACGTTAATCTCCACTTGAGTCCATTTTTCTTCTTCATCCTTGAGGTTCAAAAATTCACCCTCCTTCTCTTACCTAAGCTCCTAGAAAAGCTAATGGAAGGGAGGAATCTTGCTACTTCTTTCAAGAGGAAACAAGAAAACCAATTCACTAAGTAAGCTAGGGAGATTCTTAGGTAAGTTTAACAATATTTCTTTTTGAAGAAAACCTTTGAAACTTATAATATTTATATGAGATTTTGATCCTAGAACTTTGATGATTGGTCATGGATATTGCTATATCATGTTACATATTGATCTTGCATGTGATGTATGTTTGAATACTTAGGTTGGCATAGATAGTTCTGCATAGGTATGGCTATGGGTGGAAAAATTTTAAGCTTCTGTATTTTAATTTTTAGGAATTATCTGTATAGAATTAAAATAAATGGTTAACATAAGAATTATAGCTATGTATGTCACGGATTTTTAGCCATTGGAATCATTCAATTTAGAGTTCCTATGAGGTAGATATGTTCCGATTAGTAAACAAAGGTCAGCAAATTGTTAATCAGGGAAGAATATGTTAGGATAGCTTCTGTATTTTAATTTCTGGGAATTATTTGTATGGAATTAAAATACATAGTTAACATAAGAATTGTATCTATGTATGGCACAGATTTTTAGCCACTAAAATCATTTACTTTAGAGTTCCTATGAGGTAAATATGTTTCGATTAGTAAACAAAGGTCATAAAATGGTTAATCAGGGAAGAATATGTTAGGATAGCTTCGGTGTTAAAATTTCTGGGAAAATTCTATAAGGAATTAAAATAAATGGTTAACATATGAATTATATATTTATGTGTCACAGATGTTTAGCCACTGGAATCACTTAATTTGGAATTCGTATGTGGGAGATATAGTCAGATTAGTAAGTAAAGGTTAGAACCTACCCTAGAAGAAATAATATTGAAGTTAAGGGAGTAATAACACCAAGATTTATTACTATTTTGCTGATATGATTAACATAATAGTTTTAGATAATTACCGTAGCTTTCCATAGACACCAAGATCACCTCAATCGGAGTTAAAATGAGGGAGTTATTCTCTGATTAGTGAGTAAAGGTCACAGAGCACGGCCAGGCCGTGTTCTAGGTGCTTCAAGCACGGGCTAGCCGTATTCGGGGCTATTTTTCAGTACATTTGAATTATTTTTAAAGCATGGCCGTGTCCTGGAACATTGCCAGACCGTGTTGGAAGCTGGTTAAACCTATTTTCAACATTTTTCTACCCTAGATGAACCTCTTTAACTATAGGGTAATAGTAGAAATCAAATTGGAGAACAATGCTCTATAAATTTGTAAGAACATATGTTGGAAATGATATAAATAAAAAAATTACTAAAGGCCAAGGATAAAGAGAAGGTTAAATATGATGAAAACCTGTGTCAAGAAAATAAAGAAATAAAATTAATATTTAAAAAAAGAAGACGAATCTTATAAATGAAAATAATAAATTACTAGTATATACCATAGCCATTGCCATTATATGAACTTCTTACCATCTTAAGTGTGAAATTCTAACATGGAAATATTTTATAAAGTGATATTTGAAATGGTTATGTTCATGGCATGATTACCAATGATTTATGGTAATATTTATATTTTGATGAACATACTTGTTATTGAAAGCATATTTTTGGCTATCATTGTGAAAAGAAAAGAAATGAGCACGGTCACATGGCAATCCATGTGGTGCACCAGTAGGGGACGCCCTACCAACGGTTATGATCATGTTAATGAGAAAAGAAAGAGAAAGTGGGCCATGTCGGTCGGAGCGAGAAAAGCCCGTACCGGAGAGTAGAAAATACTCACCCTGATCGGGGTAGCTTGATATGAGAATAAGTTAATGGCCATCATATGATATTCTGAAAATAATTAATCCTGTCATACATATCATTATTTTATGATTCTTATATGCATAGATATAATGCATTCATGTGACCAAAGATATTTTCTGTAGTTTATACAGCTGAACATGACATGATGAACTATATTGATGGTAAATTATGATTTATTGTTGAACTTATTGGGATTTAATTCTCACTATATTTCCATATCATGTTCACAAGAATAAATATGCAGATTTTCTCTTTGACACTTATTATTTCTGTACGTTGGATCGAGGTACCCTACCTTGGGCAACTTCCAGTTATTTCAGATGTATCTGTCGTAGATGTGACTGAGATTTCGATGGACGTGCCACCCGCACCAGTATCCCCAGAAGTAGTCGACATAGATGATTAGAGCTAATATGTATCTTTGTACAAATGTTTGTAAAATAATGGTGTGTAGTTTGTAAAATAATAGTGTGTATAGAAACTCAATATTGTATCACTGTTAATAACAATTATGCTTGGTTAAAGTGATTATTATTACGAGTTAATTGGTTAGAATTAAACTAGTAATAACTTCATGGAATTTTACAAATATAAAAAAAAAAAGAAAAAAAAATTTGTTACATTTACATAAATGGAGTTGTTACATAATTGGTATCAGAGTAGGTCGATCCTAGATGGCCAGTCGGTGGATGGTTATCTGAATCGATCTTATAGTGTCTTGAGTATGTTGTGGTTGTGTTGTGTAGGGGATCAGTGATTCATATAGGTAAGAAATTACTAAAGTTTCCTATCTATATGCCGAGTTGGTGTTATGACTGCTATTAAATATTTTTGAACTAACTATTGGGCTTGATCACCTCAATAGCAGCATAACTTTTTTTTTGCCATAGTAGGAAATGGCACCACCAAGGAGGAATCCAGCAACCAATGCAGAGGAAACCCTGCACAACCTGGCCACGGCAATTTGAGACCAAGTCATGACCACCAACCAAATTTTACAATATCTCCAGAATGCTAATAACACAAATGTTGAGAATGGTGCTAACAACCGGATGCTGGAATAGGTAATGGCATATCTGGGTTCCTGAGGACTAGACCACCTTGTTTCCAAGGTGGCTATGACCCAACGGTAGCCGAAAGGTGGATAAGGGAATTAGAGAAAATCTTTGAAGTGATAGGCTTTACTGAAGAGCAGCAAATTATTTTTGCTGCATATATGTTAAAGGATGAAGCAGAATACTGGTGGCGTGGAGCTAGAGAACTTTTTGCTCATCAGGGAAGACAGATCACCTAGCAAGTTTTCAAGGACATTTTTTTTGAAAAGTACTTTCCAAGTACTGTATGGGCAGAGAAAGAGATCGAATTTCTCCAACTCAAGCAAGGTAGCATGACCGTGGACCAGTATATTGCAAGGTTCGAGGAGCTGTCTAAGTTCTCCTTTTATTTGCGATATAATCCAGATGAAGCATGGAAGGCAGTTAAGTTTGAAGCGGGACTAAAACCGGAGATAAATAATGTTGTTATAGCTATGGAGATCAGGGAGTTTGTACCTTTGATAAATAAATGCAGACTCCTAAAAAAGAGTTTAAGGGCAGTTGAGGACGAGAAGCAAAGGCGAAACCTATGGAAGAAGAAGAAAATTTTTCCAAACCCTGAAAAGAACGTGAGAAGAAGTGGATATGGAGCTGGTAAGAGGCCATTGACTGCGGGCCCTAGACCTTTTCAACAAGACCTCGCCCCAGTCAAGTGCGCTAAGTGCGAACGCATGCATGGTAACCGACCATGCTACATAAGACAAGATGTTTGCTTCAATTGCGGACATAAGGGACATTTTGCGAGGAACTGCCCATAGAATGTGGGGAAGCCACCAAAACTGAGGCCTCAGGTGAAAGGAAGGGTTTTCACCCTGAGCGGCCAAGAGGCAGCTCAATCTTCTAAAATGATTCAAGGTACATGCTATATCTATAGATTTGCTCTTATGGTGTTATTTGACTCTGGTGCAAGTCATTCATTTATATCGGAAGAATGTATTAGGAAGTTTTAGTTTCCTATTTCTGAAACTCCCTATGAGCTATCCGTAGTAACCCCTACAGGGGAACGGGTATTAACTTCCTCTGTATGTAAAGACTGTCAAGTCACCATCCAGGATAACACTTTTTCTGTAAACCTCATTTGTTTACCTTTAAGAGGTATTGAAGTCATTCTAGGGTTAGACTGGATGTCTAGAAATTGAGTCTTGTTGAATTGTTGTAATAAGACCGTTGAATTTCTACCTCTTACTCCGAAAGAGGAGGTTCAGTTATTGATGCTAAATGCCAATCAAGTTAATAGGGAGTTGAAGAATGGAGTACTTGGATACATTCTCTTGTATTTATCAAACCTAGAAGTCGAATCGAAACTTGATGAAATCCCAATAGCCAATGAGTTTCCTGAAGTATTTCCATCAGATATTCCAGGCTTACCTCCCAAGAGAGAGATAGAGTTCTCTATTGATCTCCTACCTGGGACAGGACCTATCTCTATTGCACCATACCGAATGGCCTCGGAGGAACTACAGGAACTCAAGAAGCAGTTGGAGGAACTATTAGACAAGCATTTCATTAGACCGAGTGTATCACCTTGGGGAGCTCCTGTATTGTTTGTTAAGAAGAAAGACGGGAGCTTGAGACTATGCATAGATTACAGACAGCTGAATAAGGTGACTATCAAAAACAAGTATCCTCTCCCTAGGATAGATGACTTATTGGATCAATTGAAGGGACCTCCATCTTTTCTAAAATTGACTTGAGGTCAGAATATCATCATATTAGGATCAAGGAGGAGGATGTACCAAAAACTGCCTTCAGGACTAGGTATGGGCACTATGAGTTTCTCGTAATGCCCTTCAGGTTGACGAATGCACCTGCAATTTTCATGGATTACATGAATCACATTTTTCGACCCTACCTAGATCAATTTGTTGTAGTGTTCATTGATGACATCTTGATATATTCTAAGAGTGAGAAAGAACATGAACAACATCTCCGAATCGTGATGCAAGTGCTGAAAGAGAAAAAGTTATATGCCAAATTGGAGAAGTGTGAATTTTGGCTGTCAGAGGTGAAGTTTCTCAGACATGTCATCTCTAATAGAGGGGTAGCCATAGATCCTAGCAAGACGAAAGCAGTGATTAAGTGGGAGAGACCAAAGACGGTTACGGAAATCAGAAGTTTCCTGGGTTTGGCAGGATACTACAGGAGGTTTATACAAAACTTCTCTCGTATAGCCTTGCCATTGACTAAATTGACCAGGAAGGGAAGTCCTTTCAAATGGACTGATCAATGTGAAGCTAGTTTTCAGGAGCTGAAGACAAGACTGACCACTCCTCCTGTTTTAATTATTCCAGATCCCACAGAATATTTTGAAGTGTATAGTGACGCTTCAAAGAAAGGGCTAGGCTGTGTGCTGATGCAAGATAAGAGAGTAGTTGCTTATGCCTCTAGGCAACTGAGACCCCATGAAGGAAACTATCCAACCCATGATCTTGAATTAGCGGCAGTAGTGTTTGTCTTAAAGATTTGGTGACACTATTTGTACTGGCAACCTTTGAAGTATACTGTGATCATAAGAGTCTTAAATACCTCTTTGATCAGAAGGAGTTAAATATGAGGCAACGAAGATGGGTAGAATTTCTCAATGACTACAAGTTTGAGATAAAGTATCATCCCTGAAAGGCGAATGTTGTAGCAGATGCCTTAAGTCGAAAATCTCTACACATGGGCCAGATGATGTTGTATGAGATGCAAATGCTAGAGGAGTTTCGGAATTTGAAGCTGGACACAACTTTTTCCTCAAAGAAGCTAACCATTAATGGTTTAAGTATAGGGTGTGACCTTAGAGCCCATATCAAAGAGGCTCAAGTTCTCAACCAATACTTACAGGATCATAAAGATCAAGGAAATTTTTCTGTCATGGAAGATGGAGCAATCATGTACCAAGGAAGGATTTGTGTCCCTCAAGATCGAGAGTTGAGGAGTAAAATACTACAGGAAGCACATCAGAGTAAATATACTGTCCATCCTCGATGCACTAAAATGTACCAGGACTTAAAGAAGATGTATTGGTGGCTAGGGATGAAAAAGGATATTGCGGAGTTCGTGGCGAAATGTCTAATTTGTCAAAAGGTGAAGGTGGAGCATCAAAAGCCAACGGGATTTCTACAACCTCTTGAGATCCCTAAATGGAAATGGGACAGTATCTCGATGGACTTTGTTATGGGTTTACCTAAGACTTCAGTGGGACATGACTCTATCTGGGTAATAGTTGACAGATTAACCAAATCTGCTCACTTTCTGCCCATAAAAATTAACTTTTCACTGGATAAATTGGCCCAACTGTACGTCTAGGAAATAGTTAGACTGCATGGAATTCCCTTAAATACCGTTTCTGATAGAGATCCGAGGTTCACATCGAGGTTTTGGAAGGCGTTGCAGGAAGCTTTTGGTACTCAGTTACGATTCAGTACTGCTTACCATCCTCAGACTGAGGGGCAGACAGAACGAACCATTCAAACCCTAGAAGATATGTTGAGGGCCTGTGTGATAGAGCAAGGTAAAGGATGGGATAAGTACCTACCTTTAGTAGATTTTGCTTATAATAATAGCTATCACTCTAGTATTAAGATGGCCCCCTATGAAGTTTTATACGGTAGAAAGTGCCGATCTCCACTATGTTGGTTTGAAGTAGGAGAAAAGAACTTGTTGGGTCCTGATCTAGTTTAACAAGCCACTAAACAAATCAGGATGATACGAGACAAAATACTTACAGCTCAGAGTCGGCAAAAGAGTTACTACGATAAGAGACATAGACCTCTAGAGTTTGAGGAAGGAGACCATGTATTTCTAAAACTTTCCCTAACTACTGGAGTTGGTAGGTCTCTCAAAACAAGAAAGCTAAGTTCGCGATTTTTGGGACCTTACCAAATTCTGAAGAAAGTAGGGACATCAGCATATCAAGTTTCTCTCCCACCTAATTTGTCCAACTTGCATAATGTTTTCCATGTATCATAGCTCCGAAAGTATCTTCCAGACTCTTCACATGTGATACAAGATCAACCAATCCAAATAAAGGAGAACATGACATACCAGCTAGTACTAGCATCTATATTGGACACTGACGTGGAGCAATTGCGGAACAAAACTATTCCTCTAGTTAAGGTGTTATGGGAAGGTTTGACTTCAGAAGAAACAACTTGGGAGTTGGAAGAAGTCATGAGGAAGAAATATCCACAATTGTTCTTATTAGGTAATTTCTGAAATTTTGAGGACAAAATTTCTTTTAGAGGGAGAGAAATGTAACATCCCTAATTTCGTTTCTTTTATTGATAAAAGTACAAAAATATTTAATTAAAAAAATAAAATTTATTAGACAATATTTTAGATATCTAAGGAAATATAATCCTTAGATATTCTTCACCTTATGTATATGCATAGAAAATGTTTCTAACATTAAGAGAACAAATAAAGAGGGAAAACCTAATAGGAAAGAAATTAGAAATAACATACTAAAGAGATGCAAAATTCATGGATAAGGAAGATAAATTTTTAGAAACAAGTAAAGATCTTAAAATGTCACGAATATTGGATTAGGGTAATTTTTCCTAATTCAAGAACTAGAGTTACTAAGTTTAAAATCTTTACCCATACATTGGGCTTTTACCTATGGATACTTCATATAGAGTTTTTCCAGTTCACATAAGTTTCTAGCAAGCCCATTGGATAACCTAAGTAAGAAATAAAACATAGACTTGGACTAGGATATAGTAATTGGACCAATAGCCCAAAAATTATGAAAATGTGACCAAGCCCTCCAAGAAAGGTAGAATTTTATCCAAAGCAAAGAAAATGGGTAGGAATAAGCCCATAATGGGTAGGAATAAGCCCAAATCCAAGAGGAAAAATAAAATAAAATAAATTAGGTGATGATATAAAAATGTAATAATAATAAAGATTAGGTTACATGGAATTAAGACAAAAATTTAGCAAGTGGTGTGATTCTACATTCATAATTTTGGCAAGTGGCATGATAATACAAGGCTTTAGGACAAAAACATCTATATCCTACACTCATAATTTTAGCAAGTGGTATGATAATACATGGCATTAGGACAAAACATTCCTATCCCACACAAATAATATCAACCAAATAATGGAGATTCAAGGGCTAAAAATTTGCCACCTAAAAAGGCAAACCTATCATACTTGTTTAAGACAAAAGAAAATGGAAATGAATCCCTAAATCAAAGGTACCTTGTCCCTTATCTTAAGAACATATCATCATAATTTTCAAAATACAAATCTGCTTTTCCTACGCATATCTTGACTAAGGAAGAGGAAGACAAGAACATAAGTTGTTTGTTTTCCAAAAATTCAACAAAGTGCATCCTAATTGTGATAAGGTAGACCTATGATCATGAAAGGTGTATTATTTAGTGGTCTATATAAGCAAAACCAACCCCTACAACATTTTAATTTCGTCCAAGTGAGGAAGATAGAGAAATAGAAACAAGGTAGAGTGAGGAAAAGAGAGAAAGAGAGGAGAAGAAAAGAATGAAGAAGAAGGACAAGTTTAGAAGGCTAAGTACTCAAGGTAAGTTACCTTAATCTCTACTTGAGTCCATCTTTCTTCTTCATCCTTGAGGTTCAAAAATTCAACCTCCTTCTCTTACCTAAGCTGCTAGAAAAGCTAAGGGAAGGGAGGAATCTTGCTACTTCTTTCAAGAGTAAACAAGAAAACCAATTCACTAAGTAAGTTAGGGAGATTCTTAGGTAAGTTTAACAATATTTCTTTCTGAAGAAAACCTTTGAAACTTATAATATTTATATGAGATTTTGATCTTAGAACTTTGATGATTGGTCATGGATGTTGCTATATCATGTTACATATTGATCTTGCATGTGATGTATGTTTGAATACTTAGGTTGGTGTAGATAGTTTTGCATAGGTATGGCTATGGGTGGCATAATTTTAAGCTTCTGTATTTTAATTTCTGGAAATTATCTGTATGGAATTAAAATAAATAGTTAACATAAGAATTATAGCTATGTATGTCCCGGATTTTTAGCCATTAGAATCATTCAATTTAGAGTTCATATGAGGTAGATATTTTTTGATTAGTAAACAAAGGTCAGAAAATTGTTAATCAGGGAAGAATATGTTAGGATAGCTCCTGTATTTTAATTTCTAGGAATTATCTGTATGGAATTCAAATAAATGGTTAACATAAGAATTATAGCTATGTATGTCACAGATTTTTAGCCACTGGAATCATTCACTTTAGAGTTCATATGAGGTAAATATGTTCTGATTAGTAAACAAATGTCAGAAAATGGTTAATCAGGGAAGAATATGTTAGGATAGCTTCAGTGTTTTATTTTCTGTGAAAATTTTATAAGGAATTAAAATAAATGGTTAACATATGAATTATATATTTATGTGTCACGGATGTTTAGGCACTGGAATCACTTAAGTTGGAATTCGTATGTGGGAGATATAGTCAGATTAGTAAGTAAAGGTTAGTACCTACCCGAGAAAAAACAATATTGAAGTTAAGGGAGTAATAACACCAAGATTTATTACTATTTTGCTTATATGATTAGCATAATAGTTTTAGATAATTGTCTTAGCTTTCCATAGACACCAAGATCACCTCAATCAGAGTTAAAATGAGGGACTTATTCTCTGATTAGTGAGCAAAGGTCATAGGGCACGGCCAGACCGTGTTCTGGGTGCTTCAAGCACGGGCTAGCCGTGTTTGGGGCTGTTTTTGAGTACATTTGAAGTATTTTTAAAGCATGGCCGTGTCCTGGAACATGGTTAGACTGTGTTGGAAGCTGGTTAAGCCTATTTTCAACATTTTTCTACCCTAGATGAACCTCTTTAACTATAGGGTAATAGTAGAAATCAAATTGGAGAACAATGCTCTATAAATTTGTAAGAACATGTGTTGGAAATGATATAAATAAAAAAAATTACTAAAGGACAAACATAAAGAGAAGCTTAGATATGATGAAAACCTGCATCAAGAAAATAAAGAAATAAAAATAATTTTTAATAAAAAAAGATGAATCTTATAAATGAAAATAATAAATGACTAGTATATACCATAGCCATTGCCATTGTATGAACTTCTTACCATCTTAAGTGTGAAATTCTGACATGGAAATATTTTATAAAATCATATTTGAAATGGTTATGTTCGTGGCATGATTACAAATGATTTATGGTAATAGTTATATTTTGATGAACATACTTGTTATTGAAAGCATATTTTTGGCTATCATTGTGAAAAGAAAAGAAATGAACACGGTCACATGGCAATCCGTGTGGTGCACCAGTAGGGGACGTCCTACCAACGGTTATGATCATGTTAATGTGAAAAGAAAGAGAAAGTGGGCCATGTCGGACGAAGCGAGAAAAGCCCGTACCGAAGAGTAGAAAATACTCACCCTCACCGGGGTAGCTTGATATGAGAATAAGTTAATGGCCATCATATGATATTCTGATAATAATTAATCCTGTCATACATATCATTATTGTATGATTCTTATGTGCATAGATATAATGCATTCATGTGACCAAAGATATTTTCTGTAGTTTATACAGCTGAACATGACATGATGAACTATATTGATGGTAAATTATGATTTATTGTTGAACTTACTGGGATTTAATTCTCACTATATTTCCATATCATGTTCACAAGAATAAATATGCAGCTTTTCTCTATGACACTTATTATTTCTGTACGTTGGATCGAGGTACTCTACCTTGGGCAACTTCCAGTTATTTCAAATGTATCTGTCGTAGATGTGACTGAGATGTCGGTGGACGTGCCACCCACACCAGTGTCCCCGGAAGTAGTCGACATAGATGATTAGAGCTAATATGTATCTTTGTACAAATGTTTGTAAAATAATGGTGTGTAGTTTATAAAATAATAGTGTGTATGGAAACTCAGTATTGTATCACTGTTAATAACAATTATGCTTGGTTAAAGTGATTATTATTACGAGTTAAGTGGTTAGAATTAAACTAGTAATAACTTCATGGAATTTTACAAATATAAAAAAAAAATTGTTACATTTACATAATTGGAGTTGTTACATTTGTCTACCTTTAAAAGGTATTGATGTCATTCTAGGGTTAGACTGGATGTCTAGAAATTGGGTCTTGTTGAATTATTGCAACAAGACCATTGAATTTTTACCTCCTACTTTAGAAGATGAGATGCAGTTATTAATGCTTAATGCCAATCAAGTTAATAGGGAGTTGAAGAATGGAGTACTTGGATACATTCTCTTACACTTATGAAATCTAGAAGTTGAACCAAATCTTGTTGAAATCCCAATAGCCAACGACTTTCCTGAAGTATTTCCATCAGATATTCCAGGCTTACCTCTGTTGTATCTATTTTACTAATTACCGCAAGCGCACGGCGTAGTTGTAGCTAGTCCCGTGAGTACGGGTCGTATCCTACAGAGAACAATGTCAATTACTAGAATGATGCGAAATATGCTATCTAAATCGATGTAATTCAATGGAGAGTTTGTCACAATTAAGTAAATTAAGGATTCAATTAACAAAAGCCTAGGGTTAGGGTTCACCACACTTATGATATTCAACATTCAACTTGTACCTCTAATTGCAATTATCTAGGTAATATGGGATGGTTTAGCCTTAATTAATTAGCAACCTCTTTCAAACATTACTAATTGTACCTAAGTTGATCCAATTGCCTACTTTCGTGGTTCTTAGTTCAACCTAAGTCCATTAAGTTCTATGCCAACCATAGAATACAATTAATCAGTTGTCTCGTGCCCACTAATTGATTCATTCCTAGAGAACTTTAAACTACTTTCGTGATTAAGATATCCCTAATTAACTATTAGTTTCCAATATTAATCTTTACCTTTCAGTTCATCAATTAATATCCTAAGATGTGATAAAACGTTGGCCATACATTCATCAACTCATATAATCAATGCATAATAGCTAATCCTAATTAACTATGGATAACACAATTAGGGTTCTAACAATTCAATTAGCACAATGTATCATCACATCATAAGTGGGTTTACCGAAACCCTAGATCAAATCTACTCAAGCATGATAGAAAGATAAATCAAAAATATAATCCAATTCATTAAGTAAATCTATTCAATACAAACCAAGAGAAAGAGTAGAAGTATAGATGAGTGTAGAGATAGAAAGATAGAACTTGGATGAAGAATGTAATGATGAAATACAAACTTGAATTTCTATAAATTCTACTCTAAGAACATAAATCAAACATTAATCCTACTCTAAACCTAATCTAATGGTGTTTCCTAAGCCTAAAACTGAGTAAAAGAAGGTCTGAATGCGTCTAGATGAATTCCTCTGCGTTTCTCCATGAATATGTATCAACTTGGCTGCCCAAAACCCTAAAAATCATGTTGTACAAACCTGAAGCATAGCCGTGTTCCAGGAAACGGCCTGGTCGTGCTTCAGGCTAGATTCTGGGAGTTTTCTGCATCTTTCGTACAAAACACGGCCTAGCGTGTTGGGGGCTGCCATTCTCCTTTATTGCCAATTTTTTGGTGTGTTGCCTCTTTGCTTCCTCCTTAGCATGTTCCAAATCTGTATGGCACTTCTTCTGGGCATTTTCCCTTTCTTCTTGGCCTTTTTTGCTCTCCTACAAACATAAAACAAACCAAAGCAGTATCCAGAGCAAAGCATAACCAAATGCAGAGAAATAACCATAAGTTTAGTACAAATTAGGGGATAAATATAACCACTAAACACTCAAATTTCCCCTTTATCAACTCCCTTATGCTTAAACCTTTGCTTGTTCTAAAAAAAATAACATATCATTTTATAAGGAAGGGGGAATATGCAATCAAATTTCAGAAGATAGAAAAATGCAATACAGGTAATTTTTCACTCAATCAGTGTGCACACAATAGATATATGAATAAAAATTTATCAGATAGTCTCTATTCTTCTAAAAGTAAAACAAAATTCTCCTATTATATATCTACTTCTATTAGTACCCTTGAATGTATGCATCTAATTGATTTTCAAACACTCAAGTAGGCCACCTCATCCTTTAGATCTCTCTATGTTGCCTTATCCTTATTTCTATTTTTCTTACTCAATTTCTTTTATTTCTCATCGTTTTTTTATTTCATTTATCATCATTTTTTTCTTTTATAAAAATATGCCATGAGTGCATTTTATGCTCCATCTCACTAGGGTAAAGACAGCTAGGTACTCATACTAAGGCCTTTTTAGTGCCTTGAAGGGGTACTCAGAGTGAAAACTTTTTGGGTGTTATATTCCCTCATTTTTCACCTCTCCCAGCCTTTACACTCTCATAGTGTTAAAAATCAATAAGAACATACAATTCAAAGAACAATAGGAGAGATATTTTTCAAAAAATTAGAAGTTTAATGCTAGAAGAGAGAGGCTAAAATTTAAACTACCTATTTCATACCCTATTGTGCATCACATGTTCATGAGTTAAAATCAACATATATTACATCAATTTATCTCTGAAATAGTAAACTATGTGATTTTGTAGTGCAATATGAGATATTCAGCCAATAATAACTAATTAGAGAAAACCACAAGTCTAAATCTACTCCCCCATGCTTAAACTTGACATTGTCCTCAATGTCAGTAATAATTGAAAGTACAGACAAAGGGAGAAGTAACTTACTTACTTAATGGTCTTCTGAAAGAGGTAGAGGTGGGTTCTCGCTAAAGTGCCAATTGTACCATGCTTTCATCCGCAACAGGTAGGTCAGATTTAGGCAGTTTAGCATTTTGAAATTAGAGCTCAAAGCATGGTCAATAGGTTTCAAAATTAAGGAGCATGCAATTTTCAATTCAGTTCAAGGCAAATAAAAAATATAGGGTAAGTCAATTTTCATCATGCAAAGTATCTACTCTCAATGAGATTTACCCAGCTAATCATAAATTGAAGCAGATAAATTACAACCAAATTTAATGCCAATTTATATCTCAGGCAGCAAGGTGCAAGTTAGAATCAAATCAATCTAGGAGTAATGCACTAATCAAAGAAAGAATCAACTTAGGCATTGCAAAAATCAGAAACCCATAGAAACTATTCAGCAACCCATAAACTTAAAGGCCAATTTCAAATTCCAAATTAGTAAAGATGGATTGATCATTTCAAAATTTAGTTTAAATTTCAATTGCAAGAAACCTATAAATTCATAAGTAAATGCAATGTGTAAGATAATCTTCAAGCAGAGGATTACTAACAAAGCCAGTGAACTCAGCAGGTTAATTTTAATTTTTGGCAGATTTTTTTTACCTGGAGCATGGTTGTGCTTCATAGCATGGCCTGCCCATGCTTGGCACTGGAAATCTAAAAAATTTTGGAATGTGCCCGTGGTAGCCAACACGGGGATGGATTGGGACTACACCATGGCCGTGTCCTGTGACACGGCCAGCCCATGTTGCTGGCTAGATTTGGAATTTCTTAGAAAACAACTTGTGTTGAGCAACATGGCTAAGGTGTGCTTGGGCTCGACGTGGGGCGTGGACGTGTCCTATGACACATCCAGCCCATGTTTGCTACTGGATCCTCCAATTCTTCGAAAATCAGTGTAGTTTTTGAGCCCTTTTAATTTCCTTTGATTTCCATCCTTTAACTCAACCTTGGACACATGGGAATTTACCTATAAAACATGAGGAAAGACTCATTAAACCTATAACCAAAGAAATTAACTAAAATTAAAGATTAAAAAAAACAAAACTAAAAACAAGAAAAAAAAAACTAAAAGAAAGAAAAAAAATAAAAGAAACTTTAAAAATTAAAGTGTGGGTTGCCTCCCACAAAGTGCTTGTTTAAAGTCATTAGCTTGACTCTTTGGCATGCTTTCCACTAAAGGAGGCTTGAAGAGAGTTTGAATAACTCTCTTTGCTATCCATTGCCTCTTAGTATGTTGCTTGAGGCTTTGCCCAATTGCTTTCAAGGATCCTCTTGGCTCATTCTTGTCCTCCTTAGCTCCATTGAGGTTGAGAGGATGTGGCTTAAGTTATACTTTTGGAGCTTGGATTGCCTCCTCAATAGCCTTCTTTTCTTCCCCCTATTTGACAAAAACACAAGAACTTTCCACAGATCATAACTCAAGTGGGTTAGAAGGAGGAAAATTCATGGCATTATCATTCATATTTGGTTTAGGTAAACCAATCATACAACAATATTCATTTAGAGATGGGGTTTTGATGGCATCATTCAAATTAAATTCTTCTTTCTCATCCCCTACATGCAAAGAAATCTTTCCATCTCTCACATTTATATTAGCACCAATGGAAAGGCCTTCCAAGAATTATGGGGATTTTGTCATCTTCTTCCATCTCTAAAATAACAAAATCAATAGGTATGAAAAATTTACCCACCTTTAGAGGAACATCCTCTAATATACCTACTGGATGCTTGATGGATCAGTCAGCCAATTTAAGAGAAAGGGTGGTAGGTTTAAAGTCATACATTTAAAGTTTCTTGCAAACCGAAAGAGGCATGAGGCTCACACTTGCTCCAAGGTCACATAGGGCTCTGTCAATCTTCATATCTCCTATAAAGCAAGGAATTGAGAAGCTTCTGGGATCCTTAATCTTTTGTGGCAGCTTATTTTGAATTAAAGCACTTGATCCCTCTATCAATGCTACAAAAACTTGCTCTTCAATTTTCCTCTTGTTTGAGAGAATTTCCTTCAGAAACTTCGCATAGGAAGGCATTTGGGAGATGGCTTCTAGGAATGGAATATTGATATTCAACTTCTTCAAAACATCCAGAAACCTCCCAAATTGCTTCTTTTCCTCTTCTATTTGTTCCTCTTCTCTTCTCTTCTCTTCTCATATGTAGCCTGACGTTCATCTTCTTTTACTTCTCCTCTTCTCTTTGATTTAGCCAATTGTTTACCACTTCTCAAGGTAATGGCATTACAGTGCTCCCTAGGATTCTCAGTCTGACCTAGAAGTCTGCCAAAGTTCCTATTAGAATGGTTCACCTGCTGTGCTATCTAAGTTTCCAACATCTTACTATGGGTAGAAAGTGAGTCAACCTTAGAGGCTAAATCTTTTATAGCCTCATTCATTGAGTGGCGCTAGGCTCTGAATTCATCATTTTGTTTACTCTGTGTGGTGATGAAATTTTCCATCAGAGCCTCCAAATTTGACTTAAGCTGAGGTGGAGGATTGAATGGCCTCTGATTTTGGAACCCAGGAGGTTGCCTAAAATTATTCTGAGACTGCTGATTTGCATTCGGCTTGTAAGAGAGATTCGGGTGATTCCTCCAGCCTGGGTTATATGTGTTGCTGTACGGTTTGTTTCTTTGATTGTTGTTCACAAAACTTACTTGCTCACAATCCTGAGGTGCAGAGTTCCCAAGCTGGCACTCATTGGCCATGTGACCAATGCATCCACATATCTCACAAATAGAAGATGATGAAAAGGAACCAACATTGTTGATGCTTAACTTATCTAATTTCTAAAACAAGGCATCAAATTTAGAAGTTAGATGGTTAAATGCATTAACTTCATACATACCTGATGCTTTTCTTGGCTACCTCTCACTAGACCAAGAGTAGTGATTTTTGAGCCATTTCTTCAATCAGCTCATATGCCTCATCTATAGTTTTATTCATAATGGCCCTTCCATCTGCAGCATCCACAGACATTCGGGTGCTGTAAATCATTCCATTGTAGAATGTATGGACTATCAGCCACTTCTCCAATCCATGGTGTGGGCATATTCTGAGGAGATCTTTAAATCTCTCCCAAGCTTCAAATAAAGACTCACCATCTTTTTGAGCAAAGGTAGTGATTTGATTCCTAAGGTGAGCTATCTTACTTGGCGGGAAATATTTGGCCAAGAAAGCTTGAGAAAGCTGCTGCCATGTAGTTATTGACCCCGATGGATGAGAATGCAACCATGCACGGGCCTTGTTCCTAAGAGAAAATGGGAATAGTCTCAGTCTAATGGCATCTGAGGATACTCCATTTAGCTTTAAAGTGTCACAATACTCCAGAAAGACTAAAAGATAGAGATTTGGGTCTTCAGTAGGTGACCCTCCAAATTGATTCTGTTGAACCATCCATAAAAGAGAAGGCTTTAGCTTAAAGTTGTTGGCCTCAACAACTGGTCTGACGATACTTAGATTCAGGCCATGAGTATCTGGGGCGGTAAAATCCTTAAGAGATCAGTTATCTCTCTCTACCATGGCAGGTGTAAAATTCTCTTGTTTCTGTATTCTTCTTCTCTGTAGGGTGCGCTCAATCTCTGGGTCCAATTCAACAAAGAGTTCGCGTCCTCTTCGCATAAAATAGCTACACACCTATGAAGGAAGAAAAAAGAACAAAAATCAAAAGAAAATTATGCAGAAAATTAAAAAGAAAGTGATCTAGTCTAGCTACTTCGCAAAATATATAATATTGACTATTGCTCCCCAGCAACGATGCCAAAACTTGTTGTATATATTTTACTAATTACCACAAACACACGGTGCAACTGTAGCTAGTCCAACAAGTATTGGTCGTATCCTATAGAGAACAATGTCAATTACTAGAATGATGCAAAATATGTTATCTAAATCGATGTAATTCAATGAAGAGTTTGTCACAATTAAGTAAATTAAGGATTCAATTAACAAAAGCCTAGGGTTAGGGTTCACCACACTTATGATATTCAACATTCAACTTGTACCTCTAATTGCAATTATCTAGGTAATCTGGGATGGTTTAGCCTTAATTAATTAGCAACCTCTTTCAAGCATTACTAATTGTACCTAGGTTGATCCAATTGCCTACTTTCATGGTTCTTAGTTCAACCTAAGTCTATTAAGTTCTATGTAAACCATGGAATACAATTAATCAGTTTTCTTGTGCCCACTAATTCATTTATTCCTAGAGAACCTTAAACTACTTTTGTGATTAAAATATCCCTAATTAACTATTAGTTTCCAGTATTAATCTTCACCTTTCAGTTCATCAATTAATATCCTAAGACGTGACAAAACGTTGGCCAGACATTCATCAACTCATATAATCAATGCATAATAGCTAATCCTAATTAACCATGGATAACACAATTAGGGTTCCAACAATTCAATTAGCACAATGTATCAACACATCATAAGTGGGTTTACCGAAACCCTAGATCAAATATACTCAAGCATGATAGAATGATAAATCAAAAGCATAATCCAATTCATTAAGTAAATCTATTCAATATAAACCAAGAGAAAGAGTAAAAGTAGAGATAAGTGTAGAGATAAAAAGATAGAACCTAGATGAAGAAAGTAATGATGAAATACAAACTTGAATTATTGTAAATTCTACTCTAAGAACATGAATTAAACATTAATCCTACTTTAAACCTAATCTAATGGTGTTTCCTAAGCCTAAAACTGAGTAAAAGAAGGTCTGAATGCGTTTGGATGAATTCCTTTGCGTTTCCCCATGCATATGTATCAACTTGGCTGCCCAAAACCCTAAAAATCATGTGCTGTATGGACCCGAAGCACGATCATGTTCCAGGACACGGCCTGGTCGTGCTTTGGGCTAGATTCTGGGAGTTTTCTACATCTTTCGCACAGAGCATGGCTTGGCCGTGCTTCAAGCACACCAAGCATAGCCTGGCCATGTTGGGGGCTGCCATGCTCCTTTCTTGCCAACTTTTGGTGTGTTTCCTCCTTACTTCCTCCTTAGGATGTTCCAAATCCATATGGCACTTCTTATGGGTGTTTTTCCTTGTTTCTTGGCCTCTTCTGCTCTCCTACAAACAAAAAACAAACCAAAGCAGTATCCAGAGCAAAGCATAACCAAATGCAAAGAAATAACCACAAGTTTACTACGAATTAGGGGATAAAATATAACCATTAAAAACTCAAATTTCTCCTTTATCAACCTCCCAAGAGAGAGATAGAGTTTTATATTTATCTCTTACCTGGGACAGAGCCTATCTCTATTGTACCTTATAGAATGGCCTCAAAGGAACTACAGGAACTTAAGAAATAGTTGGAGGAATTGTTAGATAAGCAATTCATTAGAACAAGTGTATCACCTTGGGGAACTCCTGTATTGTTTGTTAAGAAGAAAGACAGAAGCTAGAGACTATGCATAGATTACAGACAACTGAATAAGTTGACTATCAAAAATAAGTATCCTCTCCCTAGAATAGATGATTTATTATATTAACTAAAGAGAGCCTCCATCTTTTTTAAAATTGTCTTGAGATCAGGATACCATCAAATTAGGATCAAGGAGGAGGATGTACCTAAAATAGCCTTCAATAGAAAAAGTTGTATGCCAAATTGGAAAAGTGTGGATTTTGGCTGTCAGAGGTAAAATTTCTCGGACATGTCATTTTCAATAAAGGGGTAGTTGTAGACCCTAGCAAGATGGAAGAAGTGATTCAGTGGAAAAGACCAAAGATGGTTATAGAAGTCAAAAGTTTCTTGGGTTTCGCAGGTTACTACAGGAGGTTTATACAAAACTTATCTCGTATAGCCTTGCCATTTACTAAATTTGTAACAACTCCATTTAAGTAACAATATTATTTTTTTAAATACCATGAAGTTATTACCTCGTTACAACTTAACTCAAATAAACATTTATTTAATTTATACAATACAGAGTTTACACACATATAATTAATCAGTAACATTTGTACAAAAGTCTAACACATATATAATTACATCTTATTCATCCCTGTTGACCAGTTCCAGAAATACGGGTGCGGGTGGTTGCACCTTCACCGAGATCTTAGTCAACTCGACCAAAGACACCATATATATTACTGGGATCAGCTCAAAATAGAGTAACTCGATCCAATGTACACTAAAAGCCAGTGCCATAGAGAAAATATGCATAATTATTCTTCTGAACATGAAATGGAAATATAGTGAGAATTAAATCCCAGTAAGTTCAACAATAAATCATCATCAATATAGCTCTTCACGTCATGTTCAGTTGTATAATCTACAGCAAATATCTTTGGTCACATGAATGCACTATATTTATGCACATGACAATCGTACAATAATGACATGTATGACAGGATTAACTATTTTTAGAAAATCATATGATGAATATCAATTTATTCTTATATCAAGCTACCCCGGTCAGGGTGAGTATTTTCTACTCTCCGGTACAGGCTTTTCTAACTCCGTCCGACATGGCCCACTTTCTCTTTCTTTTCTCATTAACATGATCATAACCGTTGGTATGGCGTCCCCTACTGGTGCACCACACGGATTGCCATGTGACCGTGCTCATTTCATTTCTTTTCACAATAATAGCCAAAAGTATGCTTTCAATAACAAGTATGTTCATCAAAATATAATTATTACCAAAAATCATTGGTAATCATGCCATGAACATAACCATTTCAAATATCACTTTATAAAATATTTTCATGTCAAAATTTCACACTTAAGATGGTAAGAAGAACATATAATGGCAATGTCTATGGCATATACTAGTCATTTATTATTCTCATTTATAAGATTCTTTTTTTAAAATATTAATTTTATTTCTTTATTTTCTTGATGCAGGTTTTCATCCTATCTAACCTTCTCTTACTAATCAGAGCATAACTCCCTGAATTTAACTCCGATGTAGGTGATCTTGGTGTCAATTTCAAGATAAAACAATTATCTAAAACTATTATGTTGAATAGTTGAGCGAAATATTAAGAAATCAAGGTGATATTACTCCCTCAAAGTTTGGATGATTTCTTCTTGGATAGGTTCTGACCTCTACCTACTAATCTGTCCATATCTCCCTCATAAGAATTCCAAATTAAGTTATTCCAGTGGATAAAAATCCGTCACACATATATCAATAATTTTTTTGTTAATCATTTATTTTAATTCCTTATAGAATATTCCCAGAAATTTAAACATAGAAGCTATCCTAAAATATTCTTCCCTGATTAACCAATTTCTAACCACTGCATACTAATCGGACCATATCTACCTCATACGAACTCCAAATTGAGTGATTCCAGTGGTTAAAAATTCGTGACACATATATATATATATATAATTCTTATGTTAACCATTTATTTAATTTCCCTACAGAATGTTCTGAAAAATTACAACACAGAAACTAACCTAACATATTCTTCCCTGATTAACCATTTTCTGAGCACTGCTTACTAATCGGATATATCTACCTCATATGGTCTCCAAATTGAGTGATTTCAGTGGCTAAACATCTATGAGACATAGAGCTACATTTTTCATGTTAACCATTTGTTTGAATTCCGTACCGATTCTTCCCAGAATTTTAAAAATAGAAGCTTAAAATTTTGCCACCTATAGCCATACCTATGCAGAACTATCTACACCAGCCTAAGTATTCAAACATACATAATATGTAACATGATATAGCAACATCCATGACCATTTATCAAAGTTCTAAGATCAAAATCTCATATAAATATTACAAATTTCAAATCTTTTCTTCAAAAAGAAATATTGTTAAACTTACCTTGATCACTTAGTCCTCTAGACTTCTCCTTCCTCTTTCTTCCTCTCCTTTCCTCACTCTATCTTGCTTCTATTTTTCCTCTCCCTCACTTAGACGAAAATTCTAATGTTATAAGGGTGGGTTTTGCTTAAATAGACCACCAAATAATTCATCTTTCATGATCATGGGTCTACCTTATCACAATTAGGATACACTTGGTTGAATTTTTGGAAAACAAACAACTTATGTTCTTGTCTTCCTCTTCCTTAGTCAAGATATACATAGCAAAAGGAGATTTGTATTTTGAAAATTATGATAATATGTTTCTAATATAAGGGACAAGTTCCCTTTGATTTAGGGATTCATTTCCTTTTTCTTTTGTCTTAATCAATTATGATAGGTTTGCCTTTTTTGGTGGCAAATTTCTAGCCCTTGAATCTCCATTATTTGGTTAAAATTATTTGTGTGGGATAGGAATATTTTGTCCTAATGTCATGTATTATCATACCACTTGCTAAAATTATGAGTGTAGGATATAGATGTTTTGTCCTAAAGCCTTGTATTATCATACCACTTGCTAAAATGATAAGTGTAGGATATAGATGTTTTGTCCTAAAGCCTTGTATTATCATACGACTTGTTAAATTTTTGTCTTAAAGTCATGTAACCTAATCTTTATTATATTATCACATGATTTATTTTATTTTATTTTATTTTTCCTCTTGTATTTGGGCTTATTCCTACCCATTTCCTTTGCTTTGGATAAAATTCTACCTTTCTTGGAGGGCTTGGACACATTTTCATAATTTTTGGGCTATTGGTCCAATTTCTATATCCTAGTCCAAGTCTATGTTTTATTTCTTGTTTAGGTTATCCAATGGGCTTGCTAGAAACTTATGTGAAGTGGAAAAACTCTATATGAAGTGTCCATAGGTGAAAAGTCATTGTATGGGTGAATATGTTAAACTTAGTAACTTTATTTCTTGAATTAGGAAAAATTACCCTAATCCAATGTTTTCTTGAAATTTTAAGACCTTTACTTGTTTCCAAAAATTTATCTTCCTTACCCAAGAATTTCACCTTTCTTTAGTATATTATTTCTAATTTTTCCTCTTAGGTTTTCTCTCTTTACCTATTCCATTAATGTTAGAACATTTCTATGCATACACGTAAGGTGAAGAATTTCTAAGGATTATATTTCCTTAGATATCTAAAAATTGTCTAATAAATTTTATTTCCTTAATTAAATATTTATGTACTTTTATCAATAAAAGAAACGAAATTAGGGATGTTACAAAATTGACCAGGAAGGGAAGTCTTTTCAAATGGACTGATCAATGTGAAGCTAGTTTCCAAGAGATTAAAACAAAATTGACCACTCCTCCTATTTTAATTATTTCAGACCCCACAAGACATTTTGAAGTGTATAGTGACACTTCAAAGAAAGGAATAGGGTGTGTAATAATGCAAGACAAGAGGGTAGTTGCTTATGCTTCTAGGCAACTAAGACCCCATGAAGGAAATTATCCAACCCATGATCTTGAATGGCAGCAGTGGTGTTTTCCTTAAAGATTTGGCAACACTATTTGTATGGTGCAACATTTGAAGTATACTGTGATCATAAGAGTCTTAAGTACCTTTTTGATAAGTAAGAGTTAAATATGAGACAACAAAGATGGGTAGAGTTTCTCAATGACTACAAGTTTGAGATAAAGTATCATCTAGGAAAGGCGAATGTTGTAGCTGATGCCTTGAGTCGAAAATCTTTACACATAGGTCAGATGATGGTGTATGAGATGCAGATGCTAGAGGAGTTTCAAAATTTGAAGCTGGCCACTACTCTTACACCAAAGAAGCTAATCATTAATGATTTAAGTATAGGGTGTGACCTTAGAGCCCAGATCAAATAGGCTTAAGCTCACAACCAATACTTATAGGATCATAACGATCAAGGTAGTTTTTCTGTCATGAAAGATGGAGCAATCATGTATCAGGGAAGGATTTGTGTCCCTCAAGAACGAGAGTTGAGGACTAAGATCTTGTAGGAAGCGCATCAGAGTAAATACACAGTCCATCCTGGATGCAATAAAATGTACCAAGATTTAAAGAGGATGTATTGGTGGCTAGGGATGAAAAAGGACATTGCCGAGTTTATGGCGAAATGTCTCATTTGTCAGAAGGTAAAGGAAGAGAATCAAAAGCTAGGAGGATTTTTACAACCTCTTGAGATCCCTAAATGGAAATGGAACAGTATTTCGATGGACTTTGTCATGGGTTTACCCAAGACTTCTGTTGGACGTGACTTTATCTGGGTAATAGTCGACAGATTAAACAAATTTGCTCACTTTTTGCCTATAAAAATTAACTATTCACTGGATAAATTAGCCCAATTATATGTCCTGAAAATAGTTAGACTACATGGAATTCCCTTAAATATCGTTTCTGATAGAGATTCGAGGTTCACGTCAAGGTTTTGGAAGGCGTTGCAGGAAGCTTTTGGTACCCAGTTGCGGTTCAGTAATGCCTACCATCCTCAAACTGATGGGCAGACAGAACGGACCATTCAAACCCAAGAAGATATGTTGAGGGCCTGTGTGATAGAGCAAGGTAAAGGATGGGATAAGTACATATCTTTAGTGGAGTTTGCTTATAATAATAGCTATCACTCTAGTATTAAGATGGCCCTCTATGAAGATTTATACGATAGGAAGTGCTGATCTCCACTATGTTGGTTTGAGGTAGGAGAAAAGAACTTGCTGGGTCCTGATCTAGTTCATCAAACCACTGAACAAATCAAGATGATACGAGATACTTACAGCTCAGAGTAGGCAAAAGTGTTACTATGATAAGAGACATAGACCCCTGAAGTTTGAGGAAGGAGATCATGTATTTTTGAAACTTTTCTCAACTACTGAAGTTGGTAGGTCTCTCAAAACTAGAAAGTTAAGTCCGCAATTTTTGGGACCTTATCAGATTTTGAAGAAAGTGGGGACGTCAGCATATCGAGTTGCCCTCCTACCTAATTTGTCCAACCTGCATAATGTTTCCCATGTATCACAGCTGTGGAAGTATCTTCCAGATTCTTCACGTATAATACGGGATGAACCAATCCAAATAAAGGAGAACATGACATACCAGCTAGTACCTATATCCATATTGGACACCGACGTGAAGCAACTGAGAAATAAAACCATTCCCCTAGTTAAGGTGTTATGGGAAGGTTTGATTCTGGAATAAGCAACTTGGGAACTAGAAGAAGTCATGAGGAAGAAATATCTACAATTGCTCTTATTAGGTAAATTTTGAAATTTTGAGGAAAAAATTTCTTTTAGGGGGAGAGAAATATAACATCCTTAATTTGGTTTTTTTATTAATAAAGATACATAAATATTTAATTAAGAAAATAAAATTTAATAGACAACTTTTAGATATCTAAGGAAATATAATCCTTAGAAATTCTTCACCTTACGTGTATGCATAGAAATGTTCTAACATTAATGGAATAGGTAAAGAGAGAAAACCTAAGAGGAAATATTAGAAATAAACATGCTAAAGAAAGGTGAAATTATTGGGTAAGGAAGATAAATTTTTGTGAAGTAAGTAAAGTTCTTAAAATTTCAAGAAGATTCGATTAGGGTAATTTTTCCTAATTTAAGAGCTAAAGTTACTAAGTTTAGTATCTCCACCCATAAATTGGGCTTTCACCTATGGACACTTCATATAGAGTTTTTCTACTTCACATGAATTTTTAGTAAGCCAATAGGATAGCCTAAGGAAAAAAATAAAACATAGACTTGGACTACGATATAGAAATTGGACCGGTAGCCCAAAATTCATTAAAATGTGACCAAGCCCATTATGAAAGGTAGAATTTTAACCAAAGTAAAGAAAATGGGCAAGAATGAGGCCAAACCAAAGAGGAAAAATAAAAATAAAGTGATGAAATAATGGTGTAAACAAGATTAGGTGACATGGCATTAAGACAAAAATTTAGCAAGTGGTATGATATCCTACATTCATAATTTTAGAAAGTGGTATGATAATACATGGCATTAGGACAAAACATCTATATGCTACACTCATAATTTTAGCAAGTGGGTAATAATACATAGCATTATGACAAAACATCCTTATCCTACACAAATAATTTTAGGTAAGCATGAAAGATTCAAGGGTTGGAAATTTGCCACCTAAAAAGGCAAACCTATCATACTTGATTAAGACAAAAGAAAAAGGAAATGAATCCCTAAATAAAAGGGACCTTCTCCCTTATCTTAAGAACATATTATCATAATTTTCAAAATGCAAATCCCCTTTTCCTATGCATATCTTGACTAAGGAAGAGGAAGACAAGAACATGAGTTGTTTGTTTTCCAAAAAAATCAACCAAGTGCATCCTAATTGTGATAAGGTAGACTCATGGTTATGAAAGGTGAATCATTTGATAGTCTATTTAAGCCAAACCCACCCTTACAACATTAGAATTTGGTCCAAGTGAGGGAGAGGAAAAAATAGAAGCAAGGTAGAGTGAGGAAAGGAGAGGAACAAAGGAAGAAAGAGGAAGGAGAAGTGTAGAGGACTAAGTGCTCAAGGTAAGTTTAACAATATCTCTTTTTGAAGAAATTTTTTGAAATTTACAATATCTATATGGGATTTGGACCTTAGAACTTTGATGATTGGTCATGAATGTTGCTATATCATGTTACATATTATGTGTAACACCCTCAAAAATTTTAAATAGCACCTATATTTCATGAAATTATTTTTTAAAGTATTCTAGAAGGAAAAATTAGTAGATAATAGGATGAGGTATGAATTTTAGGAAAAGATTGGAATAAATTATATTTAATCCCAATAAAAGCCCTAAATACCTAAATGAGTGGAAATAAAGAGGAAAATGAGTGGGAGAAAATTATGGAAGCTAAAATGGGATTAAGTAACCCTAATAGGCCATAAGAAATATTTTAAAATAAATAATACAAGAGTTTAGAATTTTTGAAATTAAGGAAACATAAAAGTGAAATTTAAGGAAAAATCATGCACAAAAGCCAAAAAGAAAAAGAAAAATTTGACTAAGGGGATGGTTTAATTAGATTAAATGACATTAATAATATTTCTATTAATATTAAGGAGGACTTTAGAATGACCTTAGGAAGCAATAAAAAATATTAGGAAATAGTTAAGAATTTTTGTTGAATTTTAATATATAGTTCATGGATAAATTAGATAATATCTTATGCTAACATCATGAAATCTTGGAGAAGATAATATTGGCTGACCAAGACCCCTTTTTCTGGCTGCATTGGCCTCCAAGTAAAGTCCTAGGGCACATGGTGGTAACTCATTAGGATAAGGGTGATAGCAAAGCAATCATTTAAGGGTAATGATCACATAGTCCAAAATAATTTTATGAAGAGTGCAAGTTGTCTTATGAGGTGGAGTGGAAACTTAAGGAAGATGGGAAATTAGGCTATAACCAGGGAATAAGGTAGAAAAACAGCCGTGAGGTAGAGAGAGAGAGGAGAAGGAAGTAGAGAGAGAAAGTGCAAGAAAAAGCTAGAAATTAAGGTAAATGTTGATTTTAATGGTTTGAAACCTCCTTTCTTCTTAATTTGTGTGATTTCCTGAGATTATTATCATCTTTTGGAGCTGCTGGAACAGTGAGAAAAGTGTGAAAAAGTGTGAGGATTTGTTGCCAAGGGAAGGAGAAACAAGCAAGGAAAGAAGCTTAGTTTTGTGGGAGCAATTTTGGGTGAGTTTAGTAGCAATTAAATTTCTAATTTTTCTGGAAAAAAATTCTGGGCATTTGGACAGAATTTTGATGGTTTATTTTGCTGGAATTTCGTTCAAAACAATTTCCATACAAATTGTTCACTTGGTGCATGGGTATACATCTATATATATATGATGCTTGACACCTTATTTCATGTGCTAAAATCTTAATTGGGGCTGGTATGGTGCTCAAATCAGTGATCTTTTTGTGCTTGGAAAGTGCCAAATTCATGGGGAACCCATGGCAAAATATTTGGAATTAAATATCTACCCTAAAGCACAACACTAAGTGCACAACATGGGAAAAAAAAATTCTGGTTTTTGCTGGAAAATATGGGAGGCCAAAAATATAAGTTATATTCCTCCAAATATTGAAATTTAGCAAGCCAAGACATAACCATAAATTAAGAAAATCAAAAATTAGTGTTTGGAGGTGAAAAATGGGTTAAAACCGAAATTATAGGGATATTGAGAGAAAAATCCGAAAATTGGAAAAATAAAGGATAAAAAGGTAAAATTAATTATTGTAGGATAAAAATAATATACTATGGATGATTAGAGATATGGGTGTGCATAGAAAATTTGGAAGTAGATAAAAATGAATTTTTAAGTAATGTAAGGAATTAAACCAAAATTGATTAGGAATTTCCTTATGTTAGAAGTAAAAAAAAATTAGTTGAAGAAGAATAAATAAGTAAAATAAAAATAAGTGAATAAAAAGGATGATACATGAATATAATCCTTGGATAATAAAGATAAAAGCCAAAGAAAATGATTTGGTGGGTTAATATATTATATGCACTAAATGAGAAATAATGGAATCATAAAACAACTAAAAGAATGGGTAATATGTTAGACAAAATTGGACAAGCTTAGGGAAAAGAAATAATTAGGGTTTTGCACCCTAAGGCCTATATATCACCTAAGGAGACTCTTGACCAAAAGAAATGGACCTTTTTAATTAATTATAGGGGTTAAATAATATGGTGAAAGTGGGGAAAAATACTAAATGATGTGTAACCCTACCAAATGAATAGTAACAAATGGAGACCATATTTTTAATGACAAATTAAGCATTGAGATTTGAGAGAAAATGTTTGAATAAATTATGTAAGGCTATAATGGGTCCCCTGAATTTGATACTAAGCCGGTTAACTAATCTCTTTGCAACGCATGTGGTAAAAGTACATGAGAAAATATGAGAGTATTGATGGCACATGAACTTGAGACTAAATTATGAACGGTCATGGTATTTTCTTACTTAAATGATAGTGTATGATGTACATAATATCAGTGGATGTGTGAACTGTGATAAACAGAAGCTACACAGTGACAGTGCGTAATGACAATTTTGTTTTCCCTGGTTATGTTTAATATTAAAAGAATTAATTAAAAGCTACTGGGGGAAAAGGCCTGATATATGGTGACCCTCAAATAGCTATGGTGGTGAACGGGATGGGAGGATGACCCTTGACGTAGTAAGATGACTCCAGAGAGGTCACATGGCTTCCGTGTCGGTATACCAGATAGGGGACGCCCTATTCACGAACTATTGATGATAAAATGAAATGAAAATTATGCCATGCTTGAATGAGGCTGGGCAAGATCGTTTGGGACTGAGTCGGGAAAGGCTCACATTGACCTGCTGTGTTCAAGAGTGAGTGGAGTGAGACTCACACTGACCAGTACCATAATGGAAATAATGAGATAAGCCAGTGGATAAATAAGTGGATTGGCCAAATGAAGATATGATATTGCACCACAATGTGTGATTAGCTTGATGATATAGCTATATCTATTGTTATTGTTATTATTGTGATGCAACATCATGACCTGATTACATATATTTGTATACTGGTATTGCATGTGCATAGATGATTGTTGTCCATTTTCCTGTAGTTTATACAGCTGAACATGGTACATGGTACTCATTTACTTTACTGCTAAACTTATTGGGAACCTAGTTCTCACTATATTTATGTGTTATGTTCAGATCAAGACATATAGCAGTATGCAGGTATATAGTATGACGCTGATGTTCGTAGTAGACTGGGTAGATGTACCTTTTCTGGGACCAATTCCCATGGTCTCACAGATGACGATGATAGAACTAGTTGAGATCCTACTACATCCGCCCCCACTCGCCCCTGTCTACCCAGAAGGGCAGTTTACTAATGTGGGACTAGCCGTAGAGTAGATATATATATACTGTATGCAATAAATGGACAGCTAACTAGTTCTTTTGGAAAGTAGTCAGATACCCTCTCGCTTTTTGTACTACAAATAGTATCTGTACTACTATTATGAATAGTTAACTAGTTGTACACAACTGATGTTTAATGAAAAATATGCTGGTTTGTTTTGTATGATGATGAGCATAACAACAATACGATTGTATTTAAGTGTGACCAATGAATAGTCAGTATCATGAATCGGGTAACATAAGTATTGGCTTTAATAGAGATAAAGGACACATAAAAAAAATTCACTAAGGTTGTTACATTATGTATGTTTGAAGACTTAGGCTGGTGTAGATCGTTTTGCATTGGTATGGCTATGGGTGGCAAAATTTTAAGCTTCTGTTGTTAAAATTATGGGAAGAATCGGTAAGGAATTTAAACAAATGGTTAACATGAAAAATGTAGATCTATGTCTCACAGATTTTTAACCACTAGAATCACTCAATTTGGAGTCCATATAAGGTAGATATGGTTTGATTAGTAAGCAGAGGTCATAAAATGGTTAATCAGGGAAGAATATGTTAGGATAGCTTCTGTGTTTAAATTTCTGGGAACATCTTTTAGGAACACATTGGACTGGACCAACCTAGGAGCTTCTGTTATAGGGTAAATGATTACAGCATTTAACCATTTTATGGTTCCTTCTTCACCACCTCCTTCATTATCGGATTGAGCCTTCTTTAAGCTTCAATGGACCCTTTTTCATTATTTTCTAATAGAATCTTATGCATACAGAATGAGGGACTGATACCCTTAATATCAGCAAGAGTCCGCCCAATAGCTTTTTTGAATTTCTTCAATGTCATGGCTAATTGCCCCTTTTGCTCCTCTGTCAAAAGTGCTAAAATGATCACTGGTAGAGTGGCTGCATCACCCAAGTATGCATATTTCATATGTGCAAGTAATGGCTTCAGTTTCAAGGTTGGTGGTTTGTCTATTGATGCCTTTGGTAGATTTGATTCCAGTGAGGGCATATCCAATGGCTCAACCATCAATCTCTGCTTTCCAGCACCATGTTTTGCTTCTATCTAGGCCCATTCTTCCTCATCTTCTCTTTCTGAATCTGAGCTATCCTGCCACACCACTTGTAATGGGTCCTTATAGCACTTTTCAAATTGCTCAGATACTAACGTATCTATCACAAAGATAATTGAGCATTCTTCCACCTCGCTTGGGAACTTTATGGATTGAAACACATTGAATGTAATATGCTTATCTTGTACTCTCATTATCAATTCCCCTTTTTGCACATGAATTAAAGTTCGGCCAATGGCTAGGAATGGCTTGCCCATAATGATCGGCACCTATGCATCTACTTCATAATCCAGCACTATGAAATCCACTGGAAAAATGAATTTATCCACCTTGACCAGGACATCCTTGATTTTCTTCTGGATATGCTATAGATCTATCTGCTAGTTGCAAGGAAACCGTGGTAGGCCTGGCTTCTCCTATCCCTAGTTTCTTAAAGATTGACATAGGCATGAGGTTAATGCTTGCACCCAAATCACAAAGAGCCTTTCCAATGTACTGGTTTCCAATGGATTATGGAATAGTGAAACTATCTGGATCCTTGAGCTTGGGTGGTAGTTTATTTTGCAGCACATCACTACATTCTCTCATTAGAGCCACAGTTTCAAATTCCCCAAATCTTCTTTTCTTATTTAAAATGTCCTTCATGAATTTGACATAGTTAGGCATTTTCTATAATGCTTCAACCAAGGGAATGTTAATGTGTAGCTGCTTGAGGACATCCAGAAACCTTCTGAACTAGTGGTTTTGCTGCAGTTTTTAGAATCTTTGCAAGAATGGTGGGGGTGGCTTGGGTTGCTACACATTTTGCTGTGGCAAAACTGTAGCAATTGATCTAGAGTTTCCCTCTTCTATACTTCCCTCTTCTTTACTTGTCTAACAAACTTAATACGGTATTCTTCTTCAATTTGGTTTCTATTAATATCTTATAGTTAATGAGGTTCATTTAGGGTAGAAAAATGTTGAAAATGAGTTTTACCAGCTTCCAACACAGCGTAAACGTATCCTATAACATAGCTTGGCCATTTCTTGTAACACAGCCATGCTATAGGCTTCAAAAGTCCCTTTCCAGCATAGAACACAACCTGGTCGTGCCTTGGAACACGGCCATGCTCTATGTTGTGTTATTCCTTGATGCAGGTTTTCATCTAGCCTGACCTTCTCTCACTAATAAGAGCATAACTCCCTCATTTTAACTCTGACTTAGGTGATCTTGATTTCTATTTAAAGATAAAACAATTATCTAAAACTATTATGTTGAACATTTTAGCAAAATCTTAAGGAATCTTTGTGATATTACTCCCTCAAATTAAACATTATTTCTTCTCGGGTAGGTTTTGACCTTTACTTACTAATCTGACCATATCTCCCTCATATGAACTTCAAATTGAGTGATTCCAGTGGATAAATTTCCGTGAGACATATATATATATATATATATATATATATATATATATATATATATATATATATATATTTCTTATGTTAACCAGTTATTTTAATTTACTACATAATTTTCTCAAAAATTCAAACACATAAGCTTTCCTAACAGATTTGTCCCTAGTTAACCATTTTCTGACCACTACTTGCTAATCTGCCCATATCTACCTCATATGGACTCTAAATTGAGTGATTCCAGTGGCTAAAAATTCATGAGCCATATATATATATATATATATATATATATATATATATATATATATATATATATATATATATATATATATATATATATATATATTTTATTAACCATTTCTTTTAATTACTAACCGATTCTTCACAGAATTTGAAAAATAGAAGATACTCCAAAATCTAGCTTCCTAACCAAACCTTTTCTAAGGTTTTAGTTCATCATTTTATTCTGTCATCTTCCATTTTCTTCTTAATTTACATCTAATCATATTTCATCAATTTTTCACCACATTTAAATATACAAAATAGTAGCATAAAAATCTTAAAAGTTTGTCAACCAAAGCCATACCTATGTAGAACTTTCCACACTAACCGAAGTATTCAAACATACATCACTTGCAAGATCAACATGTAACATGATATAGCAACATCCATGGCCAATCATCCAGGTAATAAATATAGTAAATTTCATCAAAGTTCTAGGATCAAAATCTCATATAAATTTTTCAAATTTCAAAGCTTTTCTAAAAAATAGTATTGTTAAACCTACCTAAAGATCTCCCTAGCTCATTAAATTCTATTTCTTGTTTTCTCTTGAAGAAAGTAGCAAGATTCCTTCCTTCCCTTAGCTTTTCTAACAGCTTAAATAAGAGAAGGAGGGTGAGTTTTTGAACTCCAAGAATGAAGAAGAAAGATAGATTCAAGTGGAGATTAAGCTAACTTACCTTAAGTACTTAGTCCTCTAGACTTCTCCTTCCTCTCTTCTCCTCTCTTTCTCTCCTTTCCTCACTCTACCTTGCTTATTTATTTCCTCTCCCTCACTTGGACGAAATTATAATGTTACAAGGGTGGGTTTTACTTAAATAAACTATCATGTGGTTCACCTTTCATAACCATGGGTCTACCTTATCACAATTGGGATGCAGTTGGTTTTTTTTTTTGGGAAAAACAACTCATGTTCTTGTCTTCCTCTCCCTTAGTCAAGATATGCATAGAAAAAAGATATTTGTATTTTGAAAATTATGTTAAAATGTTCTTAAGACAAGGGACAAGATCCCTTTGATTTAGGGATTCATTTCCTTTTTCTTTTGTCTTAATCAAGTATGATAGGTTTGCCTTTTTGGTGGTAAATTTCCAACCCTTGAATCTCTCTTGCTTGGCAGAAATTATTTGTGTAGGATAAGGATATTTTGCCATAATGCTATATATTATTACCCACTTGTTGAAATTATGAATATAGGATATAGATGTTTTATCCGAAAGCCATGTATTATTACCTACTTGTTGAAATTATGAATGTAGGATATAGATGTTTTGTCTTAATGCCATGTGACCTAATCTTGATTATTGTTACAACACTATTTCCTCTCATGATTCTTATTTTTCCTTCTTGGTTTTGGGCTCATTCTTACCCATTTTCTTTGCTTTGACTGAAATTATACCTTTCATAAAGGGCTTGGTCACATTTTCATGATTTTTGTGCTATTACTCCAACTTCTATATCCTAGTCCAAGTCTATGTTTTATTTCTTACTTGGGCTATCCTATTGGCTTGCTAGAAATTCATGTGAAGTGGAAAAACTCTATATGAAGTGTCCATAGGTGAAAGCCCAATTTATGGCTGGAGATGTTAAACTTAATAACTCTAACTCTTGAATTAGGAAAAATTACCTTAATTCAATCTTCTTGAAATTTTAAGACCTTTACTTACTTCACAAAAATTTATCTCCCTTACCCAAGAATTTTGCCTCTCTTTAGTATGTTATTTCTAATTTTTCCTATTAGGTTTTCTCTCTTTACCTATTCCCTTAATGTTAGAAACATTTTCTATGCATACATAGAAGGTCAATAATTTCTAAGGATTATATTTTTTATATATCTAAAAAATTTCTAATAAATTTTATTTCCTTAATTAATTATTTTTGTACCTTTATTAATAAGATTAACGAAATTATGGATGTTACATTAAATATTTATGTACCTTTATTAATAAATGAAACAAAATTAGGGATGTTACACCAGTACCAAACACGGGTACCCTGTGTCACAGAGCACACCTGTACTTCAAGCATGGCCAATAATTTGTAGATTTAGTGACTCCAGCACAAAGCATAGGCAGGCTATGTCATAGGAAACGACCATGCCCCAGGCCCAGTGCAAACACACCTTGCTCATGTTGTACAACACAGGCCAAATCTAGGGATTTTGGGCTTCCAGCGCCAAGCACGGGCTTGCCACGTTTCATTCCACGGCCGTGCTTTATGTATCACATGAAATTGGACACTCTAGCACCAAGCATGGTTGTCCCGTGCTTCCTTCCACACCCGTGCTTCGGGTTCCAGCAAACATAGCCTTCTTATGCTAGCTAACACAGGCCACTTCTCTAGGAACTTTTGAAGGTCCAGCCCAAAGAACGAGGGAGCCGTGCTTTGGGACCAGGTAAGTATTTTTACCCCATTTTTCTTCTTTTCTTCTCTTGTGTTTCAATTTATTCTTACCGTGCCTTAGCCAGTGTTCTTCCTAGAGTTCTCGTGCTCTTTTCCCTTTTCCCTCTACAATTTGTAACTCCATCTCCTTACCCAACCATCTCTACCCCCCAATCTCATCACCGTGCCCTAATCCATCTCCCTATCGGTCTTCCTACACCCAGCCATTCCCATGCCAAGCCCAAATATTTCCTCCCCTGCACATTCTTGACCTATTCCCTCTTTAACCCAAACCTTCTACCGTAGCCTAGCTCTCCTTCTCGATCGTGTTCCTTTGCTACCCGTGTTCTGTATTTCCTTCTCTAAACTCTACAATCTCATTCCTATGTCCATAGCCATCACACAACTCCCTCCTTGGCATATCCTCTTTCTCCCGTGCTAGCACCCATTACCTTGCCAAACCTAGAAAAAAGCATTCCCCTGTACCCATGCCTAACTCCCAATTTTACTTGTGCCAACTTCCCCCCCATCGTGTTAAACTCATTCCCTCGCCAACCCAGAGACACAAGAACTCACCCTTGCACACAACTCCCAGCCTCCATTCACCTGCTTTCCTCTCATCTCCCGATCACACACACAACTACTGGCATCACTTGTGGCTTCCCTCTAGGTAATTTCTATCTATGAATTTGTGTTTCATTTTTTTGGGTTTAGATTCCCTGGCTATTACTAGTTATCCATGACTTTTGCTGGTGATTATTGACTACATTATTTAACTAGTTTGGACATGCTCCCAATATAATGCTCAATATTATATTTGAATGTATTGCCTGAATTAAAACTCATATGCACTTGTGGTTTGTCTGATTGGTAGTGAAAAACTCTGGTGATAGAATTGAATTTGTATGAATTACATTCTCTCATTAACTGTATGTTGCATTAAGAGCCTCAATTTTTCTGCATAGCTCTAGGCTTGTCTTTGCTGAATAGGAATTGAACTTCACAAGATTGCTTGGTTTTTCTTGGCAATTCTCTGGTTGAATCTGAGTTTGAAATTGGCTCATTTACTAATTCTCTTGGCCTAAAATTTTGCTTAGTTTCATCATCATTTGAGCCTTTCATTATTTGAAGAATATTGATTACTTTGTTTTTCCTAGAAATAGCCTTAAATTTGCTGGGTTCTTGCTGAATTATTCCTCTTGGTTGCTGATACTTGTTATTTGCATTTGGTTTCGCTTAACTTTTGTCATTGGCTAATTTTGTTTCACTGGTTTACCTGAGACATTTTATCTAAATTTGGACATATGTGTTTGAACTTGTATAGGTTGGTCTGAGCTTGTATACAATTTAGTTAGCTTCAGGTGGAATTGATTAGCTAAATACTCAAAGTTATCTGTGCATAATCCTCTAGAAATTGAATAGATTGGTTTGAATAGAATTTAAATAGATTGAATTTGATTGTGCTTTGCATTTTTGGACTTTTTTTTCACTAACTATTGCTCTAATAGTTACTGATTATTGTTAGCACATTTGATTAAGTTTGCATTGCCTTTGATAATTGACAGTCTCACATTCCCTTATTCTGGTCTTATTCATCTGTTAATTGGCTTTTGGGCCTGCACATCCTACTCCCCTTTTACACTTGATTGCATATCATAATATGGATCCTAAAGGAGCCAGAACTGGCCAATCTTCCTCTCGATCCCAGCAACAAGGTAGAGGACGGATTCAAAGATTGTCCCAACCTCCTCATCAAATAAATGAGTATGGTATCGTGTTTGTTGATGATAATCAATGAAAACAATACGATACTATAGTTAAACAGGGAATGTTGAGTACTCGGTATATAGATGAAGAGCGTTTGGACAGGTTAGCACTTTTAACCAACGTTTGCTACCTCATTGATCGGATTGGGTGGAATACATTCATAAGATTACGTTACTCAGCCTATGCCAGAACCACCTTATATTTTTTCAATTCAATTAATGTGGTCCTATTTCGGGGTCCCAATGTCGAGCAGCGTCACATTAACTTTAGATTATTTGACCGTACATTTAATTTATCCTTGGCTCAATTTAAAGAATTGTTTTGATTTCCTCGCGAGGGAGATATATTAGTTCCCTCAAGTTTTCTTGCTCAACATTTTTGGAACTCTATTTCTGTTGGGGGGCAATATGATGCATTGAGTTCAAAAGCCTCTTTTATTTGTAATCCCACTTTTAGATATTTATAGCGCCTGATAGCTCATACCATTTTTGGTAGAGCTGAAAGTGATGCGGTTGCAAATAAAAGAGAGCTTTATTTTCTTTGGGCCATGATTAACGGTCATAAGGTGGATACTGGTGCCTTCATGGCCCAACAGATGGCTCGGGTGCGTAATGCCATGAATGGCAAGGTGAACATAGGGGGTTTAGTAACTACAATAGCTAAAGGGTTAGGATTTGAAATAAATCTTCAAGATTTGCAACCAATAGTTGGCAATAGCAAGATAGATTTTGAAATTTGTCTGCATATGAAATTAATTGTTAAAAGGAATGCCGACTATTGGCTACATCTCTATGGCCATAATATCTTTCACCTCCTTAACCCTAGTAGGACAATACTTATTAATGAAGATAATTGGATATACCCCCTAGAAGAGGGTAGAGAGGGTGATGATGATTCTGAGGGGGATGACATCCCCCTTGAGCCATCTTTGGCTCTACCACCCTTACCCCCTACATTTCACTGACATTGCAGGTCCTTCCCATCTGCCGCAAGAGGACCAACATTCTATCTCCTCACGGCTTCACCCAATTGAGGAGGAACAAATAGCACAGAGGGTCACCCTGCATGTAATCCAAGATTCAATCCAAATCATGTAGGGAATGATGAATGGACGGTATAACTGGCACCTGAGTCAAAACCCTCCACCTCCTCCTCTAGACGACCAGTGAGCAAGTAAGTTTCTTCTTCCTTTGCTTGCACTTTCATTGTTAATGACATTGAGGACAATGTCAAATTTAAGCATGGGGGAGTAGACTTTAGGCTTTTGGTTTTATTGGTTGAACGTTAGGTTTCACTGGTTAAATTTCTGGTCTTGCTTGTATATACTATATATATTGCATCTCTCTTGTTTCATTGCAAAATCACATATTTTACTATTTTAGAGATAATATGGGGTAATTTTAACTCATGAACATATAATGCACAAAAGAATATGAAATATGTAGTTATTATTTTAGTCTCTCTCTTCTAGTATTGAACCTCTAATTTTTTGAAAAATATTTCTCTTATTGTGCTGTGAATGTATGCTATTATTATTTTAGCACTATGAGAGTGTTAAGGTTGGGAGAGATGAAAAATAAGGGAATGCGATCCCCAAAAAGTTTTCACTCTGAGTACCCCTTCAAGGCACCAAAAATGCTTTAATATGAGTACCTAGTCGCCTTTACCCTAATGAGATGGAGTATAAAATGCACTCACTGTATATTTCCAAAAACAAATGAATGAAATAAAGAAAAAAATGATGAGAAGTAAAAGAATTTGAGTGAGAAAAATAGAAATAAGGGTAAGGCAACATAGGGAGATCTAAAGGATGAGGTGACCTACTTGAGTGTTTAAAAATCAATTTGATGTATACAACCAATGGTAAAAATGAAAGTAGGTATATAGTAAGAGAATTTGGGTTTAGTTTTAGAAGAATGAAGACTAATTGATAAATGTCTATTCATATATCTGTTGTGTTCATATTAATTAAGTGAAGAATTACCTGTATTGCATTTTTTCTATCATTTGGAATCTGAATGCATATTTCTCCTTCATGTTGATATGTCATGTTATTTTCTTGAGGACAAGCAAAGGTTTAAGCATGGGGAAGTTGATAAAGGGGAACATTAAGTGTTTAATGGTCATATTTTATCCCTTAATTAATAGTAAACTTTTGAATTTCCCTGCTTTTGGTTATGCTTTGCTTTGAATACTACTTTGGTTTGTTTTATGTTTGTACGTGAGTAAAATAGGCCAAGAAGGAAGGAAAACACTCATGTGAGGAACTATATGGACTTGGATCATGCTGAGGAGGAAGCAAGGAGGCAACCCAGAAGAAATTGGTAAGAAACGAGCTTAGCAGCCTCAAGCACGGCCAGGCTGTGCTCTGTGTAGAGAACATGATTTTTCTCATATTTCCAGCACGAAGCACGACTATACTTCTTGTTCGTACACTCCATGTTTTTTATGGGTTTTAGCAGCCAAAGTGATATATATTGAGGAGGAAACACAGCCAAAGTCATCTAGACTCATAGACACCTACTTTTACTTAGTTTTAAGCTTAGGAAACACCATTAGATTAGGTTTAGAGTAGGATTAGTGATTAATTTATGTTCTTAGAGTAGAATTTACAGCAATTCAAGTTTGTATTCCTATTTCATCTACTATATCCAGGTTTTATCTTCTACTTTACTTCCATCTCTACTTCTACTCTTCTATCTTGGTTTATATTGAACTATTATGATTTACTTAATAAATAAGATTTTGGTTTCTATTTCTATTATGCTTGAGTATATATTGATCTATTGTTTCGGTAAACCGACTTATGGTATGATGATACTGAATTACTGAATTGTTGGAACCCTAATTGTATTATCCATGGATTAATTAGGATTAACTATTATGATCATGTTTAAGAGTTGATAGAATAAATGATCACCAATCTATCATGTTTTAGGATATTAAATGATGAACTAAAAGGTGAAAATTAATACCAAAACCTAATAGTTAATTAGGTATATCTTAATCACGAAAGTAGTTTAAGGTTATCTAGGAATTGAATCATTTAGTGGGCATGAGAAAATCAATTAATTGCATTCCATGGTTGGCATAGAGCTTAATGGACTTACGTTGAACTAAAAATCACGAAAGTAGCCAATTGGATTAACCTAGCTATAATTAGTAATGCTTGAAAGAGGTTGCTAGTTAATTAAGGCTAAACCATCCTCAATTACCTAGATAATTGCAATTATAAGTACATATTGATTGTTGAATATCATAAGTGTGGTAAACCTTAACCCTAGGCATTTATTAATTGAATTACTTATTTACTTAATTGTGACACACTCTTTCATCGAATCACATTGATTTAGATAGCATACTTCGTAAAGTCTAGTAATTGATAATTGTTCTTTGTCGGATATGACCCGTACTCGCTAGACTAGCTACAGTTACGTTATGCGCTTACGATTATTTATAAAACATACACGACACCTTGCAACTTAGCTACATTTTTTTGGTTGCTCTCCCCGTTTGAATCTAAGTTTTCTTGCTGCCTTCTCTCCCTCTTGGTTGCTGATTGCATGAGAAATGGGTGGTTTGAATTTTTTTGCCCAAAATAATGCCTAAACAACATGATTCTTGGCCACTAGTTTCCAACACTCAAGAGGAAAAGGGATGCTGTGTTTTGCAGGGATTCCCTTATTTTTTTTGTAGGGATTCCCTTGTAGTTTCTACAAGGAAGGTGTAAGGATGCAGATGCATGGAGTGGGGCAGCAGCCTTTGCATTATTATCTTTTATTGTTGGCAGAAACATGGCTGAAGTGGGTGGCAGTTTCTTGGCTGGAATGTGGCTGAAATGTTTATGCCTATGTGGTAGGATTTCCTTACTGAAAGTTGGCAATTTTCTTGGCTGATTTTGGTTGAAGTTTTTATGGCTATGTGGCATGCATTGGTAGGTGCAAGGTGGCTGCAAGGTGGTTGTAATTTTGTGGGAAATGTGGCATACTTTGATAGGTGAAATGTTTTTGCAATTTTGTGGCCAATGTGGCATGCTTTGTGGCTGCAACTTTGTGGGCAATGTGGTATGCTTTGGTAGGTGCAAGGTGGCTGCAATTTTATAACTAATGTGGCATGTTATGTGGCTGAAATTTTGTGGTGCTACTTGGTAGCTCCTTAGTTGTTTTATATTGCCTTAATTTACTACTAATCCTAGATTAGTAATATCTTAAAAATATATTTGTATCTTCTCCCCATCCATTATGCTCCTAAGAATTTTATTTATATGATTCATGATTAACTATATGTCACCTATTTTATAAATGTCCTATTATTACATAACTAAGCATTTTAATTCTTTATCATATGTATTTTCTACTTACCCTTAGATTTATCTAGTTTTATTAGAGACAAAATTTGGTGCGTATTGTCGTAGGTACACCCAAATTGATACCTTACCTCAAAACTAACCTGTAGTAGTGGGAGTAAGGGTCTATCCCACAAAGACTGGTATTACCTTATGTGATTAGAAAATTGGGGAATTGATAGCTGCAACTAAAATCAAGTAAACAATAACAAAAGTAATTAAGAGAAAGTGATTAATGATAAAGACGTTGGTTTCGGTTGATATCCACCGTCAAGGGATTGCATTGATCATTGACAACATAATCAATCTGTAATTGAATATCTATCATTGGGTTTCTAACCCTGTTCCTACTTAAGTCTAGTAAATTAATGACAATTGCACTAATTAAACCCTAATTAACACGCAATCCTTTAGCACATCAGTAAAGCATAACGTATTAACCGCATGAAGAACTAGAGAAACTGATAGAGCTAAAGAAATATAAACACATCGGTTATATGTAATTTAGTTAATCATTCATCATAGGTTCAATGATTTATAATCCAAAATCCTCAAACTTATTTGCCTCATGAATCGCAGAATTGAAGACTTTGTTCAAAGCACAATTCAGTGGTAGATTAAGACAGACAATATACTAGTAAGCCTCCTAGCAATCATATGAATAATGATTAAGAAGAATAACAGATGAATAATGAATACTCAATTCAAATTGAAAGAATAAAATCAAATCCAAATCTCACAATGTATGAAAATTCCTTGAGGTTTCAATCTACCTCAACCAACTAAAAAGAACTAGCCACGCAAGGCCATAAGAAAATCGAAAGAAGAATTGAAGAATGTAACTCAGAACTTAGATGAAAGATTGAATGAATTATCTGCTTGCTTTCCTCAGTTTTTATAGATTAACTCCTCCTAATCGAAGTAGGATTGTATCTAGGTTAAATCCCAGCCCATCAGGCTTCAATTTGAGTCAAAAACCCCTAAAAATCGTGATTTTAATGACCTGTACGGCGGCGGCGCCGTAGCGCTACGGACCTGCAATGACGCAGCGCCGTGGCTCTCTCTTGTGAGCGCCACGTCGCCCAGAAAATTCCAGAATTTACAAAAGTGCTCAACACAAAAGTTGTAGCTCTATTTCTCTTCTTTCCATAGCCACTAGAATCGCCTTAATTAGATCTGAATTGAAGGAGATATGACAAAATTAGTGACTAAAGGTCATAATTCATCTTGCTGCACTGTGATTCTGATTTGCTAGCTCTGTAACGCTATGAAATCTCCTGAATTTGACCAAGTGTTCAACATAAAAGTTGTAGATGATCGTGTTATCATTTCACATCACTTGAATTACTTTGATTAGAGTTCATAAGAACGAGATATGCGTAAAACAGTGCTGAAAGGTCTGGAATCCCTACAATGTAGCATTTTTCCATGAATTTCTTATCTTTTTCTTCTCTTTTCTTCTTCCTTTGTTCCTACAACACAAAACACAAAAATAAACTAATTCCTAATTATATTTTACTTAAATCAAACAAAAATTAAGTTTAAAGGTATTAATATCATGCTTAATTAAGATCACATCAAATACCCCCACACTCAACCTTTTGCTTAACCTCAAGCAAAATAATCCCTAAAGACAAAAAAATAACAATCAATAATGTAGTGAGTGTTAGGTTTACCAAACGTTTGCCTCATAACAAAAAAATACACTCTAGAAAAATTTTGAAAGGTCATAATCATGCACAAGATTAACAAAAATGCAATATATTATTTAATGCTTCTGAATCCCGTGTGTGTGTGTGTTTTTGGGTCAATAAATTTTCTTTTTACCTGGATGAGTTTATATATCCCAAAATTTTGATTGTAGATCTCTAATTAGTTTAGGATTTCCATATGCTTATTTTTCATGCCACTCTCCACTAATGTAGGTCAAAACTACCTCTAAGATCAATAGGACTTTATTTAGCTTGTAATGTGGCCAGGGTATAAGGTAAGATAAAGGATACAAATTTAGGCTCAATCACCCAGCACCACATGATTAAATCTGATCTCTTGAGCTTTCCTAAATCTGGGGTGATTTCTCCCCCCACACTCATTTTCTTATTTCAATTTAATCCATCCTTTTCCTTGGTTCTCAAATTTTTTTTTTCACAGCATTCGAATTTTTCTTTTATTTCCTTTGCATAATTCTTTTTTTTTCATAATTCTTTTCTTTTCCTTGCTCCACCCTTCCACCCTTTTGTAAATAAAGCTCTACAAAACAAGTATTCAGAAAAATAATCATGGAGTGAGTTAATAGGATAAAAAATAAGGATATTCATACAAAATTTGGCTTTCGGCTTGTTTGTGGTTTTTAGAAGGAAAAGTTCATTAAGCTCAAGACAGAGGAACTAAGGATATTTCATTGCTTAGGTTAGGCTAGAAAGGCTCAATCTATCAAATAATGCCTAAATCATCTCCTAAATAATAGTATTAACCTAGGATTTCGCCTCAAGTAGCATTCGAATAAGTTCTAGAATCCTGTGGAGATCATGAAATATGTTTGAATTACATAAACCTTCTCTAAGTACAAGATAAATTTAATGCCCAAAGTTATTGTGCAAACATATTTCCGGATTCTAAAGTCAAAAGTAATAAATTGCAAAAGGGATAAAATTGCACACAATCATAAATTTTTTATATTTTTCAAGAGCTAAACAAAATTTGGATAGTCATATCATTAGCTGTTGGTTGTACCTAACATCCCAAAACATAAATTGAAACACTCACACAATCACTCAACTTGCTAAACACAATAAAAATGCATTAATAGTGAAAATCAGAAAATTGATGCTCATAATAAGGTCACAATAATTCAGAAAAATATACTTCCACCCCCACACTCAAACATTACATTGTCCTCAATGTAAAAGAAAGATAAGAATTATGGAAAGATATAGAAAAACATATGAGTTAAGTGAACTTCCCTGAATTTGTTTGGAGTGGAATGCACATATTGCATTACTGGACTATGAATATTTCTGATTCCCACTTTTCTTTTTCTTTTTCTTTTTATGTTGGGTTGCCTCCCAATAAGCGCCTTTGTTTAATGTCGTTGGCTCGACTCAAGGCTCCTTATGTCATTCAAGGAGGATCCTTGATGTCAACTTTGAATTGGCTTGCCTTTGAATGTATAGAATTCTGAGGTTCAGCTGCATTATGAAGAGGGAAGTTAGCATTAGTCAAAGATTTATTTAAATGAGAACTCAACTTACCTGGAAATAACCGATGTCTTGAGTAGCTTTTAGCATCCAATTTAATTTCATCCTTTTGAGATTCTACCAAAGCATGCGGTAACTTTCCTCTATCTTTGAGTAGGGCATATTTATTTGAGGTTATAACTACGAGTGGTTCTCCACTGTATATGCCCTTTAAATGGCTAGGGAGGCTCTTTAAGCCTAGGTTAGAATACTACACAATAGAAGGTACAAGCATCTTATTAGAAATTGGTAACAACATAGAAAGATCCTTACCTGTTTGCTGCACTTCTGGTGCTTCCTCTCCTGCTGAAATATTCTCTTCAAATTTGGCGTTTAGGGTATATTCCATAACCTCTTTCTTAGTAGGCTTACTAGTGTCAACTTCCAAGTCATCTTTTTCATTCAGTATAGAATTTCCTTCCTTTTGCATTAACGATGCTGGGGCTAGACTTTCAATTTTTGAGTTTTGAGCCTCTAGCCTGCTGACTGTTGTTGCTAATTGCCCAATTTGATTTGTTAAGCTTTGAATGCTGACCCTTACCTCTTGTTGAAATTGATGAGTATTTTGTGTAAGAGATTTAACAATATCTTCTAAAGGAGTACTTACCTGGAAATTCTGAGATGTATTCTATCTAGGATAATAGGCCTGTTGGGTATAGTGAAAATTTGCAAAATTTTGTTCTGCAAGACTATTTTGTGCATTCTTATACCTGAAGTTGAGATGATCTTTCCATCTAGGATTGTACATGTTTGAATAGGAATCAAACCTCACTTGTTGTGGTTCATGGAAACCATTAACCATATTTACCTGCTCAAATGACTCATCATAGAAAGTTGGGTACCCAATAGATGGATGCTCCATGATAGAATGATTTCCATAGAAATTTTCTCTTTGCATATTTTCTACACGTTGACGAACAAGAGAGGTTAAATTTGCAAGTTGCTGTTCAAGGGAAGAACTACATACCTCACTAGCATGTCTTAATAGAGACCCTAGCCTAGTGCCAAATTATTGAAAATTGGCTGCCATATTCAAAGTTATGAACAAAAAGAAAAGGGAAAAAAAATCACAAAAGGTAAATACACACAGTCCCCGGGAATGGCGCCAAAATTTGGTGCGTATTGTCGCAGGTACACCCAAATTGATACCTTACCTCAAAACTAACCTGTAGTAGTGGGAGTAAGGGTCGATCCCACAGAAACTGGTATTACCTTATGTGAATAGAAAAATGGGGGATTGATAGCTGTAACTAAAATCAAGTAAACAATAACGAAAGTAATTAAGAGAAAGTGATTAATGATAAAGACGTTGGTTTCGATTGATATCCACCGTCAAGGGATTGCATTGATCATTGACAACATAATCAATCTGTAATTGAATATCTATCATTGGGTTTCTAACCCTATTCCTCCTTAAGTCTAGTAAATTAATGACAATTGCACTAATTAAACCCTAATTAACACGCAATCCTTTAGCACATCGGTAAAGCATAACGTATTAACCGCATGAAGAACTAGAGAAATTGACAGAGCTAAACAAATATAAACACATCGGTTATATGTAATTTAGTTAATCATTCATCATAGGTTCAATGATTTATAATCCAAAATCCTCAAACCTATATGCCTCATGAATCGCAGAATTGAAGACTGTAACAACTCCATTTTAGTATCAATTTTTTTTTCTTTAAAATACCATGAAGTTATTACCTCGTTACAACTTAACTCAATATAACATTTATTTAATTTATACAATACAGAGTTCACATACATTTCATTAATCAAAACATACGTACAACATATCAAACACATAAAAAATCTACATCTTATTTATTCTGGTTGACCAATTCTGGAGATACAGGTGCGAGTGGTTGCACCTTCACCGGGATCTAAGCCAACTCGACCACAAACAATTTATTTGCTTATGGGATCTGCCCAACATAAAGTACTCGATCCAACATGCACTAAAAGCCAGAGCTATAGAAAAATTTGCATAACTAATTTTCTGAACATGATATGGAAATATAGTGAGAATTAAATCCCAGTAAGTTCAACAATAAATCATCATCAATATAGCTCTTCACGTCATGTATAGCTGTATAAACTATAGAAAATATCATTGGTCATATGAATGCATTATATCTATGCACATAAGAATCATACAGTAATGATATGTATGACAGGATTAACAATTTTTAGAATATCATATGATGGCCATCAACTTATTCTTATTTCAAGCTACCCCGGTCAGGGTGAGTATCCCCTACTCTCCGGTACGGGCTTTTCTCGCTCCGTCCGACATGGCACACTTTCTCTTTCTTTTCTCATAATCATAATCATAACCGTTGGTAGGGCGTCCCCTACTGGTGCACCACACGGATTGTCATGTGACCGTGATCATTTCTTTTATTTTCACATTGATAGCCAAAAATATGCTTTCAATAACAAGTTTGTTCATCAAAATACAACTATTACCATAAATCATTGGTAATCATGCCATGAACATAACCATTTCAAATATCACTTTATAAAATATTTTCATGTCAGAATTTTACAATTAAGATGGTAAGAAGTTCAAACAATGGCAATGGCTATGGCATACACTAGTCATTTATAAGATTCGTCTTTTTTTTTAATCTTAATTTTATTTCTTTATTTTCTTGATGCAGGTTTTCATCATATCTAACCCTTCTCTTAATATTCAGAGTATAAATCCCTCAATTGAACTCCGATGTAGGTGATCTTGGTGTCAATTTCAAGACAAAACAATTATCTAAAACTATTATGTTGAACATTGTAGTAACATATTAAGAAATCAAGGTGATATTACTCCATCAATGTACAGGTCATTTCATCTCATATAGGTTCTGACCACTACCTACTAATCGGCCCATATCTACCTCATATGGACTCCAACTTGAGTGATTCCAGTGGATAAAAATCCATGACACATATATCTTTAATTCTTATGTTAACCATTTATTTTAATTTCATACAGATAATTTCCAGAAATTAAAATACAGAAGCTATCCTAACATATTCTTCACTGATGAACCATTTTCTGACCTTTGAATACTAATCGGACCATATCTACCTTATATAGACTCAAAATTGAATGATTCCAGTGGTTAAAAATTCGTGACACATATATCTTTAATTCCTATGTTAACTATTTATTTTAATTCCCTACAGATAATTTGCAGAAATTAAAACACAGAAGCTATCCTAACATATTCTTCCCTGATGAACCATTTTATGACCTTTGACTACTAATTAGCTCATATCTTCCTCATATGGACTCCCAATCGAATGATTCCAGTGACTACAAATCCGTGACACATATATCTATAATTCTTATTTTAACCATTTATTTTAATTCCATACAGATAATTCCCAGAAATTAAAATACAGAAGCTATCCTAACATATTCTTCCCTGATCAACCATTTTCTGACCTTTGCTTACTAATCAGATCTTATCTACCTCATATGGACTCCCAATGGAATGATTTTAGTGGCTTACAATCCGTGACATATATATCTTTAATTCTTATGTTAACCATTTATTTGACTTCTCTATAGATAATTCCCAGAAATTAAAACACCGAAGCTATCCTAACATATTCTTCCCTGATGAACCATTTTCTGACCTTTGACTACTAATTAGCTCATATATTCCTCATATGGACTCCAAATGGAATGATTCCAGTGGCAACAAATCTGTGACACACATATATATAATTCTTATTTTAACCATTTATTTTAATTCCATACAAATAATTCCCAGAAATTAAAATACAGAAGCTATCCTAACATATTCTTCCCTGATCAACCATTTTCTGACCTTTGCTTACTAATCAGATCTTATCTACCTCATATGGACTCCCAATGGAATGATTCTAGTGGCTTAAAATCCGTGACACATATATCTTTAATTCTTATGTTAACCATTTATTTGAATTCGCTACAGATAATTTCCAGAAATTAAAACACAGAAGCTAAAAATTTTGCCACCCATAGCCATACCTATGCAAAACTTTCTATACCAGTCTAAGTATTCAAACATACATCACATGCAAGATCAATATGTAACATGATATAGCAACATCATGACCAATCATCAAAGTTCTAAGATCAAAATCTCATATAAATATTATAAGTTTCAAAAGTTTTCTTCAAAAAGAAATATTGTTAAACTTACCTGGAGCACTTAGTCCCCTAGACTTCTCCTTCCTCTTTCTTCCTTTCTTCCTCTCATTTCCTATCTCTACCTTACTTCTATTTTTTTCTCTCCCTTACTTGGATGAAATTATAATGTTGTAAGGGTGGGTTTTCTTATATAGACCACCAAATAATTCACCTTTCATGATCATGGGTCTACCTTATCACAATTAGATTATAGCTTTTGTGTGTTAATTTTTGGGAATTATCTATAGGGAATTAAAATAAATCGTTAACATAAGAATTAAAGATATATGTGTCACAGATTTGTAGCCACTGGAATCATTCAATTTGGAGTCCATATGAGGTAGATATGATCCGATTAGTAAGCAAAGTTCAGAAAATGGTTCATCAGGGAAGAATATGTTAGGATTGCTTCTGTGTTTTAATTTCTTGAAATTATTTGTAGGGAATTAAAATAAATGGTTAACATAAGAATTAAAGATATATGTGTCATGGATATTTAGCCACTGGAAGCATTTAATTTGGAGTCCATATGAGGTAGTTATGATCCAATTAGTAAGAAAAGGTCAGAAAATGGTTCATCAGGGAAGAATATGTTAGGATAGCTTCGGTGTTTTAATTTCTGGGAATTATCTGTAGGGAATTAAAATAAATGGTTAACATAAGAATTAAAGATATATGTGTCACGGATTTTATCCACTGGAATCATTCTATTTGGAGTCCATATGAGGTAGATATCGTTTGATTAGTACTCAAAGGTCAGAAAAATGGTTCATCTGGGAAGAATATGTTAGGATAGCTTCTGTATTTTAATTTCTGGGAATTATCTGTATGGAATTAAAATAAATTGTTAACATAAGAATTATAGCTATGTGTGTCATAGATTTTTATCCAATAGAATCATTCAAGTTAGAGTGCATATGAGGATGATATGAGCTGATTATTAGTCAAAGGTCAGAAAATGGTTCATGAGGGAAGAATATGTTAGGATAGCTTCTGTATTTTAATTTCTGGGAATTATTTGTATGGAATTAAAATACATGGTTAACATAAGAATTATAGATATGTGTGGCACAGATTTTTATCCAATGCAATCACTCAAGTTGGAGTCCATATGGAATAGATATGATCCAATTAGTAGGTAGAGGTCAGAACCTATCCGAGAAGAAATAACCTGTACATTGAGGGAGTAATATCACTTTGATTTCTTAATATTTCGCTATAATGTTCAACATAATAGTTTTAGATAATTGTTTTATCTTGAAATTGACACCAAGATCACCTACATCGGAGTTCAAATGAGGGAGTTATGCTCTGATTAGTAAGAGAAGATTAGATATGATGAAAACTTGCATCAAGAAAATAAAGAAATAAAATTAATATTTAAAAAAAGAAGACGAATCTTATAAATGACTAATATATGCCATAGACATTGCCATTGTATGAACCTCTTACCATCTTAAGTGTAAAATTCTGACATGGAAATATTTTATAAAGTGATATTTGAAATGATTATGTTCATGGCATGATTACCAATGATTTATGGTAATAATTATATTTTGATGAACATACTTGTTATTGAAAGCATATTTTTGGCTATCATTGTGAAAAGAAAAGAAATGAGCACGGTCACATGGCAATCCGTGTGGTGCACCAGTAGGGGACGCCCTACCAACGGTTATGATCATGTTAATGAGAAAAGAAAGAGAAAGTGGGCCATGTCGGACGGAGCGAGAAAAGCCCGTACCGGAGAGTAGAGGATACTCACCCTGACCGGGGTAGCTTAAAATGAGAATAAGTTGATGGCCATCATATGATATTCTTAAAATAGTTAATCCTGTCATACATATCATTACTGTATGATTCTTATGTGCATTGATGTAATGCATTCATGTGACCAAAGATATTTTCTGTAGTTTATACAGCTGAACATGACGTGATGAGCTATATTGATGATGATTTATTGTTGAACTTACTGGGATTTAATTCTCACTATATTTCCATATCATGTTCAGAAAATTAGTTATGCAGATTTTCTATAGCTCTGTCTTTTAGTGCACGTTGGATCGAGTTATTCTATGATGGGTGGATCCTAAATAAAATGTTTGTGGGCAAGTTGGCACAGATCCCGGTGAAGGTGCAACCACCCGCACCCGAATCTCCAGAATTGGTCAACCAGAATAAATAAGATGTAGATATTTATGTGTTTGAAATGTTGTACGTACGTTTTGATTAATGATGTGTATGTGAACTTTGTATTGTATAAATTAAATAAATGTTATGTTGAGTTAATGCCCCCAATTTACATTACGTAAAATAAACATTTTTTTCGCAATAAAATAATCTCCATAAATATGCACAATTCAATTCTTTGTCATTTCTCTCATGTATACACAAAATACAGAAACGAAGATCCTGCCTGTAGCGTTCAGAGCACTCTAGAATACCAACATAGTATAATTCAAAGACTATGAGTCTTGGAAGCAACGTAGACTCACCCAGAGAATATATCACCTATCTGCCGAATCAGACTCTGATATTCTTATATGAAAAATGTAGAAATATCGTGTAGTGAGTTTGACAACTCAGTGAGCAAATAATTCCTCCTATGACCTCTTAGGTCAGCATATGGATGTACTTATATTTTAAAATTTGTTACATAGGAAAATACAGTCCAGAAGTACATTCATATGGGACCTGTATTTCAAATATTCTCAAATCAAAGGATATTCAGATATCCAAAACCATATGCACCATGGTATGATCATTAAACAAATGTTGTTATGTTCAGTTGTATAAGCTATAATAAAATATTATGATTTGGGGATAAAATCATCACTTTTAATGCACCTGCCTCACTCGGCAATCTGGTCAATGCAATGAAAATATAACTCATTTGCTATACGCATAGTGACCTCGACCCTAGTCACAATAAGTGATTAGGAAATGTGAGTACATCACCCAACTGCCTCCTCACATTACCACTGTCACCCGATTGGAGCGGCCCTCACCCGGCTCACTCAGGCTAATAGGGCATCCCCTATTCGGTACCGTCACAAGCCATACAACCAGCTGATATATATCAATACATATATGTATATGTAAAATATCAAGCAACTCGCCATGAGCTTTACGCTTTCCATTCAATCTCATTTATAATATGACATGCATAATTTTCACAAGTATATTGCTTTACAAATCAATGCATCGTGCACATAATATTCACTTTATCAAATAACGATAAATACATTTAGAACCACATATTCAATGAGTTCCAAAATTCATTTCTAAAACCATACTCTTCTTGAACTATGTGTCAGTTCGTATGATGGCCGAAAAGGCTGTTAGATGGCCGAAAATATACCTATCCTAAGGTTTATCTAGCTTCTGAATCCATCTACGGTGTCAGAATTTCAATTGGAGGTCTCTAACTAAGATTTTTTAGAACTTACCTTTTACCGAGATTATTTACTTCAGATCTACGGCGATTTAACGGCTGATTTGAAAAACTGATCGGTCAAAACTGTAGTACTCTTTGTCCGGAATCCAATTGCACCTTCAGTTTTGAGATCAGAAGCCAATAGGCACTCCAAATCTAGAGTGAAAGTTGAAATTTACTATTCACTCACTATTCACTCACTATTTATCAATTCTTTTTTTTCTTCACGGATGCCTCCGACTCCCCGTTCCTTCTCCCCTTTTACTTTATTTTTTTATTTTTATTATATTTAATTATTTTTATTTTTATTTATTAATTGAATAATAAGATTTTCTTTATATAAATATATATAAATTCTATGTTTCATCCTAAAATATCCCAAAAATTTCTAAAAATTTCCATTCTCATAAATCTTTAGTTAAACTCTTAAATCATGATTTTTCTTGATAAAAATCATAATAAAACAAATCTCAAAATAAATATCTTTATACATATTAAAAGAAAGAATATTTCTAAAAATACAACAAAAATTCATTAGAGGCCAATTTAATTATTTTAACCAAAATATAAATCATTTCAATTAAAAATATACTTCCTTTAAGTAAAACATAATCATTTTTAAACAAATAAAAATATATTTGCTTATAACAAAACATTATTATTTAAAAATAAAAATTATGGGATGTTACATTCTTCCTCCCTTAAGAAATTCGGTCCCCGAATTTCAACTCATCCTACCACATGTAGGGAATAAAATCAAAGCATAATTCGGAGTTACCAACCTTATTACTCAAATAATTGGTGATATATTTTCTGTATAACATCTTTACTTTTTAAAATGTCTCTTCACTTGAGTGATTTTGCCATATAACTTACCCATAGGGATTTCTTTCATCCATAAGTTCTTTAATTCTTATGTTAACCATTTATTTTAATTCCCTACAGACAATTCCCAGAAATTAAAACACAGAAGCTATCCTAACATATTCTTCCCTAATGAACCATTTTCTGACCTTTGCTTAATAATTGGACGATATCTACCTCATATGGACTCCAAATTGAATGATTCCAGTGGCTAAATATCCATGACACATATATCGTTAATTCTTATGTTAACCATTTATTTTAATTCCCTACAAATAATTCCCAAAAATTAAAACACAGAAGCTATCCTAACTTATTCTTCCCTGATGAACCATTTTCTGACCCTACCAACGGTTATGATTATGATTATGAGAAAAGAAAGAGAAAGTTTGCCATGTCGGACGGAGCGAAAAAAGCCCGTACCGGAGAGTAGAGGATACTCACCCTGACCGGGGTAGCTTGAAATGAGAATAAGTTGATGGCCATTATATGATATTCTAAAAATAGTTAATCTTGTCATACATATCATTACTGTATGATTCTTATGTGCATAGATATAATGCATTCATGTGACCAAAGATATTTTCTGTAGTTTATACAACTGAACATAACATGATGAGCTATATTGATGATGATTTATTGTTGAACTTACTGGGATTTAATTCTCACTATATTTCCATATCATGTTCAGAAAATTAGTTATGCAGATTTTTTCTATAGCTCTGGCTTTTAGTACACGTTGGATCGAGTATTTTATGTTGGGCAGATCCCAGAAGCAAATAAAATGTTTGTGGTCGAGTTGGCTTAGATCCCGGTGAAGGTGCAACCACCCGCACCTATATCTCCGGAATTGGTTAACCAGAATAAATAACATGTAGATTTTTATGTGTTTGATATGTTGTACGTATGTTTTGATTAATGACATGTATGTGAACTCTGTATTTTATAAATTAAATAAATTTTATATTGAGTTAAGTTGTAACGAGGTAATAACTTCATGGTATTTTAAAAAAAACATTTGATACTTAAATGGAGTTGTTACATAATTGGTATCACAGCAGGTCGATCCTAGATGGCCAGTGGGTGGATGGTTATCTGAATCGATCTTATAGTGTCTTGAGTATGTTGTGGTTGTGCTGTGTAAGGGATCAGTGATTCATATAGGTAAGAAATTACTAGTGTTTCTTATCTATATGCCGAGGTGGTGTTATGACTGCTATTAAATATATTTTTTAAACTAACTATTGGGCTTAATCACCTCAATAGCAGCATAAATTTATTTTTTCCCACAGTAGGAAATGGCACCACCAAGGCGGAATTCGGCAAACAATGCGGAGGAAATCTTGCACAACCTTGCCACAGCAATTCGAGAATTTGGTATTGATTTGCTCCTTAGAACCCAACTAGTATCTATATCCCTATATAGAATGATATCGATCGAATTTAAAAAAGAATTAGTTACAAGACTTGTTAGACATGGTATTTAAATACCCTAGTACTTTTATTCAGAGTGCTCCAGTTCTATCTGTGAAAAAGAAAGATGGATCACTATGACTATGCATAGATTATAGACAGTTGAATAAGGTGACAATGTAGAATAGAAACCCATTAGCTTGTATAGATTACCTGTTTGACCAGTTATAAGGTGTTCAATATCTTTTCACAAATAGATTTGGGATATGAGTAACATTAATTAAGGATAAGAAAAGAGGATGTAGGACTTATTATGGGCATTATGAGTTCTTGGTGATGCATTTAAATTGACAAATATTTTAGCTGCATTCATAGATTTAATGAATAGTAATTAGGTCATTCCTGGATCAATTTGTTATTATATATATTGATGATATACTAGAATATTTCAAAAGTTCAGAGGATCATAAGCAACATTCAAAGATAGTTTTACCAACTCTAAAGGAGTATGGTTGGTAAATATGGTATCCAAGTAGACTCTAAGAAAGTAAAAGTAGTACAATAATAGCTACGTTTTACTACATTTAAAGATGAAGATCCAAATCCAATTTACGCTTCTTGCGGTTATCTGCCGTCCATTCTATTTGAGTCATAGTTGGATCAGGTACATGAACATAGGCTTGTAAAGCATCAATCAACTCTTCAGCATTTGAAGCTGAGATGAGAATTCGTCGTGCTGAGTGTGGGATAAACCTCTGTTCCACAGCTTGATCTAGAAAAGATAACAGACCATCAAAAAAGTGATTAACATTTAACAAACCTATCGGTTTATGATGCATATTCAGTTGTGCCCAAGAGACTATTTGGAAAATCTCCTCTAAAGTACCAAAACAACCTGGTAAGGCAATGAAGGCGTCAGCATTGCTCATCATTGCATGGAAGCTACTCTATATTCTTCCCCAATTGTTTTTCCTATGATGCTGGATGTAGCTAGAGCTGTAGAAATAATACCTAGAACTTGGCATCCTCCTACATGTGCAGCTGTAGCCACACACCCCATTAACCCATGGTTACCTCCACCATACACTAAATGAATTCTTCTCCTAGCCAGTACCATACCCAGATTTTTTGCTGCTTTAACATACTCCCCATCTTTTCCAGGACTGGAACCACAAAAGACACAAATATTTTGACACTGATAGAATGCGGTTCCCTCCATAATTTCTATCACCTTAACTTTGAGTATAGACAAAGATACTAATGTAAGTATTTATAGAACTCAGAGAAGGGCATATTTATAATAGCTATGCGAATAGGCCGGGTATTATTAGAACAACTATGTGAGTGATTGGTGGATATCAGCTAAATTAAAAAAAAATTCAAAAATGACTGCAAGCATGTATATGTACAGTAGTTATGACTGTGACCCATATTAAGCACATAAAGAGAATAAGGTTAGGATATCACCAGGAAATTTTCTTTTTCTTGTTGTCCTTGATGAAGGAGTGATGTCTTGAGGCATGTAGGGAAGTTGTAGATGATAGGCGTCATTGTAAAAAAAAATGAAGATGCAAACCAAATAATTAGTGAAGAGGGACATTTTTCTTGTTTTCTCAATGTTTTTGCCAGTAGACTATCGGTATTATGAAATCAACTAGCTATTCTGAGAAATTTTAATTTGGACTGGTTATCTTACAGTTGATTGATGACATTTATTTAGAAGCAATCAACTGCATCCTACCAGTTAACTACGTATTCTTTGATTTTCATAGACTTTTATAAGCTCATAAATATTTCTTTTTCCATGTGCTATCTTTCCACCGAATACCAATAGATTTAAAGTATATTTTTACACATATATTCAAAATTTGCGGCCACCGATTTTTGCTGAAATAACAGCTAGATTTTGTTTACATATTTTTAAGAATTACGGCCACCGATTTTAATTTTATTTCAATGCTTCGTCCAAATTTTTGACTTCCTATTTTGGCACCATGCTCTATTATGAATTCCACATTTTCTGCTGCATTGTCCTACATAAATGTTTGGCATTAAATGCAAAGTTCTTTTCCCTCATTACAAGAAAAGTTAATTTATTTTCTCTGAAACTCAGTTATTTTGGTGTCCAAGAAGTTAGTAGGTTAAAGAACTAAAAAGTTTGTAAGGAATGGATGGATGATGGTCTGATGGTGTTTTGACGAATGTAATCAAGAGAATTAGTGGTGTTGAAGTTCTTGAGGAATAAAATATAGGAAGTAGGATTTAAGTTAGTCTTTGAACTCTTAATTTGGAAATATAGAGAATATTCTAAGAACTATGTCCGAAAATAATGTAAGTGATCAAGATATTTGTGTTAAAGGATTATATCATGCTAAATTGAGTCTAATATGTAGGATGTGAATTATGTTGGAATTGAGAATTCATGTATGAGTAATTGTTAGGAAAAATCTTCTCGAAATGATTGGGTGAATTAAATGGGATTGATATAAGCTAGAATGATGTGCTTTTGGATATGATAGAAGAAATTTTTGAAATTTTTGACAATGAGTTTAATGGTGTTAATAAGCTTGTATAGAATTACTGTGATGAGGTAAGTTGGAATTATTAGACATGTGTCAATGGTACATAAACGTTATTAAAGGTTTGAAGGATTTATTGCTATGTATGTTTAACATATTGATTAAAGGATTTGAGGATAAAAAATAGATGATAGATTAAGATGATGATATTCAGGGGATGATGTTGATATATGAAAACAAAAAAATGACTTGATAGAAGTTTGGAATAAGAAAATATAGTTACCTAATATGAAGGTGAATATGTTCCTTTATATGTGTGTTTTCTAATATTGACCCATAGATATATCCATGCGAGCTAGAGGATATAAATTGAAGAACTTATGAGTGAAAGAAATCGTTATGGTTAAGTTATATGGCAAAATCACTCAAGTGAATAGAAATATTAAAAAGAAAAGATGTTATACATAAAAGATATCCCTAATTATTTAGGTAATAAGGTTGGTAACGCTGAATAATGCCTTAATTTCAATACCTACATGTGGTAGGATGGACTGAAATTTGGGGACCAAATTTCTTAAGGGGGGAAGAATGTAACATCCCGCAATTTTTAAATATTTTCCTTATAAATTCTTCACCTTACATATATGCATAGAAATGTTCTAATATTAATGGAATAGGTAAAGAAAGAAAACTTAAGAGGAAATATTAGAAATAAACATGCTAAAGAAAGGTGAAATTCTTAGGTAAGGAAGATAAATTTTTGTGAATTAAAGGTCTTAAAATTTCAAGAAGATTGGATTAGGGTAATTTTTCCTAATTTAAGAGTAAAAGTTACTAAGTTTAGTATCTCCAACCATAAATTGGGCTTTTACCTATGGACACTTCATATAGAGTTTTTCCACTTCAAATAAGTTTCTAGCAAGCCCATTGGATAACCTAAGCAAGAAATAAAACATAAACTTGGACTAGGATATAGTAATTGGACCAATAGTCCAAAAATTATGAAAATGTGACTAAGCCCTCCAAGAAAGGTAGAATTTTATCCAAAGCAAAGAAAATGGGTAGGAATAAGCCCATAATGGGTAGGAATAAGCCCAAATCCAAGAGGAAAAATAAAATAAAATAAATTAGGTGATGATATAATAATGTAATAATAACAAAGATTAGGTTACATGGCATTAAGACAAAAATTTAGCAAGTGGTGTGATTTTACATTCATAATTTGGCAAGTGGCATGATAATACAAGGCTTTATGACAAAAACATCTATATCCTACACTCATAATTCTAGCAAGTGGTATGATAATACATGGCATTAGGACAAAACATTCCTATCCCACACAAATAATATCAACCAAATAATGGAGATTCAAGGGCTAGAAATTTGCCACCTAAAAAGGAAAACCTATCATACTTGTTTAAGACAAAAGAAAATGGAAATGAATCCCTAAATCAAAGGGACCTTGTCCCTTATCTTAAGAACATATCATCATAATTTTCAAAATATAAATCTCATTTTCCTATGCATATCTTGACTAAGCAAGAGGAAGACAAGAACATAAGTTGTTTGTTTTCCAAAAATTCAACAAAGTGTATCCTAATTGTGATAAGGTAGACCCATGATCATGAAAGGTGAATTATTTGGTGGTCTATATAAGAAAACCCACCCTTACAACATTAGAATTTCGTCCAAGTGAGGGAGAGGAAAAATAGAAGCAAGGTAGAGTGAGGAAAGGAGAGGAAGAAAGGAAGAAAGAGGAAGGACAAGCCTAGGAGACTAAGTGCTCTAGGTAAGTTTAACAATATTTCTTTTTGAAGAAAACTTTTGAAACTTATAATATTTATATGAGATTTTGATCTTAGAACTTTGATGATTGGTCATGGATGTTGCTATATCATGTTACATATTGATCTTGCATGTGATGTATGTTTGAATACTTAGGTTGGTGTAGATAGTTTTGCATGGGTATGGCTATGGGTGACATAATTTTAAGCTTCGGTGATTTAATGTCTGGGAACAATCTATAAGGAAATAAAATAAATTGTTAACATAACAATTAAATATATATGTGTCACGGATTTTTAGCCACTGGAACCATTCAATTTAGAGTCCATATGAGGTAGATATGATTGGATTAGTAAGAAAAGGTCAAAAAATGGTTCATCAGGGAAGAATATGTTAGGATAGCTTCTGTGTTTTAATTTCTGGGAATTATCTCTAGGGAATTAAAATAAATGGTTAACATAAGAATTAAAGATATATGTGTCACGGATTTTGAACCACTGGAATCATTCAATTTAGAGTTCATATGAGGTAAATATGTTTCGATTAGTAAACAAAGGTCAAAAAATGGTTCATCAGGGAAGAATATGTTAGGATAGCTTCTGTATTTTAATTTCTGAGAATTATCTGTATGGAATTAAAATAAATGGTTAACATAAGAATTATAGATATGTGTGTCATTGATTTTTAACCACTGGAATCACTCAATTTGGAGTCCATATGAGGTAGATATGGTTCGATTTGTAGGTAAAGGTCAGAACCTATCCAAGAAGAAATAACATGTACATTTAGGGAGTAATATCACCTTGATTTCTTAATATTTCACTACAATGTTCAACATAATAGTTTTAGATAATTGTTTTATCTTGAAATTGACACCAAGATCACCTACATCGGAGTTCAATTGAGGGAGTTATACGCTTATTAGTAAGAGAAGGTTGGATATGATGAAAACCTGCATCAAGAAAATAAAGAAATAAAATTAATATTTAAAAAAGAAGACAAATCTTATAAATGACTGGTATATGCCATAGCCATTGCCATTGTATGAACTTCTTACCATCTTAAGTGTAAAATTCTGACATGGAAATAGTTTATAAAGTGATATTTGAAATGGTTATGTTCGTGGCATGATTACTAATGATTTATGGTAATAGTTATATTTTGATGAACATACTTGTTATTGAAAGCATATTTTTGGCTATCATTGTGAAAAGAAAAGAAATGAGCACGGTCACATGGCAATCCGTGTGGTGCACCAGTAGGGGATGCCCTACCAATGGTTATGATTATGATTATGAGAAAAGAAAGAGAAAGTGTGCCATGTCGAACGGAGCGAGAAAAGCCCGTACCGGAGAGTGGAGGATACTCACCCTGACCGGGGTAGCTTAAAATGAAAATAAGTTGATGGCCATCATATGATATTCTAAAAATAGTTAATCCTGTCATATATATCATTACTGTATGATTCTTATGAGCATAGATGTAATGCATTCATGTGACCAAAGATACTTTCTGTAGTTTATACAGCTGAACATGACGTGATGAGTTATATCGAATGGCCTTGAAGGAACTACAGGAACTAAAAAAGCAGTTGGAGGAACTATTAGACAAGCAATTCATTAGACCGAGTGTACCACCTTGGGGAGCTCCTGTATTGTTTGTTAAGAAGAATGATGGGAGTTTGAGACTATGCATAGATTACAGACAGCTGAATAAGGTGACTATAAAAAACAAGTACCCTCTCTTTAGGATAGATGACTTATTGGATCAATTAAAGGGAGCCTCCATCTTTTCTAAAATTGACTTGAGGTCAGGATATCATCATATTAGGATCAAGGAGGAGGACATACCAAAAAATGCCTTTAAGACTAGGTATGGGCACTAGGAGTTTCTCGTAATGCCCTTCGGGTTGACGAATGCACCTGCAACTTTCATGGATTACATGAATCGCATTTTTTGACCCTGCCTAGATCAATTTGTTGTAGTGTTCATTGATGACATCTTGATATACTCTAAGAGTGAGAAAGAACATGAACAACATCTTTGAATCGTGCTGCAAGTGCTGAAAGAGAAAAAGTTATATGCCAAATTGGAGAAGTGTGAATTTTGACTGTCAGAGATGAAGTTTCTCGGACATGTCATCTCTAATAGAGGGGTAGCCGTAGATCCTAGTAAGACAGAAGCAGTGATTCAATGGGAGAGACCAAAGATGGTTACGAGAGTCAGAAGTTTCCTAGGTTTGACAGGATACTACAGGAGGTTTATACAAAACTTCTCTCATATAGCCTTGCCATTGACTTAATTGACCAGGAAGGGAAGTCCTTTCAAATGGACTGATCAAAGTGAAGCTAGTTTTCAGGAGCTGAAGACAAGACTGACCACTCCTCCTGTTTTAATTATTCCAGACCCCACAGGACATTTTGAAGTGTATAGTGATGCTTCAAAGAAAGGACTAGGGTGTGTGCTAATGCAAGACAAGAGAGTAGTTGCTTACGCCTCTAGACAACTAAGACCCCACGAAGGAAACTACCCAACCCATGATCTTGAATTGGCGGTGGTGGTGTTTGCTTTAAAGATTTGGCGACATTACTTATACGGAGTAACCTTTGAAGTATATTGCGATCACAAGAGTCTTAAATATCTCTTTGATCAAAAGGAGTTAAATATGAGGTAACGAAGATGGGTGGAATTTCTCAATGACTACAAGTTTGAGATAAAGTATCATCTAGGAAAGGCAAATGTTGTAGTTGATGCCTTAAGTCAAAAATTTCTACACATGGGCCAGATGATGTTGTATGAGATGCAAATGCAAGAGGAGTTTCGAAATTTGAAGCTGGACACTATTTTTTCCTCAAAGAAGCTAACCATTAATGGTTTAAGTATAGGGTGTGACCTTATAGCTCAGATCAAAGAGGCTCAAGTTCACAACCAATACTTACAGGATCATAAAGATCAAGAAAATTTTTCTGTCATGGAAGATGGAGCAATCATGTATCAAGGAAGGATTTGTGTCCCTCAAGAACGAGAGTAGAGGACTAAAATCCTATAGGAAGCACATAAGAGTAAATATATTGTCCATCCTGGATGCACTAAAATGTACCAGGACTTAAAGATGATGTATTGGTGGCCAGGGATGAAAAAAGAAATTGCGGAGTTTGTGGCGAAATGTCTAATTTGTCAAAAGGTGAAGGTGGAGCATCAAAAACTAGCAGGATTTCTACAACCTCTTGAGATCCCTAAATGGAAATGGGATAGTATCTCGATGGACTTTGTTATGGGTTTACCTAAGACATCAGTGGGACATGACTCTATCTAAGTTATAGTTGACAGATTAACCAAATCTACTCACTTTCTGCCCATAAAAATTAACTTTTCACTGGATAAATTGGCCCAACTGTACGTCCAAGAAATAGTTAGACTGCATGGGATTCCCTTAACTATTTTTTTTATAGAGATCCGAGGTTCACATCGAGGTTTTGGAAAGTGTTGCAGGAAGCTTTTGGTACTCAGTTGCGATTCAGTACTGCCTACCATCCTCAGACTGACGGGCAGACAGAACGGACCATTCAAACTCTAAAAGACATGTTAAGGGCCTATGTATAGAGCAAGGTAAAGGATAGAATAAGTACCTACCTTTAGTAGAGTTTTCTTATAATAATAGTTATCACTCTAGTATTAAGATGGCCCCCTACGAAACTTTATATGGTAGGAAGTGCCGATCTCCACTATGTTGGTTTAAGGTAGGAGAAAAGAACTTGTTGGGTCTTGATCTAGTTCAACAAACCACTGAACAAATCAGGATGATACGAGACAAAATACTTATAGCTCAGAGTCGGCAAAAGATTTACTACGATAAGAGACATAGACCTCTAGAGTTTGAGGAAGGATACCATGTATTTCTGAAACTTTCCCCGACTACTAGAGTTAGAAGGTCTCTTAAAACAAGAAAGTTAAGTCCGCGATTTTTGCGACCCTACCAAATTCTGAAGAAATTAGGGACATCAGCATATCAAGTAGCTCTCCCACCTAATTTGTCCAACCTGCATAATGTTTTCCACGTATCACAGCTGCGGAAGTATCTTCCAGATTCATCATATTTAATATAGGATGAACCAATCCAACTAAAGGAGAACATGACATACCAGCTAGTACCTGCATCCATATTGGACACTAACGTAAAGAAACTGAGAAATAAAATCATTCCCCTTGTTAAGGTGTTATGTGAAGGTTTGATTTCGGATGAAGCAACTTGGGAGCTGGAAGAAGTCACAAGGAAGAAATATCCGCAATTGTTCTTATTAGGTAATTTCTGAAATTTTGAAGACAAAATTTCTTTTAAGGGGAGAGAAATGTAACATCCCTAATTTCGTTTCTTTTATTGATAAAAGTACATAAATATTTAATTAAGGAAATAAAATTTATTAGACAACATTTTAGATATCTAAGGAAATATAATCCTTAGAAATTCTTCACCTTATGTATATGCATAGAAAATGTTTTTAACATTAAGAGAACAAATAAAGAGGGGAAACCTAATAGGAAAAACAATTAGAAATAACATACTAAAGAGATGCAAAATTCTTGGATAAGGAAGATAAATTTTTAGAAACAAGTAAAGGTCATAAAATTTCAAGAACATTGGATTAGGGTAATTTTTCCTAATTCAAGAACTAGAGTTACTAAGTTTAAAATCTTTACCTATACATTGGGCTTTTACCTATGGACACTTCATATAGAGTTTTTCCACTTCACATAAGTTTCTAGCAAGCCCATTGGATAACCTAAGCAAGAAATAAAACATAGACTTGGACTAGGATATAGTAATTCGACCAATAGCCCAAAAATTATGAAAATGTGACCAAGCCCTCCAAGAAAGGTAGAATTTTATCCAAAGCAAAGAAAATGAGTAGGAATAAGCCCAAAATGGGTAGAAATAAGCACAAATCCAAGAGAAAAAATAAAATAAAATAAATTAGGTGATGATATAAAAATGAAATAATAATAAAGATTAGGTTACATGGCATTAAGACAAAAATTTAGCAAGTGGTGTGATTCTACATTCATAATTGTGGCAAGTGGCATGATAATACTAGACTTTAGGACAAAAACATCTATATCCTACACTCATAATTTTATCAAGTGGTATGATAATACATGGCATTAGGACAAAACATTCCTATCCCACACAAATAATATCAACCAAATAATGGAGATTCAAGGGCTAGAAATTTGCCACCTAAAAAGGCAAACCTATCATACTTGTTTAAGACAAAAGAAAATGGAAATGAATCCCTAAATCAAAGGGACCTTGTCCCATATCTTAAGAACATATTATCATAATTTTTGGGCTATTGGTCTGATTACTATATCCTAGTCCAAGTCTATGTTTTATTTCTTGCTTAGGTTATCCAATGGGCTTGCTAGAAACTTATGTGAAGTGGAAAACCTCTATATGAAGTGTCCATAGGTAAAATCAAAAATTGCAGGTATATTCTTCAACCCAAAGGGCATTACGAGAAACTCATAGTGCCCATACCTAGTCCTGAAGGCAGTTTTTGGTACGTCCTTCTCCTTGATCCTAATCTGATGATATCCTGACCTCATGTCAATTTTAGAAAAGATGGAGGCTCCCTTTAATTGATCCAATAAGTCATCTATCCTAGAGAGAGGGTACTTGTTTTTGATAGTCACCTTATTCAGCTGTCTGTAATCTATGCATAGTCTCAAACTCCCGTCTTTCTTCTTAACTAACAATACAGGAGCTCCTCAAGGTGATACACTCGGTCTAATGAATTGCTTGTCTAATAGTTCCTCTAACTACTTCTTGAGTTCCTGTAGTTCCTTCGAGGCCATTCGATATGGTGCAACAGAGATAGGGCCTGTCCCAAGTAGGAGATCAATAGAGAATTCTATCTCTCTCTTGAGAGGTAAGCCTAAAATATCTGATGGAAATACTTCAGGAAACTCGTTGGCTATTGGGATTTCATCAAGCTTCGATTCGACTTCTAAGTTTGATAAATACAAGAGAATGTATCCAAGTACTCCATTCTTCAACTCCCTATTAACTTGATTGGCATTTAGCATCAATAACTAGACCTCCTCTTTTGGAGTAGGAGGTAGAAATTCAACGGTCTTGTTACAACAATTCAACAAGACTCGATTTCTAGACATCCAGTCTAACCCTAGAATGACCTTAATACCTCTTAAAGGTAAACAGACGAGGTCTACAGAAAAAGTTTTCTCCTAGATGGTGACTTGAAAGTCTTTACATACAGAGGAAGTTAATACCCTTTCCCCTGTAGGGGTTACTACGGATAGCTCATAGGGAGTTTCAGAAATAAGAAACTGAAACTTCCTAATACATTCTTCTGATATAAATGAATGACTAGCACCAGAGTCAAATAACACCATAAGAGTAAATCCATAGATATAGCATGTACCTTGAATCATTTTAGAAGATTGGGCAGCCTCTTGGCCGCTCAGGGTGAAAACCATTCCTTTCACCTAAAGCCTCTGTTCTGGCTGCTTCCCCACATTCTGTGGGTAGTTTCTCGCAAAATGTCCCTTCTGTTTGCAATTGAAGCAGACATCTTGTCCTATATAGCATAGACGGTTACCATGCATGCGTTCGCACTTAGCACACTTGACTGGGTTGAGGTCTTGTTGAAAAGGTCTAGGACCCGCAGTCAATGGCTTATTTCCAACTCCATATCCACTTCTTCTCATGTTTTTTTCAGGGTTGGAAAAATTTTTCTTCCTCTTCCATAGGTTTCGCCTTTGCTTCTCGTCCTCTACTGCCCTTAAACTCTTTTCCAGGAGTCTACATTTATTTATCAGAGGTACAAACTCCCTAATCTCCATAGCTGTAACAGCATTCTTTATCTTCGGGTTTAGTCCTGCTTCAAACTTAACCATCTTCTATGCTTCATCTGGGTTATATGGCAGATAAGAGGAGAACTTAGATAGCTCCTCGAACCTTGCGATATACTGGTCCACGGTCATGCTGCCTTGCCTGAGTTGGAGGAATTCGATCTCTTTCTCTGCTCGTACAGTATTTGGAAAGTACTTTTCAAAAAAAATGTCCTTGAACACTTGCCAGGTGATATGTCTTCCCTGATGAGATAAAAGTTCTTTAGCTCCACACCACCAGTATTCTACTTCATCCTTTAACATATATGCAGCAAAAACAACTTGCTGCTCTTCAGTACAGCCCATCACTTCAAAGATTTTCTCTAATTCCCTTATCCACCTTTCAGCTACCATTGGGTCATAGCCACCTTGGAAACAAGGTGGTCTAGTCCTCAAGAACTCAAATATGCCATTATATTTTCCAGCCATCTGGTTGTTAGCACCATTCTCACCATTTGGGTTATTAGCATTCTGCAGATATTGTAAAATTTGGTTGGTGGTCATGACTTGATCTCGAATTGTCGTGGCCAGCTTGTACAGGGTTTCCTCTGCATTGGTTGCTGGATTCCTCTTTGGTGGTGCCATTTCCTACAGTGGCAAAACAAAGTTATGCTGCTATTGAGGTGATCAAGCCCAATAGTTAGTTCAAAAATATTTAATAGCAGACATAACACCACCTCGGCATATAGATAGGAAACACTAGTAATTTCTTACCTATATGAATCATTGATCCCCTACACAGCACAACCACAACATACTCAAGACACTTTAAGATCGATTCAGATAACCATCCACCCACTGGCCATTTAGGATTGACCTGCTCTGATACCAATTATGTAACAACTCCATTTAAGTATCAATTTTTTTTTAAATACCATGAAGTTATTACCTCGTTACAACTTAACTCAATATAAAATTTATTTAATTTATACAATACAGAGTTCACATACTTGTCATTAATCAAAACATACGTACAACATATCAAACACATAAAAATCTACATCTTATTTATTCTGGTTGACCAAATCCGGAGATACAGGTGCGGTTGGTTACACCTTCACCGGGATCTAAGCCAACTCGACCACAAACATTTTATTTTCTTCTGGGATCTGCCTAACATAAAGTACTCAATCCAACGTGTACTAAAAGTCAGAGCTATAGAAAAATCTACATAACTAAATTTCTGAACATGATATGGAAATATAGTGAGAATTAAATCCTAATAAGTTCAACAATAAATCATCATAAATATAGCTCATCACTTCATGTTCAGCTATATAAACTACAAAAAATATCATTGGTCACATGAATGCATTATATCTATGCACATAAGAATCATATAGTAATGATATGTATGACAGGATTAACTATTTTTAGAATATCATATGATGGCCATCAACTTATTATATTTCAAGCTACCCCGGTCAGGGTGAGTATCCTCTACTCTCCGGTACGGGCTTTTCTCGCTCCGTCCGACATGGCACACTTTCTCTTTCTTTTCTCATAATCATAATCATAACCGTTGGTAGGGCGTCCCCTATTAGTGCACCACAAGGATTGCCATATGATCGTGCTCATTTCTTTTCTTTTCACAATGATAGCCAAAAATGTGCTTTCAATAACAAGTATGTTCATCAAAATATAACTATTACCATAAATCATTGGTAATCATGCCACGAACATAACCATTTCAAATATCACTTTATAAAATATTTCCATGTCAGAATTTTACACTTAAGATGGTAAGAAGTTCATACAATGGAAATGGCTATGGCATATACTAGTCATTTATAAGATTCATCTTCTTTTTTAAATATTAATTTTATTTCTTTATTTTCTTGATGAAGGTTTTCATCATATCTAACCTTCTCTTACTAATCAGAGCATAACTCCTTCAATTGAACTCTGATGTAGGTGATCTTGGTGTCAATTTCAAGATAAAACAATTGTATAAAACTATTATATTGAACAGTGTAGCGAAATATTAAGAAATCAAGGTGATATTACTCCCTAAATGTACAAGCTATTTCTTCTAGGATAGGTTCTGACCACTACCTACTAATCGGACCATATCTACCTCATATGGACTCCAATGTGACTGATTCCAGTGGCTAAAAATCCGTGACACACATATCTATAATTCTTATGTTAACCATTTATTTTAATTGCACACAAATAATTTGCAGAAATTAAAATACAGAAGCTATCCTAACATATTCTTCCCTGATGAACCATTTTCTGACCTTTGACTACTAATCAGCTCATATCTTCCTCATATGGACTCCAAATTGAATTATTCCAGTGGCTAAAAATCCGTGACACATATAGATATAATTATTATGTTAATCATTTATTTTAATTCCATACAGATAATTCCAAGAAATTAAAATACAGAAGTTATCCTAATATATTCTTCCCTGATGAACCATTTTCTGACCTTTGAGTACTAATCGGAACATATCTACCTCATATGCACTCCCAATTGAATGATTCCAGTGGGTAAATATCCAAAACACATACATCTTTAATTCTTATGTTAACCATTTATTTTAATTCCCTACAGATAATTCAGAAATTAAAACACAGAAGCTATCCTAACATATTCTTCCTTGATAAACCATTTTCTGACCTTTGATTACTAATCAGCTCATATCTTCCTCATATGGACTCCAAATTGAATTATTCCAGTGGCTAAAAATCCATGACACATATAGCTATAATTATTATGTTAATTATTTATTTTAATTCCATACAGATAATTCTGAGAAATTAAAATACAGAAGTTATCCTAACATATTCTTCCCTGATGAACCATTTTCTGATCTTTGAGTACTAATCGGAACATATCCACCTCATATGGACTCCAAATTGAATGATTCCTGTGGGTAAAAATCTGTGACACATATATATTTAATTCTTATGTTAACCATTTATTTTAATTCCCTATAGATAATTTCTAGAAATTAAAACACAGAAGCTATCCTAACATATTCTTCCCTGATGAACCATTTTCTGACATTTGCTTACTAATTGGACCATATCTACCTCATATGGACTCCAAATTGAATAATTCCAGTGGCTAAAAATCTATGACACATATATCTTTAATTCTTATGTTCACAATTTATTTTAATTCCCTACAGATAATTCTCAAAAATTAAAACACAGAAGCTATCCTAACATATTCTTCCCTGATGAACCATTTTCTGACCTTTGCTTACCAATCGGACCATATCTACCTCATATGGACTCCAAATTGAATGATTCCAGTGGGTAAAAAATTAGACCATATCTACCTCATATGGACTCCAAATTGAATGATTCCAGTGGCTAAAAATCCATGACACATTCATCTTTAATTCTTATGTTAACCATTTATTTTAATTCCCTACAGATAATTCCCAGAAATTAAAACACAGAAGCTATCCTATCATGTTCTTCCCTGATGAACCATTTTCTGACCTTTGCTTACTAATCGGACCTTATCTACCTCATATGGACTCCAAATTGAATGATTCCAGTGGGTAAAAATCTGTGACACATATATCTTTAATTCTTATGTTAACCATTTATTTTAATTCCCTATAGATAATTCTCATAAATTAAAACACAGAAGCTATCCTAACATATTCTTCCCTGATGAACCATTTTCTTACCTTTCCTTACTAATGAGACCATATCTACCTCATATGGACTCCAAATTGAATGATTCTAGTGGCTAAAAATCTGTGACACATATATCTTTAATTCTTATGTTAACCATTTATTTTAATTCCTTACAGATAATTCCCAGAAATTAAAACACAGAAGCTAAAAAGTTTGCCACCCATAGCCATACCTATGCAGAACTTTATATACCAGTCTAAGTATTCAAACATACATCACATGCAAGATCAATATGTAACATGATATAGCAAGAACATGACCAATCATCAAAGTTCTAAGATCACAATCTCATATAAATTTTATAAGTTTCAAAAGTTTTCTTCAAAAAGAAATATTCTTAAACTTACTTGGAGCACTTAGTCCCCTACACTTCTCCTTCCTCTTTCTTCCTTTCTTCCTCTTCTTTCCTCACTCTACCTTGCTTCTATTTTTCCTCTCCCTCACTTGGACGAAATTCTAATGTTGTAAGGGTGGGTTTTCTTATATAGACCACCAAATAATTCACCTTTCATGATCATGGGTCTACTTTATCACAATTAGATTACACTTGGTTGAATTTTTGGAAAACAAACAACTTATGTTCTTGTCTTCCTCTTCCTTAGTCAAGATATGCATAGGAAAAGGAGATTTGTATTTTGAAAATTATGATAATATGTTCTTAAGATATGGGACAAGGTCCCTTTGATTTAGGGATTCATTTCCATTTTCTTTTGTCTTAAACAAGTATGATAGGTTTTCCTTTTTAGGTAGCAAATTTCTAGCCCTTGAATCTCCATTATTTGGTTGATATTATTTGTGTGGGATAGGAATGTTTTGTCCTAATGCCATGTATTATCATACCACTTGCTAAAATTATGAGTGTAGGATATAGATGTTTTTGTCCTAAGCCTTGTATTATCATGCCACTTGCCAAAATTATGAATGTAAAATCACACCACTTGCTAAATTTTTGTCTTAATGCCATGTAACCTAATCTTTATTATTATTACATTTTTATATCATCACCTAATTTATTTTATTTTATTTTATTTTTTTCTCTTGGATTTGGGCTTATTCCTACCCATTATGGGTTTATTCCTACTCATTTTCTTTGCTTTGGATAAAATTCTACCTTTCTTGGAGGGCTTGGTCACATTTTCATAATTTTTGAGCTATTGGTCCAATTACTATATCCTAGTCCAAGTCTATGTTTTATTTCTTGCTTAGGTTATCCAATGGGCTTGCTAGAAACTTATGTGAAGTGGAAAAACTCTATATGAAATGTCCATAGGTAAAAGCCCAATGTATGGGTAAAGATTTTAAACTTAGTAACTCTAGTTCTTGAATTTGGAAAAATTACCCTAATCCAATGTTCTTGAAATTTTATGACCTTTACTTGTTTCTAAAAATTTATCTTCCTTATCCAAGAATTTTGCGTCTCTTTAGTATGTTATTTCTAATTATTTTTCCTATTAGGTTTTCCCTCTTTATTTGTTCTCTTACTGTAAGAAACATTTTCTATGCATATACATAAGGTGAAGAATTTCTAAGGATTATATTTCCTTAGAAATCTAAAATATTGTCTAATAAATTTTATTTCCTTAATTAAATATTTATGTACTTTTATCAATAAAAGAAATGAAATTAGGGATGTTACATTTCTCAGATTTTTGACTTAAGGCATCTGCTACAACATTCACCTTTCTGGGATGATACTTTATCTAAAACTTGTAGTCATTGAGCAATTCTACCCATCTTCGTTGCCTCATATTTAACTCCTTTTGATCAAAGAGGAATTAAAATAAATGGTTAACATAAGAATTATATCTATGTGTCATGGATTTTTAGCCACTGGAATAATTCAATTTGGAGTCCATATGAGGAAGATATGAGCTGATTAGTAGTCAAAGGTCAGAAAATGGTTCATCAGGGAAGAATATGTTAGGATAGCTTCTGTATTTTAATTTCTGGAAATTATCTGTATGGAATTAAAATAAATGGTTAACATAAGAATTATAGATATGTGTGTCTCTGATTTTTAGCCACTAGAATCACTCAAGGTAGAGTCCATATGAGGTAGATATGGTTTGATTAGTAGGTAGAGGTCAAAACCTATCCGAGAAGAAATAACCTGTACATTCAGGGAGTAATATCACCTTGATTTCTTAATATTTCTCTACAATGTTCAACATAATAGTTTTAGATAATTGTTTTATCTTGAAATTGACACTAAGAGCACCTACATCGAAGTTCAATTGAGGGAGTTATGCGCTGATTAGTAAGAGAAGGTTGGATATGATGAAAACCTGCATCAAGAAAATAAAGAAATAAAATTAATATTTAAAAAAGAAGACGAATCTTATAAATGACTGGTATATGCCATAGCCATTGCCATTGTATGAACTTCTTACCATCTTAAGTGTAAAAGTCTGACATGGAAATATTTTATAAAGTGATATTTGAAATGGTTATGTTCATGGCATGATTACCAATGATTTATGGTAATAGTTATATTTTGATGAACATACTTGTTATTGAAAGCATATTTTTGGCTATCATTGTTAAAAGAAAAGAAATGAGTACGGTTACATGGCAATCCGTGTGGTGCACCAGTAGGGGACGCCCTACCAAAGGTTATGATTATGATTATGAGAAAAGAAAGAGAGAGTGTGCCATGTCGGACGAAGCAAGAAAAACTCGTACCGGAGAGTAGAGGATACTCACCCTGACCGGGGTAGCTTGAAATAAGAATAAGTTGATGCCCATTATATGATATTCTAAAAATAGTTAATCCTGTCATACAGATCATTACTGTATGATTCTTATGTGCATAAATATAATGCATTCATGTGACCAAAGATATTTTCTGTAGTTTATACAGCTGAACATGACGTGATGAGCTATATTGATGATGATTTATTGTTGAACTTTTTGGGATTTAATTCTCACTATATTTCCATATCATGTTTAGAAAATTAGTTATGCATATTTTTTCTATAGCTCTGGCTTTTAGTACATGTTGGATCTGGTACTTTTTGTTGGGCAGATCCTAAAAGCAAATAAAATGTTTGTGGTCGAGTTGGCTTAGATCCCGGTGAAGGTGCAACCACCCGCACCTGTATGTGATGTTAGCCCTGGTGTGCACCTTGATTGCCTCAGCGAGCAGGGGAGGTGGTGCTAGCCTCGTGTGAGGTCCAACACACGGGAGATTATATGTGAAGGAGAGCGGAATGCCTCCTATATATGGATGAGATGCCAGTTATATAATGGCGAGATGCCAGTTATATGAGATGTTATTTACCATCCCTTGTTGTGTGCTTGGGAAAGACCCATACAGAGTCCCTTCGCGTGTCCTCTTGAATGGTAGTAGGGCAAACCTCAGTGGGATGCTGAGTTTAGGCAAATCCTATACCACCAAAGTACGGAAGGGGTCAAACTCTGGTATGGTGGTTCTGATATGGGATCCTCCAAATATTTTATGAGAAATTTTTTGATGCATAGCATAATGTGATTAATGATTTTACAGTATTGAATATGATTTTGAACTTGATATGAGCATTGTTTATACAGTACCGCATACAGTTTGAAAAACCTGATTAGGATTTTTGGAACAGAGAATATTTGAAAATGCGGGTCCCATGTGGATGTACTTCTAAAATGTAATTTTTGATAACATAAATTTTAGTATATGAGTACATCCATATGTTGACCTAAGAGGTCATAGGTGTAACAGCTCCATTTATGAAATTTTTTTTTTAAAAAATACCATGAAGTTATTACCTCGTTACAACTTAACTCAATATAACATTTATTTAATTTATACAATACTGAGTTTCCATACACACTATTATTTTACAAACTACACACCATTATTTTACAAACATTTGTACAAAGATACATATTAGTTCTAATCATCTATATCGACTATTTCCGGAGACACTGGTTCGGGTGGCACGTCCACCGGAATCTCAGTTACATCTACGACAGTTATATCTGAAATAACTGGAAGTTGCCCAAGGTAGGGCACCTCGATCCAACGTACAGAGATAATAAGTGTCATAGAGAATATCTGCATATTTATTCTTCTGAACATGATATGGAAATATAGTGAGAATTAAATCCCAGTAAGTTCAACAATAAATCATAATTTACCATTATAGTTCATCATGTCATGTTCAGCTGTATAAACTACAGAAAATATCTTTAAGTCACATGAATGCACTTTATCATGCACATGAAAATTATACAGTTATGACATGTATGGCATGAATAACTATTTTTTTCGAATTTCATATGATGGCTATCAACTTATTCTTACTTCAAGATACCCCGGTCAGGGTAAGTATTCTCTACTTTTCGGTACGGGCTTATCTCGCTCCGTCCGACATGGCACACTTTCTCTTTCTTTTCTCATGAATATAATCATAACCGTTGGTAGGGCGTCCCCTACTGGTGCACCACACGGATTGCCATGTGACCGTGCTCATTTCTTTTCTTTTCATATTAATAGCCGAAAATATGATTCCAATAACGAGTATGTTCATTATATTCTCATGCCATAATGTATCAAAACATAATCATTCTCAAAATTCATTGGTAAACTGAAATTATGCCATGAATATAATCATTTTCTAATTTTCACTTTATAAAATATTTCCATGTCAAAATTTCACACTAATACCTCGATAACTGGATAGTAATTGTAGTCTGTAAACAGCGCACCAGGAAAGTTCCCAGAAAAGAGAGGTGGGTCACTAATGGACACGCTTAAGTACCAAGTCTTTCCTTGCCAGAGCTTTCCTTAGACATGCACTTTTCACAAATCACAATTTTTTTCCAGTAACTAGAATAATTCTTTTCATTTTCTTTATGTCTAGGCATTTAGTCATTTTATTTCTACTTATATCATTTCCAACACATGTTCTTACAAATTTTATAGAGCATTTTTCCTCAAATTGATTTCTATTATTACCTTAAAAATTCATCTAGGGTAGAAAAATATTGAAAATAGGTTTACTAACTTTTAACACAGCCTTTGCTTACAAATCAGAGCATAACTCTCTCATTTTAACTCCGATTAAGATGATATTAGTGTCTATGAAAAGCTAAGACAATTATCTAAAACTATTATGTTAATCATATCAACAAAATAGTATGATATTGTGGTGTTATTACTCCTTTAAATTTAGTATTATTTCTTCTCGTTTAGGTTCTGACCTTTACTAACTAATTAGACAATATCTCTCAAATTTGAACTCCAAATGGAGTTATTCCAGTTGATAAAATTCCATGATCCATATATCTATAATTGTTATGTTGGCGCGCTATTTTAATTCTCTACAGAATATTCCCAGAAATTCAAAAACTAAAACATTAATAACATACTCTTCCCAGAATAAACATTTTCTGACCTCTACTTACTAATCGGATCATATCTACCACATGTGGACTCCAAATTGAATGATTCCAATGGCTAAAAATCCATGACATACATATCTTTAATTCTTATGTTAACCATTTATTTTAATTCCCTACCAATAATTCCCAGAAATTAAATTACCGAAGCTATCCTAACATATTCTTCCTTGATGATTCATTTTCTGACCTTTGACTACTAATCAGACCATATCTACCTCATATGGACTCCAAATGGAATGATTCCAGTGGCTAAAAATCCAGGACACATATATCTTTAATTCTTATGTTAACCATGTATTTTAATTCCTTATAGATTGTTCCCAGAAATTAAAATACCGAAACTTAAAATTCTGCCACCCATAGCCATAACCATGCAGAACTATCTACACCAACCTAAGTATTCAAACATACATCACATGCAAGATCAATATGTAACATGATATAGCAACATCATGACCAATCATAAAAGTTCTAAGATCAAAATCTCACATAAATATTATAAGTTTCAAAAGTTTTCTTCAAAAAGAAATATTGTTAAACTTACTTGGAGCACTTAGTCTTCTAGACTTCTCCTTCCTCTTTCTTCCTTTCTTCCTCTCCTTTCCTCACTCTACCTTGCTTCTATTTTTTTCTCTCACTCACTTGGACGAAATTCTAATGTTGTAAGGGTGGGTTTTCTTATATAGACCACCAAATAATTCACCTTTCATGATCATGGGTCTACCTTATCACAATTAGGATACACTTTGTTGAATTTTTGGAAAACAAACAACTTATGTTCTTGTCTTCCTCTTCCTTAGTCAAGATATGCATAGGAAAAGGAGATTTGTATTTTGAAAATTATGATAATATGTTCTTAAGATATGGGACAAGGTCCCTTTGATTTAGGGATTCATTTCCATTTTCTTTTGTCTTAAACAAATATGATAGGTTTGCCTTTTTAGGTGGCAAATTTCTAGCCCTTGAATCTCCATTATTTGATTGATATTATTTGTGTGGGCTATGAATTTTTTGTCCTAATACCATGTATTATCATACCACTTGCTAAAATTATGAGTGTAGGATATAGATGTTTTTGTCCTAAAGCCTTGTATTATCATGCCACTTGCTTAAATGATGAATGTAGAATCACACCACTTGCTAAATTTTTTTGTCTTAATGCCATGTAACCTAATCTTTATTCTTATTATTATATCATCATCTAATTTATTTTATTTTATTTTTCCTCTTGGATTTGGGCTTATTCCTACCCATTATGGGCTTGTCCTACCCATTTTCTTTGCTTTGGATAAAATTCTTCCTTTCTTGGTGGGCTTGGTCACATTTTCATAATTTTTGGGCTATTGGTGAAATTACTATATCCTAGTCCAAGTCTATGTTTAATTTCTTGTTTAGGTTATCCAATGGGCTTGCTAGAAACTTATGTGAAGTGGAAAAACTCTATATGAAGTGTCCATAGGTAAAAGCCCAATGTATGGGTAAAGATTTTAAACTTAGTAACTATAGTTCTTGAATTAGGAAAAATTACCCTAATTCAATGTTCTTTGAAATTTTAAGACCTTTACTTGTTTCTAAAAATTTATCTTCCTTATCCAAGAATTTTGCATCTCTTTAGTATGTTATTTCTAATTTCTTTCCTATTAGATTTTCCTTCCTTATTTGTTCTCTTAATGTTAGAAACATTTTCTATGCATATACATAAGGTGAAGAATTTCTAAGGATTATATTTCCTTAGATATCTAAAATATTATCTAATAAATTTTATTTCCTTAATTAAATTTTTATGTACCTTTATCAATAAAAGAAACGAAATTAAGGATGTTACAATAGGAGGTATTATCTGCTCACTGAGTTGTAAAACTCACTACACGTGGTTGACATATTTTTTTCAGATAAAGACCCAGAGTTTGGTCCTGCAGCTTCTTGATCGACTAGGTGTCGTATTTCTGTGGTGAGCCTAAATTTTTTCTTAGCTCTCAGTGTTTAAAAATGTAATTTAATTGTACTCTAGAGTTGATCTGAATGCCACAGGCAGGATCCCTACTTCTGTTGTACTCTAATGTATATGTACTTGATTTGTATATGGTATTTATATGGGAAAACTTATATGTATCTGTTTCCTTGATAAAGGATTGGAATATTCATGTTTATAGAAAATATATGTTCATGATATACGTGTTTCACGTGCCCTAAAATTAGGGGCGTGACAAGTTGGTATCAGAGCATTAGGTTTCCCTATGGCTATCAGAGTAAAGAATTCTGTAGTAGGACTTTGAGTATGGGTATGTAACTGCGGACATATTTATACTCACGGTGCTGCTGTGGAATTCTATAGGTTGTCATCATCTTTTTCCTTCTGACTCTTTTCCTTAAATATGCGATGTTTAAACATCGATTCGTATATTCTAGACAGTGCTTCTTGAGTGTGGACTACCAGTTCTATTTTTGAACTCGTGCTGATGAACAATGATAAAGAGAAACATCTTGGGTATAAAGAAAAAGAATTAGTTAAAAAGAAGAAGATTTCATACAAACACAACGGTAATGGTGTGTTCGGATGTTAAGGAGGTTGGAATTGGTTGTTTGATTTGCATATGAAATAATACAATGTTGATAGTTGGTTATAATGTGACTGAAATTGTTAACCCAAGATAACAGTTTGTAATAAAGTGAGTATTTTGAAAATAAATGTAAATCTCTTTTTGGATAGATGAGTTAGAAACTATGTATATAAATCAATTTGGCAAGTTGTGGAGTGGATTGAATTTGAGAGCGGAGAATCTATGAAAATAATGTTCTCAATGATAGATTTTGTTGATATAAAGAATTTGAAGATAGTTTAGTTTTCAATAATATTATGTACAAGCATTATGAGAAAGGAAGGTTGGCCCATGAAAATTTAAAATTTAAGGTATGCAAGATGGGTAATTCATGTGAAGGCCTCGTGGATAGACGTAAGATTTTCATGGTTGATTGTTTAGACATGTCATAAGCATGTTAAAGAATAAAGTCAAAATGGGTTAATCTTGTTTAAGTGTTTTGAAGTGTGTTCTAACTGATATAGTATGACAATGTCATCAATAGCATAAAAGGTTAGTAAAAGAGTTGCAAGTAATGAACAATCAGTGGAAGCATGTACCCAATAATTTAATTTCAGCTTTAACAGCCCATAAGTTATTACAAAAATGGTGCTAAGGATATTTGGTAGTGGTGAGATATGTTGACACAAAGTATATTAATATAGATCAAGTTCCAATGATTAAAGAATTTTTGATGTGTTTCCAGAAGAATTGTTTGAATTACCCTAGAACGAGAAATAGGATTTGATATTGATTTACTTCCTAGAATCCAACCAGTGTCTATACGCCCATATGGAATGACATCAGCTGAACTCAAGGAATAAAAGGATCAGTTGTAAGACTTGTTAGACAAGGGATTTATATGCCTTAGTCCTTTCCTTGAGGTGCTCTAAACCTATTTGTGAAAATAAAGATGGATCGCTGCAACTAGGCATAAATTATAGACAGTTGAATAAGATGACAGTGTGAAATAAATACTCATTACCTCATATAAATTATCTGTTTGACCAGCTATAGAGTGCTCAACGTTTTTTTTCAAAAAACAAATTGATTTGATTTGAGATCTGATCAATGAAGGATAAGGGAAGAAAATATTTTTTAAAAAAATGTCCAGCTGCATTCACATATTTAATGAATAGTAATTAAGCCATTCCTGGATCAATTTATTATTATATTATGATATCTTGGTATATTCAAGGAATTCTGAGGAGCATGAGGAATAAATATAGCTTTGCAAACCCTAAGAGAACACTAGTTGTATGCTAAGTTTGCAAAATGTGAATTTTGGCTTAGTAATGTTATTTTCCTAGGGTATGTGATTACCAAGGATGATATTCAAGTTAATCCTAAAACAGTAGAAGTAGTGCAGCAATGGCCACACCCTACCACAATTACAAATATGTGTATTTTATTTGTTTATCAGGATAATACTGTAAATTTTTTAAATATTTTTTCAAAAAAAAAATTTGTTGCTCCTTTGACAAGGTTGACAAGGGAAGCAATAAAATTTGACTAGTAAGGTCAATGTGAAAGAAATTTCTAGAAATTAAAGGAATGTTTGACTATGGCGCCAGTACTATCTATTTCTTTAGGCATTGAAGGATACACGGTATATTGTGATGCATCGAGAATTGGATTAAGGTGTGTGTTGATGCAGTATAGTCGAGTCATTGCATATGTATCTAGACAGTTTAAGCCACATGACCAAAATTGTCAGACTTATGATTTGGAAATAACGGCAATGGTTTTGCTCTCAAAGTTTGGAGGCATTATCTGTATGGTGGTACATGTGAAATTCATACAGTTTCAATCATCTTTAGTTGAGTAAGTGAAAAAGGCACAGGACGATGATGCCTATTTATGTAAAAAAAATTTAAGAGGTCAAGAATGACAGTGATATTGAATTTATTGTAGACTTTGAAAGAAATTATGAGATTGGGCAAGCGATTGTGTGTATCTAATAAAGAAGAATTTAAGGAAGAGATTTTAGAGGAAGCTCATAGATCTATATATATAATTCATTCTGAGGTAACTAAAATGTATAAAGATCTAAAAGAAATTTATTGGTGGGACGGTATGAAGAAAGATATAGTTAATTTTGTATCTCGATGATTAACTTGTCAGTAGGTAAAAGTAGAACATCAAAGGCTTGCAAGATTACAATATCAGATAGAGATACCTGAATAAAAATGGGGTTTGACTTAATATAGGTGATTATTGATAGGTTCAAATTTGTCTTTGAATAAGATAGTGAGACTTCATAAGGTATTGATATCGATTATATCTGATCGAGAACTATAGTTCACAGATTGTTTTTAGAGAGCCTTTTAAGAAGTTTTGGGCAAAAGTTTTACATAAAATACCGTAAGTTTTCTAATAGGTGAGTGAGGAAATGACTATTTCGTTTGCCGAGATTGTGACTTGGGTGATGTTTGATATTTGGATAGTATGTCATGAAAATATATGAATGTGTGAAAAATGAATTGAAATGGGTAAGTGGCAGACATGATATGAATAGTAAAAGTAAGATATGTTAGGATTGCTTAAGGATTGACTAGTGATGAAAAAGTGTTATAAGAGGAGGATGTGAGCATATTGGGTTTACTTGAGGATAGATAAGATAAAATTAGGAAATTTGTTATTTCAATTGGTTAGAAGTGATTAATGAAGGGAATATTGGAGGAAGATGGATATTAAACTAGTTATAACTTAAAATAGTGAGTTTGGACATCGAACTATATAACGATTTTTAGATGAAAGGAATAGACAAATGATGGCCTTATGGTGCTTTGAGGAATGTAATAAAGTGAATTAGTGGTATTGAAGTTCTTGAGGAATAAAATATGGAAAGTAAGATTCAAATTAATCTTTGAACTCTTAATTTGAAAATATGATGAATATTTTGATAACTATGTTCGGAAATAATGCAAAGTGAGTAAGATATTTGTGTTAAAGTATTATATTATGCTAAATCGAATTTAGTATCTAGGATGTGAATTATGTTGAAGTTGAGAATTCATGTATGAGTAATTGTTGAGAAAAATCTTTTTGAAATGATTGGGTGAATTAAACGGGATTGATATAAGTTAGAATGAGGTGATTTTAGATATGATAGAAGAAATAATTGAAATTATTGATAATGAATTTATTGATATTAATAAGAGGGTATAAAGTTACTGTGATAAGGTAAGTTGGAATTGTTAGACATGTGCCAATGGTACAGATAAATGTTTAAAAGGTTTAGTGGATTTATTGCTACGTATGTTTAACATATTGATTAAAAAAAATGAATGATGACTTGATAGAAATTTGGAATAAGAAAAGATAGTTACCCAAAGGTGAATATGTCCCTTTATGTGTGTATTTCCTAATATCGACTTATAGATATATGCATACGAGCTTGAGGATATAAAGGAATGAGATACTCAATGGTTTAAGAGTTCCTTATATGTATATATGTAAGTTGTTGAGTACTTTGTATAAAGTGAAATTGATTAGAAAAGAAATACAAGCAACTCAGTACCGGTCAAAAGTCTATAAGGACCATGAATGTTGAGCACTAGAAGTTATCAGTTGATGATCACATATTCTTGAAGGAATCACCAATGAAAGAGGTAATGAGATTTGGAAAGAAAGGGAAGTTACACCCTCGGTATATAGAACCATTTGAAATTCTTGATAAGATCGGTTTAGTGGTTTATTGTTTGGCTTTACCTCCTGAATTGGGTAATGTCCATCCAGTTTTTCATGTGTCTATGCTATGGACATATTTATCGGATCCTACACATGTTATACAGTGTCCACAGATTCAGTTACAAGAAGATTTAACCTATGAGGAACAACCAGTAGTAATAGTGGACAGACAAATAAAGAAGTTGCGATCAAAACAAATACTTACAGTGAAAGTGATATGAAAAAATTACTCTTTTGAGGAAGCTACTTGGGAAAGAGAGAAGGATATATGCGCTAGATATCCGCATGTATTTGAACAATGAGGTTAGTATTTATCTACAACAATGGTGATGAAATTCGGGGACCGAATTTCTTTAAGGGAGGAAGAATGTAATAACCGTAAAATTTAACGAAAATTTCAATTAAAGAAAATTTGGAATAAAAGCGGAAATTTTGAAAATGGGAATAAGAACCATAGAAAATAGGTATATTTACTACATGGGTTAAAGAAGTACAAAAAAAATATGAGAATTTATATTTTGGCGCGTAATTTTTATTTTTAAATGATAGTATTTTACTATAAGCAAATATATTTTTATTTGTTCAAAAATGGTTATGTCTTGCTAAAAGTAAGTAGACTTTTAATTAAAAGAATTATTGTTTTGCTTAAAATAATTATATTGGCTTCTAATGAATTTTTGTTGTATTTTTATAAATATTCTTTCTTTTAATATGAATAAAGATATTCATTTCAAAATTTGTTTTATTACGATTTTTATCAAGAAAAAGTATGATTTAAGAGTTTAACTAAAACTTTATGAGAATAGAAATTTTTGGGATATTTTATGATGAAAAACAGAATTTATATGAATTTATATAAAATAAAATTCCATTATTAATTATTTAATAATTATTATTATTATTATTTTTTTTAAAAAGGAAGCAATTGATAAACGAAACCGGGGGGGACGATACCAGACAATTCGAAGAAAAAAAAGAAGGAAGGAATAGTGTGTGAATAGTGAGTAAATAGTAACTTCCAACTTTATCTCTCGATTTGGAGTGTCTATTGGCTTTCGATCTCAAAATTAAAGGTGTTACTAGATTCAGGATGAAGAATACTTTAGTTTTGACCGATTAATTTTTCAAATCAACCGTTGAAGTGCCGTAGATCTAAAGTAGAAAATTTCGGTAAAAAGTATGTTCTGAAACTCTTACTTAGAGGTCTCAAATTAGAAATCTGACTCCGTAGATAGATTCAAAAGTTAGAAAAACATTAGGATATGAATTCATTTTGGTGATTTGGTAATTTTGTGTGTGGCGGTGAATAGTGATTACCGACAGTGAATAGTGCGGTGAATAGTAATTTTCGACAGTGAATAGTATTTTTCGGCAGTGAACAATACCCTTGGCGTTGACCTTCGTTGACCAAGCTCCTAGAGGCCAAATTTAGTAAATTCGAGGTCATTTTCAAGGTTTTTGGACCTTCCGAACTCGATTTTGGGCTTTATTTTACCGAATTCGGACCAGAAATGAAGATTTTAGGACTATCCAATCTGGAGCCCTAACACTGTGAGTAGATAATTCTTCCTTTGGCTTGTTTTTACTCTTTTTGAACTTTACATTGATAAATGATCATGATTACATGTTATTTATATTTTCATGCATTTATGAAATGGTTTGAAATATCTAAAATGGTTGAGATATGATATTTAGTTCAAGAAGAGTATGACTTTTGAAATGAATGTTGAAATACATTGAACATATGAGTTTTAAATGTATTTCGCATTACATGGCAAAGTAAATATGTTATGCATATGATGATAACTGCATTTCACTATAGTTTCTATGCGTTACCCGTGATTGTTTACTAAATTTTTCTGGTGTTTTAAGCACTTTTTACCCTCTGATTTAATTGAATGAGATGACTTTTCTGGATATAACGTAGCTACCTCATTGCTGCAGCATTTCAGTGAGCATGTACAGCAATGATAGCAAAACCACTGGTGATAGTGGGTAAATTTGTTTTCTCTCTCCCTTGTAATACGATGATTCTGTGTGATTTGGTGCAGGTGGCAGAGCTGCGCAGCAGGGGCAGCCACCAGTGAGTAGGGGACAGTAGCAGGGACATTGCAGGCTGCTGGTACAGGACTGCCTCCACTACTGAAAATGGAGAGGAAGAAAAAAACAAAAAGAGCTGCACAACAAGGGCGCCTGCTGCAGAGCAGAAGGTATGGCAGATGTCCAGGGCGCTTTACTGGGACCACGAAGGTTGCTTATAAAAGGCTGAAAAGCAGCCAATGGAAGAGAGCCCCGCCGGGGAGAAAGAGGAAAGAACTGGGAGAAAAATAACACCATAGCCTAGAGTGCTGCTAACACCGGAAGGTGCAGCATGAGGGGATAGTGTGCTAGTGTAGAAGGGAACTTTGTTTTCTGTTGTTGTTTTACTGCTTTATCAAAAAGAAAGAACTGCATTTTGTAATTTAGTTTTTACCTCTTATAATGCACACCAGTGTTCCTGGAGTTTTTGTTGTAACGCCCCTAATTTACGTTACATAAAATAAACATTTTTGTTTCAAATGTAAGATAATCTCCACAAATATACATAATTCAATTCTTTATCATGGGAACAAATACATATAGGATCTCTCATGTATACACAATATACAGACCAAGTCTATAAACATCAGAGTACAGCAGAAACATGGATCCTGCCTATAGCGTTTAGAGCACTCTAGAATACAAATACAGTATAATTCAAAGACCGTGAGTCTTGGAAGCAACGTAGACTCACCCAGAGAATATATCACCTATCTGCCGAATCAGACTCTGATATTCTTCTCTAAAAAATGTGGAAATATCGTGTAGTAAGTTTGACAACTCAGTGAGCAAATAATTCCTCCTATGACCTCTTAGGTCAACATATGGATGTACTTATATTTTAAAATGTGTCACATAGAAAATACAGTTCAGAAGTACATTCATATGGGACCCGTATTTCAAATATTATCCAATCAAAGGATATTCAAATATCCAAAACTATATGCTGCACGGTATGATTATTAAATAAATGTTGTTATGCTCAGCTATATAATCTATTGTAAAATATTAATATTTGGAGATAAAATCTTCACTTTTAATGTACCTGCCTCACTCGGCAATCTGGTTAATGCCATGAAAACATAACTCATTTGCTATACGCATAGTGACCTCGACTAGAGTCACAATAAGTAAACAGGGAATGTGAGTACATCACCCTCCTGCCTCCCCACAATACCACTGTCACCCAGTTAGAGCGGCCCTCCCCCTGCTCACTCAGGCTAATAGGGCATCCCCTATTTGGTACCATCACAAGCCATACAACCCGTCGATTTCCATCCATACCTATAAATACATATATATTAATGCATATTCATCAAATAGAAGGTAAAATTATCAAGCAACTCGCCATGAGCTTTACGCTTGCCATTAAATATCATTTATAATATGACATGTATTATTTTCACAAGTATATAGCTTTACAAATCAATGCATCGTGCACATAATATCCACTTTTATCAAATAATGATAAATACATTTAAAACCACATATTCAATGAGTTCCAAATCCATTTCTAAAACCATACTCTTCTTGAACTATGTCCCAGTTCGTAAGTATAACAGATATTTGAACAAATTTCATAAACTTATAATAGTAAATAATTTATAATAAAAAACAATAATAAATTTATAATTCAAGAAGAGCATGGGGCATGTCATAGAAAAAAGTATCTACTCACCTGGTAAGGGGTTCAGATTGGACAGCCCTAAAGTGTACTTTTCCAAGCTGAATTTGACCAATTAGACCTCAAAAATGTGTCCAGAGGGTCCAAGGACTTAAAAAATGACTCCGAGAGTTTGGGCACTATTCAGCGTCGGAAAATACTATTCACTCGCCGGAAAACAATATTCACCTGCCGAAAAATACTATTCACGACGAACAAAAAGGCTGTTATGGCCGAAAATATACCTATCCTAAGGTTTATCTAGCTTCTGAATCCATCTACGGTGTCAGAATTTCAATTGGAGGTCTCTAAGCAAGATTTTTCAGAACTTACCTTTTACTGAGATTTTCTACTTCAGATCTACGGTGATTCAACGGTGCATTTGAAAAACTAATCGGTCAAAATTGTAGTATTCTTCGTCCTTAATCCAATAACACCTTCAGTTTTGAGATTGGAAGTCAACAAGCACTCCAAATCTAGAGAAAGAATTGAAAGTTATTATTCACTCACTATTCACTTACTATTCATCCGATTTTAAAATTTCTCCGAAATCGTTTCCTCCGTATCCTGCGTGTATTGCATGCCCTTCCCCTTTATTTTTATTTTTATTATATTTAATTATTATTATTATTTAATAATTAAATAATAAGATTTTCTTTATATAAATTCATATAAATTCCATTTTTCATCCTAAAATATTCCAAAAATTTCTAAAAATTTACATTCTCATAAACCTTTAGTTAAACTCTTAAATCATGGTTTTTCTTGATAAAAATCGAAATAAAATAGATCTCGAAATAAATATCTTTATTCATATTAAAAGAAAGAATATTTCTAAAAATACAACAAAAATTTATTAGAGGCCAATATAATTGTTTTAACTAAAACATAAATCATTTCAATTAAAAATATACTTCCTTTTAGTAAAACATAATCATTTTTAAACAAATAAAAATATATTTGTTTATAACAAAACATTATTATTTAAAAATAAAAATTATGGGATGTTACATTCTTTCCCCGTTAGGAAATTCGTTCCCCGAATTTCAAACCATCCTATCATAAGTAGGAAATGAGGCCAAGGCATAAAATACAGTTATTAACCTCACTATTCAACCTATTGGGGACATCTCTTTTGTTTATCGTCTTCACTATTATCAATTTTGCATATTTGTATCCATAAGTCGATATAATTATGAACCATATACATAAAAGAATACGTACACATCCATATAGGGTAACCAAATTTTCTTATTTCATACTTTTATCAAGTCATTTTTTATTTTTACATGAATCTCTTCGTCTTAATCTATCATTATAATTCCTATCACATCCATTTAACTAGCCCGTTTGTTCTAAGAAAACTTTTCTCAACAATCATTCACACATGAACTTTCAATCTCAACATAATTTACATCTTAGATACTAAACTCAATTCAACATGATATAAACCCTTAACACAAATATTTAAATCACGTAACATTATTCCGGACATGATTCTCAAAATATTCTTCATATTTTCAATTTAACAATTCAAAGATTAATTTGAAACCTACTTCCCATATTTTATTCCTCAAAAACTTCAATACCACAATTCACTTTATTACATTCTTCAAGAACTTCAACACCACTAATTCACTTTATTACATTCCTTAAAGCACCATAATGCATTCATTAATTATTTATTCTCACGTGAACTTTTTTTTTATTACGATACACAAATTCACCACCTTATATCATGAAAAGTTAAATGTCCAATTTTCTCTAAGATTTCCTCCATTAATCACTCTCAACAAATTGAAATTGTAAATTTCCTAATTTTGTCTTACCTATCCTCAAGTAAACCCAATATGCTCACATCCTCCTCTTATAACACTTCTTCATCTCTAGCCAATCCTTAAGCAATCTTAACATATCTTACTTTCACAATTCCTAACATGTCTACTACCTATCTATCTCAATTCACTTCTCACACATTCATATATTTTATTGACATACCATCTAAATATCAAACATCACCCAAGTCACAATCTCGACATATGAAAATAGTCATAAATTTACATTGTATAACTATATTATACAATCTATAAATTTATAGACAAATTATAGTTTTTTATCCATACCATAATTTATGTCATTTTTTTCACTCACCTATTAGAAAATCTACGATGTTTCATGTAAAATCTCAAATGGTATTATTTGTATACTGACTTGGTAGCTATTGTTATAAGCAAATTCAGCTTAGGGCAAATTTTTTTTTCCAACTACCTTGAAAATCAAGCACATATGCCTGAAGCATGTATTCCAATATTTCGTTGGTTCACTAAGACTATCCATCTGTTTGAGGATGGAAACCAATACTAAGATTTATTTTCATGCCCAAAGCTTCTTGGAAAACTCTCCAAAAACGAGTTGCGAACTGTGGTCCTCGATCAGAAATAATCTATATCAGTACTTCATGAAACTCACTATCTCATTTGACTATAGATTTGCATATTGAGCTACGTTACATGTGTTCAAAAATGGTTATGTCTTGCTAAAAGTAAGTAGACTTTTAATTAAAAGAATTATTGTTTTACTTAAAATAATTATATTGGCTTCTAATGAATTTTTGTTGTATTTTTAGAAATATTCTTTCTTTTAATATGAATAAAGATATTCATTTCAAAATTTGTTTTATTACGATTTTTATCAAGAAAAAGTATGATTTAAGAGTTTAACTAAAACTTTATGAGAATAGAAATTTTTGGAAATTTTTGGGATATTTTATGATGAAAAACAGAATTTATATGAATTTATATAAAATAAAATTCCATTATTAATTATTTACTAATTATTATTATATTTTTTTTTTAAAAAAGGAAGCAATTGATAAACGAAACCGGAGGGGACGATACCAGACAATTCGAAGAAAAAAAAGAAGGAAGGAATAGTGTGTGAATAGTGAGTGATAGTAACTTCCAACTTTATCTCTCGATCTGGAGTATCTATTGGCTTTCGATCTCAAAACTGAAGGTGTTACTAGATTCAGGATGAAGAATACTTTAGTTTTGACCGATTAATTTTTCAAATCAACCGTTGAAGCGCCGTAGATCTGAACTAGAAAATCTCGGTAAAAGGTAAGTTCTAAAACTCTTACTTAGAGGTCTCAAATTAGAAATCTGACTCCGTAGATGGATTCAAAAGTTAGATAAACATTAGGATATGAATTCATTTTGGTGATTTGGTAATTTTGTGTGGCGGTGAATAGTAATTACCGACAGTGAATAGTGCGTTGAATAGTAATTTCTCGCAGTGAATAGTATTTTTCGGCGGTGAACAATACCCTTGGCGTTGACCTTCGTTGACCGAGCTCCTAGAGGCCAAATTTAATAAATTCAAAGTCATTTTCAAGGTTTTTGGACCTTCCGGACTCCATTTTGGGCTTTATTTTACCGAATTCGGACCAGAAATGAAGATTTTAGGACTATCCAATCTGGAGCCCTAACACTGTGAGTAGATAATTCTTCCTTTGACTTGTTTTTACTCTTCTTGAACTTTACATTGATAAATGAACATGATTACATGTTATTTATATTTTCATACGTTTATGAAATGGTTTGAAATATCTGAAAGGGTTAAGATATGATATTTAGTTCAAGAAGAGTATGGCTTTTGAAATGAATGTTGAAATACATTGAACATATGATTTTTAAATGTATTTCGCATTACATGGCAAAGTAAATATGTTATGCATATGATGATAACTGAATTTCACTATAGTTTCTATGCGTTGCCCGTGATTGTTTACTAAATTTTTCTGGTGTTTTAAGCACTTTTTACCCTCTGATTTAATTGAATGGGATGACTTTTCTGGATATAACGTAGCTACCTCAATACTGCAGCATTTCAGTGAGCATGTACAGCAATGATAGCAAAACCACGGGTGATAGTGGGTAAAGTTGTTTTCTATCTCCCCTGCAATACGATGATTCTGTGTGATTTGGTGCAGGTGGCAGAGCTGCGCAGCTGGGGCAGCCACCAGTGAGCAGGGGACAGTAGCAGGGACATTGCAGGCTGCTGGTACAGGACTGCCTCCACTACTGAAAGTGGAGAGGAAGAAAAAAACAAAAAGAGCTGCACAACAAGGGCGCCTGCTGTAGAGCAGAAGGTATGGCAGATGTCCAGGGCGCTTTATTGGGACCAAGAAGGTTTCCTATAAAAGGCCGAAAAGCAGCCAATGGAAGAGAGCCCCGCCGGGGAGAAAGAGGAAAGAACTGGGAGAAAAATAACACCATAGCCTAGAGTGCTGCTAACACCGGAAGGTGCAGTATGAGGGGATAGTGTGCTAGTGTAGAAGGGAACTTTGTTTTCTGTTGTTGTTTTACTGCTTTATCAAAAAGAAAGAACTGCATTTTGTAATTTAGTTTTTACCTCTTATAATGCACACCAGTGTTTCTGGAGTTTTTGTTGTAACGCCCCTAATTTACGTTACATAAAATAAACATTTTTTTTTCAAATGTAAGATAATCTCCATAAATATACATAATTCAATTCTTTATCATGAGAACAAATACATATAGGATCTCTCATCTATACACAATATACAGACCAAGTCTATAAACATCAGAGTACAGCAGAAACATGGATCCTGCCTGTAGCGTTCAGAGCACTCTAGAATACAAATACAGTATAATTCAAAGACCGTGAGTCTTGGAAGCAACGTAGACTCACCCAGAGAATATATCACCTATCTGCCGAATCAGACTCTGATATTCTTATCTGAAAAATGTGGAAATATCGTGTAGTAAGTTTGACAACTCAGTGAGCAAATAATTCCTCCTATGACCTCTTAGGTCAACATATGGATGTACTTATATTTTAAAATGTGTCACATAGAAAATACAGTTCAGAAGTACATTCATATGGGACCCGTATTTCAAATATTATCCAATCAAAGGATATTCAAATATCCAAAACTATATGCTGCACGGTATGATTATTAAATAAATGTTGTTATGCTCAGCTGTATAATCTATAGTAAAATATTAATATTTGGAGATAAAATCTTCACTTTTAATGTACCTGCCTCACTCGACAATCTGGTTAATGCCATGAAAACATAACTCATTTGCTATACGCATAGTGACCTCGACTAGAGTCACAATAAGTAAACAGGGAATGTGAGTACATCACCCTCCTGCCTCCCCATAATACCACTGTCACCCAGTTGGAGCGGCCCTCCCCCGGCTCACTCAGACTAATAGGGCATCCCCTATTTGGTACCATAACAAGCAATACAACCCGTCGATTTCCATCCATACATATAAATACATATATATTAATGCATATTCATCAAATAGAAGGTAAAATTATCAAGCAACTCGCCATGAGCTTTACGCTTGCCATTAAATATCATTTATAATATGACATGCATTATTTTCACAAGTATATAGCTTTACAAATCAATGCATCGTGCACATAATATCCACTTTTATCAAATAATGATAAATACATTTAAAACCACATATTCAATGAGTTCCAAATCCATTTCTAAAACCATACTCTTCTTGAACTATGTCCCAGTTCGTAAGTATAACAGATATTTGAACAAATTTCAGAAACTTATAATAGTAAATAATTTATAATCAAAAACAATAATAAATTTATAATTCAAGAAGAGCATGGGGCAAGTCATAGAAAGAAGTATCTACTCACCTGGTAAGGGCTTCAGATTGGACAGCCCTAAAGTGTACTTTTCCAAGCTGAATTTGACCAATTAGACCTAAAAAACGTGTCCAGAGGGTCCAAGGACTTATAAAATGACTCTGAGAGCTTGGGCACTATTCAGCGCCGGAAAATACTATTCACTCGCCGGAAAACACTATTCACCCGTCGAAAAATACTATTCACGACGAACAAAAAGGCTGTTATGGCCGAAAATAGACCTATCCTAAGGTTTATCTAGCTTCTGAATCCATCTACGGTGTCAGAATTTCAATTGGAGGTCTCTAAGTAAGATTTTTCAGAACTTACCTTTTACTGAGATTTTCTACTTCAGATCTACGGCGATTCAACGGTGGATTTGAAAAACTAATCTGTCAAAACTGTAGTATTCTTCGTCCTGAATCCAATAACACCTTCAGTTTTGAGATTGGAAGCCAACAGGCACTCCAAATCTAGAGAAAGAATTGAAAGTTACTATTCACTCACTATTCACTTACTATTCATCCGATTTTAAAATTTCTCCGAAATCATTTCCTCCGTCTCCTGCATCTATTGCCTCCCCTTCCCCTTTATTTTTATTTTTATTATATTTAATTATTATTATTATTATTTAATAATTAAATAATAAGATTTTCTTTATATAAATTCATATAAATTCCATTTTTCATCCTAAAATATTCCAAAAATTTCTAAAAATTTACATTCTCATAAACCTTTAGTTAAACTCTTAAATAATTATTTTTCTTGATAAAAATGGAAATAAAATAGATCTCGAAATAAATATCTTTATTCATATTAAAAGAAAGAATATTTCTAAAAATACAACAAAAATTTATTAGAGGCCAATATAATTGTTTTAACTAAAACATAAATCATTTCAATTAAAAATATACTTCCTTTTATTAAAACATAATCATTTTTAAACAAATAAAAATATATTTGTTTATAACAAAACATTATTATTTAAAAATAAAAATTATGGGATGTTACATTCTTTCCCCCTTAGGAAATTCGGTCCCCGAATTTCAAACCATCCTATCATAAGTAGGGAATGAGGCCAAGGCATAAAATACAGTTATTAACCTCACTATTCAACCTATTGGGGACATCTCTTTTGTTTATCATCTTCACTATTATCAATTTTGCATATTTATATCCATAAGTCAATTTAATTAGGAACCATATACATAAAAGAATATGTACACATCCATATTGGGTAACCAAATTTTCTTATTTCATACTTTTATCAAGTCATTTTTTATTTTTACATGAATCTCTTCGTCTTAATCTATCATTATAATTCCTATCACATCCATTTAACTAGCCCGTTCGTTCTAAGAAAACTTTTCTCAACAATCATTCACACATGAATTTTCAATCTCAACATAATTTACATCTTAGATACTAAACTCAATTCAACATGATATAAACCCTTAACACAAATATTTAAATCACGTAACATTATTCCGGACATGATTCTCAAAATATTCTCCATATTTTCAATTTAACAATTCAAAGATTAATTTGAAACCTACTTCCCATATTTTATTCCTCAAAAACTTCAATACCACAATTCACTTTATTACATTCTTCAAGAACTTCAACACCACTAATTCACTTTATTACATTCCTTAAAGCACCATAATGCATTCATTAATTATTTATTCTCACGTGAACTTTTTTTTTATTACGATACACAAATTCACCACCTTATATCATGAAAAGTTAAATGTCCAATTTTCTCTAAGATTTCCTCCATTAATCATTCTCAACAAATTGAAATTGTAAATTTCCTAATTTTGTCTTACCTATCCTCAAGTAAACCCAATATGCTCACATCCTCCTCTTATAACACTTCTTCATCTCTAGCCAATCCTTAAGCAATCTTAACATATCTTACTTTCACAATTCCTAACATGTCTACTACCTATCTATCTCAATTCACTTCTCACTCATTCATATATTTTATTGACATACCATCTAAATATCAAACATCACCCAAGTCACAATCTCGACATATGAAAATAGTCATAAATTTACATTGTATAACTATATTATACAATCTATAAATTTATAGACAAATTATAGTTTTTTATCCTTACCATAATTTATGTCATTTTTTTCACTCACCTATTAGAAAATCTACGATGTTTCATGTAAAATCTCAAATGGTATTATTTGTATACTGACTTGGTAGCTATTGTTATAAGCAAATTCAGCTTAGGGCAAATTTTTTTTTTCCAACTACCTTGAAAATCAAGCACATATGCCTGAAGCATGTATTCCAATATTTCGTTGGTTCACTCAGACTATCCATCTGTTTGAGGATGGAAACCAGTACTAAGATTTATTTTCATGCCCAAAACTTCTTGGAAAACTCTCCAAAAACGAGTTGCGAACTGTGGTCCTCGATCAGAAATAATCTATAACGGTACTTCATGAAACTCACTATCTCATTTGACTATAGATTTGCATATTGAGCTACGTTACATGTGTTCAAAAATGGTTGTCTTGCTAAAAGTAAGCAGACTTTTAATTAAAAGAATTATTGTTTTACTTAAAATAATTATATTGGCTTCTAATGAATTTTTGTTGTATTTTTATAAATATTCTTTCTTTTAATATGAATAAAGATATTCATTTCAAAATTTCTTTTATTACGATTTTTATCAAGAAAAAGTATGATTTAAGAGTTTAACTAAAACTTTATGAGAATAGAAATTTTTGGAAATTTTTGGGATATTTTATGATGAAAAACAGAATTTATATGAATTTATATAAAATAAAATTCCATTATTAATTATTTAATAATTATTATTATATTGTTTTTTAAAAAAGGAAGCAATTGATAAACGAAACCGGGGGGGACGATACCAGACAATTCGAAGAAAAAGAAGAAGGAAGGAATAGTGTGTGAATAGTGAGTGATAGTAACTTCCAACTTTATCTGTCGATCTGGAGTGTCTATTGGCTTTCGATCTCAAAACTGAAGGTGTTACTAGATTTAGGATGAAGAATACTTTAGTTTTGACCGATTAATTTTCAAATCAATCGTTGAAGCGCCGTAGATCTGAAGTAGAAAATCTCGGTAAAAGGTAAGTTCTGAAACTCTTACTTAGAGGTCTCAAATTAGAAATCTGACTCCGTAGATGGATTCAGAAGTTAGATAAACATTAGGATATGAATTCAATTTGGTGATTTGGTAATTTTGTGTGGCGGTGAATCGTGATTACCGACAGTGAATAGTGGCGTTGAATAGTAATTTCTGGCAGTGAATAGTAACTTTCGGCGGTGAACAATACCCTTGGCGTTGACCTTCGTTGACCGAGCTCCTAGAGGCCAAATTTAATAAATTCAAAGTCATTTTCAAGGTTTTTGGACCTTCCGGACTCCATTTTGGGCTTTATTTTATCGAATTCGGACCAGAAATGAAGATTTTAGGGCTATCCAATCTGGAGCCCTAACACTGTGAGTAGATAATTCTTCCTTTGGCTTGTTTTTACTCTTCTTGAACTTTACATTGATAAATGAACATGATTACATGTTATTTATATTTTCATACGTTTATGAAATGGTTTGAAATATCTGAAAGGGTTAAGATATGATATTTAGTTCAAGAAGAGTATGGCTTTTGAAATGAATGTTGAAACACATTGAACATATGATTTTTAAATGTATTTCGCATTACATGGCAAAGTAAATATGTTATGCATATGATGATAACTGAATTTCACTATAGTTTCTATGCGTTGCCCGTGATTGTTTACTAAATTTTTCTGGTGTTTTAAGCACTTTTTACCCTCTGATTTAATTGAATGGGATGACTTTTCTGGATATAACGTAGCTACCTCAATACTGCAGCATTTCAGTGAGCATGTACAGCAATGATAGCAAAACCACGGGTGATAGTGGGTAAAGTTGTTTTCTCTCTCTTCTGCAATACGATGATTCTGTGTGATTTGGTGCAGGTGGCAGAGCTGCGCAGCTGGGGCAGCCACCAGTGAGCAGGGGACAGCAGCAGGGACATTGCAGGCTGCTGGTACAGGACTGCCTCCACTACTGAAAGTGGAGAGGAAGAAAAAAACAAAAAGAGCTGCACAACAAGGGCGCCTGCTGTAGAGCAGAAGGTATGGCAGCAATCCAGGGTGCTTTATTAGGACCACGAAGGTTGCCTATAAAAGGCCGAAAAGCAGCCAATGGAAGAGAGCCCCGCCGGGGAGAAAGAGGAAAGAACTGGGGGAAAAATAACACCATAGCCTAGAGTGCTGTTAACACCAGAAGGTGCAGCATGAGGGGATAGTGTGCTAGTGTAGAAGGGAACTTTGTTTTCTGTTGTTGTTTTACTACTTTATCAAAAAGAAAGAACTGCATTTTGTAATTTAGTTTTTATCTCTTAGAATGCACACCAGTGTTTCTGGAGTTTTGTTGTAACACCCCTAATTTACGTTACATAAAATAAACATTTTTTTTTCAAATGTAAGATAATCTCCATAAATATACATAATTCAATTCTTTATCATGTGAACAAATACATATAGGATCTCTCATGTATACACAATATACAGACCAAGTCTATAAACATCAGAGTACAGCAGAAACATGGATCCTGCTTGTAGCATTCAGAGCACTCTAGAATACAAATACAATATAATTCAAAGACCGTGAGTCTTGGAAGCAACGTAGACTTACCCAGAGAATATATCACCTATCTGCCGAATCCGACTCTGATATTCTTATCTGAAAAATGTGGAAATATCGTGTAGTAAGTTTGATAACTCAGTGAGCAAATAATTCCTCCTATGACCTCTTAGGTCATCATATAGATGTACTTATATTTTAAAATGTATCGCATAGAAAATACAGTTTAGAAGTACATTTATATGGGACCCGTATTTCAAATATTATCAAATCAAAGGATATTCAAATATCCAAAAATATATGCTGCACGGTATGATTATTAAATAAATGTTGTTATGCTCAGCTGTATAATCTATAGTAAAATATTAATATTTGGAGATAAAATCTTACCCTTTAATGTACCTACCTCACTCGGTAATCTAGTTAATGCCATGAAAACATAACTCATTTGCTATACGCATAGTGACATCGACTAGAGTCACAATAAGTAAACAGGGAATGTGAGTACATCACCCTCCTGCCTCGCCACAATACCACTGTCACCCAGTTGGAGCGGCCCTCCCCCAACTCACTCAGGCTAATAGGGCGTCCCCTATTTGGTACCATCACAAGCCATACAACCCGTCGATTTCCATCCATACATATAAATACATATATATTAATGCATATTCATCAAATGGAAGGTAAAATTATCAAGCAACTCGCCATGAGCTTTACGCTTGCTATAATTATCAAGCAACTCGCCATGAGCTTTATGCTTGCCATTAAATCTCATTTATAATATGACATGCATTATTTTCACAAGTATATAGCTTTACAAATCAATGCATCGTGCACATAATATCCACTTTATCAAATAATGATAAATACATTTAAAACCACATATTCAATGAGTTCCAAATCTATTTCTAAAACCATACTCTTCTTGAACTATGTGCCAGTTCGTAAGTATAACAGATATTTGAACAAATTTCAGAAACTTATAATAGTAAATAATTTATAATCAGAAACAATAATAAATTTATAATTCAAGAAGAGCATGGGGCAAGTCATAGAAAGAAGTATCTACTCACCTGGTAAGGGCTTCAAATTGGACAGCCCTAAAGTGTACTTTTCCAAGCTGAATTTGACCAATTAGACCTCAAAAACGTGTCCAGAGGGTCCAAGGACTTAGAAAATGACTCCGGGAGCTTGGACACTATTCACCACCGGAAAATACTATTCACGACGAACAAAAAGGCTGTTAGATGGCCGAAAATATACCTATCCTAAGGTTTATCTAGCTTCTGAATCCTTCTACGGTGTCAGAATTTCAATTGGAGGTCTCTAAGTAAGATTTTTCAGAACTTACCTTTTACTGAGATTTTCTACTTCAGGTCTACGACGATTCAACAGTGGATTTGAAAAACTGATCGGTCAAAACTGTAGTATTTTTCGTCCTGAATCCAGTAACACCTTCAGTTTTGAGATTGGAAGCCAACAGGCACTCCAAATCTAGAGAAAGAATTGAAAGTTACTATTCACTCACTATTCACTTACTATTTATCCGATTTTAAAATTTCTCCTAAATCGTTTCTACCGTCTCTTGCGTCTATTGCCTCCCCTTCCCCTTTATTTTTATTTTTATTATATTTAATTATTATTATTATTATTATTATTATTATTTAGTAATTAAATAATAAGATTTTCTTTATATAAATTCATATAAATTCCATTTTTCATCCTAAAATATTCCATAATTTTCTAAAAATTTACATTTTCATAAACCTTTAGTTAAACTCTTAAATCATGGTTTTTCTTGATAAAAATCAAAATAAAATAGATCTCGAAATAAATATCTTTATTCATATTAAAAGAAATAATATTTCTAAAATTACAACAAAAATTTATTAGAGGCCAATATAATTGTTTTAACCAAAACATAAATCATTTCAATTAAATATATACTTCCTTTTAGTAAAACATAATCATTTTTAAACAAATAAAAATATATTTGTTTATAACAAAACATTATTATTTAAAAATAAAAATTATGGGATGTTACATTTGTAACCAGTGCACCCATGAGGCTTGGCTAGTTTCCAGCTGGGGTTGCACAAGGGTTGTAATGGACCGAAACGCATTTTTATTATTAATACATTTCGCTGCAGTTTTGTTTACCATTCAGCTGTATATCCTGTAGCTTTTCTTTCCTTAATAACGGAAGTTTGGAGGAAGAAAACCGAGGCCACCATTCACCTGGGAGGGTAATGGAGGCTGAAAAAAAAGCTGAGTGTAAAGGGGTTACCTCATGTAGGGATATACGGGTACCTCATTAGTCCCATAATGTATTGCTTGCGCAATTCAGAGGTAAGGACTTGTGCAGGAATGCGTGTCCACACCTTGGAGTTGTGAGGAATGGTAGTCTGGGAAGACTCCATTCAGAACTGATTTTGGCACCAGGGACCTTTGCTGCAGCAAAGTCTAGGGCATATCTGAGTGCTGAAGTCCATAGCAACCCTGAGCACCCCAGTTCTCCCCATATAGTTTCCTTTCTATCCCTGAATACTTTTCATTTTAGTTACAGTAAAAATCAGTCAACCCATGTCTATTCCAATTTTGTGAACAACTTGACGTTGCTACAGTATTCATACAGCAAAAGTATCTAAGCAGTTTTAGTTCACTCCTCGTGGGACGATACTCACCCATCACTTTATTACTTGGTCACGATACGTGCACTTGCGTTCTGACATTGTATTCATCTTTGTATGAATTACACATAAACACCAACAAGTTTTTGGCGCCGTTGCCAGGGAGTGTAAACTTTAAAAATTGTTTTTAGATACCCCACTGTGTGAAGGATTGTTTTGCTTTTACTCTGGTGTCTTGTTGAGCAGGTAACACAGTGCATGAGCAGGGCTGATAGAGAGCTTCTGCCCCTTGATCCAGAGATAGAAAGAACACTTCTGAGAAGAAGAAGAGGACAGCTAACACACCAGCAGCAGGCAGAGATGGCTAATCAAAATGGAGCAGACAACATGGACGACAGAAATAGGGTCTTAAATGCTTATGTTCAACCAAATCTGAATGGGTTGAACCTGAGCATTGTGAGACCAAAAATTGAGGCTCTACATTTTGAGCTTAAACCAATAATATTCCAGATGCTGCAAACTGCTGGGCAATTCTGTGGCATGCCCACTGAGGACCCTCACCTTCATTTAAGAGTGTTCATGGAAGTCACGGATGCTTTCAAAATGAATGGGGTAACAGAGGAGGTGCTCAGGCTAAAGCTGTTCCCTTATTCATTAAGAGACCGACCAAGAGCCTGGTTGAACTCTCTGCCACCTGACTCTATCGCTAACTGGAGTGATTTGGCAGAAAAATTTCTGCTGATCCGCCCACCAAGAATGCCAGGTTGAGAAATGACATCACCTCTTTCCAGCAATTAGAAGGTGAATCTTTGTATGAGACCTGGGAGAGGTATAAAGAGCTATTACGGAGATGCCCACATCATGGAATTCCTTATTGCATTCAGATGGAGACCTTTTATAATGGCCTCAATGCCCAAACTCAGACCATAGTGGATGCAGCAGCTAATGGGACACTCTTGTCCAAAACATATAATGAAGCACATGAGTTGCTTGAAAGAATGGCCAGTAACAACTATCAATGGCCAATGGACAGAGTTTCAACTGGAAAGAAAGCAGTAGGCATGCACGAAGTGAGTGAAGTGACTTCTCTCACAGCCCAGCTAGCCTCACTAGTTAATGTTCTGAAGAGCCAGCAAGTTACCCGCCCTCAAGCAGCCAATATAGTTCAGGAAACTGGACCATCTTGTGTACTATGCAATGGACCACATCTATTTGAAGCTTGTCCCTCAAACCTAGAATTAGTGTGTTTTGTGGGTAATATGAATCGCAATAATAACCCTTACTCCAACACATATAACCCAGGATGGAGGCAACACCCCAACTTCTCCTGGAGCAACTATGGTGCAGGACAAGGGAGCAACTCTGCCCCACAAAGACCACAGGGACCACCAGGTTTCCAGCAGCAAAGACAACAGCCTCAAGAAGCCCCCACTTCACTGGAATCCCTGCTGAAGGAATATATGGCAAGAAATGATGCTCTAATCCAGAGTCAAGCAGCCTCACTGAGGAATCTGGAAACTCAAGTGGGACAGCTTGCCAATGAACTAAAAAGCAGACCCCCAGGGACACTTCCTAGTAATACTGAAGTCCCTAGGAGAGAAGGGAAAGAGCATTGCAAGGCTATAGCCCTGAGGAGTGGGAAGATGGTGGAAACACAAAAAATAAGAGGGCAAGACCAGACAGACTCCATTGTACCCCTGGAGAACAATAAATATAAGAAGAAGCAAGAGGAGGAGATAAGCAAAGAGGAAACCATCTCTGGAGGAAATGCTGTAGCTATGCCACAGCAAAAGTCGACAACTTTGCCGCAGCAAAGCATGCAGCAAACCAAGCTACCCGCCTTTCCCTTAAAGATTTCAGAAGCAGCAGAATGACCAGCAATTTAGAAGGTTCCTAGATGTCCTGAAACAGCTCCACATCAGCATTCCTCTGGTGGAAGCACTAGAGCAGATGCCCAATTATGTGAAGTTCATGAGGACATCCTGACCAAGAAGAGGAGATTTGGTGAATTTGAGACTGTTGCCCTCACAAGAGAATGCAGTGCTGTGCTGCAAAATAAGTTGCCACCCAAATTTAAGGATCCGGGCAGTTTCACCATACCTTGTTCAATCGGGAACCAGTATTTTGGCAAAGCACTGTGTGATTTAGGAACAAGCATCAACCTTATGCCAATGGCTATCTTTAAAAAGCTAGGAATTGGAAAAGCTAGGCCTACCACAGTTACACTGCAATTGGCAGACAGATCCATTGCTCATCCAGAGGGAAAAATAGAGGATGTCCTGGTTAAGGTGGATAAGTTCATCTTCCCAGTAGACTTCATAATTCTGGATTATGAAGCTGATGCAGAAGTACCTATTATATTAGGCAGACCGTTCCTAGCAACTGGCCAGACACTCATTGATGTTCAGAAAGGTGAATTAACCATGAGAGTCCAGGATGAGCAGGTTACATTCAATGTGCTCCAGACCATGAAGTTTGCCAGTGACGAAGAGGAATGTGCAGTGGTGTCTATGATAGACACATTAGCATCAGAACAACTGGAAAAATGCTGCAAGGAGCCATCACCAGCAGCATGGACAGACCACTCAGATTCCGAAGGAGAAGATGAGAAGGAATGGGCCCGGATTGATGTCAGACAAGGCTTTAGGAGGCAGGAGTCGATAAAAGAGCCGTTATATGATACCACACCAGATTCTAGGCTGCTGAAAGCATCAGTAGAAGAACCACCAGCCTTGGAGATAAAGACCCTACCAGCACACCTTAAGTATGCATATTTAGGAGAAACAGCCACTCTTCCTGTGGTTATCTCAGCACTTCTGACAGAGGAACAGGAAGAGAAATTGGTCCTGACGTTGAGGAAATTCCGAAGGGCCATTGGCTGGATACTTGCTGACATTAAGGGAATCAGCCCCTCATTTTGCATGCATAAGATCCTCTTGGAAAGCAACGAAAAAGGGTCCATAGAACCCCAGCGAAGGCTTAACCCAATAATGAAGGAGGTGGTGAAGAAGGAAATCATCAAATGGTTGGATGCTGGAATCATATACCCCATATCAGATAGCTCCTGGGTGAGTCCGGTCCAGTGTGTTCCCAAGAAAGGAGGCATGACTGTGGTGGAAACTGAGAGCAATGAGCTCATCCTCACTAAGGTTGTAACCAGTTGGAGGATTTGCATGGACTATAGGAAGCTGAATAAGAGCACTAGGAAGGATCACTTCCCTCTGCCATTTATTGATCAAATGTTAGATAGACTTGCTGGAAGGAAATACTATTGCTTCTTGGATGGGTACTCAGGGTATAACCAGATTGCTATAGCACCAGAAGATCAGCATAAGACCACATTCACATGTCCTTATGGTACCTTTGCATTTCAAAGGATGCCATTTGGGCTGTGCAATGCTCCAGCAACGTTCCAGCGATGCATGATGGCAATATTCACAGAAATGGCTGAGCAGTTTGTGGAAATCTTCATGGATGATTTCTCATTCTTTGGGGACTCCTTTGACCTATGCTTGAGAAACCTTGCCAAAGTCTTGCAAAGGTGTGAGGAAACAAACTTGGTGCTAAATTTGGAAAAGTGCCAGTTTATGGTAAAGGAAGGAATTGTGCTGGGGCATAAGGTATCTCAGAAAGGACTTGAGGTGGATAAAGCCAAGGTAGAAATTATTGAGAAACTGCCTCCTCCCACCTCAGTCAAGAGCATTCGAAGCTTCTTGGGATATGCAGGATTTTATAGGAGGTTCATTAAGGACTTCTCTAAGGTTGCCAAACCGTTATGCAGCTTGCTAGAGAAGGACATAACCTTTTGTTTTGATGAGAACTGCATGATAGCATTCTGCGATCTTAAACAAAAATTGAGTACAGCTCCGGTTATTGTGGCACCAAACTAGACCTCCCCATTTGAGCTGATGTGTGATGCTAGTGAAACAGCATTGGGAGCTGTCCTCGGGCAGTGCATAAACAAGCTATTTCACTCCATTTACTATGCTAGCAAAATGCTGCAAGGTGCCCAGCTGAACTACACCGTGACAGAGAAGGAACTACTTGCTGTAGTGTTTGCCTTTGAGAAATTAAGAGCATATTTGGTAGGAGAAAAGGTGATAGTGCACACAGACCACTCTGCGATCAAACACTTGGTTAGAAAGAAAGATTCTAAACCAAGGCTCATTCGGTGGGTGCTTTTGCTTCAAGAGTTTGATCAAGAGATCAGAGACAGGAAGGGGACTGAAAACCAAGTGGCAGACCATCTTTCCAGGTTGGAAGAGCACAGCTCTGGAGCAAAGGACATTAATGAAAGATTCTCAGATGAGCAACTCTATCTCTTGTCCCAAGGTGATGTGCCATGGTATGCTGACTATGTAAACTACCTTGTGAATGGAATGCTCCCACCAGACCTGACGCGGCAGCAGAAGAAAAAATTTCTGCATGAAGTTAACTCATACTACTGGGATGAACCCTATCTTTACAAGTAGTGTGCTGATCAAATGATAAGGAGATGCATACCCAGCGAAGAGATGGAGCAAATCTTGCAACAATGCCATGCTTCCCCTTATGGAGGTCATTTTGGAGGAGTTAGGACCGCAAACAAAGTGCTGCAGGCAGGTTTCTATTGGCCCTCCTTATTCAAGGACTCCCACTCTTATGCAAGGCAATGTGACTGGTGCCAGAGAACAGGGAATATATCTCGCAGGCGTGAAATGCCACTGAACAACATCCTAGAGTTAGAATTATTTGATCTCTGGGGCATAGATTTTATGGGACCATTTCCCTCCAGTTTTGGCAACCAATACATCCTTGTAGCTGTAGACTATGTCTGAAAGTGGGTGGAAGCCAGTGCATCCCAGACCAATGACGCCAGAGTTGTGACCAGATTCCTGAAGAGGAATATCTTCACAAGGTTTGGAACCCCTAGAGCCATCATCAGCGATGGAGGGACTCATTTCTGCAATAGGCAGTTCAAGGCACTACTAGCCAAATATGGAGTCAGACACAAGGTAGCAACCCCTTATCACCCACAAACAAGTGGCCAGGCTGAAGTCTCCAACCGAGAGATCAAGAGAATCTTGGAGAAAACAGTAGGTCCTACGAGGAAGGATTGGTCCTCAAGGTTGGATGACGCCCTTTGGGCATATAGAACAGCTTATAAGACACCTCTGGGCATGTCACCTTACAGGTTGGTATTTGGGAAGGCTTGTCATCTACCAGTGGAGCTGGAACATCGACCATATTGGGCAGTGAAGAAGCTAAACTGGAACCTGGATGCTGCGAGTGAGAAGAGAATGCTGCAGCTAAATGAGCTGGACGAATTTCGGGGGCAGGCCAATGAAAATGCCAAACTATACAAGGAGAAAGCAAAGCAATGGCATGACAAGAAGATACAACCCAGAAACTTCGAAGTGGGACAGAGAGTACTACTGTACAACTCCAGGCTAACCTTGTTTCCTGGGAAGTTGAAATCACGATGGTCTGGACCCTTTCGCATAAGCAAGGTCTTCCCATTTGGGACTATTGAATTGGAAGAAGAGAAAGAAGGGAGGACATTCAGGGTTAATGGGCAAAGATGCAAGCATTATCTGGGGGGTGATGTGGATAGACAGCACACTTCCATTCAGCTGCAAGAGAATTGAACAGAAGGGAAGTCAGGCTGAATACTCTAAAACAAGCACTCATGGGAGGCAACCCATGTTCAAATTTGTTATTATTCAAGTTAATAGTTTTAAGATAGTTTAGATCATGAGTCTGATAGCTTTTGTGGTTGTTACGCAGGTTAGGAAGCAGGCAGTTGCAGGACCAGTTTTTGTTTTGCTGCAGCAACCCTGTAACTAAGGATAGTCCCTGCTTTGCTACAGTAGGATGAATAACGAGCACTTTCTGCTGCAGCACGAGTCCTAGGCAACCTAATTTTGCTGCAACATTGCTGCAGCAACACAGTCAACTCTAAGCCAAGGGTTCCCCTCTGCTATGCTTCAGCAGTAAAAAAAAACAAAAAAAAATGGTGGGCGGGAAAACTGACAGAAGGCCATAAGACACCTACGGTCTTTAAACCTCTGCAACTTCCAACCCACTTCTTTCCCGAGTTTAGACACCCACGTTTTCACCTCTGCAGCTTCCCTTCTCATTGCACCTCTCCGAGTTCTCAAGACCTACAACCCTCTCACCTCCTTCGACCCAGAAAACCCCAACCTTCAACCACTCGAACCAAAAATGCCGAGAATCAAGACAATGGCTAGGAAGGCGAGCAAGGTGAAGAAATTCACCTTTGAAGAAAATCGGAAGAGGCACGACGACAAAATCGTACCCAGAAACTTCTGTGCCGAGAAAGGATTCACCTTCACCTCCGCTGGCGATTTAGGAATTCCAATGTATGTTGGCACGGTGGTAAAGCAGAGGGCTTGGGAAAATTTTGCAAGCCATCCGCAACCGGCCCTTATTCCATTGGTTCAGGAGTTCTATGCGAACTTCTTACCAGAAACTGACAAATGGGTGAGAGTTCGGGAAACGAAGGTACGTTTCGACCAAGCTGCAATCAACAGTGCCTACAATTTTCCCGATGAGGAGGACAACTATGAGGACTATCTGCAGAGTCTGCGGGATGAAGACTGGGAAGCAATGCTCACCCGGGTGTGTCTTCCTGGCACAGCCTGGGATAAATCTCCCCAGGGCTCCACCACTGTAAATCGAATCTCCTTGGTGCTGGTAGCAAAGGTCTGGTACCATTTTCTCAAGACCTATCTTCTACTATCCACCCACAGGTAGTCTGTGAGCAGAGAAAGAGTAGCAATGGTGGACGCGCTCATCCTCGGCAAGCCACTCAACGTTGGCCGCATTATAAGTGGCCAAATCCAAGCATGTGCCAGCCGAAAGAAGGGAAGCCTACTCTTTCCTTCCTTCATCACCACCCTGTGCAAAAATCATGGAGTACTAGTCTCCATTGACGAAGAGGTCTTTAAGGACACCACTCCCATCACCCCTACCACCATTGCTCACATTGTTCTGGAGAAAGCAGCCCCGCACCCACCAACTGCCTCTCAAGACCCCCCACCAACTGCTGGCCCATCTGCTTCCTCCTCTGCCACTCAGCCAGCTGACAAGGCCATTCAGCATCTGCTGCAGCAACAATCCACCCTCCTCAGACAGCAAGCACAGTTGCTGCAGCACCAGCAAACCTTCTGGCGATATGCACAGAAGAGGGACTTCGCCCTCCACACCACTTTGGAGCAAAATTTTAAGCAATTCTTCCCATTCCCAGAATTTCCAACTGCCCTGCTCCATGCCACCTTTGAGGAGTTAGCCCCAGCACCAGAAGCACAAGCAAAGCAACCCAAGGCCTCTGAAGGATCCTCCTCCACCAAAGAGCCCTATCCGGAACCCCACTAGCCACCGAAAGAAACTACGTCCTCTGATGACGATGAGCCCATTGCCAAAAGGGCGGCAGTATTGCGTAAAGGAAAGGCCCCACAATAATCAACACAGAGGAGGAGTGGGCTCAGAAGTTCATCAACATCTTCTGGGGGTCAATGACCCTAGGGTGCTGCAGCATACCTGCAAGCACCCTCAGGAAAGTTCCCTCAACCCTTATTCCTTCTCTGCTATATTTGGAATTCCTTTGTTTCTATTTCTGTTTGTGGGTGTATTTTGTTTTCTGGCCATTGCATCAGCAGTGAGGACACTGCTCAATTTAAGATTGGGGGGTGTGTGATATAATGTATAATGTCTGCTGGGAATAGTATTGCTGGAGCATATTACTCTTGTGTTTTGATTCATTGCTGTAGTATTACTGGAGCATATCGCATAGTTAGCTATGCTGCTTATCTAGGTGATTGTTTATGTTGCTATCCACTTGTGTTTTTGTCTACCTGTGTTGAATAAGTTTGTCTTAGTAATCACTGATTCTGATTGAGTTGAATACAGTTATAATTGTTTGATAAAAAGTTTTTTTTTTAAAAAAAGGAGAGAAAAGAAAGAAAAGAGGGTGGAATAGGTGCATAGCCTGCGGAAAGTTTTGGGATACTCCATGAGGAGGATTGGGTATTTTGTTAAAAATGAGAATAGGAAACCTACAGCCTTACCCCATCACACAGCACCCTCTTCTTATAAGCACTGGATCATGGGCAGTTTTCCCAACAGAGAATTTGGTGATCTTTCAGAAAGTGGTCCTTAGTCTTAAAGCTAGTAGTGAGAGCTTCCTGTAGAATTATAAAAGAGGCAGACACATAGGGGCATAAAGGCTTAAGTTTGGGGGAGGGGAGTAGAAAATAAAGAAAAAAAATATGGACACACTAATGCTCTATAATTCCTTAGTAACTAGGGGTATGCATGAGCCCCATGTGTGCCTTTACGTAAAACAGGGACAAAGAGTGGACACTTCAATGCTCTGTAATTCCTTAGTAACCAGGGGTATGCATGAACCCCATGTGTGCCTTTACGTAAAACAGGGATGTAGAGTATGAGTGGGAAGCGGTTGAAGGGTGATAAGGTTGAGTAACCGGGTGCCTGCATTGAACATGTTGGCATTCGCGTCAAAAGGCTGTAATGACCTCTGCAAGAATAAGATCCATGCCAAAAACAACAGTAAAGGATGAAATTCAGTAAGCTACCCCATTTCCCCATATCTACTGCCTTGACTGTACCTATGATGAATGCCAGCTTGATCTAAGAAAGGAAGCTCGAAATATTAGCATAAAAGTCTTGGGAACTCTGGCTGTTTTTGACCCGAATAACTCCTAGAAAAAACTGTCCATATCATACACACACAAATTCAGAGAAGGTGTTTGCTGTGATTGGGAGTAAGATTTGTGGTATCCTTTATATGAAAGCAATCCTGAGAGTTGAGAGCTATCAGCAGAGCTATGGAGTCTAACATGAGAAAAGTCTGGAACTTCTGCGTATAGTGAGCAGAGTAGGATGCTTGGGGACAAGCAATCCTTTAAATTTGGGGGGATTTGATAACTGCATTTCACTATAGTTTCTATGCGTTGCCCGTGATTGTTTACTGAATTTTTCTGGTGTTTTAAGCACTTTTACCCTCTGATTTAATAGAATGGGATGACTTTTCTGGATATAACGTAGCTACCTCATTGCTGCAGCATTTCAGTGAGCATGTACAGCAATGATAGCAAAACCACGGGTGATAGTGGGTAAAGTTGTTTTCTCTCTCCCCTGCAATACGATGATTCTGTGTGATTTGGTGCAGGTGGCAGAGCTGCGCAGCAGGGGCAGCCACCAGTGAGCAGGGGACAGCAGCTGAGACATTGTAGGCTGCTGGTACAGGACTGCTTCCACTACTGAAAGTGGAGATGAAGAAAAAAACAAAAAGAGCTGCACAACAAGGGCGCCTGCTGCAGAGCAGAAGGTATGGCAGTAGTCCAGGGCGCTTTACTGGGACCACGAAGGTTGCTTATAAAAGGCTGAAAAGCAGCCAATGGAAGAGAGCCCCGCCGGGGAGAAAGAGGAAAGAACTGGGAGAAAAATAACACCATAGCCTAGAGTGCTGCTAACACCAGAAGGTGCAGCATGAGGGGATAGTGTGCTAGTGTAGAAGGGAACTTTGTTTTCTGTTGTTGTTTTACTGCTTTATCAAAAAGAAAGAACTGCATTTTGTAATTTAGTTTTTATCTCTTAGAATGCACACCAGTGTTTCTGGAGTTTTTGTAACCAGTTCACCCATGAGGCTTGGCTAGTTTCCAGTTAGGGTTGCACAAGGGTTGTAATGGACCGAAGCACATTTTTATTATCAATACATTTCGCTGCAGTTTTGTTTACCATTCAGTTGTATATCCTGTAGCTTTTCTTTCCTTAATAACGGAAGTTTGGAGGAAGAAAACCGAGGCCACCATTCACCTGGGAGGGTAATGGAGGTTGAAAAAAAAGCTGAGTGTAAAGGAGTTACCTCATGTAGGGATATACGGGTACCTCATTAGTCCCATAATGTATTGCTTGCGCAATTTAGAGGTAAGGACTTGTGCAGGAATGCATGTCCACACCTTGGAGTTGTGAGGAATGGTAGTATGGGAAGACTCCATTCAGAACTGATTTTGGCACCAGGGACCTTTGCTGCAACAAAATCTAGGGCATATCTGAGTGCTGAAGTCCATAGCAACCCTGAGCACCCCAGTTTTCCCCATATAGTTTCCTTTCTATCCCTGAATACTTTTCATTTTAGTTACAGTAAAAATCAGTCAACCCATGTCTATTCCAATTTTGTGAACAACTTGACGTTGCTACAGCATTCATACAGCAAAAGTATCTAAGCAGTTTTAGTTCACTCCTCGTGGGACGATACTCACTCATCACTTTATTACTTGGTCATGATACGTGCACTTGCGTTCTGACATTGTATTCATCTTTGTATGAATTACACATAAACACCAACATATGACATTGATTTATACAGTGCTATGTTTGCCTCGGATATGGGCATGTATACAAGATTCTCCCGAATGGGAAGTTTTGATAGATGAATATTCTGAGACTGAAAGTCTGTATCATATTGAGAATTTTATACTGGATTATATGGCATATGTGCATATGAAATTATGGTTTTATGGAGGAATCTTATTGGAGACACTGTCTGCTAACAGCAGGTGATGTTAGCTCTGGTGCGCACCTTGATTGCCTCAGCTAGCAGGGGAGGTGGTGCTAGCCTCGTGTGAGGGCCAACACACGGGAGATTATATATGAAGGAAAGCGGAATGCCTCCTATATATGGGCGAGATGCCAGTTATATGATGGCGAGATGCCAGTTATATGAGATGTTATTTGCCATCCCTTGATGTGTGCTTGGGAAAGACTCATACAGAGTCCCTTCGTGTGTCCTCTTGAATGGTAGTAGGGCAAACTTCAGCGGGATGCTGAGTTTAGGCAAATCCTATTCACCAAAGTACGGAAGGGGTCAAACTCTGGTATGGTGGTTCTGATATGGGATCCTCCGAATATTTTATGAGAAATGTTTTGATGTATAGCATAATTTGATTAATGATTTTACAGTATTGAATATGATTTTGAACTTGATATGAGCATTGTTTATACAGTACCGCATATAGTTTGAAAGACCTTATTAGAATTTTTAGAACAGAGAATATTTGAAAATGCGGGTCCCATGTGGATGTACTTCTGAAATGTAATTTTTGATAACATAAATTTTAGTATATGAGTACATCCATATGTTGACCTAAGAGGTCATAGGAGGTATTATCTGCTCACTGAGTTGTAAAACTCACTACACGTGGTTGACATATTTTTTTCAGATAAAGACCCAGAGTTTGATCCTGCAGCTTCTTGATCGACTAGGTGTCGTATTTCTATGGTGAGCCTAAATTGTTTCTTGGCTCTCAGTGTTTTAAAATGTAATTTAATTGTACTCTAGAGTTGCTCTAAACGCCACAGGCAGGATCCCTGCTTCTGTTGTACTCTGATGTATATGTACTTGATTTGTATGTGGTATTTATATGGGAAAACTTATATGTATCTGTTTCCTCGATAAATGATTGGAAGATTCATGTTTATAGAAAATATATGTTCATGATATACGTGTTTCACGTGCCCTAAAATTAGGGGTGTGACAACTTGTCACAACTCTACATTTAGGGCACGTGAAATCCATATACCATACACATATATTTTCCATAAATGTACATAATGCCATTCTTTATCATATAAACCAATACATATAGGTTCCCATACACATATACAATAAACAGTTTAAGTCTATAAACACCAGAGTAATAGTAGAAGCAAGGATCCTGCCTGTGGCATATAGAACTTACTCTAGAATACAAGTACAAATACAATACAAATAACGTGAGCCTTGAAAGCAACATAGGCTCACCCAGAGAGTAGACAGTCTAGCTAATCACCTATCCACAGGACCAGACTCTGTCTTCTTATCTGAAAAATATATCCACAACGTGTTGTGAGTTTTATAACTTAGTGAGTAGACAAGACATTCTATAACCTCTTAGGTTAGCATATGGATGACTTATACTTTAAAATTTATCATATAGAAAGTACATTTCAGAAGTACATCCATATGGAACCCGTATTTTAAATATCCTCATTTCACAATATAACTCAATATTCAAAACCAAATACCGTACAATACAGTTATAAACAAATACTTTGATGCAATAAAAGATTTCACATGCTTTAGGAGGTTTCCTTATTAGAACCAATACAATAAATAATCCCAAGCACACAGCAAGGGAGGGTAAATCACATATCAATAATAGGAGGCATCATGCTCTCCCTGATAACAATAATAGGAGGCATCCCGCTCTCCCCGATAACAATAACTCCTGTGTGTTGGCCGACACACGAGGCTAGCACCACCCCTGCTAGCTGAGGTATCAAGGTGCATCAGGGCTAACATTTTCTGCTGTTAGGAGACAATGATTCCAATAGGATTCCTCCACAAATACTATATGCACATATACCATAGAATTCAGTATAAATTTCTCAATATAATACAGACTTTCAGTCTCAGTATATTCCTTTGTCAAAACTTCCCAATCAGGGAATCACATATATATATGCCTATATCCGAGGCAAACATATCACTGTAAAGATCAATATCATGTGCATAACACATTTTATTTGCCATATAATGAAAAATACATGTAAAAATCACATGTTCAATACATTTCAAAATTCATCTATTAAAAATTACCCATTCAGAATTTATCATATATATATGCCCTCTTTCCAAGGCAATCATATAACTTTATAAACCAATGCTTCGTAGACAATGTATTTCATTTACCATGCGGTAAGAAATGCATTTAAAATCACATATTAAATGAGTTCAAAAATCTCATTTTCAGAACCATACTCTTCTTAAACTATATTTTCGATAGAAATCATTTCCAAATACTTTAATCCATTTCAGATACATATAAAAGTATAAATCACTTGTAATCATAATCAATAATTCATCTTAAATTCAAGAAGAGCATGTAATAAGTTATAGAAAGAAATATCTACTTACAAGGTAAGGGCTCCGAGTTGGACAGCCCTAAAATGTAAATTTTCCAATATGAATTTAACCAAATAGCTTCAAAAACGTGTCCGGAGGGTCCAAAAACCTTAAAGATGACTCCGGGGAGCTTGGTTACTATTCACCGCCAGAAATACTATTCACGCACGAAAATCACTATTCACCAATACTATTTATAGCCGGAAAAAACTATTCACTGTCATAAAAATTTTACCGAATTAACGAAACAAATTCATATTCTAAGGTTTATCTACTTTCTAAATCCATCTACGGAGTCAGATTTCTAATTAGAAGTTTCTAAGTAAGGTTTTTCAGAACTTACCTTTTACCAAAATTTTCTACTTCAGATCTACTGCGATTCAACGGTTGATTTGAAAAACTGATAGGTCAAAACTGAAGTATTGTTCGTCCTGAATCCAATAACGCTTTCAGTTTTGAGATCGGAAGCCAATAAGCACTCCAAATCGAAAGATAAAATTTGAAGTTACTATTCACTTACTATGCAAAATTCTCAATTTCTCTCTGACACTCGTCACTCTCCGCCCTCGGTTTCGTTTATAAATTCTGCGTTCTTTTTTTTTTAATATAATAATAATTATTAAATAATTAATAACATAATTTTCTCTTATAAAAATTCATATAAATTCCATTTTTCATTAAAAAATATCCAAAAAATTTCTAAAAATTTCCATTCTCATAAATCTTTAGTTAAACTCTTAAATCATGATTTTTCTTGATAAAAATCGTAATAAAACAAATTTTAAAACAAATATCTTTATTCATATTAAAAGAAAGAATATTTCTAAAAATACCATAAAAATTCATTAAAGGCCGGTATAATTATTTTAAGCAACACAATACTTCTTTTAATTAAAATTCCACTTACTTTTTGCAAAACATAATCATTTTTAAACAAATAAAAATATATTTGATAATAGACGTCAACCGTTGGAATTTGCCATAGGTGAACATGTCTTTTTGAAAATATCTCCTATGAAAGGAGTAGTAAGATTTGGGAAGAAAGGGAAATTAAGTCCACGGTATACAGGACTGTTTGAAATTCTTGATAGGATTGGTCCAGTAGCTTATCGTTTGGCTTTACCTCATGAATTGGGTAATGTCCATCCAGTCTTTCATGTGTCTATGCTACGAAAATATTTACCAGATCCTACACATGTTATACAGTGTCCACAGATTCAGTTACATGAAGATTTAACCTATGAAGAACAACCAGTAGCAGTAGTGGACAGACAAGTAAAGAAGTGGCGGTCAAAAGAAATACCTACAGTGAAAGTGATATGGAAAAACCACTCATCTGAGAAAGCTACATGGGAAAGAGAAGATGATATGCGCGCCAGATACCCATTTTTTTTTAATTAATGAGGTTAGTGTTTTATCTGCCATTACGGTGATGAAATTCGGGGACCGAATTTCTTTAAGGGAGGAAGAATGTAATAGCCGTAAATTAATAAAGTCTAAAGTAAAGAAAATTTTGAATAATAGAGAGAATTTTGAAAATAGAAATAAGAACCGTTGGAAATAAATTTTTTTATTACATGGATTAAAGAATTACAAAAGGAATATGAAAATTTATGTTTTGACGTGTACTTTTTATTTTTTTTTAAATGATAGTATTTTTCTATAAGCAAATATATTTTTATTTATGTAGAAATGATTATGATTTGTTAAAAGTAAGTAGACTTTTAATTAAAAGAAGTATTTTGTTGCTTAAAATAATTATACCGGCCTCTAATGAATTTTTATGGTATTTTTAGAAATATTCTTTCTTTTAATATGAATAAAGATATTTGTTTTGAAATTTGTTTTATTATGATTTTTATCAAGAAAAATCATGATTTAAGAGTTTAACTAAAGATTTATGATAATGGAAATTTTTAGAAATGTTTGGGATACTTTATGATGAAAAATAGAATTTATATGAATTTTTATAAAGGAAAATCCTATTATTAATTATTTAATAATTATTATATTAAAAAAAGAGAGAAGACAATTGATAAAATGAAACCTGGGGGCGTAGAGTCAGTTTCGAGAAAGAGAAATCGAGAATTTTGCATAGTGAGTGAATAGTAACTTCAAACTTTATCTTTCGATCTGGAGTACTTATTGGCTTTCGATCTCAAAACTGAAAGTGTTATTGGATTCAGGACGAAGAGTACTTCAGTTTTGACCGATCAATTTTTCAAATCAGCCGTTGAATCGTCATAGATCTGAAGTAAAAAATCTCGATAAAAGGTAAGTTCTGAAAATCTTACTTAGAAATTTCTAATTAGAAATCTGACTCCGTAAATGGATTCAGAAACTAGATAAACATTAGAATATGAATTTGTTTCATTGATTTGGTAAAATTTTTGTGACGGTGAATAGTATTTTTTGGCGTGAATAGTGTTTTTCGGCGGTGAACAGTACTTTAGCGTTGACCGAGCTTCTAGAGGCCAAATTTAGCAAATCCAGAGTCATTTTCAAGGTTTTCGGACGTTTCGGACTCAATTTTGGGGTTTGTCTTGCTGAATTCGGATCAGAAACTAGGATTTTAAGGGTGTCCAACTTTGTACTTCAAAGTGGTGAGTAGATAATTCTTCCTATAGCCTATTTTTACTCTTCTCGAACTTTACATTGATAAATGAGTATGATTACATATTATCTATATGTTTTTGAAATGGTTTGGAATGTCTGAAATAATTGAAATATGATATTTAGTTCAAGAAGAGTATGACTTTTGAAATGAATTTTGAAACACATTGAACATGCGATTTTTAAATGTATTTCGCATTACATGGCAAAGAAAATATGTTATGCATGTGACATTGATTTTACAGTGTTATGTTTGCCTCGGATATCGGCATGATTATATGATTCCCCTTATTGAAAAATTTATGACAAAAGATTTTGTACTGAGACTGAAAGCTCTGTTTTGAATGATATGTAAAGTGATAAGTTGCCGAATATGATTGAATGGCGAGTTGTTTGATAATGATGCATTACATTTGATGGATATGCACTTTTATACATGTTTATATATATATATAGTGATGACAAGTTTTATGGCTTGAGACGGTATTGTGAAGGTGGTATTAGTGGTAATGTGAGGAAGCAATAGGGTGATGAACTCACATTCCCTAATTACCTACTGTGATGATGACAGTGGCAATGTGAGGAAGCAGAAGGGTGATGAACTCACATTCTCTGTTGATCTATTGAAGTTGTAGTCAGTGGTAATGTGAGGAGGCAGTAGGGTGATGAACTCACATTCCCTGATTACCTAATGTGATTGTGACTATGGTAATGTGAGGAGGCAGAAGGATGATGAACTCACATTCCATGTTTATCTATTGAGTATATTGAAAGTTGTGACATACTTGAGCATTATATAAAAGAATTGATTTTTAATGCATATCAAATTCGATTTAAGGTCAATTTGTATCATGTTGTTGTTTTAATTAAAACTCGCAAGTGCACGAATCTATTGGGGTATAGATTTAGTGGTATGCAAGGTCGATCCCACATGGATTACCAATTGAGAAAAAATTCTAATTTAGATCTAAATTAAATACTTCTAACCTAGTTCCCAATGTCTTGTTTTGTGAGAGGAATATTGAACAAAATATGCAAAGAACTAATATCCTGAAATTAAATGAAGATGTATTCAAGGTAAAGAAGCATGCTAAGGTTAGGGGATCCACTCTTGGTATATCGAATAAAAATAAATTTAACTCTTTTATTACTCAATTAGAGTCTTTACACGAATAAAGTTCTAATCGGATAATATGTTAATTTAAGCTCAACTTTGTTTATACATGAATTATATTTACCTCCTTTCTAATAATTAAAACATTCTTGTAAAATGGATTCAAGCGTACATTGTGCCAATCACCATATTGTCTACAATAAATCAAGAGTGATTCAAGTATTTATTGTGCCAAAAATTGTCTACAATGTATCAAGGTTCACACTTTACAAGATTAAAAATACAAAGATGCAAAAGATAACTTGCAAATGGATTCAAGCATAAATTGTTCCAATCATTATATTGTCTACAATATATCAAAATTCACATTTTGCAAGATTAACTTATGCAAAAAATGAAAGGTAGAAAATTAATTAACATAACAAAATAAAATGAAATAGAATAGGTGGCAAAGCCAACCAATTGTAAAATAAAATAAAGTAGGTGGTAAAGCCAACCATGAAAATAATAAGAGATAGGCGGTCTAATAAAACCAGCCAATAACATAACAAGAAATCGACGGTATGATAAAACCAGCCATTAAGAAATAATTATGAGAAAAGAAATAGGAAGGTAAATACAATATCAAAGATAAACATTAAGATTAAGAGTTAGATAAATTATTATTCTCATACCAAGAGTTTCACCCTTTGACCTTAGCATTAGGAGATTAGTTCTCCATAATCAAGGCAAGAAAGTGAAATGAAAGATGAAGAAACATGATAATATTACGAAAGAAAAATGAAAAATACAAGATGTCTAAAGAGAGAATAACATTACAAGTTCGTAGAATTCCAACAAAGCTTTCCCAAGCTCTATCCAAAGCTCTCCAAAAAAACTCCCCAACTCACCCCTCAAGCCCTCTATTTATAGATACAATTAAGTGTGGTAGGTGTGGTAATTGTCAAAATTGTTAGGTAGAAAGTTGTACAAAGTTGACAATTTGGATTCCATCATGTGCACCGAAATTGAGCCTTGAATATTGTCTTTAAATCTGCCGAATTTGCTGACTCCTTCAACATGAAAGTTGTAGAAAAGTTCGTTAGCTTTCCGTCAAGACAAATCGTGGAACAATTGGATACGTAATTTGTGACTTATGGTCAAAATACTAGAGCAAAGTCAGGCTGGACCGCAGCAGAAGAAATATTCTATTCTAGCCCATTTTTGGCCCTTCTAGTGTCCGAATTGTTTGACTACTTGAACATGAAAGTTGTACCCAATTGTATCCTCTATAAACCTACCAAATTTCATACATATTGGATATGTATTTTCGGAGTTATGGCCTAAGTAATATAGAAAGGTTGGGCTGGACTGCAACCAGCAAACATATTCTCAACATTGGGTGCTTTGCCTTGAATCTTTATGTTTTAGTTCTTTTGGAAATGTGATCATAAATCAAGAATAAATTTGTGCATATATCCATTAGGATGCGTCTCAAGAGACAATATGATAATGCTCCTTACTCAGTCATCCTTAATGAGTTTGTTTTATCTGCTTGATTTATAGACATCATTCCCAAAGAACCACAATTTAGCTCTGATTCCTCCAATTAAGTCCATTTTCTACTCTTCTCTCCATCTGTAAGAAAGACACAAAACTAAAGACAAGTAAGGGAGATTTATGCTTAATTATGGCAAAAGATAAGATGAAATATTTAATTTATGAGTATAAAACTCACTCATCATATCATATGTGGTTACAAATATTTGCATGTGATTTGAACTGAGATGTTTTGAAATGCGGGTCCCATATGAATGTACTCCTGAATGTAACTTTTCAATATGAGAAACTCTAAAATGAAAAGTACATCCATATGTTGACCTAAGAAGTTATAAGGGGGTGTTATCTGCTCACTGAGTTGTAAAACTCACTACACGTGGTTGATATTTTTTTTCAGATAAAGACCCAGACTTTGGTCCTGCAGCTACTTAATCGACTGGGTGTCGTATTTCAGTGGTGAGCCTAAATTGTTTCTGGGCTCTCAGTATGTAAACTTGTAATATATTTGTACTCTAGAGTTGCTCTGAACGTCACGGGCAGGATCCTTGTTTCCGCTGTAAACCTGATATATACATAGACTTGGCATGTATAACTATCAGTATTGTTAATTTTGAGAACGTGTGATGTTATTCATATATGTGATATTAAGAAACGATTTGCAATAGCATGATAATAAAGGTTATCAGATAATAGAGGTATTCTCGTTCCAAAAGTAGAGATGTGACAAGTTGGTATCAGAGCATTAGGTTTCCCTGTGGCTATAAGAGCAAATGATTCTTTAGTAGGACCTTTAGTATCGATATGAGCTGGACATATTTATACTTCAGGTGCTGTTAAGGGATTCTATAGGGTTTCAAATTCCTTTCTATTCCAAGTTGCTAAAGTTTATAGTATAAGATAGATTGAATATTGTGACATATTAAGAAGTATCTATGGATCAATTATAACTTGAAAGTGGAAGAGATATGTGTCTTAAAGAATTTAAGGAATTGAGACAGATACCAAATATGATGGCTTCTAAATGTGACATCCGTTGTACCCGGTTGTCTAGATATGGTAGACTGTGATGTGATATTGAGAATGAATTAGTTGGCATTATGTCATGTCATTATGAAATATCACTATAAGGTGATTAAATTCAATATTCTTGGGGAATTTTCTTTCGTGATACAAGGGGATCGTAGGAAGATACCCAATAATCTAATCTCTGCTTTAATATCCCATAAGTGATGATAAAAAGTTGTTAAGAATATTTGACAATGTTGAGAAATATTGATATTAAGTAAACCAGTATAAATCAAGTGCAAGTGGTTAGAGAATTTTCTGATGTAATTCCTGAGGAATTGCCAGGATTACGCCGAAACAATAAATAGAATTTGGTATTGATTTATTTCCTGGAACCTAACAGTGTCTATATTTTCATATAGAATGGCACCCATTGAACTTAAAGAACTGAAAAAGAAATAGTTACACGATATGTTAGACAAGGGATTTAAAAGCCCTAGTACTTTTACTTGGAGTGCTCTAGTTTTATCTATGAAAAAGAATGATGGATCACTATAACTATGCATAGATTATAGACAATTGAATAAAGTGACAGTGTAGAATAAATACACATTACCTCGTATAGATGATCTATTTGACCAGTTAGAAAGTGCTCAATATTTTTCAAAAATTGACTTGATTTGATATCTAGATATCATCAATTAAGGATAAGAGAAGAGGATATTACAAAAATTGCTTTCAGGAGTCGGCATAGACACTATGAGTTTTTAGTTATGTCATTTGGATTGACAAATGCTCTAGCTACATTCATAGATTTAATGAATAAGTAATTAAGCCATCCCTGAATCAAGTTGTTATTATATTTATTGATGATATACTAGAATATTCCAAGAGTTTAGAGTAACATAAGCAATATTTAAAGATAGTTATACCAACTCTAAGGGAGTGGGGTTGGTAAGGATGGTTTTATCCCCAAAACATACTATTTTACTATAGCTTATACAGCTGAGCATAACAACATTTTTTTAATGATCATACCATGGTGCATATGGTTTTGGATATCTGAATATCCTTTGATTTGAGAATATTTGAAATACGGATCCCATATGAATGTACTTCTGAACTGTATTTTCTATGTAACAAATTTTAAAATATAAGTACATCCATATGCTGACCTAAGAGGTCATAGGAGGAATTATTTGCTCACTGAGTTGTCAAACTCACTACACGATATTTTCACATTTTTCAAATAAGAATATCAGAGTCTAATTTGGCAGATAGGTGATATATTCTCTGGGTGAGTCTACGTTACTTCCAAGACTCACGGTCTTTGAATTATAATGTATTTGTATTCTAGAGTGTTCTAAACGCTACAGGCAGAGATGTTTATAGACTTGGTCTGTATATTGTGTATACATGAGAGATCCTATATGTATTTGTTCCCATGATAAAGAATTGAATTATGTATATTTATCGAGATTATCTTACATTTAAAAAAAAAGTTTATTTTACGTAATGTAAATTAGGGGCGTTACATGTTACCAACTTGTCACATCCCTACTTTAGGAATGCGAAAATCTCTAATATCCGATAAACGTTATTATTATGAACTTGTAAATAGTTTCACAATATCACATATCCGAGTATTACCATATGTTTACAAATTTGCAAGCAACTTGTCACGCCCCAATTTAATGGAACGCGAATAACACATCTATAAGAAAACTTTATCTTTATTCAATTACAATCGACCACATAATATATCATAACAGGATAATATCATACATTTACACATTTCTAGTATAGCTTATTATACATGCCAGGTCTACACTTATCAGTTTTACAGCGGAAACAAAGATCCTGCCTGTGACGTTCAGAGCAACTCTAGAGTACAAATATATTACAATATCAAACACTGAGAGCCTAAAAACAATTTAGGCTCACCACCGAAGTACAACCCCTAGTCGATCACGTGGCTGCTGGACCAAACTCTGTGTCTTTATCTGAAAAATTGATCCACATCGTGTAGTGAGTTTTACAACTCAGTGAGCAGATAATACCTCCTATGACCTCTCAGATCAACATAAGGATGTACTCATCTATTAAAATTTATCATATCAAAATCTACCATTCAGAAGTACATCCTTATGGGACCCGCGTTTTCAAAATATTCTCAGTTCAAGTCACATTCAAATTTCTATAACCACATATGATACAAATTGATTTTAAATCAAATTTGATATGCATTAAAAATCAATTCTTTTATATAATGCTCAAGTATGTCACAACTTTCAATATACACAATAGATAAACATGGAATGTGAGTTCATCACCCTTCTGCCTCCTCACATTACCATAGTCACAATCACAATAGGTAATCAGGGAATGTGAGTTCGTCACCCTACTACCTCCTCACATTACCACTGACTACAACTTCAATAGATCAACAGGGAATGTGAGTTCATCACCTTTCTGCCTCCTCACATTACCACTGTCATCATCACAATAGGTAATCAGGAAATGTGAGTTCATCACCCTACTGCCTCCTCACATTACCACTGATACCACCTTCACAATACCGTCTCAAGTCATATAGCCCATCAATATTCATCAATACATATAAAAATGTATAAAAGTGCACATCCATAAAATGCAATGCATAATTATCAAACAACTCGCCATGAGCTTTATACTTGCCATTCAATCATATTCGGCAACTTATAACTTTACATATCATTCAAAACAGAGCTTTTAGTCTCAATACAAAATCTTTTATCATAAAGTTTCCAATCAGGGGAATCATATAATCATGCCCATATCCGAGGTAAACATAATACTGTAAAATCAATGTCACATGCATATCATATTTCCTTTGCCATGTAATGCGAAATGCATTTAGAAATAACGTATTCAAAGCATTTCAAAATCTATTTCAAAAATCATACTCTTCTTGAACTAGATATCATTTCTCAATCTTGTCAAATATTTCAAACCATTTCAGAAACATATGAACATAGAAATAACATGTAATCATACTCATTTATCAATGAAAAGTTCAAGAAGAGTAAGAACAAGCTATAGTAAAAATTATCTACTCACAGGTAAGGGCTCCAGATTGGACAGCCCTAAAATCCTCGTTTCTAGTCTGAATTTTAAGAGAACAAATAAAGAGGGAAAACATAATAGGAAAAAAAATTAGAAATAACATACTAAAGAGATGCAAAATTCTTGGATAAGGAAGATAAATTTTTAGAAACAAGTAAAGGTCATAAAATTTCAAGAACATTGGATTAGGATAATTTTTTCTAATTCAAGAACTAGAGTTACTAAGTTGAAAATCTTTACCCATACATTGGGCTTTTACCTATGGACACTTCATATAGAGTTTTTCCACTTCACATAAGTTTCTAGCAAGCCCATTGGATAACCTAAGCAAGAAATAAAACATAGACTTGGACAAGGATATAGTAATTGGACCAATAGCCCAAAAATTATGAAAATGTGACCAAGCCCTCCAAGAAAGGTAGAATTTTATCCAAAGCAAAGAAAATGAGTAGGAATAAGCCCATAATGGGTAGGAATAAGCCCAAATCCAAGAGAAAAAATAAAATAAAATAAATTAGGTGATGATATAAAAATGTAATAATAATAAAGATTAGGTTACATGGTATTAAGACAAAAATTTAGCAAGTGATGTGATTCTACATTCACAATTTTGGCAAGTGGCATGATAATACAAGGTTTTAGGACAAAAACATCTATATCCTACACTCATAATTTTAGCAAGTGGTATGATAATACATGGCATTAGGACAAAACATTCCTATCCCACACAAATAATATCAATCAAATAATGGAGATTCAAGGGCTAGAAATTTTCTACCTAAAAATGCAAACCTATCATACTTGTTTAAGACAAAAGAAAATGGAAATGAATCCCTAAATCAAAGGGACCTTGTCCCATATCTTAAGAACATATTATTATAATTTTCAAAATACAAATCTCCTTTTCCTATGCATATCTTGACTAAGGAAGAGGAAGACAAGAACATAAGTTGTTTGTTTTTCAAAAATTCAACCAAGTGTAATCTAATTGTGATAAAGTATACCCATGATCATGAAAGGAGAATTATTTGGTGGTCTATATAAGAAAACTCACCCTTACAACATTATAATTTCGTCCAAGTGAGGGAGAGGAAAAATAGAAGCAAGGTAGAGTGAGGAAAGGAGAGGAAGAAAGGAAAAAAGAGGAAGGAGAAGTCTAAGGGACTAAGTGTTCCAAGTAAGTTTAACAATATTTCTTTTTGAAGAAAACTTTTGAAACTTATAATATTTATATGAGATTTTGATCTTAGAACTTTGATGATTGGTCATGATGTTGCTATATCATGTTACATATTGATCTTGCATGTGATGTATGTTTGAATACTTAGACTGGTATAGAAAGTTCTGCATAGGTATGGCTATGGGTGGCAAACTTTTTAGCTTCTGTGTTTTAATTTCTGGGAATTATTTGTAGAGAATTAAAATAAATGGTTAACATAAGAATTAAAGATATATGTGTCACAAATTTTTAGCCACTGGAATCATTCAATTTTGAGTCCATATGAGGTAGATATGGTCTGATTAGTAAGAAAAGATCATAAAATGGTTCATCAGGGAAGCATATGTTAGGATAACTTCTGTATTTTAATTTATGGGAATTATCTGTAGGGAATTAAAATACATGGTTAACATAATAATTAAAGATATATGTATCACGAACTTTTAGCCACTGGAATCATTCAATTTGGTGTCCATATGACGTAGATAGGATCCGATTAGTAAGCAAAGGTCAGAAAATGGTTCATCAGGGAAGAATATGTTAGGATAGCTTCTGTGTTTTAATTTCTGGGAATTATTTGTAGGGAATTAAAATAAATGGTTAACATAAGAATTAAAGATATATGTGTCATGGATTTTTAACCACTGGAATCATTCAATTTGGAGTCCATATGAGGTAGATATGGTCCGATTAGTAAGAAAAAGTCAGAAAATGGTTCATCAGGGAAGAATATGTTAGGATAGCTTTTGTGTTTTAATTTCTGGTAATTATCTATAGGGAATTAAAATAAATGGTTAACATAAGAATTATAGATATGTGTGTCACGGATTTTTAGCCACTAGAATCACTCACATTGGAGTCCATATGAGGTAGATATGGTTCGATTAGTAGGTAAAGGTCAAAATCTATCCGAGAAGAAATAACCTGTACATTTAGGGAGTAATATCACCTTGATTTCTTAATATTTCGCTACAATGTTCAACATAATAGTTTTATATAATTGTTTTATCTTGACATTGACACCAAGATCACCTACATCGAAGTTCAATTGAGGGAGTTATGCTCTGATTAGTAAGAGAAGGTTAGATATGATGAAAACCTGCATCAAGAAAATAAAGAAATAAAATTAATATTTAAAAAAGAAGATGAATCTTATAAATGACTAGTATATGCCATAGCCATTGCCATTGTATGAACTTCTTACCATCTTATGTGTAAAATTCTGACATGAAAATATTTTATAAAGTGATATTTGAAATGGTTATGTCCATGGCATGATTACCAATGATTTATGGTAATAGTTATATTTTGATGAACATATTTGTTATTGAAAGTATATTTTTGGCTATCATTGTGAAAAGAAAAGAAATGAGCACGATCACATGGCAATCCGTGTGGTGCACCAGTAGGGGACGCCCTACCAACGGTTATGATTATGATTATGAGAAAAGAAAGAGAAAGTGTGCCATGTCAGACGGAGCGAGAAAAGCCCGTACCGGAGAGTAGAGAATATTCACCCTGACCGGGGTAGCTTGAAATGAGAATAAGTTGATGGCCATCATATGATATTCTAAAAATAGTTAATTCTGTCATACATATCATTACTGTATGATTCTTATGTGCATAGATATAATGCATTCATGTGACCAATGATATTTTTTGTAGTTTATACAACTGAACATGACGTGATGAACTATATTGATGATGATTTTTTGTTGAACTTACTGGGATTTAATTCTCACTATATTTCCATATCATGTTCAGAAAATTAGTTATGCAGATTTTTCTATAGCTCTGGCTTTTAGTGCACGTTGGATCGAGTACTTTATGTTGGGCAGATCCCAGAAGCAAATAAAATGTTTGTGGTCGAGTTGGCTTAGATCCCGGTGAAGGTGCAACCACCCGCACCTGTATCTCCGGAATTGGTCAATCAAAATAAATAAGATGTAGATTTTTATGTGTTTGATATGTTGTATGTATGTTTTGATTAATGACATGTATGTAAACTCTGTACTGTATAAATTAAATAAATGTTATATTGAGTTAAGTTGTAATGAGGTAATAACTTCATGGTATTTAAAAAAAAATTGATACTTAAATGGAGTTGTTACTTAATTGCTATATTTAGTACATGGATTAAAGAATTATAAAAGGAATATGAGAATTTACATTTTGGCGCGTAATTTTTATTTTTCAATAATAGTATTATGTTATAAGCAAATATATTTTTATTTGCTTAAAAAAGATTATGTTTTGCTAAAGTAAGAAGATTTTTAAATAAAATAATTATTGTTTAGCTTAAAATAATTATATCGGCCTATAAAGAATTTTTGTTGTATTTTTAGAAATATTTTTCTTTTAATATGAATAAAGATATTTGTTTTGAAATTTGTTTTATTACTATTTTTATAAAGAAAAATCATGATTTAAGAGTTTAATTAAAGATTTATGAGAATGAAAATTTTTAAAAAATTTTGGGATATTTTATAATGAAAATAGAATTTTTATAAATTTTTATAAAGGAAAATCCTATTATTAATTATTTAATAATTATTATTATATTTTTAAAAAAAAGGCAATTGAAAAACGAAAACTGGGGGCGACGATATCAAATTCGAGAAAAATTGAAGAATTGCATAGTGAGTGAATAGTGATCTACAACTTTATCTTTCGATTTGGATTACTTATAGACTTTCGATCTCAAAACTGAAAGTGTTATTGGATTCAAGAAAAAGAATACTTCAGTTTTGACCGATCAATTTTTCAAATCAACCGTTGAATCGCCGTAGATCTGAAGTAGAAAATCTCGGTAAAAGGTAAGTTCTGAAAATCTTACTTAGAGACTTCTAATTAGAAATCTGACTCCGTAGATGGATTCAAAAACTAGATAAACATTAGGATATGAAATTATTTCGTTGATTCGGGAAAATTTTTGTGACGGTGAATAGTGTTTTCCGGCGATGAATAGTGATTTCCGGCTATGAATAGTGATGGTGAATAGTGATTCCAGCGGTAAACAGTGCCTTAGTGTTGACCTGCATTGAACGACTTCTAGAGGCCAAATTTAGCAAGTTTGGAGTCATTTTCAAGGTTTTTGGACCTTCCGGACTCGATTTTAGGGTTTATTTTACCGAATTCGGACCAGAAACAAGGATTTTAGGGCTGTCCAATCTGGAGCCCTTACTTGTGAGTAGATAATTCTTCCTATGACTTGTTTTTACTCTTCTTGAACTTTACATTGATAAATGAGTATGATTACATGTTATCTATACTTTCATATGTTTCGGAAATGGTTTGGAATGTTTGAAATAACAGAAATATGATATTTAGTTCAAGAAGAGTATGACTTTTGAAATGAATTTTGAAACACATTGAACATTCGATTTTTAAATGTATTTTGCATTACATGGCAAAGAAAATATGTTATGCATGTGATATTGATTTTACAGTATTATGTTTGCCTCGGATATGGGCATGATTATATGATACCCCTGATTGGAAAATTTATGATAAAAGATTTTGTACTGAGATTAAATGCTCTGTTTTGAATGTTATGTAAAGTGATAAGTTGCCAAATATGATTGTATGGCAAGCATAAAGCTCATGGCGACTTGTTTAATAATTATTTATTACATTTTATGGATGTGCACTTTATACATGTTTATATATATGTATTGATGAATAATGACGGGTTATATGGCTTGAGACGGTATTGTGAAGGTGGTATCAGTGGTAATGTGAGGAGGCAGTAGGGTGATGAACTCACATTCCCTGATTACCTATTGTGATGATGACAGTGGTAATATGAGGAGGCAGTAGGGTGATGAACTCACATTCCCTGTTAATCTATTGAAGTTATAGTCAGTGGTAATGTGAGGAGGGAGTAGGGTGATGAACTCACATTCCCTGATTACCTATTGTGATGATGACAGTGGTAATGTGAGGAGGCAGTAGGGTAATGAACTCACATTCCCTTATTACCTATTGTGACTGTGACTATGGTAATGTGAGGAGGCAGAAGGGTGATGAACTCACATTCCATGTTTATCTATTGAGTATATTGAAAATTGTGACATACTTGAGCATTATATAAAAAGAATGAATTTTTAATGCATATTGAGTTTGATTTAAGACCATATTGTATTATATGTGGTTACAGATATTCGAATGTGATTTGAACTGAGAAAATTTGAAAAATGTGGGTCACATATGGATGTATCTCTGAATTGTGATTTTCAATGTGATAAGTTGAAAAATAAAGAGTACATCCATATGTTGACTTGAGAGGTTATAAGAGGTATTGTCTGCTCACTGAGTTGTAAAACTCACTACACGTGGTTGACATATTTTTCAAATAAAGACCCAGAGTTTGGTCCTGCAGCTTCTTGATCGACTATGTGTCGTACTTCTGTGGTCAGCCTAAATTGTTTCTTGGCTCTCAGTATTTATAAATGTAATATAAATGTACTCTAAAGTTGCTCTGAACGTCACAGGCAGGATCCTTGCTTCTGCTGTACTCTGATGTATATGTACTTGATTTGTATATGGTATCTCTATGGGAAAACCTATATGTATTTGTTTCCTTGATAAAGGATTGAGATATTCATGTTTATGGAAAATATATGTTCATGATATATGTGTTTCACGTGCCCTAAAATTAAGGGCGTAACAAGTTGGTATCAGAGGATTAGGTTTCCCTGTGACAATCAGAGCGAATAATTCTTTAGTAGGACTTTTAGTATCGATATGAGCTGGACATATTTATACTTCAGGTGCTGCTAAGTGATTCTATAGGGTTTCAAATTCCTTTCTTTTCTAAGTTGTTAAAGTTTATAGTATAAGATAGATTGAATATTATGACATCTTAAGAAGTATCTATGGATCAATTATAGCTTGAAAGTGAAAGAGATATGCGTCTTAAAGAATTTAAGGAATTGAGACAGATACCAAATATGATGGTTTTTGAATGTGACATCTGTTGTACCCGGTTGTCTAGATATGGTAGACTGTGATGTGATATTGAGAATGAATTTGTTGGCATTATGTCATGTCATTTTGAAATGTCACTATAAGGTGATTAAATTCAATATTCTTGGGGAATTTTCTTTCTTGATACAAGGGGATCGTAGTGAGATACCTAATAATTTAATCTCTGCTTTAACATCCCATAATTGATTATAGAAAGGTGTCAAGAATATTTGACAATGATGAGAGATGTCGATATAAAGTATATCAGTGTAAATCAATTTCCAGTGGTTAAAAACAATTTTTTTGATGTAATTCTTGAAGAATTGCCAGGATTACCTCGAAACGTAAAATATAATTTGGTATTGATTTACTTCCTGGAACCCAACCAGTGTCTATACTTCTATATAAAATGGCATCGACTAAACTCAAAGAATTGGAGGATCAGTTGTAACACTTGTTAGACTAGGGATTTATATACCCCTAGTACTTTTACTTGGAGTGCTCCAGTTTTATTTATGAAAAAGAAAGATGGATCACTATGACTATGCATAAATTATAGACAATTGAATAAAGTGACAATGTGTAATAAATACTCATTACCTCATATAGATGATATGTTTGACCATCTACAAGGTGCTCAACATTTAAAAAAAATTGAATTGATTTGATATCTGGATCTCATTAATTGTGGATAAGGGAAGAGGATATTAAAAAAAAATCTTTTAGGACTCGTTATGGCATTATGAGTTCTTGGTGATATCATTTAGTCTAACAATTTCCCAGTTGCATACATGGCCCAGCTGCATACATGGACTTGAACAAAAAAAATATTGAAGCCATCCCTGGATCAATTTGCTATTATAATTATTGATAATATATTAGAATATTTCAAGAGTACAGATGATCATAAGCAACATTTAAAGATAGTTTCACAAACTCTAAGGGAGTATGTTTGACAAAGATGGTATCCAAGTAGATCCTAAGAAAGTAAAAGCGGTACAACAATAGCCATGTACTATTAGTTACAGATGAAGATCCAAGTTCAATTTGCGCTTTCTGCTATGATCTGTTGTCCATTCTATTTGAGCTATGATTGGATCAGGTACATGAACATATGCTTGTAGAGCATCAATCAACTCATCAGCATCTGAAGCTGAGATGAGAATTCGTCGTGCTGAGTGTGAGATAAACATTTGTTCCACAGCATGATCAAGGAAAGACAACAGACCATCAAAGAAGTGATTAACATTTAACAAACCTATCGGTTTGTGATGCATATTTAGTTGTGCCTAAGAGACTTTGGAAAATTTCTTCTAAAGTACCAAAACCCCCTGGTAAGGCAATGAAGGCATCAGCATTGCTCATCATTCTAGCCATGCACTCATGCATGGATGCAACCCTAAATTCTTCCCCAACTATTTTTCATGTGATGTTTGATACAGTTAGAGCTATAGGAATAATACCTAGAACTTGGCATCCTCCTACATGTGCAGATGTAGCCACACACCCCATTAACCCACAGTTACCTCCACCATAGACTAAATGAAGTTTTCTTCTGGCCAACACCATACCTAGGTTTTGTGCCGCTTTCACATACTCTGCATCTTTTCTAGGACTGGAACAAAAAAAGACACAAATATTTCGAAACTAACAGAATGTGATTCCTTCCATAGTTGGACACACCTTAACTTTGAGTATGAAAGTAAAGATACTAACGTGTGTATTTATAGAACTCAGAGAAAGGCATACTTATGATAGCTATGCGAATAGGCCAAGTATAATTAAAACAGCTATGTGGGTGATTGGTGGATATCAGATAAATTAAATGTGAAAATTTTCAAAAATGACGGCAAGCATGTATATCTATAATAAATATGACTGTGACCCATATTAAACATATCAAGAAAATAAGATTAAGGTATCACTAGGAATTTTCTTGATCCTTGTAGAAAAATTATGTAGGTGATAGGTGTTGTTGTAAATGAAAATAAAAATCAATTAATTGTTGAAGATGGACAATCAAATGATTTATTTTGTTTCCTCAATGTTTTTGTCAGTCGACTATCGATATTATTAAGTTGACTAGCTATTTTGAGAAATTTTAATTTGGACTGGTTATTTTACAGTTGATTGATTACATCTATTTTGAAGCAATCAACTGCATCCTACCAGTTAACTACGTATTCTTTGATTTTCGCAGACTTTTATAAGCTCAGAAATGTTTCTTTTTCCATGTGCTATCTTTTCACCGAATATCAACATATTTAAAGTAGATTTTGACACATATATTCAAAATTTGCGGCCACCGATTTTCGCCAAAATAGAAGCTAGATTTTGTTTACAGATTTTCAAGAATTACGGCCACCAATTTTAATTTCTTGTCAATGTTTTATCCAAACTTCTGACTTCCTATTTTGGCACCATGCTCTATTACGTGTTTCGTATTTTTTGCTGCATTGTCCTACATTAATATTTGGCATTAAATGCAAGATTCTTTTTCCTTATTATAAGGAGGGTTAATTTCTAATATTTGGAACTCAGTTATTATGGTGTTCAACTGATTAGTAGATTAAAGTAATAGAGATTTTGAAAAGAATAGATGGATAATGATCTAATGGTGCTTTGACGAATGTAATCAAAGGAATTAACGGTGTTGAAGTTTTTGAGGAGTAAAGTATGGAAAGTAAGATTTAAGTTAATCTCAAAATTTTTAATTTGGAAATATAGAGAATATTCTAAGAATCATGTCCGAAAATAATGTAAGTGATCAAGATATTTGTGTTAAAGGTTTATACTATGTTAAATCAAATCTAGTATTTAAGATGTGAATTATGTTGAAATTGAGAATTTATATATGAGTAATTTTTGGGAAAGATCTTCTTGAAATGATTGGATGAATTAAACAGAATTGATATAAGTTAGAATGAGGTGCTTTTAGATATGATAAAAGAAAGAATTGAAATTTTTGACAATGAGTTTAATGGTGTTAATAAGATGGTATAGAATTATTGTGATGAGTAAGTTGGAATTATTAGACATGTGTCAATGATACATAAATGTTATAAAAAGTTGGTAGATTTATTGCTACGTATGTTTAATATATTGATTAAAGGATTTCAGGATAAAAATAGATGATAGATTAAGGTGATGATATTCATGGGATGATGTTGACAAGTGAGAATTAAAGATAACTTGATAGAAGTTTGGAATAAGAAGAGATAGTTATCCAATACGGATATGAATATGTTCTTCTATGTGTACGGTTCTTAATATCGACTTATAGATATATGCATGCGAGGTTAAGGATATAAAGGAATGAGATATATAATGGTTTAAGAGTTCTTTATTTTGTATATACATAATTTGTTAAGTACTTTGTATAAAGTGAAATTGATTAGAAAAGAAATACAAGCAACTCAATACTGGTCAAAAGTTTATAAGGATCATGAATGTTGAGTACTAGAAGTTATCAGTTGGTGATCACATATTCTTGAAGGACTCACCAATGAAAGAGGTAATGAGATTTGGAAAGAAAGGGAAGTTACACCTTCGGTATATAGAACCATTTGAAATTCTTGATAAGATCAGTTCAGTGGTATATTGTTTGGCTTTACCTCCTAAATTCGGTAATGTCCATCTAGTTTTACATGTGTCTATGCTACAAAAATATTTACCGGATTCTACACATGTTATACAGTGTCCATAGATTCAGTTACAGAAAGATTTAACCTATGAGGAACAACCAGTAGCAATAGTGGACAGACAAGTAAAGAAGTTACGGTCAAAAGAAATATCTACAGTAAATGTGATATGGAAAAATCACTCTTTTGAGGAAGCTACTTGGGGAAAAAGAGGAGGATATACGCGTCAGATATCCGCATTTATTTGAACAATGAGGTTAGTATTTATCTGCAACTATGGTGATGAAATTCGGGGACCGAATTTCTTTAAGGGGGAAGAATGTAATAACCTTAAAAAATTTAACGAAAATTTTAATTTAAAGGAAATTTAGAATAAAAGAGAGAATTTTGAAAATAGAGATAAGAACCGTAGAAAATACGTATATTTATTACATGGATTAAAGAATTATAAAAGGAATATGAGAATTTACGTTTTGACGCGTAATTTTTATTTTTCAATAATAGTATTATGTTATAAGCAAATATATTTTTATTTGCTTAAAAATGATTATGTTTTGCTAAAAGTAAGAAGATTTTTAAGTAAAATAATTATTGTTTAGCTTAAAATAATTATATCGGGCTATAAAGAATTTTTGTTCTATTTTTAGAAATAATTTTCTTTTAATATCAATAAAGATATTTGTTTTGAAATTTGTTTTATTACGATTTTTATCAAGAAAAATCATGATTTAAGCGTTTAATTAAACATTTATGAGAATAAAAATTTTTAGAAATTTTTGGGATATTTTATGATGAAAAATGGAATTTATATGAATTTTTATAAAGGAAAATCCTATTATTAATTATTTAATAATTATTATTATATTAAAAAAAAGAAGGCAATTGAAAAATGAAAATCAGGGACGACGATATCAGATTCGAGAAAAATTGAAGAATTGCATAATGAGTGAATAGTGATCTACAACTTTATCTTTCGATTTGGAGTATTTATGAGCTTCCGATCTCAAAACTGAAAGTGCTATTGAATTCAAGACGAAGAATACTTAAGTTTTGATCGATCAATTTTTCAAATCAACCGTTGAATCGCCGTAGATCTAAAGTAGAAAATCTCGGTAAAAGGTAAGTTTTGAAAATCTTACTTAGAGACTTCTAATTAGAAATCTGATTCTGTAGATGGATTCAGAAACTAGATAAACATTAGGATATGAATTTATTTTGTTGATTCGGTAAAATTTTTGTGACGGCGAATAGTGTTTTTCGGCTATAAATAGTGATTGTGAATAGTGATTCCGGCGATGAACAGTGCCTTAGTGTTGACCTGCATTGACCGAGCTCCTAGAGGCCAAATTTAACAAATTTGGAGTCATTTTCAAGACAAAACAATTATCTAAAACTATTATGTTGAACAGTTTAGCGAAATATTAAGAAATCAAGGTGATATTACTCCCTCAATGTACAGGTTATTTCCTCTCGGATAGGTTCTGACCTTTACCTACTAATCTGTCCATATCTCCCTCATATAAATTCCAAATTAAGTTATTCCAGTGGTTAAAAATCGGTGACACATATAACAATAATTTTTATGTTAAGCATTTATTTTAATTCCCTACAGAATGTTCCAAGAAATTAACATACAGAAGCTATCCTAACATAATTTTCCTGATTAACCATTTTCTGACATTTGCTTACTAATCGGACCATATCTACCTCATATGGACTCCAAATTGAATGATTCTAGTGGCTAAAAATCCGTGACAAATATATCTTTAATTCTTATGTTAACCATTTATTTTAATTCCTTATAGATTGTTTCTAGAAATTAAAACACTGAAACTTAAAATTCTGCCACCCACAGCCATACCCATGCAGAACTATCTACACCAACCTAAGTATTCAAACATACATCACATGCAAGATCAATATGTAACATGATATAGCAACATCCATGACCAATCATAAAAGTTCTAAGATCAAAATCTCATATAAATATTATAAGTTTCAAAAGTTTTCTTCAAAAAGAAATATTGTTAAACTTACCTGGAGCACTTAATCCCCTAGACTTCTCTTTCCTCTTTCTTCCTTTCTTCCTCTCCTTTCCTCACTCTACCTTGCTTCTATTTTTTCTCTCCCTCACTTGGACGAAATTCTAATGTTGTAAGGGTGGGTTTTTTATATAGACCACCAAATAATTCACCTTTCATGATCATGGGTCTATCTTATCACAATTAGGATACACTTTGTTGAATTTTTGGAAAACAAACAACTTATGCTCTTGTCTTCCTCTTCCTTAGTCAAGATATGCATAGGAAAAGGAGATTTGTATTTTGAAAATTATGATGATATGTTCTTAAGATAAGGGATAAGGTCCTTTTGATTTAGGGATTCATTTCCATTTTCTTTTGTCTTAAACAAGTATGATAGGTTTGCCTTTTTAGGTGGCAAATTTCTAGCCCTTGAATCTCCATTATTTGGTTGATATTATCTGTGTGGGATAGGAATGTTTTGTCCTAATGCCATGTATTATCATACCGCTTGCTAGAATTATAAGTGTAGGATATAGATGTTTTTGTCCTAAAGCCTTATATTATCATGCCACTTGCCAAAATTATAAATGTAGAATCACACCACTTGCTAAATTTTTGTCTTAATGCCATATAACCTAATATTTATTATTATTATATTATTATATCATCACCTAATTTATTTTATTTTATTTTTCCTGTTGGATTTGGGCTTATTCCTACCCATTATGGGCTTATTCCTACCCATTTTCTTTGCTTTGGGTAAAATTCTACCTTTCTTGGAGGGCTTAGTCACATTTTCATAATTTTTGGACTATTGGTCCAATTACTATATCCTAGTCCAAGTTTATGTTTTATTTCTTGCTTAGGTTATCCAATGGGCTTGCTAGAAACTTATGTGAAGTGGAAAAACTCTATATGAAGTGTCCATATTTAAAATCCCAATTTATGGGTGGAGATACTAAACTTAGTAACTTTTACTCTTAAATTAGGAAAAATTACCCTAATCCAATCTTCTTGAAATTTTAAGACCTTTAATTCACAAAAATTTAACTTTCTTACCTAAGAATTTCACCTTTCTTTAGCATGTTTATTTCTAATATTTCCTCTTAAGTTTTCTTTCTTTACCTTTTCCATTAATATTAGAACATTTCTATGCATATATGTAAGGTGAAGAATTTATAAGGAAAATATTTAAAAATTACGGGATGTTACATTCTTCCCCCCTTAAGAAATTCGGTTCCCGAATTTCAGTCCATCCTACCACATGTAGTTATTCATAGTTACCAACCTTATTACCTTAATAATTAGGGATATCGTTTCTATATAACATTTTTACTTTTTAATATGTCTATTCACTTGAGTGATTTTTCCATATAACTTAACCATAAGGATTTCTTTCACTCATAAGTTCTTCAATTTATATCCTCTAGCTCGCATGGATATATCTATGGGTCGATATTAGAAAACACACATATAAAGGAACATTTTCACCTTCATATTGGGTAACTATCTTTTCTTATTCCAAACTTCTATCAAGTCATTTTTTTTTCATATAACAACATCATCCCCTGAATATCATCATCTTAATCTATCATCTATTTTTATCCTCAAATCCTTTAATCAATATGTTAAACATACGTAGCAATAAATCATTCAAACCTTTAATAACGTGTACCATTGACACATGTCTAATAATTCCAACTTAACTCATCACGATAATTCTATACAAGCTTATTAACACCATTAAACTCATTGTAAAAAATTTCAATTATTTCTTCTATCATATCCAAAAGCACCTCATTCTAGCTTATGTCAATCCCATTTTATTCACCTAATCATTTCAAGAAGATTTTTCCTAACAATTACTCATACATGAATTCTCAATTCTAACATAATTCACATCCTAGATACTAGACTCAATTTAGCATAATATAATCCTTTAACACAAATATCTTGATCACTTACATTCTTTTCGGACATGGTTCTCAAAATATTCTCTATATTTTCAAATTAAGAGTTCAAAGACTAACTTAAATCCTACTTCCTATATTTTATTCCTCAAGAACTTCAACACCACTAGTTCTCTTGATTACATTCGTCAAAACACCATAAGACCATCATCTGTCCATTCTTTTCAAACTTTTCATTACTTTAACCTACTAACAACTTAGTCACCATAATAATTGAGTTTCAAAGAAAATAAATTAACTTTTCTTTTAATGTAAGAAAAGAATCTTGTATTTAATGCCAAATATTAATGTAGGAAAATGCAATAGAATAGACGAAAAGTATAATAAAGAACGGTGTTAAAATAGAAAGTCAAAAGTTTAGACAAAACATTAGAGAGAGTTAAAATCGGTGGCCGTAATTCTTGAAAATTTGAAAACAAAAATTTAGCTGTTATATCGGCAAAAATTGGTGGCCGCAAGGTTTGAATATATGTGCCAAAATCTACTCTAAATCTGTTGGTATTCGGTGGAAAGATATCACATGGAAAAAGAAACATTTCTGAGCTTATAAAAGTATGTGAAAATCAAAGAATACGTAGTTAACTGGTAGAATGCAGTTGATTGCTTCAAAATAGATGTAATCAATCAACTGTAAAATAACCAGTCCAAATTAAAATTTCTCAAAATAGCTAGTCGACTTAATAATACCAATAGTCGACTAGCAAAAATATTGGGAAAAAAAATAAATCATTTGATTGTCCTTCTTCAAGAACTAACTTGTTTACACTTTCACTTTATTTTGTTTTTCAATTACGCCTATCACCTACAACTTCTCTACAAGAATCAAAATATCAAGGTTTCATCAAAGACAACAAAGATAAATTTCTGATGATATCTTAATCTTGTTCTCTTTATATGCCTAATATGAGTGACTATCACAACTACTATACATATACATGCTTGCCGTCATTTTAGAAAATTTCACCTTCAATTTAGCTAATATCCACCAATCACTCACATAACTATTCTAATTATTCTCGGCCTATTTACATAGCTATCATAAGTATGCCATTCTCCGAGTTCTATAAATGCACACGTTAATATCTTTACTTTCATACTCCAAGTCAAGGTGAGTGCAACTATGGAGGGAATCGCATTTCGTCAATTTTGAAATATTTGTGTCTTTTGTGATTCTAGTCTTGGAAAAGATGGAGAGTATGTGAAAGCTGCACAAAACCTGGGTATGGTACTAGCCAGAAGAAAAATTCATTTAGTCTATGGTGGAGGTAACCGTGGGTTAATGGGGTGTGTGTCTACAGCTGCCCATGTAGGAGGATGCCAAGTTCTAGGTATTATTCCTACAGCACTAGCTGCATCTAACATCGTAGGAAAGACAATTAGGGAAGAGTTTAGGGTAGCTTCCATGCATGAACGCATGGCTAGAATGATGAGCAATGCTGATGCCTTCATTGCCTTACCAGGGGGTTTTGGTACTTTAGAAGAAATTTTCCAAATAGTCTCTTGGGCACAACTAAATATGCATCACAAACTGATAGGTTTGTTAAATGTTAACCACTTCTTTGATGGTTTGTTGTCTTTCCTTGATCATGCTATGGAACAAAGGTTCATCTCACACTCAGCACGACGAATTCTCATCTCAGCTTCAAATGCTGAGGAGTTGATTGATGCTTTACAAGCATATGTTCATGTACCTGATCCAACTATGACTCAAATAGAATGGACGGCAGATAACCGCAGGAAGCGTAAATTGGATTTGGATTTTCATCTTTAAATGTAGTAAAACGTAGCTATTATTGTACTACTTTTACTTTCTTAGAGTCTACTTGGATACAATATTTACCAACCATACTCCTTTAGAGTTGGTAAAACTATATTTGAATGTTGCTTATGATCCTCTGAACTTTTGAAATATTCTAGTATATTATCAATATATATAATAACAAATTGGTCCATGGATGACCTAATTACTATTCATTAAATCTATGAATGCAGCTAAGATATTTGTCAATTTAAATGACATCACCAAGAACTTATAATGACCATAATAAGTCCTAAAATAAAATTTTTGTACATCCTCTTCTCTTATCCTTAATTAATGTTACTCATATCCAAATCAATTTTTGGAAAAATATTGAACACCTTATAACTGGTCAAACAGGTAATCTATACGAGGTAATGGGTTTTTATTCTACACTATCACCTTATTCAACTGTTTATAATCTATGCATAGTCATAGTGATCCATCTTTCTTTTTCACAGATAGAACTGGAGTACTCCGAATAAAAGTACTGGGACATTTAAATACCTTGTCTAACAAGTCTTGTAACTAATTATTTTTTTAAATTCGATCGATATCATTCTATATAGGGATATAGATACTCGTTGGGTTCTAAGGAGTAAATCAATACCAAATTCTCAAATTGTTGTGGCAAGGTTATGCAAGATTTCCTCCGCATTGTTTGTTGGATTCCGCCTTGGTGGTGCCATTTCATACTGTGGAAAAAATAAATTTATGCTGCTATTGAGGTGATCAAGCCCAATAGTTAGTTTCAAAAAATATATTTAACAGCAGTCATAACACCACCTCGGCATATAGATAAGAAACACTAGTAATTTCTTACCTATATGAATCACTGATCCCCTACACAGTACAACCACAACATACTCAAGACACTATAAGATCGATTCAGATAACCATCCACCCACTGACTATCTAGGATCGACCTGCTTCTGATACCAATTATGTAACAACTTGTTTTTTCATTTTATTTATTATTATGCAATATAAAGTTCACATACACATCATTAATCAAAACGTACGTACAACATTTCAAACACATAAATATCTACATCTTATTTATTCTGGTTGACCAATTCCAGAGATTCGGGTGCGGGTGGTTGCACCTTCACCGGGATCTGTGCCAACTCACCGACAAACATTTTATTTAGGATCTGCCCATCATAGAATAACTCGATCCAATGTGCACTAAAAGCCAGAGCTATAGAAAATCTGCATAACTAATTTTCTGAACATGATATGGAAATATAGTGAGAATTAAATCCCAGTAAGTTCAACAATAAATCATCATCAATATAGCTCATCACGTCATGTTCAGCTGTATAAACTACAGAAAATATCTTTGGTCACATGAATGCATTACATCTATGCACATAAGAATCATACAGTAATGATATGTATGACAGGATTAACTATTTTCAGAATATCATATAATGGCCATCAACTTATTCTCATTTCAAGCTACCCCAATCAGGGTGAGTATCCTCTACTCTCCGGTACGGGCTTTTCACGTTCCGTCCGACATGGCCCAGTTTCTCTTTCTTTTCTCATTAACATGATCATAACCATTGGTAGGGCGTCCCCTACTGGTGCACCACACGGATTGCCATGTGACCGTACTCATTTCTTTTCTTTTCACAATGATAGCCAAAAATATGCTTTCAATAACAAGTATGTTCATCAAAATATAACTATTACCATAAATCATTGGTAATCATGCCATGAACATAACAATTTCAAATATCACTTTATAAAATATTTTCATGTCAGAATTTCACACTTAAGATGGTAAGAAGTTCATACAATAGCAATGGCTATGGCATATACTAGTCATTTATTATTTTCATTTATAAGATTCGTCTTCTTTTTTAAATATTAATTTCATCTCTTCGTTTTCTTTATGCTTGGCCTTTAGTCAATTTCTTCTTATTTATATCATTTCTAACACATGTTCTTACAAATTTATAGAGCATTTTTCTCCAATTTGATTTTTACTATTACCCTATAGTTAAAGAGGTTCATCTATGGTAGAAAAATGTTGAAAATAGGCTTCACCAGCTTCCAACACAGTCTGGCCATGTTTCAGGACATGGCTATGCTTTAAAAATACTTTAAATGTACTCAAAAACAGCCCCGAACACGGATAACCCGTGTTTGAAGCACCCACAACACGGCCTGGCCATGTTCTGTGAACTTTGCTCACTAATCAGAGAATAACCCCCTCATTTTAACTCCGATTGAGGTGATCTTGGTGTCTATTGAAAGCTAAGACAATTATCTAAAACTATTATGTTAATCATATCAGCAAAAGAGTAATAAATCTTGGTGTTATTACTCCCTTAATTTCAATATTATTTCTTCTCTGGTAGGTTCGAACCTTTACTTACTAATCTAACTATATCTCCCACATAAGAATTCCCAATTAAGTGATTCCAGTGGCTAAAAATCCGTGACACATAAATATATAATTCATATGTTAACCATTTATTTTAATTCCTTATAGAATGTTCCTAGATATTAAAACACCGAAACTATCCTAACATATTTTTTCCTGATTAACCATTTTCTAACCTTTGTTTACTAATTGGAACATATCTACCTTACATGAACTCTAAATTGAATAATTCCAGTGGTTAAATATCCGTGACACATATATCTATAATTCATATGTTAACCATTTATTTTAATTCCTTATAGATTGTTTCCAGAAATTAAAACACCGAAGCTATCCTAACATATTCTTCTCTGATTAACCATTTTTTGACCTTTTTTTACTAATCGGACCATATCTACCTCATATGGACTCCAAATTGAATGATTCCAGTGGCTAAAATTCCGTGACAAATATATCTTTAATTCTTATGTTAACCATTTATTTTAATTCCTTATAAATGGTTCCCCGAAATTAAAACACTGAAGCTTAAAATTCTGCCACCCATAGCCATACCCATGCAGAACTATTTACACCAACCTAAGTATTCAAACATACATCACATGCAAGATCAATATGTAACATGATTTAGCAACATCCATGACCAATCATAAAAGTTCTAAGATCAAAATCTCATATAAATATTATAAGTTTCAAAAGGTTTCTTCAAAAAGAAATATTGTTAAACTTACCTGGAGCACTTAGTCCCCTAGACTTCTCATTCATCTTTCTTCCTTTCTTCCTCTCCTTTCCTCACTCTACCTTGCTTATATTTTTCCTCTCCCTCACTTGGACAAAATTCTAATGTTGTAAGGGTGGGTTTTCTTATATAGACCATCAAATAATTCACCTTTCATGATCATGGGTCTACCTTATCACAATTAGGATACACTTTGTTGAATTTTTGGAAAACAAACAACTTATGCTCTTGTCTTCCTCTTCCTTAGTCAAGATATGCATAGGAAAAGGAGATTTGTATTTTGAAAATTATGATGATATGTTCTTAAAATAAGGGACAAGGTCCTTTTGATTTAGGGATTTATTTCCATTTTCTTTTGTCTTAAACAAGTATGATAGGTTTGCTTTTTTAGGTGGCAAATTTCTAGCCCTTGAATCTCCATTATTTGGTTGATATTATCTGTGTGGGATAGGAATGTTTTGTCCTAATGCCATGTATTATCATACCACTTGCTAGAATTATGAGTGTAGGATATAGATGTTTTTGTCCTAAAGCCTTATATTATCATGCCACTTGCCAAAATTATAAATGTAGAATCACACCACTTGCTAAATTTTTGTCTTAATGCCATGTAACCTAATATTTATTATTATTACATTATTATATCATCACCTAATTTATTTTTTTATTTTTTCTCTTGGATTTGGGCTTATTCCTACCCATTATAGGCTTATTCCTACCCATTTTCTTTGCTTTGGATAAAATTCTACCTTTCTTGGAGGGCTTAGTCACATTTTCATAATTTTTGGACTATTGGTCTAATTACTATATCCTAGTCCAAGTTTATGTTTTATTTCTTGCTTAGGTTATCCAATGGGCTTGCTAGAAACTTATGTGAAGTGGAAAAACTCTATATGAAGTGTCCATAGGTAAAAGCCCAATTTATGGGTGGAGATACTAAACTTAGTAACTTTTATTCTTAAATTAGGAAAAATTACCCTAATCCAATCTTCTTGAAATTTTAAGACCTTTAATTCACAAAAATTTAACTTCCTTACCTAATAATTTCACCTTTCTTTAGCATATTTATTTCTAATATTTCCTCTTAGGTTTTCTTTCTTTACCTATTCCATTAATATTAGAACATTTCTATGCATATATGTTCAATGACATTTTTTTTGAAAAGCACTTTCCAAGTACTGTACGAGTAGAGAAAGAGATCGAATTCCTCCAACTCAGGCAAGGCAGCATGACCGTGGACCAGTATATCCCAAGGTTCGAGGAGCTGTCTAAGTTCTCCTCTTATCTGAGATATAACCCAGATGAAGCATGGAAGGCGGTTAAGTTTGAAGTGGGACTAAACCTGGAGATAAAGAATGTTGTTATAGCTATATGTGTCACGGATGTTTAGCCACTGGAATCATTCATTTTGGAGTCCATATGAGGAAGATATGACCCTATTAGTAGTCAAAGGTTAGAAAATGGTTCATCAGGGAAGAATATGTTAAGATAGCTTCTATATTTTAATTTCTGAGAATTATCTGTATGAAATTAAAATAAATGGTTAACATAGAAATTATAGCTATGTGTGTCACGGATGTTTAGCCACTGGAATCATTCAATATGGAGTCCATATGAGGAAGATATGAGCTGATTAGTAGTCAAAGGTCAGAAAATAGTTCATCAGGGAAGAATATGTTAGGGTAGCTTCTATATTTTAATTTCTGAGAATTAGTTCTATGGAATTAAAATAAATGGTTAACATAAAAATTATAGCTATGTGTGTCACGGATTTTTAGCCACTGGAATCATTCAATTTGGAGTCCATATGAGGAAGATATGAGCTGGTTAGTAATCAAAGGTCAGAAAGTGGTTCATCAGGGAAGAATATGTTAGGATAGCATATGTATTTTTATTTCTGGAAATTATCTGTATGGAATTAAAATAAATGGTCAACATGAGAATTATAGATATGTGTGTCATAGATTTTAAGCCACTGGAATCACTCAAGTTGGAGTCCATATGAGGTAGATATGGTTCGATTAGTAGGTAGAGGTCAGAACCTATCTGAGAAGAAATAACCTGTACATTTAGGGAGTAATATCACCTTGATTTCTTACTATTTTGCTACAATGTTCAACATAATAGTTTTAGATAATTGTTTTCTCTTAAAATTAACACCAATATCACCTACATCGGAGTTTAAATGAGGGAGTTATGCTCTGATTAGGAAGAGAATGTTAGATATGATGAAAACCTGCATCAAGAAAATAAAGAAATAAAATTAATATTTAAAAAAGAAGACCAATCTTATAAATGACTACTATATGCCATAGCCATTGCCATTGTATGAACTTCTTACCATCTTAAGTGTAAAATTCTGACATGGAAATATTTTATAAAGTGATATTTGAAATGGTTATGTTCATGGCATGATTACCAATGATTTATGGTAGTAGTTATATTTTGATGAACATATTTGTTATTGAAAGCATATTTTTGGCTATCATTGTGAAAAGAAAAGAAATGAGCACGGTCACATGGCAATCTGTGTGGTGCACCAGTAGGGGACGCCCTACCAACGGTTATAATTATGAGAAAAGAAAGAGAAAGTGTGCCATGTTAGACGGAGCGAGAAAAGCCCGTACCGTAGAGTAGAGGATACTCTCCGGTACGGGCTTTTCTCGCTCCGTCCAACATGGCACACTTTCTCTTTCTTTTCTCGTAATCATAATCTGAGGCAAACATATCACTGTATAAATCAATGTCACATGCATAACATATTTACTTTGCCATGTAATGTGAAATACATTTAAAAATCATATGTTTAATGTGTTTCAACATTCATTTCAAAAGCCATACTCTTCTTGAACTAAATATCATATCTCAACCATTTCAAATATTTCAAACCATTTCATAAACATATGAAAATATAAATAACATGTAATCATGATCATTTATCAATGTAAAGTTCAAGAAGAGTAAAAACAAGCCAAAGGAAGAATCATCTACTCACAATATCAGGACTCCAGATTGGACAGCCCTAAAATCCTCGTTTCTGGTCCGAATTCGGTAAAATAAACTACAAAATTGAGTCCGGAATGTCCAAAAACCTTGAAAATGACTCCGAATTTGCTAAATTTAGCCTCTAGGAGCTCGGTCAACGCTAAGGTACTGTTCACTACCGAAAATTACTATTCACCGCCGGAAAAATACTATTCACTGCCAGAATTACTATTCACCATCACTATTCACCGCCATATAAAAAGTTACCAAATCATCAAAATGAATTCATATCCTAATGTTTATCTAACTTTTGAATTCATCTACGGTGTCAGATTTTTAATTTGAGGTCTCTAAGTAAGAGTTTTAGAACTTACCTTTTACCGAGATTTTCTACTTCAGATCTACGGCGATTCAACGGTTGATTTGAAAAATTGATCGATCAAAACTGAAGTATTCTTTGTCCTGAATCCAGTAACATCCTTAGTTTTGAGATCAGAAACCCATAGACACTCCAGATTGAGAGAAAAAGTTGGAAGTTACTATTTACTCACTATTCACACACTATTCATCTCTTTCGTTTTTCTTCTTCGAAATATCTGATACACTGTCCCCGACTTCCACTTTTAAATTTTTATTTTTTTTATTTTTTTATAATGATTATTTAATAATTCAATATTAGGATTTTCTTTTATATAAATTTCGTTTTTCATCCAAAAATATCCCAAAAATTTCTAAAAATTTCCATTCTCATAAATCTTTAGTTAAACTCTTAAATCATGATTTTTCTTGATAAAAATCATAATAAAATTATGTTAACCATTTATTTTAATTCCATACAGATAATTCCCAGAAATTAAAATACATAAGCTATCTTAACATATTCTTCCCTGATGAACCATTTTCTGACATTTGACTACTAATCTGACCATATCTACCTTATATGGACTCCAAATTGAATGATTCCAGCGGCTAAAAATCCGTGACACATAAATATATATTTCATATGTTAACCATTTATTTTAATTCCTTATAGAATGTTCCCAGAAATTAAAACACCGAAACTATCCTAACATATTTTTCTCTAATTTACCGGATTCTACACATGTTATACAGTGTCCATAGATTCAGTTACAGAAAGATTTAACCTATGAGGAACAACCAGTAGCAATAGTGGACATACAAATAAAGAAGTTACGGTCAAAAAAAATATCTACAGTAAAGGTGATATGGAAAAATCACTCTTTTGAGGAAGCTACTTGGGAAAAAGAGGAGGATATATGTGCCAGATATCTGCATTTATTTGAACAATGAGGTTAGTATTTATCTGCAACTATGGTGATGAAATTTGGGGACCGAATTTTTTTAAGGGAGAAAGAATGTAATAACCGTACAAATTTAACGAAAATTTCAATTTAAAGAAAATTTAGAATAAAAGAGAGAATTTTGAAAATAGAGATAAGAACCATAGAAAATATGTATATTTATTACATGGATTAAAGAATTACAAAAGGAATATGAGAATTTACGTTTTGGCGTGTAATTTTTATTTTTCAGGAATAGTATTCTGTTATAAGCAAATATATTTTTATTTGCTTAAAAATGATTATGTTTTGCTAAAAGTAAGTAGACTTTTAATTAAAAGAAGTATTGTGTTGCTTAAAATAATTATACCGGCCTCTAATGAATTTTTATGATATTTTTAGAAATATTCTTTCTTTTAATATGAATAAAGATATTTGTTTTGTAATTTATTTTATGACGATTTTTTATCAAGAAAAATCATGATTTAAGAGTTTAACTAAAGATTTATGAGAATGGAAATTTTTAGAAATTTTTGGGATATTTTATGATGAAAAATGGAATTTATATGAATTTTTATAAAAGAAAATCCTATTATTAATTATTTAATAATTATTATTATATTAAAAAAAAAGGCAAATGATAAAATGAAAACCCAGGGGCGGAGAGTAGCAGTTTCGAGAAAAAAATCGAAGAATATGCATAGTGAGTGAATAGTGACCTACAACTTTATCTTTCGATCTGGAGTACCGATTGACTTCTGATATCAAAACTGAAAGTGTTACTGGATTCAGGACGAAGAATATTTCAGTTTTGACCGATCAATTTTTCAAATCAACCGTTGAATCGTCGTAGATCTGAAGTAGAAAATCTCGGTAAAAGGTAAATTCTGAAAATCCTACTTAGAGACTTCTAATTAGAAATCTGACTCCGTAGATGGATTCAGAACCTAGATAAAAATTAGTATATGAATTCGTTTCGTTGATTCGGTAAAATTTTTGTGACGATGAATAGTTTTTTCCGGCGATGATTAGTGGAGGTGAATAGTGATTCCGGCATAAATAGTATTCCCGACGGTGAATAGTACCCCTTAGTGTTGACCTGCGTTGACCGAGCTCCTAGAGGCCAAATTTAGCAAATCTGGAGTCATTTTCAAGGTTTTTGGACCTTCCGAACTCGATTTTGGAGTTTATTTTACCGAATTCGGACTAAAAACAAGGATTTTAGGGTTGTCCAATCTGGAGCCCTTACCTGTGAGTAGATAATTCTTCCTATAGCTTGTTCTTACTCTTCCATAGGTTTCACCTTTGCTTCTCATCCTCCACTGCCCTTAAACTCTTTTCCAGGAGTCTGCGTTTATTTATCAGAGGTAAAAACTCACTGATCTCCATAGCTATAACAGCATTCTTTGTCTCTGGGTTTAGTCCCGCTTCAAACTTAACCGCCTTCCATGCTTCATCTGGGTTATATCGGAGATAAGAGGAGAACTTAGACAGCTCCTCGAACCTTGCGATATACTGGTCCACAGTCATGCTGCCTTGCCTGAGGTTGAGAAATTCGATCTCTTTCTCTACCCGTACAGTACTTGGAAAGTACTTTTCAAAAAAAATGTCCTTGAACACTTGCCAGGTGATCTGTCTTCCCTGATGAGCTAAAAGTTCTCTAGTTCCACGCCACCAGTATTCTGCTTCATCCTTTAACATATATGCAGCAAAAATAACATGCTGCTCCTCAGTACAGCCCATCACTTCAAAGATTTTCTCTAATTCCCTTATCCACCTTTCGGCTACCGTTGGGTCATAGCCACCTTGGAAACAAGGTGGTCTAGTCCTCAGGAACTCGGATATGCCATTATCTTTTCCAGCCATCCAGTTGTTAGCACCATTCTCACCATTTGGGTTATTAGCATTCTGAAGATATTGTAAAATTTGGTTGGTGGTCATGACTTGGTCTCGAATTGCCGTGGCCAGGTTGTGCAGGGTTTCCTCTGCATTGGTTGCTGGATTCCTCCTTGGTGGTGCCATTTCCTACTATGGCAAAAACAAAGTTATGCTGCTATTGAGGTGATCAAGCCCAATAGTTAGTTCAAAAATATTTAATAGCAGTCGTAACACCACCTCGGCATATAGATAGGAAACACTAGTAATTTCTTACCTATATGAATCACTGATCCCCTACACAGCACAACCACAACTTACTCAAGACACTATAAGATCGATTCAGCTAACCATCCACCCACTGGCCATCTAGGATCGACCTGCTCTGATACCAATTATGTAACAACTCCATTTTAGTATCAAATTTTTTTTTTAAAATACCATGAAGTTATTACCTTGTTACAACTTAACTTAATATAACATTTATTTAATTTATACAATACAGAGTTTACATACATGTCATTAATCAAAACATACGTACAACATATCAAACACATAACAAATCTACATCTTATTTATTCTGGTTGACCAATTCCGGAGATACAGGTGCGGGTGGTTGCACCTTCACTGGGATTTAAGCAAACTTGACCACAAACATTTTATTTGTTTCTGGGATTTGCCCAATATAAAGTACTCGATCCAACGTGCACTAAAAGTCAGAAATATAGAAAAATCTGCATAACTAATTTTCTGAACATGATATGGAAATATAGTGAGAATTAAATCTCAGTAAGTTCAACAATAAATCATCATCAATATAGCTTATCACATCATGTTCAGCTGTATAAACTACAGAAAATATCATTGATCACATGAATGCATTTATAAGATTCGTCTTCTTTTTTAAATATTAATTTTATTTCTTTATTTTCTTGATGCAGGTTTTCATCATATCTAACCTTCTCTTACTAATCAGCACATAAATTCCTCAATTGAACTCCGATGTAGGTGCTCTTGGTGTCAATTTCAAGATAAAAAAGTTATCTAAAACTATTATGTTGAACATTGTAGCGAAATATTAAGAAATAAAGGTGATATTACTCCCTAAATGTACGGGTTATTACTTCTCCGATAGGTTCTGACCTCTACCAACTAATCGGATCATATCTAACTTATATCGACTCCGACTTGAGTGATTCCAGTGGCTAAAATTCCGTGACGCACATATCTATAATTCTTATGTTAACCATTTATTTTAATTCCATACAGATAATTCCCAAAAATTAAAATTTAGAAGCTATCATAACATATTCTTCCCTGATCAAATATTTTCTGAGCTTTGACTACTAATCAGCTCATATCTTCCTCATATGGATTCCAAATTGAATGATTCCAGTGGATAAACATCCGTGACACACATAGCTATAATTTTTATGGTAATGATTTATTATAATTTAATAAAGATCATTCCTAGAAATTAAAATACAGAAGATATCCTAACATATTCTTCCCAGATGAACCATTTTTTGACCTTTGACTTCTAATCGGCACATATCTTCCTCATATGGCCTCCAAATTGAATGATTCCAGTGGCTAAAAATTCGTAACACACATAGATTTGTTAACCATTTATTTTAATTCCATACAGATAATTTTTAGAAATTAAAATACAGAAGCTATCCTAACATATTCTTCCATGATCAAACATTTTCTGACCTTTGACTACTAATAAGCTCATATCTTCCTCATATGGAATCCAAATTGAATGATTCCAGTGGCTAAAAATCCGTGACACACATAGCTATAAATCGTATGTTAATGATTTATTTTAATTCCAAAAAGATAATTCCCAGAAATTAAAATACAGAAGCAATCCTAACATATTCTTCCTAGATGAACCATTTTCTGACTTTTGACTTCTAATCGGCACATATCTTCCTCATTTGGACTCCAAAATGAATGATTCTAGTGGCTAAAAATCCGTGACACACATAGCTATAATTCTTATGTTAAACATGTATTTTAATTCCATACAGATAATTTCCAGAAATTCAAATACCGAAGCTATCCTAACATATTTTTCCCTGTTGAACCATTTTCTGAACTTTGACTTCTAATCAGCTCATATTTTCCTCATATGGACTCCAAATTGAATGATTCCAGAGGGTTAAAATCCGAGACACACATAGCTATAATTCTTATGTTAACCATTAATTTTAATTCATTACAGATAATTCCCAAAAATTAAAATACAGAAGCTATCCTAACATGTTCTTCAATGATGAACCATTTTCTGACCATTGACTAGTAATCAGACCATAACTACCTCATATGGACTCCAAATTGACTAATTATAGTGTCTAAAAATCCATAACACACATAGTTATAATTATTATGTTAACCATGTATTTTAATTCCATACAGATAATTCCCCAAAATTAAAATACAGAAGCTATCCTAACATATTCTTCGCTGATGAACCATTTTCTGACCATTGACTTCTAATCAGTTCATATTATCCCCATATGGACTCCAAATTGAATGATTCCAGTGGCTAAAAATCCGCAACACACATAGCTATAATTCTTATGTTAACCATTTATTTTAAATCCATACAGATAATTTCCAGAAATTAAAATATAGAAGCTATCCTAACATATTATTCCCTGATGAACCATTTTCTAACCTTTAACTACAAATCAGCACATATCATCCTCATATGGACTCCAAATTGAATGATTCCATTGGCTAAAAATCCGTGACACACATAGCTATAATTTGTATGTTAATGATTTATTTTTATTCCATAAAGATAATTCGCAGAAATTAAAATACTGAAGCTATCCTAACATATTCTTCCCAGATAAACCATTTTCTGACCTTTGACTTCTAATCGGCTCATATCTTCCTCATATGGACTCCAAAATGAATGATTCCAGTGGTTAAAAGTCCATAACTCACATAACTATAATTCTTATGTTAACCATTTATTTTAATTCCATACAGATAATTCCCAGAAATTCAAATACAGAAGCTATCCTAACATTTTCTTGCCTGATCAACCATTTTCTGACCATTGACTACTAATCAGCTCATATCTTCCTCATATGGACTCCAAATTGAGTGATTCTAGTGGCTAAAAATCCGTGACACACTTAGCTATAATTCGTATGTTAATGATTTATATTAAATCCATTAAGATAATTCCCAGAAATTAAAATACAGAAGCTATCCTAACATATTCTTCCCAGATGAACCATTTTCTGACCTTTAACATCTAATCGGCTGATATCTTCCTCATATGGTCTCCAAATTGAATAATTCCCGTGGTTTAAAATCCGAGACACACATAGCCATAATTCTTATGTTAACTATTTATTTTAATTCCATACAGATAATTCCGAAAAATTAAAATACAGAAGCTATCCGAACATATTCTTCCCTGATAAATCATTTTCTGACCATTAACATCTAATCGGCTGATATCTTCCTCATATGGCCTCCAAATTGAATGATTCCCATGGCTAAAAATCTGTAATAGACATTGGTATAATTCTTATGTAAACCATTTATTTTAATTCCATACAGATAATTAACTGAAATTAAAATACAGAAGCTATCCTAACATATTCTTCCCTGATCAACCATTTTCTGACCTTTAACTACTAATCAGCTCATATCATCCTCATTTGGACTCCAAATTCAATGATTTCAGTGGCTAAAAATCCGCGACACACATTTTTAAAATTCTTGTGTTAACCATTTATTTTAATTCAATAAAGATAATACCTAGAAATTAAAATACAGAAGCTATCCTAACATATTCTTCCCTGATGAACCATTTTCTGACCTTTGACCTCTAACCGGCACATATGTTCCTCATATGGACTCCAACATGAATGATTGTAGTGGCTAAAAATCCGTGACACACATAGCTATAAATCTTATGTGAACCATGTATTTTAATTCCATACAAATAATTTCGAAAAATTAAAATACCAAAGCTATCCTAACATATTCTTCCCTGATGAACCATTTTCTGACCTTTGACTGCTAAACTACTCATATCTTCCTCATATGGACTCCAAATTGAATGATTCCAGTGTTTTAAAATCCGAGACACACATAGCCATAATTCTTATGTTAACTATTTATTTTAATTCCATACAGATAATTCCCAAAAATTAAAATACAGAAGCTATCCTAACATATTCTTCTCTGATGAACCATTTTCTGACCTTTGACTACCAATCTGACCATATCTACCTTATATGGACTCCAAAATGACTTATTCCAGTGGATAAAAATCCATAACACACATAGTTATAATTCTTAAGTTCACCAAGTATTTTAATTCCATACAGATAATTCCCAAAAATTAAAATACAGATGCGATCCTAACATATTCTTCCCTGATGAAATTTTTTTTGACGTTTGATATCTAATCGGTTCTTATCTTCCTCATATGGACTCCAAATTGAATGATTCCAGTGGTTAAAAATTCGTAACACACATAGCTATAACTCTTATGTTAACCATTTATTTTGATTCCATATAGCTAATTCCCAGAAATTAAAATACAGAAGCTATCCTAACATATTATTCCTTGATGAACTATTTTCTGACCTTTCACTACTAATCTGACCATATCAACATCATATGCACTCCAAATTGACTAATTCCAGTGGTTAAAAATCCATAACACACATAGTTATAATTCTTATGTTAACCATATAATTTAATTCCATACATATAATTCCCAAAAATTAAAATACATAAGCTATCCTAACATATTCTTCCCTGATGAACAATTTTCTGACATTTAACAACTAATCTGACCATATCTACCTCATATGCACTCCAAATTGACTATTTCCAGTGGGTAAAAATCCATAACAGGCATAGTTATAATTCTTATGTTAACCATGTATTTTAATTCTATACAGATAATTCACAAAAATTAAAATACAGAAGCTATCCAAACATATTCTTCCCTGATGAACCATTTTCTTACCTTTGACTTCTAATCGGTTCATATCTTCCTCATATGGACTCCAAATTGAATGATTCCAGTGGATAACAATCCGTGACACACATATCTATAATTCTTATGTTAACCATGTTTTTAATTCCATACAGATAATTTCCAGAAATTAAAATACAGAAGCTATCCTAACATATTCTTCCCAGATGAACCATTTTCTGACATTTGACTACTAATCTGTCCATATCTACCTCATATGGACTCCAAATTGACTCATTCTAGTGGCTAAAAATCCAAAACACACATAGTTATAATTCTTATGTTATCCATGTATTTTAATTCCATACAGATAATTTCCAAAAATTAAAATACAGAAGCTATCCTAACATATTCTTCCCAAATGAACCATTTTCTAACCTTTGACTTCTAATCGGTTCATATCTTCCTCATATGGCCTCCAAATTGAATGCTTCCAGTGGCTAAAAATCCATAACACACATAGCTATAATTCTTACGTTAACCATTTATTTTAATTCCATACAGATAATTCTCAAAAATTAAAATACAGAAGCTATCCTAACATATTATTCCCAGATGAACCATTTTCTGACGTTTGACTACTAATCAGCTCATATCCTCCTCATATGGACTCCAAATTGAATGATTCTAGTAGCTAAAAATCTGTGACACACATAGCTATAATTCTTATGTTAACCCTTTTTTTTAATTTCATAAAGATAATTCCCAGAAATTAAAATACAGAAGCTATCCTAACATATTCTTCCCTGATGAACCATTTTCTGACCTTTGACTTCTAATCGGCTCATATCTTCCTCATGTGGAGTCCAAATTGAATGATTCCAGTGGCTAAAAATCCGTGATACACATAGCTATAATTCGTATGTTAACCATGTATTTTAATTCCATATAGATAATTTCAAAAAATTAAAATACCGAAGCTATCCTAACATATTTTCCCTGATGAACCATTTTCTGTCCTTTGACTGCTTATCAGCTCATATCTTCCTTATATGGACTCCAAATTGAATGATTGTAGTGGCTTAAAATCCGAGATACACATAGCTATAATTCTTATGTTAACCATTTATTTTAATTCTATACATATAATTCCCCGAAATTAAAATACAGAAGCTATCCTAACATATTCTTTCCTGATGAACCATTTTCTGATCTTTGACTGCTAATTAACTCATATCTTCCTCATATGGACTCCAAATTGAATGATTCCAGTGGCTTAAAATCCGAGACACACATAGCTATAATTCTTATGTTAATTATTTATTTTAATTCCATATAGATAATTCCTAGAAATTAAAATGGAAAAGCTATCCTAACATATTCTTCTCTGATGAACCATTTTCTGATCTTTGACAGCTAATCAGCTCATATCTTCCTCGTATGGACTCCAAATTGAAAGATTCTAGTGGTTTAAAATCCGAGACACACATAACTATAATTCTTATGTTAACCATTTATTTTAATTCCATACAGATAATTCCCAGAAATTAAAATACAGAAGCTAAAATTTTTGCCACCCATAGCCATATCTGTGCAGAACTTTCTATACCAGTCTAAGTATTCAAACATACATCACATGCAAGATCAATATGTAACATGATATAGCAACATCCTGACCAAACATCAAAGTTCTAAGATCAAAATCTCATATAAATATTTTAAGTTTCAAAAGTTTTCTTCAAAAAGAAATATTGTTAAACTTACCTGGAGCACTTAGTCCCCTAGACCTTTCCTTCCTCTTTCTTCCTTTCTACCTCTCCTTTCCTCACTCTACCTTGCTTCTATTTTTTCCTCTCCTTTACTTGGACGAAATTATAATGTTGTAAGGGTGGATTTTCTTATATAGACCACCAAATAATACACCTTTCATGATCACGGGTCTACCTTATCACAGTTAGGATACACTTTGTTGAATTTTTGGAAAACAAACAACTTAGATTCTTGTCTTCCTATTCCTTAGTCAAGATATGCATAGTAAAAGGAGATTTGTATTTTGAAAATTATGATGATATATTCTTAAGATAAGGGACAAGGTCCCTTTCATTTAGGGATTGAGTTCCATTTCCTTTTGTCTTAAACAAATATGTTAGGTTTGTCTTTTTAGGTGGCAAATTTCTAGCCCTTAAATCTCCATTATTTGGTTGATATTATTTGTGTGGGATAGGAATGTTTTATCCTAATGCCATGTATTATCATACCACTTGCTAAAATTATGAGTGTAGGATATAGATGTTTTTGTCCTAAAGCCTTGTATTATCATGCCACTTGCCAAAATGATGAATGTAGAATCACACCACTTGCTAAATTTTTATCTTAATGCCATGTAACATAATCTTTTTTATTATTACATTATTATATCATCACCTAATTTATTTATTTTTATTTTTTTTCTTGGATTTGGGCTTATTCCTACCCATTATGGGCTTATTCCTACCCATTTTCTTTGCTTTGGATAAAATTCTACCTTCTTGGAGGGCTTGGTCACATTTTCATAAATTTTGGGCTATTGGTCCAATTACTATATCCTAGTCCAAGTCTATGTTTTATTTCTTGCTTAGGTTATCCAATGGGCTTGCTAGAAACTTATGTGAAGTGGAAAAACTCTATATGAAGTGTCCATAGGTAAAAGCCTAATGTATGGGTCAAGATTTTAAACATAGTAACTCTAGTTCTTGAATTAGAAAAAAAATTACCCTAATCCAATATTCTTGAAATTTTAAGACCTTTACTTATTTCTAAAAATTTATCTTCCTTATCCAAGAATTTTACATCTCTTTAATATGTTATTTCTAATTTCTTTCCTATTAGGTTTTCCCTCTTTATTTGTTCTCTTAATGTTAGAAATATTTTCTATGCGTATACATAAGTTAAAGAATATCTAAGGATTATATTTCGTTAGATATCTAAAATATTGTCTAATAAATTTGATTTCCTTAATTAAATAGTTTTTTACTTTTATCAATAAAAGAAACGAAATTAGAGATGTTACAAATGTAACATCCCGTAATTTTTAAATATTTTCCTTATAAATTCTTCACCTTACATATATGCATAGAAATGTTCTAATATTAATGGAATAGGAAAAGAAAGAAAACCTAAGAGGAAATATTAGAAATAAACATGCTAAAGAAAGGTGAAATTCTTAGGTAAGGAAGTTAATTTTTTGTGAATTAAAGGTCTTAAAATTTCAAGAAGATTGGATTAGGGTAATTTTTCCTAATTTAAGAGTAAAAGTTACTAAGTTTAGTATCTCCACCCATAAATTGGGCTTTTACCTATGGACACTTCATATAGAGTTTTTCCACTTCAAATAAGTTTCTAGCAAGCCCATTGGATAACTTAAGCAAGAAATAAAACATAGACTAGGACTAGGATATAGTAATTGGACCAATAGTCTAAAAATTTTCAAAATGTGACCAAGCCCTCCAAGAAAGGTAGAATTTTATCCAAAGCAAAGAAAATGGGTAGGAATAAGCCCAAATCCAAGAGGAAAAATAAAATAAAATAAATTAGGTGATGATATAATAATGTAATAATAATAAATATTAGGTTATATGGCATTAAGACAAAAATTTAGCAAGTGGTGTGATTCTACATTAATAATTTGGAAAGTGGCATGATAATACAAGGCTTTAGGACAAAAACATCTATATCCTACACTCATAATTCTAGCAAGTGGTATGATAATACATGGCATTAGGACAAAACATTCCTATCCCTCACAAATAATATCAACCAAATAATGGAGATCCAAGGGCTAGAAATTTGCCACCTAAAAAGGCAAACCTATCATACTTGTTTAAGATAAAAGAAAATGGAAATGAATCCCTAAATCAAAGGGACCTTGTCCCTTATCTTAAGAACATATCATCATAATTTTCAAAATACAAATCTCCTTTTCCTATGCATATCTTGACTAAGGAAGAGGAAGACAAGAACATAAGTTGTTTGTTTTCCAAAAATTCAACAAAGTGTATCCTAATTGTGATAAGGTAGACCCATGATCATGAAAGGTGAATTATTTGGTGGTCTATATAAGAAAACCCACCCTTACAACATCAAAATTTCGTCCAAGTGAGGGAGAGTAAAAATATAAGCAAGGTAGAGTGAGGAAAGGAGAGGAAGAAAGGAAGAAAGAGGAAGGAGAAGTCTAGGGGACCAAGTGCTCTAGGTAAGTTTAACAATATTTCTTTTTGAAGAAAACTTTTGAAACTTATAATATTTTTATGAGATTTTGATCTTAGAACTTTGATGATTGGTCATGGATGTTTCTATATCATGTTACATATTGATCTTGCATGTGATGTATGTTTGAATACTTAGGTTGGTGTAGATAGTTCTGCATAGGTATGGCTGTGGTTGATAGAATTTTAAGCTTCGGTGTTTTAATTTTTGGGAACAATCTATAAGGAATTAAAATATATTGTTAACATAAGAATTAAAGATATATGTGTCACGGATTTTTGGTCACTGGAATCATTCAATTTGGAGTCCATATGAGGTAGATATGGTTCGATTTGTAATCAAAGGTCAGAAAATGGTTCATCAGGGAAGAATATGTTAGGATAGCTTTTGTGTTTTAATTTCTGGGAAATATCTGTAGGGAATTAAAATAAATGGTTAACATAAGAATTAAATATATATGTGTCATGGATTTGTAGCCACTAGAATCATTCAATTTAGAGTTCATATGAGGTAAATATGTTCCGATTAGTAAAAAAGGGTCAGAAAATGGTTCATCAGGGAAGAATATGTTAGGATAGCTTCTGTGTTTTAATTTTTGAGAATTATCTGTAGGGAATTAAAATAAATGGTTAACATAAGAATTACAGATATATGTGTCACGGATTTTTATCCACTAGAATCATTCAATTTAGAGTTCATATGAGGTAAATATGTTTTGATTAGTAAACAAAGGTCAGAAAATGGTTAATTAGGGAAGAATATGTTAGGATAGTTTCGGTGTTTTAATTTCTAGGAAAATTATATAAGGCATTAAAATAAATGGTTAACATATGAATTATATATTTATGTGGCACGGATGTTTAGCCACTGGAATCTCGTAATTTGGAATTCTTATGTGGGAGATATAGTCAGATTAGTAATTAAAGGTTAGAACCTACCTGAGAAAAAATAATTGAATTTAAGGGAGTAATAAAACCAAGATTTATTACTATTTTTCTGATATGATTAACATAATAGTTTTAGATAATTGTCTTAGCTTTCCATTGACACTAAGATCACCTCAATCAAAGTTAAAATGAGGGAGTTATGCTCTTATTAGTGAGCAAAGGTCACAAAACACAGCTAGGCCGTGTTCTGGTTGCTTCAAGCACGGGTTAGCCATGTTCGGAGCTATTTTTGAGTACATTTGAAGTATTTTTAAAGCATGGCCATGTCCTGGAACATGGTCAGACCGTGTTGGAAGCTGGTGAAGCCTATTTTCAATATTTTTCTACCGTAGATGAACCTCTTTAACTATAGGGTAATACTAGAAATCAAATTGAAGGAAAATGCTCTATAAATTTGTAAGAACATGTGTTAGAAATTATATAAATAAGAAGAAATTGACTAAAGGCCAAACATAAATAAAATGAAGAGATGAAATTAATATTTAAAAAAAAAGATGAATCTTATAAATGAAAATAATAAATGACTAGTATATGCCATAGCCATTGCCATTGTATGAACTTCTTACCATCTTAAGTGTGAAATTATGACATGGAAATATTTTATAAAGTGATATTTGAAATAGTTATGTTCATGGCATGATTACCAATGATTTATGGCAATAGTTATATTTTGATGAACATACTTGTTATTGAAAGCATATTTTTGGCTATCATTGTGAGAAGAAAAGAAATGAGTATGGTCACATGGCAATCCGTGTGGTGCACCAGTAGGGGATGCCCTACCAACGGTTATGATCATGTTAATGAGAAAAGAAAGATAAAGTGGGCCATGTCGGACGGAGGGAGAAAAGCCTGTACCGGAGAGTAAAGGATACTCACCCTGACCGGGGTAGCTTGAAATGAGATTAAGTTGATGGCCATCACATGATATTTTGAAAATAGTTAATTCTATCATACATATCATTACTGTATGATTCTTATGTGTATAGATATAATGCATTCATGTGACCAAAGATATTTTTTGTAGTTTATACAGCTGATAATGACGTGATGAGCTATATTGATGATGATTTATTGTTGAACTTACTGAGATTTAATTCTCACTATATTTCCATATCATGTTCAGAAAATTAGTTATGCAGCTTTTTCTATGGCTCTGGCTTTTAGTGCACATTGGATCGAGTTACTTTATGTTGGGCAGATCTCAGAATCAAATAAGATGTTTGTGGTCGAGTTGGCTCAGATCCCGGTAAAGGTGCAACCACCCGCACCTGTATCTCCGAAATTGGTCAACCAAAATAAACAAGATGTAAATATCTATGTGTTTGATATGTTGCATGTACGTTTTGATTAATGACATGTATGTGAACTCAATATTGTATAATAATAAAGAGAAAAAAAAAGGTTGTTACATATCCTCACATTACCACTGTCATAATCACAATAGGTAATCAGGGAATGTGAGTTCATCACCCTACTGCCTCCTCACGTTACCACTGTCATCATTACAATAGGTAATTAGGGAATGTGAGTTCATCACCCTACTGCCTCCTCACATTACCACTAATACCACCTTCACAATACCGTCTCAAGCCATATAACCCGTCATTACTTATTAATACATATATATATAAACATGTATAAAAGTTCATATCCATCAAATGCAATGCATCATTATCAAACAACTCGCCATACAATCATATTCGGCAACTTATCACTTTATATATCATTCAAAACAGAGCTTTCAGTCTCAGTACAAAATATTTTGTCATAAATTTTTCAATCAGGGGAATCATATAATCATGCCCATATCCGAGGCAAACATAACACTGTAAAATCAATGTCACATGCATAACAAATTTCCTTTGCCATGTAATGCGAAATACATTTAAAAATCGCATGTTCAATGTGTTTCAAAATTTATTTCAAAAGTCATACTCTTGAGCTAAATATCATATTTCAATTATTTTAGACATTCCAAACCATTTCAGAAACATATGAAAGTATAGATAACAAGTAATCATACTCATTTATCAATGTAAAGTTCAAGAAGAGTAAAAAAAAGACATAGAAAGCACTGAACTAGATCAGGATGATACGAGATAAAATACTTACAGCTCAGAGTCGGCAAAAGAGTTATTACGATAAGAGACATAGACCTATAGAGTTTGAGGAAGGATACCATGTATTTCTAAAACTTTCCCCGACTACTGGAGTTGGTAGGTCTCTCAAAACAAGAAAGCTAAGTCCTCGATTTTTGGGACCCTACCAAATTCTGAAGAAAGTAGGGACATCAGCATATCAAGTTGCTCTCCCACCTAATTTGTTCAACCTGCATAATGTTTTCCACGTATCACAGCTGTGAAAGTATCTTCCAGATTCATCACATGTAATACAGGATGAACCAATCCAAATAAAGGAGAACATGACATACCAGCTAGTACCTGCATCCATATTGGACACTGACGTGAAGCGACTGAGAAATAAAACCATTCCCCTTGTTAAGGTGTTCTGGGAAGGTTTGACTCCGGAAGAAGCAATTTGGGAGCTGGAAGAAGTCACGAGGAAGAAATATCCCCAATTGTTCTTATTAGGTAATTTCTGAAATTTTGAGGACAAAATTTCTTTTAGGGGGAGAGAAATGTAACATCCCTAATTTTGTTTCTTTTATTGATAAAAGTACAAAAATATTTAATTAAGGAAATCAAATTTATTAGACAATATTTTAGATATCTAAGGAAATATAATCCTTAGATATTCTTCAACTTATGTATATGCATAGAAAATGTTTCTAACATTAAGAGAACAAATAAAGAAGGAAAACCTAATAGGAAAGAAATTATAAATAACATACTAAAGAGATATAAAATTCTTGGATAAGGAAGATAAATTTTTAGAAACAAGTAAAGGTCTTAAAATTTCAAGAACATTGGATTAGGGTAATTTTTCTTAATTCAAGAACTAGAGTTACTAAGTTTAAAATCTTTACCCGTACATTGGGCTTTTACCTATGAACACTTCATATAGAGTTTTTCCACTTCACATAAGTTTCTAGCAAGCCCATTGGATACCCTAAGCAAGAAATAAAACATAGACTTGGACTAGGATATAGTAATTGGACCAATAGCCCAAAAATTATGAAAATGTGACTAAGCTCTCCAAGAAAGGTAGAATTTTATCCAAAGCAAAGAAAATGGGTAGGAATAAGCCCATAATGGGTAGGAATAAGCCCAAATCCAAGAGGAAAAATAAAATAAAATAAATTAGGTGATGATATAATAATGTAATAATAATAAAGATTAGGTTACATGATATTAAGACAAAAATTTAGCAAGTGGTGTGATTCTACATTCATAATTTTGGCAAGTGGCATGATAATACAAGGCTTTAGGACAAAAACATCTATATCCTACACTCATAATTTTAGCAAGTGGTATGATAATACATGGCACTAGGACAAAACATTCCTTTCCCACACAAATAATATGAACCAAATAATGGAGACTCAAGGGCTAGAAATTTGCCACCTAAAAAGGCAAACCTATCATACTTGTTTAAGACAAAAGAAAATGGAAATGAATCCCTAAATCAAAGGGACCTTGTCCCTTATCTTAAGAACATATCATCATAATTTTCAAAATACAAATCTCCTTTTCCTATACATATCTTGACTAAGGAAGAGGAAGACAAGAACATAAGTTGTTTGTTTTCCAAAAATTCAACAAAGTGTATCCTAATTGTGATAAGGTAGACCCATGATCATGAAAGGTGTATTATTTGGTGGTCTATTTAAGCAAAACCCACCCCTACAACATTTTAATTTCGTCCAAGTGATAGAGAGGAAAAAATAGAAGCAAGGTAGAGTGAGGAAAGGAGAGGAAGAAAGGAAGAAAGAGGAAGGAGAAGTCTAGGGGACTAAGTGCTCCAGGTAAGTTTAACAATATTTATTTTTGAAGAAAACTTTTGAAACATATAACCTTTATATGCGATGTTGATCTTAGAACTTTGATGATTGGTCATGTATGTTCCTATATCATGTTACATATTGATCTTGCATGTGATGTATGTTTGAATACTTAGGTTAGTGTAGATAGTTCTGCATGGGTATGGCTATGAGTGGCAGAATTTTAAGCTTCTGTGTTTTAATTTCTAGGAATTATCTGTAGGGAATTAAAATAAATGGTTAACATAAGAATTAAAGATATATGTGTCACAGATTTTTAGCCACTGGAATCATTCAATTTGGAGTCCATATGAGGTTGATATGGTCCGATTAGTAGTCAAAGGTCAGAAACTGGTTCATCGGGGAAGAATATGTTAGGACAGCTTCTGTATTCTAATTTCTGGGAATTATCTGTATCGAATTAAAATAAATGGTTAACATAGGAATTATAGCTATGTGTGTCATGGATATTTAGCCACTGGAATCATTCCATTTGGAGTCTATATGAGGGAGATATGACCTGATTAGTAGTCAAAGGTCAGAAAATGGTTCATCAGGGAAGAAAATGTTAGGACAGCTTCTGTATTTTAATTTCTGGGAATTATATGTATGGAATTAAAATAAATGGTTAACATAAGAATTATAGATATGTGTGTCACAGAGTTTTAGCCACAGGAGTTACTCAAGTTCGAGTCCATATGAGGTAGATATGGTCCGATTAGTTGGTAGAAGTCAGAACATATCTGAGAAGAAATAACATGTACATTTAGGGAGTAATATCACCTTGCTTTCTTAATATTTCGCTATAATGTTCAACATAATAGTTTTAGATAATTGTTTTATCTTGCAATTGACACCAAGATCACCTACATCAGAGTTCAATTAAGGGTGTTATGATCTGATTAGTAAGAGAAGGTTAGATAGGATGAAGACCTGCATCAAGAAAATAAAGAAATAAAATTAATATTTAAAAAAGAAGACGAATCTTATAAATGACTAGTATATGCAATAGCCATTGCCATTGTATGAACTTCTTACCATCTTAATTGTAAAATTCTGACATAAAAATATTTTATAAAGTGATATTTGAAATTATTATGTTCATGGCATGATTACCAATGATTTATGGTAATAGTTATATTTTGATGAACATACTTGTTATTGAAAGCATATTTTTGGCTATCATTGTGAAAAGAAAAGCAATGAGCACGGTCATATGGCAATCCGTGTGGTGCACCAGTAGGGGACGCCTTACCAACGGTTATGATTATGATAATAGAAAGAGAAAGTGTGCCATGTCGGACGGAGCGAGAAAAGCTCGTACCGGAGAGTAGAGGATACTCACCCTGACTGGGGTAGCTTGAAATGAGAATAAGTTGATGGCCATCATATGATATTCTGAAAATAGTTAATCCTGTCATACATATCATTACTGTATGATTCTTATGTGTATAGATATAATGCATTCATGTGACCAAAGATATTTTCTGTAGTTTATACAGCTGAACATGACGTGATGAGCTATATTGATGATGATTTATTGTTGAACTTACTGGGATTTAATTCTCATTATATTTCCATATCATGTTCAAAAATTAGTTATGCAGATTTTTCTATAGCTCTGGCTTTTATTATACGTTGGATCGAGTACTTTATGTTGGGCAGATCCCAGAAGCAAATAAAATGTTTGTGGTCAAGTTGGCTTAGATCACAATAAAGGTGCAACCACCCGCACCTGTATCTCCGAAATCTGTCAACCAGAATAAATGAGATGTAGATTTTTATGTGTTTGATATGTTGTATGTATGTTTTGATTAATGACATGTATGTAAACTCTGTATTGTTTAAATTAAATAAATATTATATTGAGTTAAGTTGTAACGTGGTAATAACTTCATGGTATTTTAAAAAAAAATTTGATACTTAAATGGAGTTGTTACATAATTGGTATAAGAGATTTTCGACTCAAGGCATCTGCTACAACATTCACCTTTCTGGGATGATACTTTATCTCAAACTTGTAGTCATTGAGAAATTCTACCCATCTTCGTTGCCTCATATTTAACTCCTTTTGATCAAAAATGTATTTAAGACTCTTATGATCACAATATACTTCAAAGGTTGCCCCCGTACAAATAGTGTTGCCAAATCTTTAAGGAAAACACTACTGCCGCTAATTCAAGATCATGGGTTAGATAGTTTCCTTCGTGGGGTCTCAGTTGCCTAGAGGCGTAAGCAACTACTCTCTTATCTTGCATCAGCACACATCCTAGCCCTTTCTTTGAAGTGTCACTATACACTTCAAAATATCCTGTGGGGTCTGGAATAATTAAAATAGGAGGAGTGGTCAGTCTTGTCTTCAGCTCCTAAAAACTAGCTTCACATTGATTAGTCCATTTGAAAGGACTTCCCTTCCTGGTCAATTTAGTCAATGGCAAGGCTATACGAGAGAAGTTTTGTATAAACCTCCTGTAGTATCCTGCCAAACCTAAGAAACTTTTGATTTCCGTAACCATCTTTGGTCTCTCCCCCTTAATCACTGCTTCCGTTTTGCTAGGATCTACGGCTACCCCTCTATTAGAGATGACATGTCCGAGAAACTTCACCTCTGACAGCCAAAATTCACATTTCTCCAATTTGGCATATAACTTTTTCTCTTTCAGCACTTGCAGCACGATTTAGAGATGTTGTTTATGTTCTTTCTCACGCTTAGAATATATCAAGATGTCATCAATGAACACTACAACAAATTGATCTAGGTAGGGTTGAAAAATGCGATTCATGTAATCCATGAAAATTGCAGGTGCATTCGTCAACCCGAAGGGCATTACGAGAAACTCATAGTGCCCTTACCTAGTCCTGAAGGCAGTTTTTGGTACGTCCTCCTCTTTGATCCTAATCTGATGATATCCTGACCTCAAGTCAATTTTAGAAAAGATGGAGGCTCCCTTCAGTTGATCCAATAAGTCATCTATCCTAGGGAGAGGGTACTTGTTTTTGATAGTCACCTTATTCAGCTGTCTGTAATCTATGCATAGTCTCAAGCTCTCGTCTTTCTTCTTAACAAACAATACAGGAGCTCCCCAAGGTGATACACTCGGTCTAATGAATTGCTTGTCTAATAGTTCCTCTAACTGTTTCTTGAGTTCCTGTAGTTCCTTCGAGGCCATTCGATATGGTGCAATAGAGATAGGCCCTGTCCCAGGTAGGAGATCAATAGAGAACTCTATCTCTCTCTTGGGCGGTAAGCCTGGAATATCTGATGGAAATATTTCAGGAAACTCGTTGGCTATTGGGATTTCATCAAGCTTCGATTCGACTTCTAGGTTTGATAAATACAAGAGAATGTATCCAAGTATTCCATTCTTCAACTCCCTATTAACTTGATTGGCATTTAGCATCAATAACTGGACCTCCTCTTTCGGAGTAGGAGGTAGAAATTCAACAGTCTTGTTACAACAATTCAACAAGACTCGATTTCTAAACATCCAGTCTAACCCTAGAATGACCTTAATACCTCTTAAAGGTAAACAAACGAGGTCTACAAAAAAAGTTTTCTCCTGGATGGTGACTTGACAGTCTTTACATACAAAGGAAGTTAATACCCTTTCTCCTGTAGGGGTTACTACGGATAGCTCATAGGGAGTTTTAGAAATAGGAAACTGAAACTTCCTAATACATTCTTCTTCGGACCAGAATTGAGGATTTTAGGGCTGTCTAATCTGGAGCCTGGACACTGTGAGTAGATAATTCTTCCTTTGGCTTGTTTTTACTCTTCTTGAACTTTACATTGATAAATGATCATGATTACATGTTATTTATATTTTCATACGTTTATGAAATGGTTTGAAATATCTGAAATGGTTGAGATATGATATTTAGTTCAAGAAGAGTATGGCTTTTGAAATGAATGTTGAAACACATTGAACATATGATTTTTAAATTTATTTCGCATTACATGGAAAAGTAAATATGTTAGGCATATGACATTGATTTATACAGTGCTATGTTTGCCTCGGATATGGGCATGTATACATGATTCTCCTGAATGGGAAGTTTTGATAGATGAATATTCTGAGACTGAAAGTCTGTATCATATTGAGAATTTTATACTGGATTATATGGCATATGTGCATATGAAATTATGGTTTTATGGAGGAATCTTATTGGAAACATTGTCTGCTAACAGTAGGTGATGTTAGCCCTGGTGCACACCTTGATTGCCTCAACTAGCAGGGGAGGTGGTGCTAACCTCGTGTGAGGGCCAACACACGGGAGATTATATGTGAAGGAGAGCGGAATGCCTCCTATAAGATGGCAAGATGCCAGTTATATGAGATGTTATTTTCCATTCCTTTTTGTGTGCTTGGGAAAGACCCATACAGAGTCCCTTCGCGTGTCCTCTTGAATGGTAGTAGGGCAAACCTCAGCGGGATGCTGAGTTTAGGTAAATCCTATACCACCAAAGTACGGAAGGGGTCAAATTCTGGTATGGTGGTTCTAATATGGGATCCTCCGAATATGTTATGAGAAATGTTTTGATGCATAGCATAATTTGATTAATGATTTTACAGTATTGAATATGATTTTGAACTTGATATGAGCATTGTTTATACAGTACCGCATACAGTTTGAAAGACCTGATTAAGATTTTTGGAACAGAGAATATTTGAAAATGCGGGTCCCATGTGGATGTACTTCTGAAATGTAATTTTTGATAACATAAATTTTAGTATATGAGTACATCCATATGTTGACCTAAGAGGTCATAAGAGGTATTATCTGCTCACTGAATTGTAAAACTTACTACACGTGGTTGACATATTTTTTTCAGATAAAGACCCAGAGTTTGGTCTTGCAGCTTCTTGATCGACTAGGTATCGTATTTCTATGGTGAGCCTAAATTGTTTCTTGGCTCTCAGTGTTTAAAAATGTAATTTAATTGTACTCTAGAGTTGCTCTGAACGCCACAAGCAGGATCCTTACTTCTGCTGTACTCTGATGTATATGTACTTGATTTGTATATGGTATTTATATGGAAAAACTTATATGTATCTGTTTCCTGGATAAAGGATTGGAATATTCATGTTTATAGAAAATATATGTTCATGATATACGTGTTTCACGTGCCCTGAAATTAGGGGCGTGACAAGTTAATCATCGAGATACAAAATGAACTATATCTTTCTTCATACCGTCCCACCAATAAATTTCTTTTAGATCTTTATACATTTTAGTTACCTCAGAATGAATTATATATATAGATCTATGAGCTTCCTCTAAAATCTCTTCCTTAAATTCTTCTTTATTATATACACACAATCGCTTGCCCAATCTCATAATTTCTTTCAGAGTCTACAATAAATTCAATATCACTGCCATTCTTGACCTCTTAAATTTTTTTGTACATAAATAGGCATCATCGTCTTGTTCCTTTTTCACTTACTCAACTAAAGATGATTGAAACTGTATGAATTTCACATGTACCACCATACAGATAATGCCTCCAAACTTTGAGAGCAAATCCACTGCCGTTATTTCCAAATCATAAGTCTGACAATTTTGCTCATGTGGCTTAAACTGTCTAGATACATATGCAATGACTCGACTATACTGCATCAACACACACCTTAATCCAATTCTCGATGCATCACAATATATCGTGTATCCTTCAGTGCCTAAAGAAATAGACAGTATTGGCGCCATAGTCAAACATTCCTTTAATTTCTAGAAATTTCTTTCACATTCACCTTACTAGTCAAATTTTATTGCTTCCCTTGTCAACCCTGTCAAAGGAGCAACAAATTTTTTTTTATAAATATTTAACGAATCTACAGTATTATCCTGATAAACAAATAAAATACACATATTTGTAATTGTGGTAGGGTGTGGCCATTGCTGCACTACTTCTACCGTTTTAGGATTAACTTGAATATCATCCTCAGTAATCATATATCCTAGGAAAATAAAAATTACGCGCCAAAATATAAATTCTCATATTTTCTTTGTACTTCTTTAACCCATGTAGTAAATATACCTATTTTCTATGGTTCTTATTCCCATTTTCGAAATTTCCGCTTTTATTCTAAATTTTCTTTAATTGAAATTTTCGTTAAATTTTACGGTTATTATAATCTATGCATAGTCATAGTGATCCATCTTTCTTTTTCACAAATAGAACTGAAACACTCCAAGTAAAAGTATTAGGGCTTTTAAATCCCTTGTCTAACATGTCTTGTAACTATTTCTTTTTCATTTCTTTAAATTCAGTGGGTGCCATTCTATGTGGAAATATAAACACTGGTTAGGTTCCAAAAAATAAATCAATACCAAATTATATTTTACGTTTCAAGGTAATCCTGGCAATTCTTCAAGAATTACATCAGAAAATTTTTTAACCACTACAACTTGATTGACACTGATATACTGTATATCAACATCTCTCATCATTGTCAAATATTCTTGACACCTTTCTATAATCACTTATGGGATGTTAAAGCAGAGATTAAATTACTGGGTATCTCACTACGATCCCCTTGTATCAAGAAAGAAAATTCCCCAAGAATATTGAATTTAATCACCTTATAGTGACATTTCAAAATGACATGACATAATTCCAACAAATTCATTCTCAATATCACATCACAGTCTACCATATCTAGACAACCGGGTACAACAGATGTCACATTTAGAAACCATCATATTTGGTATCTAGATCTCATCAATTGAGGATAAGGGAAGAGGATATTCGAAAAATTTCTTTTAAGACTCGTTATGGCACTATGAGTTTATAGTTATGTCATTTGGATTAACAAATGCCCCAGCTACATTCATAGATTTAATTTATATTTATTGATAATATACTAGAATATTCCAAGAGTTCAGAGGATCATAAGCGACATATAAAGATAGTTTTACAAACTCCAAGAGAGTATCAGCTATATGCTAAGTTTTCAAAATACGAATTCTGATATAGTAATATTACTTTCTTATGGTATGTGGCTAGCAAGATGGTATCCAAGATAACCCTAAGGAAGTAAAAGTGGTATAGCAATGTCCACATCTTGCTACAGTTATAGATGAAGATCTAAGTCCAATTTGCGCTTTCTGCTGTGGTCTATTGTCCATTCTATTTTAGCTGTAATTGGATCAGGTACATGAACATATGCTTGTAAAGCATCAATCAACTCCTTAGCATCTGAAGCTGAGATGAGAATTCGCCATGCTGAGTGTGAGATGAACATTTGTTCCACAGCATGATCAAGAAAAGATAACAGACTATCAAAGAAGTGATTAACATTTAACAAATCTATCGGTTTGTGATGCATATTTAGTTGTGCCCAAGAGACTATTTGGAAAATTTCTTCTAAAGTACCAAAACCCCCTGGTAAGGCAATGAAGGCATCAGCATTGCTCATCATTCTAGGCATGCGCTCATGCATGGATGCAACCCAAAACTCTTCCCTAATTGTCTTTCCTACGATGTTAGATGCAGCTAGAGTTGTAGGAATAATACCTAGAACTTGACATCCTCTTACATGGGCAGCTGTAGACACACACCCCATTAACCCACAGTTACCTCCACCATAGACTAGATGAATTTTTCTCCTGGCCAGCACCATACCCAGGTTTTGTGCTGCTTCACATATTCTCCAAGACTAAAACCACAAAAGACACAAATATTTCGAAACTGACGGAATGCGGTTCCCTCCATAATTTCTATCACCTTAACTTTGAGTATAGACAAAGATACTAATGTAAGTATTTATAGAACTCAGAGAAGGGCATATTTATAATAGCTATGCAAATAGATCGGGTATTATTAGAACAACTATGTGAGTGATTGGCGGATATCATCTAAATTAAAGGTAAAAAAAATTTCAAAAAATGACGGTAAGCATGTATATGTACAGTAGTTATGACTATGACCCATAGTAAGCACATAAAGAGCATAAGATAAGATATTACTAGAAATTTGTTTTTTTTCCTAGTTGTTCTCGATGCAGCATTGTTGTCTTGATTCTTGTAGGGAAGTTGTAGGTGATAGGCGTAATTGTGAAAAAAAAATGAAGAAGTGAAAATACAAACAAGTTAGTTGTTGAAGAAGGACAATTAAATGATTTATTTTGTTTTCCCAATATTTTGCCGGTCGACTATCGTTATTATTAAGTCGACTAACTATTTTGAGAAATTTTAATTTGGACTGGTTATTTTACAGTTGATTGATTACATCTATTTTGAAGCAAACAACTGAATCATACTAGTTAACTACGTATTCTTTGATTTTCACAGACTTTTATAAGCTCAGAAATGTTTTTTTTCCATGTGCTATCTTTTCACCGAATATCAACAGATTTAAAGTAGATTTTGACACATATATTCAAAATTTGTGGCCACCGATTTTCTCCAAAATAGCAGCTAAATTTTGTTTACAGATTTTCAAGAATAGTATTCTGTTATAAGCAAATATATTTTTATTTGCTTAAAAATGATTATGTTTTGCTAAAAGTAAGTTGACTTTTAATTAAAAGAAGTATTGTGTTGCTTAAAATAATTATTATTATATTAAAAAAAAGGCAAATGATAAAACGAAAACCCGGGGACGGAGAGTAGCAGTTTCGAGAAAAAAAATCGAAGAATATGCATAGTGAGTGAATAGTGACCTACAACTTTCTCTTTCGATCTGGAGTACCGATTGACTTCCGATATCAAAATTGAAGGTGTTACTAGATTCAAGACAGAGAATACTTCAATTTTGACTGATCAATTTTTCAAATCAATCGTTGAATCGCCGTAGATCTAAAGTAGAAAATCTCGGTAAAAGGTAAGTTCTGAAAATCTTACTTATAGACTTCTAATTAGAAATCTGACTCCGTAGATGGATTCAGAAATTAGATAAACATTCGGATATGAATTTGTTTCGTTGATTTGGTAAAATTTTTGCGACAGTGAATAGTATTTTCCGGCGATGAATAGTGGTGGTGAATAGTGATTCTGGCATGAATAGTATTTCCAGCGATAAATAGTACCCCTTAGCGTTGACCAAGCTCCTAGAGGCCAAATTTAGTAAATCCAGAGTCGTTTTGAAGGTTTTTGGACCTTCTGGACTCGATTTTGGGGTTTATTTTACTGAATTCAAACCAGAAACGAGGATTTTAGGGCTGTCCAATCTGGAGCCCTTACTTGTAAGTAGATAATTCTTCCTATAGCTTGTTCTTACTCTTCTTGAACTTTTCATTGATAAATGAGTATGATTACATGTTATTTCTATGTTCATATGTTTCTGAAATGGTTTGGAATATTTGACATGATTAAGAAATGATATCTAGTTCAAGAAGAGTATGATTTTTGAAATAGATTTTGAAATGCTTTGAATACGTTATTTCTAAATGCATTTCGCATTACATGGCAAAGGAAATATGATATGCATGTGACATTGATTTTACAGTGTTATGTTTGCCTCAGATATGGGCATGATTATATGATTCCCCTGATTGGAAAATTTATGATAAAAGATTTTATACTGAGACTAAAAGCTCTGTTTTGAATGATATGTAAAGTTATAAGTTGCCGAATATGATTGAATGGCAAGTATAAAGCTCATGACGAGTTGTTTGATAATTATGCATTTCATTTGATGGATGTGCACTTTTATACATTTTTATATGTATTGATGAATATTGACGGGTTATATGACTTGAGACGGTATTGTGAAGGTGGTATCAGTGGTAATGTGAGGAGGCAGTAGGGTGATGAACTCACATTTCCTGATTACCTATTGTGATGATGACAGTGGTAATGTGAGGAGGCAGAAAGGTGATGAAATCACATTCCTTGTTTATCTATTGAAGTTGTAGTCAGTGGTAATGTGAGGAGGCAGTAGGGTGATGAACTCACATTCCCTGATTACCTATTGTGATTGTGACTATGATAATGTGAGGAGGCAGAAGGGTGATGAACTCACATTCCATGTTTATCTATTGTGTATATTGAAAGTTGTGACATACTTGAGCATTATATAAAAGAATTGATTTTTAATGCATATCAAATTTGATTTAAGATCAATTTGTATCATATGTGGTTACAGAAATTTGAATGTGACTTGAACTGATAATATTTTAAAAATGCGGGTCCCATAAGGATGTACTTCTGAACTGTAGATTTTGATATGATAAATTTTAATATATGAGTACATCCTTATGTTGATCTGAGAGGTCATAGGAGGTATTATCTGCTCACTGAGTTGTAAAACTCAATACACGATATGGATCAATTTTTCAGATAAAGACATAGAGTTTGGTCCAGCAGCCACGTGATCGACTAGGGGTCGTACTTCTGTGGTGAGCCTAAATTTTTTTTAGGCTCTTAGTGTTTGATATTGTAATATATTTGTACTCTAGAGTTGCTCTGAACATCATAGGCAGGATCTTTGTTTCTGCTGTAAAACTGATAAGTGTAGACCTGACATGAATAATAAGCTATACTGGAAATGTGTAAATGTATGATATTATCATGTTATGATATATTATGTGGTCGATTGTAATTGAATAAAGATAAAGTTTTCTTATAGATGTGTTATTCGCGTTCCATTAAATTGGGGCGTGACAAGTTGCTTACAAATTTGTAAACATATGGTAATACTCGGATATGTGATATTGTGAAACTATTTACAAGTGCATAATAATAAAGTTTATCGGATATTAGAGATTTTCGCATTCCTAAAGTAGGGATGTGACAAGTTGGTATCAGTAAGTTCAACAATAAATCATCATCAATATAGCTCATCACGTCATGTTCAGCTGTATAAACTACAGAAAATATCATTGGTCACATGAATGCATTATATCTATGCACATAAGAATCATACAGTAATGATATGTATGACAGGATTAACTATTTTTAGAATATCATATGATGGCCATCAACTTATTCTCATTTCAAGCTACCCCAGTCAGGGTGAGTATCCTCTACTCTACGGTACGGGCTTTTCTCGCTCCGTCCGACATGGCACACTTTCTCTTTCTTTTCTCATAATCATAATCATAACCATTGGTAGGGCGTCCCCTACTGGTGCACCACACGGATTTCCATGTGACCGTGCTCATTTCTTTTCTTTTCACAATGATAGCCAAAAATATGCTTTCAATAACAAGTATGTTCATCAAAATATAACTATTATCATAAATCATTGGTAATCTTGCCATGAACATAACCATTTCAAATATCACTTTATAAAAAATTTCCATGTCAAAATTTTACACTTAAGATGGTAAGAAGTTCATACAATGGCAATGGCTATGGCATATACTAGTCATTTATAAGATTCGTCTTCTTTTTTTAAATATTAATTTTATTTCTTTATTTTCTTGATGTAGGTTTTTGTCATATCTAACCTTCTCTTACTAATCAGAGCATAACTCCCTCAAGTGAACTCCGATGTAGGTTATCTTGGTGTTCATTTCAAGCTACCCCGATCAGGGTGAGTATCCTCTACTCTGCGGTACGGGCTTTTCTCGCTCCGTCCGACATGGCACGCTTTCTCTTTCTTTTCTCATAATCATAATCATAACCGTTGGTAGGGCGGCCCCTACTGGTGCACCACACGAATTGCCATGTGACCGTGCTCATTTCTTTTCTTTTCACAATGATAGCCAAAAATATGCTTTCAATAACAAGCATGTTCATCAAAATATAACTATTACCATAAATAATTGGTAATCATGCCATGAACATAATCATTTCAAATATCACTTTATAAAATATTTTCATGTCAGAATTTTACACTTAAGATGGTAAGATGTTCATACAATGGCAATGGCTATAGCATATACTAGTCATTTATAAGATTCGTCTTCTTTTTTTAAATATTAATTTTATTTCTTTATTTTCTTGATGCAGGTTTTCATCATATCTAATCTTCTCTTACTAATCAGAGCATAACTCCCTCATTTGAATTCCGGTGTAGTTGATCTTGCTGTCAATTTCAAGATAAAACAATTATCTAAAACTATTATGTTGAACATTATAGCGAAATATTAAGAAATCAAGGTGATATTACTCCCTCAATGTATAGGTTATTTCTTCTCGGATAGGTTCTAACCTCTACCTACTAATCGAACCATATCTATCTCATATGGACTCCAACTTGAGTGATTCCAGTGGATCAACATCCGTACCACACATATCTATAATTCTTATGTTAACCATGTATTTTAATTCTTTATAGATAATTCTCAGAAATTAAAATACAGAAGCTATCCTAATATATTCTTCTCTGATGAACCATTTTCTGACTTTTGAGTACTAATAAGCTCATATCATCCTCATATGAACTCCAAATTGAATGATTCTAGTGGATAAAAATCCGTGACACACATAGCTATAATTCTTATGTTAACCATTTTTTTAATTCCTTACAGATAATTCCCAAAAATTAAAATACAGAAGCTATCCTAACATATTCTTCCCTAATGAACCATTTTTCTGACCTTTGAGTACTAATCAGATGATATCTACCTCATATGGACTCCAAATTGAATGATTCTAGTGGCTAAAATTCCATGACACATATATATTTAATTCTTATGTTAACCATTTATTTTAATTCCATACATATAATTCTTAAAAATTAAAACACAGAAGCTATCCTAACATATTCCTCCCTGATGAACCATTTTCTGACCTTGGCTTACTAATTGGACCATATCTACCTCATATGGACTCCAAATTGAATGATTCCAGTGGCTAAATATCCGTGACACATATATCTTTAATTCCTATGTTAACCATTTATTTTAATTCCCTACAAATAATTCCTAGAAATTAAAACACAGAAGCTATCCTAACATATTCTTCCTTGATGAACCATTTTCTGACCATTTCTTAGTAATCGGATCATATCTACCTTATATGGACTACAAATTGAATGATTATATTGGCTAAAACTTCTTGACACATGTATCTTTAATTATTATGTTAACTATTTATTTTAATTCCCTATAGATAATTCCCAAAAATTAAAACACAGAAGCTAAAAATTTTGCCAACCATAGCCATACCTTTGCAGAACTTTCTATACCAGTCGAAGTATTCAAACATACATCACATGCAAGATCAATATGCAACATGATATAGCAACATTATGACCAATCATCAAAGTTCTAAGATCAAAATCTCATACAAATATTACAAGTTTCAAAAGTTTTCTTCAAAAAGAAATATTGTTAAACTTACTTGGAGCACTTAGTTCCATAGACTTCTCCTTCCACTTTCTTCCTTTCTTCCTCTCCTTTCCTCACTCTACCTTGCTTCTATTTTCCTCTCCCTCACTTGGACGAAATTATAATGTTGTAAGGGTGGGTTTTCTTATATAGACCACCTAATAATTCACCTTTCATGATCATGGGTCTACCATATCACAATTAGATTACACTTGGTTGAATTTTTGGAAAACAAACAACTTATGTTCTTGTCTTCCTCTTCCTTAGTCAACATATGCATAGGAAAAGGAGATTTGTATTTTGAAAATTATGATAATATGTTCTTAAGATATTGGACAAGATCCCTTTGATTTAGGGATTCATTTCCATTTTCTTTTGTCTTAAACAAGTATGATAGGTTTGCCATTTTAGGTGGCAAATTTCTAGCCCTTGAATCTCCATTATTTGGTTGATATTATTTGTGTGGGATAGGAATGTTTTGTCCTAATGCCATGTATTATGATACCACTTGCTAAAATTATGAATGTAGAATCACACCACTTGCTAAATTTTTGTCTTAATGCCATGTAACCTAATCTTTATTATTATTACATTATTATATCATCACCTAATTTATTTTATTTTATTTTTCCTCTTGGATTTGGGTTATTCCTACCCATTATGGGCTTATTCCTACCCATTTTCTTTGCTTTGAATAAAATTCTACCTTTCTTGGAGGGTTGGTCACATTTTCATAATTTTTGGGCTATTGGTCCAATTACTATATCCTAGTCCAAGTCTATGTTTTATTTTTTGTGTAGGTTATCCAATGGGCTTGCTGAAAACTTATGTGAAGTGGAAAAACTCTATATGATGTGTCCATAGCTAAAAGCCCAATGTATGGGTAAATATTTTAAACTTAGTAACTCTAGTTCTTGAATTAGGAAAAATTACCCTAATCCAATGTTCTTGACATTTTATGACCTTTACTTGTTTCTAAAAATTTATCTTCCTTATCCAATAATTTTGCATCTCGTTAGTATGTTATTTCTAATTTTTTTTCCTATTAGATTTTCCCTCTTTATTTGTTCTCTTAATGTTAGAAATATTTTCTATACATATACATAAGGCGAAGAATTTCTAAGGATTATATTTCCTTAGATATCTAAAATATTGTCTAATAAATTTATTTCCTTAATTAAATATTTCCCTAATTTCGTTTCTTTTATTGATAAAAGTACATAAATATTTAATTAAGGAAATAAATTTATTTGACAATATTTTAGATATCTAAGGAAATATAATCCTTAGAAATTCTTCACCTTATGTATATGCATAAAAAATGTTTTTAACATTAAGAGAACAAATAGAGAGGGAAAACCTAATAGGAAAAAAATTCGAAATAACATACTAAATAGATGCAAAATTCTTGGATAAGGAAGATAAATTTTTAGAAACAAGTAAAGGTCACAAAATTTCAAGAACATTGGATTAGGGTTCCTAATTCAAGAACTAGAGTTACTAAGTTTAAAATCTTTACCCATACATTGAGCTTTTACCTATGGACACTTCATATAGAGTTTTTTCACTTCACATAAGTTCCTAGCAAGCCCATTGGATAACCTAAGCAAGAAATAAAACATAGACTTGGACTAGGATATAGTAATTGGACCAATAGCCCAAAAATTATGAAAATGTGACCAAGCCCTCCAAGAAAAGTAGAATTTTATCCAAAGTAAAGAAAATGGGTAGGAATAAGCCCAAATCCAAGAGGAAAAATAAAATAAAATAAATTATGTGATGATATAATAATGTAATAATAATAAAGATTAGGTTACATGACATTAAGACAAAAATTTAGCAAGTGGTGTGATTCTACATTCATAATTTTGGCAAGTGGGATGATAATACAAGGTTTTAGGACAAAAACATCTATATCCTACACTCCTAATTTTAGCAAGTGGTATGATAATACATGGCATTAGGACAAAACATTCCTATCCCACACAAATAATATCAACCAAATAATGGAGATTCAAGAGCTAAAATTTTGCCACCTAAAAAGGCAAACCTATCATACTTGTTTAAGACAAAAGAAAATGGAAATGAATCCATAAATCAAAGGGACCTTGTCCCATATCTTAAGAACATATTATCATAATTTTCAAAATACAAATCTCCTTTTCCTATGCATATCTTGACTAAGGAAGTGGAAGACAAGAACATAAGTTGTTTGTTTTCCAAAAATTCAACCAAGTGTAATCTAATTGTGATAAGGTAGACCCATGATCATGAAAGGTGAATTATTTTGTGGTCTATATAAGAAAACCCACCTTTACAACATTATAATTTCGTCCGAGTAAGGGAGAGGAAAAAATTGAAGCAAGGTAGAGTGAGGAAAGGAGAGGAAGAAAGGAAGAAAGAGGAAGGAGAAGTCTAGGGGACTAAGTGCTCCATGTAAGTTTAACAATATTTCTTTTTGAAGAAAACTTTTGAAACTTACTATATTTATATGAGATTTTGATCTTAGAACTTTGATGATTGGTCATGGTGTTGCTATATCATGTTACATATTGATCTTACATGTGATGTATGTTTGAATACTTAGACTGGTATAGAAAGTTCTGCAAAGGTATGGCTATGGGTGGCAAAATTTTTAGCTTCTGTGTTTTAATTTCTGGGAATTATCTGTAGGGAATTAAAATAAATTGTTAACATAAGAATTAAATATATATGTGTCACGGATTTTTAGCCACTAGAATCATTCAATTTGGAGTCCATATGAGGTAGATACGGTCCGATTAGTAAGCAAAGGTCAAAAAATGGTTCATCAAGGATGAATATGTTAGGATAGCTTTTGTGTTTTAATTTCTGGGAATTATCTGTAGGGAATTAAAATAACTGGTTAACATAAGAATCAATTATATATGTGTCATGGATTTTTAGCCTTTGGAATAATTCAATTTAGAGTCCATATGAGGGAGATATGGTCCGATTAGTTGTCAAAGGTCAGTAAATGGTTCATTAGGGAAGAATATGTTAGGATAGCTTCTGTATTTTAATTTCTGAGAATTATCTGTAGGGAAATAAAATAAATGGTTAACATAAGAATTAAAGATATATGTGTCACAAAATTTTAGCCACTAGAATCATTCAATTTGGAGTCCTTATGAGGTAGATATGGTCTAATTAGTATGCAAAGGTCAGAAAATGGTTCATCAGGGAAGAATATGTTAGGATAGCTTCTGTTTTTTAATTTCTGGGAATTATCTGTATCGAATTAAAATAAATAGTTAACATAAGAATTATAGCTATGTGTGTCTCGGATTTTAAACCACTGGAATCATTCAATTGGGAGTCCATATGAGGAAGATATGAGCTGATTAGCAGTCAAAGATCAGAAAATGGTTCATCAGTGACCAAGTTCACGAAGTTGATTTCTTCATTCAATTTGGAGTCCATATGAGGTAGATATGGTCCAATTAGTAAGCAAAGGTCAGAAAATGGTTCATCAGGGAAGAATATGTTAGGATAGCTTCTGTATTTTAATTTTTGGGAATTATCTATAGGGAATTAAAAAATATAGTTAACATAAAAATTAAATATATATGTGTCACGGATTTTTAGCCACTGGAATCATTCAATTTGGAGTCCATATGAGGAAGATATGAGTTGATTAGTAGTCAAAGGTCAGAAAATGGTTCATCAGGGAAGAATGTGATTTTTTCATATCACCTTTACTGTAGATATTTCTTTTGACCGTAACTTATTTACTTGTCTGTCCACTGTTGCTACTGGTTGTTCCTCATAGGTTAAATCTTTCTGTAACTGAATCTATGGACACTGTATAACATGTGTAGAATTCGATAAATATTTTCGTAGGATAGACACATGAAAAACTGGATGAACATTATCCAATGCAGGTGGTAAAACCAAACGATAAGCCACTGAACCGATCCTATCAAGAATCCAAATAATTCTATATACCGAGAGGGTAACTTCCCTTTCTTTCTAAACCTCATTACCTCTTCTATGGGTGAGTCCTTCAAGAATATATATAGTCACCAACTAATAATTTCTAGTGCTCAACATTCATAGTCCTTATAAACTTTTGACTTGTATTGAGTTTCCAGTATTCTTTGTCTAATCAATTTCACTTTATCAATGACATCTTATAATAAATCTAACTCCACTGAGTCATTTAACAGAACATTTGTAACACCTCTTACTTAAGTCTTAAATCTTCTAATATCATTTTATTATAGACAAATTCTGCTAAGAAATCTCCTACCAATCTCAAAAAAATATGCTTGAAGAATGCTCTCCAAGCTAGCATCATCAGTTTAGATAAGTCATATTCTATCTATTGCATATTATACCAAATTAGATTTCCAAAGTTTAACTTTTCTCAATTTGCTCACATATTAAGAAACCTATTAAAATCTTTACCCATACATTGGGCTTTTACCTATGGACACTTCATATAGAGTTTTTCCACTTCACATAAGTTTCTAACAAGGCCATTGGATAACCTAAGCAAGAAATAAAACAGAGACTTGGACTAGGATATAGTAATTGGACCAATAGCCAAAAAATTATGAAAATGTGACCAAGCCCTCCAAGAAAGTTAGAATTTTATCCAAAGTAAAGAAAATGGGTAGGAATAAGCCCATAATGGGTAGGAATAAGCCCAAATCCAAGAGGAAAAATAAAATAAAATAAATTAGGTGATGATATAATAATGTAATAATAATAAAGATTAGGTTACATGGCATTAAGACAAAAATTTAGCATGTGGTGTGATTCTACATTCATAATTTTGGCAAGTGGCATGATAATACAAGGCTTTAGGACAAAAACATCTATATCCTACACTGATAATTTTAGCAAGTGGTATGATAATACATGGCATTAGGACAAAACATTCCTATCCCAAAAAAATAATATCAACCAAATAATGGAGATTCAAGGGGTAGAAATTTGCCACCTAAAAAGGCAAACCTATCATACTTGTTTAAGACAAAAGAAAATGGAAATCAATCCCTAAATCAAAGGGACCTTGTCCCTTATCTTAAGAACATATCATCATAATTTTCAAAATAAAAATCTCCATTTCCTATGCATCTCTTGACTAAGGAAGAGGAAGACAAGAACATAAGTTGTTTGTTTTCCAAAAATTCAACCAAGTGTAATCTAATTGTGATAAGGTAGACCCATGATCATGAAAGGTGAATTATTTGGTGGTCTATATAAGAAAACCCACCCTTACAACATTATAATTTCGTCCAAGTGAGGAAGAGGAAAAATAGAAGCAAGGTAGAGTGAGGAAAGGAGAGGAAGAAAGGAAGAAAGAGGAAGGAGAAGTCTAGGGGACTAAGTGCTCCAGGTAAGTTTAACAATATTTCTTTTTGAAGAAAACTTTTGAAACTTATAATATTTATATGAGATTTTGATCTTAGAACTTTGATGATTGGTCATGATGTTGCTATATCATGTTACATATTGATCTTGCATGTGATGTATGTTTGAATACTTAGACTGGTATAGAAAGTTCTGTAAAGGTATGGCTATGGATGGTAAAATTTTTAGCTTCTGTGTTTTAATTTCTGGGAATTATCTATAGGGAATTAAAATAAATGGTTAACATAAGAATTAAAGATATATGTGTCACGGATTTTTAGCCACTGGAATTATTCAAGTTGGAGTCCATATGAGGTAGATATGGTCCGATTAGTAATCAAAGGTCAAAAAATGGTTCATGAGGGAAGAATATGTTAGGATAGCTTCTATGTTTTAATTTTTTGGAATTATTTGTAGGGAATTAAAATAAATAGTTAACATAAGAATTAAAGATATATGTGTCAGGGATTTTTAGTCACTGGAATCATTCAATTTGGAGTCTATATGAGGAAGATATGGTCCGATTAGTAATCAAAGGTCAGAAAATGGTTCATCAGGGAAGAATATGTTAGGATAACTTCTGTGTTTTAATTTCTGGGAATTATCTGTATAGAATTAAAATAAATGGTTAACATATGAATTATATCTATGTGTGTCTGGATTTTTTTACCACTGGAATAATTCAATTTAGAGTCCATATGAGGAAGATATGAGCTTATTAGTAGTCAAAGGTCAGAAAATGGTTCATCAGGGAAGAATATGTTAGGATAGCTTCGATATTTTACTTTCTGGGAATTTTCTGTTGAGAATTAAAATAAATAGTTAACATAAGAATTATAGATATTTGTGTCATGGATTTTTTTCCACTAGAATCACTCAAGTTGGAGTCCATATAAGGTAGATATGCTCCGATTAGTAGTCAAAGGGCAGAAAATGGTTCATCAGGGAAGATTATGTTAGGATAGCTTATGTATTTTAATTTTTGAGAATTATCTGTATGAAATTAAACTAAATGGTTAACATAAGAATTATAGATATATGTGTCATGGATTTGTAGCCACTGGAATCACTCAAGTTGTAGTCCATATGTGGTAGATATAATCCGATTAGTAGTCAAAGGTCAGAAAATGGTTCATCAGGGAAGAATATGTTAGGATACCTTCTGTATTTTAATTTTTGGAAATTATCTGTATGGCATTAAAATAAATGGTTAACATAAAAATTATAGCTATGTGTGTCATGGATTTTTAGCCACTGGAATCATTCAATTTGGCGTCCATATGAGGAAGATATGAGCTGATTAGTAGTCAAAGGTCAGAAAATGATTCATCAGCGAAGAATATGTTAGGATAGCTTTAGTATTTTAATTTCTGGGAATTATCTGTATGGAATTAAAATAAATGGTTAACATAAGAATTATAGATATGTTTGTCTCGGATTTTTATCCATTGGAATCACTCAAGTTGGAGTCCATATGAGGTAGATATGGTGCGATTGGTAGGTAGAGTTTAGAACCTATCCGCGAAGAAATAACATGTACATTGATGCAGTAATATCACATTGATTTCTTAATATTTCGCTACAATGTTCAACTTAATAGTTTTAGATAATTATTTTATCTTGAAATTGATGCCAATATCACCTACATCGGAGTTCAATTGAGGGCGTTATACTCTGATTAGTAAGAGAAGGTTAGATATGATGAAGACCTGCATCAAGAAAATAAAGAAATAAAATTAATATTTAAAAAACAAGACGAATCTTATTAGAAATAAACATGCTAAAGAAAGGTGAAATTCTTAGGTAAAGAAGATAATTTTTTGTGAATTAAAGGTCTTAAAATTTCCAGAAGATTGGATTAGGGTAATTTTTACTAATTTAAGAGTGAAAGTTACTAAGTTTAGTATCTCCACCCATAAATTGGGCTTTTACCTATGGACACTTCATATAGAGTTTTTCCACTTCACATAAGTTTCTAGCAAGCCCATTGGATAACCTAAACATGAAATAAAACATAGACTTGGACTAGGATATAGTAATTGGACCAATAGCCCAAAAATTATGAAAATGTGATCAAGCCCACCAAGAAATGTAGAATTTTATCCAAAGCAAAGAAAATGGGTAGGAATAAGCCCAAATCCAAGAGGAAAAATAAAATCAAATAAATTAGGTGATGATATAATAATGTAATAATAATAAAGATTATGTTACATGGCATTAAGAGAAAAATTTAGCAAGTGGTGTGATTCTACATTCATAATTTTGGCAAGTGGCATGATAATACAAGGCTTTAGGACAAAAACATCTATATCTTACACTCATAATTTTAGCAAGTGGTATGATAATACATGGCATTAGGAGAAAACATTCCTATCCCACACAAATAATATCAATCAAATAATGGAGATTCAAGGGCTAGAAATTTGCCACCTAAAACGGCAAACCTATCATACTTATTTAAGACAAAAGAAAATGGAAATGAATCCCTAAATCAAAGGGACCTTGTCCCTTATCTTAAGAACATATCATCATAATTTTCAAAATACAAATCTCATTTTCGTATACATATCTTGACTAAGGAAGAGGAAGATAAGAACATAAGTTGTTTCTTTTCCAAAAATTCAACAAAGTGTATCCTAATTGTGATAAGGTAGACCCATGATCATGAAAGGTGTATTATTTGGTGGTCTATTTAAGCAAAACCCACCTCTACAACATTTTAATTTCGTCCAAGTGAGAGAGTCTACACTTATCAGTTTTACAGCGGAAACAAAGATCCTGCCCGTGACGTTCAAAGCAACTCTAGAGTACAAATATATTACAAGTTTACATACTGAGAGCCCAGAAACAATTTAGGCTCACCAATGAAATACAACACCCAGTTGAGCAAGTAGCCACAAGACCAAATTCAGGGTCTTTATCTGAAAAATATATCAACCACGTGTAGTGCGTTTTACAACTCAGTGAGCAGATACTTCCTCCTATAACCTCTCAGATCAACATAAGGATGTACTCTTATTTTAAAATTTATCATATTAAAATCTAAAGTTCAGAAGTACATCCTTATGGGACCCGCATTTTCAAAATATTCTCAGTTCAAATTACATTCAAATATCTGTAACCACATATAATACAAATTGATCTTAAATCAACTTTGATATGCATTAAAAATCAATTCTTTTATATAAATGCTCAAATATGTCACAACTTTAAATAAACTCAATAGATAAACATGGAATGTGAGTTCATCACCCTTCTGCCTCCTCACATTACCATAGTCACAATCACAATAGGTAATCAGGGAATGTGAGTTCATCACCCTACTGCCTCCTTACATTACCATTGTCATCATCACAATAGGTAATCAGGGAATGTGAGTTCATCACTCTACTGCCTCCTCACATTACCACTGACTACAACTTCAATTGATTAACAGGGAATGTGAGTTCATCACCCTACTGCCTCCTCACATTACCATTGTCATCATCACAATAGGTAATCATGGAATGTGAGTTCATCACTCTACTGCCTCCTCACATTACCACTAATACCTCCTTCACAATACCGTCTCAAGCCATATAACCCGTCATTATTCATCAATACATATATATAAACATGTATAAAGTGCACATCCATCAAATGCAATACATAATTATCAAACAACTCGCCATGAGCTTTATGCTTGCCATACAATCATATTGGGCAACTTATCACTTTACATATCATTCAAAACAGAGCTTTCAGTCTCAGTACAAAATCTTTTATCATAAATTTTCCAATCAAGGGAATCATATAATTATGCCCATATCCAAGGCAAACATAACACTGTAAAATCAATGTCACATGCATAACATATTTTCTTTGCCATGTAATGCGAAATACAATTAAAAATTGCATGTTCAATGTGTTTCAAAATTTATTTCAAAAGTCATACTCTTCTTGAACTAAATTTCATATTTCAATTATTTCAGACATTCCAAACCATTTCAGAAACATATGAAAGTATACATAACATGTAATCATACTCATTTATCAATGTAAAGTTCAAGAAGAGTAAAAACAAGCCATAGGAAGAATTATCTACTCATAGTGTAAGGGCTCCAGATTGGACAGCCCTAAAATCCTCGTTTCTGGTCCGAATTCGGTGAAACAAATCCCAAAATCGAGTCTGGAAGGACTAAAAAACTTGAAAATGACTCCGGATTTGCTAAATTTGACCTCTAGGAGCTCGATAATTGCAGGTCAACGTTAAAGGTACTGTTCACCGCGCAAAAAATACTATTAACGAGGAAAAACACTATTCACAACCACTATCGCCGAAAAACACTATTCACAGTCACAAAATTTTTACCAAATCAATGAAACAAATTCATATCCTAATGTTTATCTAGTTTCTGAATCCATCTACGGAGTCAGATTTCCAATTAGAAATCTCTAAGTAAGATTTTCAGAACTTATCTTTTACCGAGATTTTCTACTTCAGATCTACGGCAATTCAACGATTAATTTGAAAAATTGATCGGTCAAAACTGAAGTATTCTTCGTCCTAAATCGAGTAACACCTTCAGTTTTGAGATTGGAAGCCCATAAGCACTCTAGATCAAAAGATAAAGTTGTAGGTCACTATTCATTTACTATTCACTCACTATGCATATTCTCGATTTTTCTTTCTCGAATCTGATACTCTCCCCCCCCGGCTTCCGTTTTATCACTTCCTTTCTAAAATTCTTTTTTTTTATAATAATTATTAAATAATTAACAATTGAATTTTCTTTTATATAAATTCTATTTTTCATCATAAAATATCTCAAAAATTTCTAAAAATTTCCATTCTCATAAATCTTTAGTTAAACTCTTAAATCATAATTTTTCTTGATAAAAATCGTAATAAAATAAATCTCGAAATGAATATCTTTATTCATATTAAAAGAAAAATATTTCTAAAAATACAACATTATTAATTATTTAATAATTATTATTATATTAAAAAAAAGGCAATTGAAAAACGAAAACCGGGGGCGACTGTAACAACTCCATTTAAGTATCAAATTTTTTTTTTAAAATACCATAAAGTTATTACCTCGTTACAACTTAACTCAATATAACATTTATTTAATTTATACAATACAGAGTTCACATACATGTCATTAATCAAAACATACGTACAACATATCAAACACATAAAAATCTACATCTTATTTATTCTAGTTGACCAATTCCGGAGATACAGGTGCGGGTGGTTGCACCTTCATCGGGATCTAAGCCAACTCGACCACAAACATTTTATTTGCTTCTGGGATCTACCCAACATAAAGTACTCGATCCAACGTGCACTAAAAGCCAGAGTTATAGAAAAATCTGCATAACTAATTTTCTGAACATGATATGGAAATATAGTGAGAATTAAATCCCAGTAAGTTCAACAATAAATCATCATCAATATAGCTCATCACATCATGTTCAGCTGTATAAACTACAGAAAATATCTTTGGTCACATAAATGCATTATATCTATGCACATAAGAATCATACAGTAATAATATGTATGACAGGAGTAACTATTTTTAGAATATCATATGATGGCCAACAACTTATTCTCATTTCAAGCTACCCCGGTCAGGGTGAGTATCATCTACTCTTCGGTACGGGCTTTTCTCGCTCCGTCCGACATGGCACACTTTCTCTTTATAATCATAATCATAACCGTTGGTAGGGCGTCCCCTACTGGTGCACCACACGGATTGCCATGTGACCGTTCTCATTTCTTTTCTTTTCACAATGATAGCCAAAAATATGCTTTCAATAACAAGTATGTTCATCAAAATATAACTATTACCATAAATCATTGGTAATCATGCCATGAACATAACCATTTCAAATATCACTTTATAAAATATTTCCATGTCAGAATTTCACATTTAAGATGGTAAGAAGTTCATACAATAGCAATAGCTATGGCATATACTAGTCATTTATTATTTTCATTTATAAGATTCATCTTCTTTTTTAAATATTAATTTTATTTCTTTATTTTCTTGATGCAGGTTTTCATCATATCTAACCTTCTCTTTATGCTTGGCCTTTAGTAATTTTCTTCTTATTTATATCATTTCCAACACATGTTGTTACAAATTTATAGAGCATTGTTCTCCAATTTGATTTCTACTATTACCCTAGAGTTAAAGAGGTTAATCTAGGGTAGAAAAATGTTGAAAATAGGCTTAACCAGCTTTCAACACGGTCTGTCCATGTTCCAGGACACAGCCATGCTTTAAAAATACTTCAAATGTACTCAAAAATAGCCCCGAACACGGCTAGCCCGTGCTTGAAGCACCCAGAACACGGCCTGGCCATGCTCTGTGACCTTTGTTCACTAATCAAAGCATAACTCCCTCATTTTAACTCCAATTGAGGTGATATTAGTGTCTATGGAAAGCTAAGAGAATTATCTAAAACTCTTATGTTAATCATATCAGTAAAATAGTAATAAATCGTGGTGTTATTAATCCCTGAAAGTCAATATTATTTCTTCTCGGGTAGGTTCTACCTTTACTTACTAATCTGACTATATCGCCCATATAAGAATTCCAAATTAAGTTATTCCAGTGGCTAAACATCCGTGACACAAAAATCTATAATTCATATGTTAACCATTTATTTTAATTCCTTATATAATATTCCCAGAATTTAAAACACTAAAGCTATCTTAACATATTTTTCCCTGATTAACCATTTTCTGACCATTGTTTACTAATCGGAATATATCTTCCTCATATGAACTCTAAATTAAATTATTCCAGTGGCTAAAAATCCATGACACACACACACACACATATATATATATATATATATATATATATATATATATATATATATATATATATATATATATATATAATTCATATGTTAACCATTTATTTTAATTCCTTATAGATTCTTCCCAGAAATTAAAACACCGAAGCTATCCTAACATATTCTTCCCTGATTAACCATTTTCTGACCTTTGTTTACTAATCGGAACATATCTTCCTTATATGAACTCTAAATTGAATGATTCCAGTAGCTAAACATCCATGACACATATATCTATAATTCATATGTTAACCATTTATTTTAATTCCTTATAGATTATTCCCAGAAATTAAAACACGGAAGCTTAAAATTCTGCCACCCATAGTCATACCCATGCAGAACTATCTACACCAACCTAAGTATTCAAACATACATCACATGCAAGATCAATATGTAACATGATATAGCAACATCATGACCAATCATAAAAGTTCTAAGATCAAAATCTCATATAAATATTATAAGTTTCAAAAGTTTTCTTCAAAAAGAAATATTGTTAAACTTACCTGGAGCACTTAGTCCCCTAGACTTCTCCTTCCTCTTTCTTCCTTTCTTCCTCTCCTTTCCTCACTCTACCTTGCTTCTATTTTTTCTCTCCCTCACTTAGACGAAATTATAATGTTGTAATGGTGGGTTTTCTTATATAGACCACCAAATAATTCATCTTTCATGATCATGGGTCTACCTTATCACAATTAGGATACACTTTGTTGAATTTTTGGAAAACAAACAACTTATGTTCTTGTCTTCCTCTTCCTTAGTCAAGATATGCATAGGAAAAGGAGATTTGTATTTTGAAAATTATGATGATATGTTCTTAAGATAAGGGACAAGGTCCTTTTGATTTAGGGATTCTTTTCCATTTTCTTTTGTCTTAAACAAGTATGATAGGTTTGCCTTTTTAGGTGGCAAATTTCTAGCCCTTGAATCTCCATTATTTGGTTGATATTATTTGTGTGGGATAGAAATGTTTTGTCCCAATGCCATGTATTATCATACGACTTGCTAGAATTATGAGTGTAGGATATAGATGTTTTTGTCCTAAAGCCTTGTATTATCATGCCACTTGCCAAAATGATGAATATAGAATCACACCACTTGCTAAATTGTTGTCTTAATGCCATGTAACCTAATCTTTATTATTACATTATTATATCATCACCTAATTTATTTTATTTTATTTTTCCTCTTGGATTTGGGTTTATTCCTACCCATTTTCGTTGCTTTGGATAAAAGTCTACCTTTCTTGGAGGGCTTGGTCATATTTTCATAAGTTTTGGGCTATTGGTCCAATTACTATATCCTAGTCGAAGTCTATGTTTTATTTCTTGCTTAGGTTATCCAATGGCTTGCTAGAAACTTATGTGAAGTGGAAAAACTCTATATGAAGTGTCCATAGGTAAAAGCCCAATGTATGGGTAAAGATTTTAAACTTAGTAACTCTAGTTCTTGAATTAGGAAAAATTACCCTAATTCAATGTTCTTGAAATTTTAAGACATTTACTTTTCTCTAAAAATTTATCTTCCTTATCCAAGAATTTTGCATCTCTTTAATATGTTATTTCTAATTTCTTTCCTATTAGGTTTTCCCTCTTTATTTATTCTCTTAATGTTAGAAACATTTTCTATGCATATACATAAGGTGAAGAATTTCTAAGGATTATATTTCCTTAGATATCTAAAATATTGTCTAATAAATTTTATTTCCTTAATTAAATTTTTATGTACTTTTATCAATAAAAGAAATGAAATTAGGGATGTTATAGCGACGATATCAGATTCGAGAAAAATCGAAGAATATGCATAGTGAGTGAATAGTGAGTAAATAGTGATCTACAACTTTATCTTTCGATTTGGAGTGCTTATGGGCTTCCGATCTCAAAAATAAAAGTGTTATTGGATTCAGGATGAAGAATACTTCAGTTTTGACCGATCAATTTTTCAAATCAACCGTTGAATCGCCATAGATCTAAAGTAGAAAATCTCGATAAAAGGTAAGTTCTGAAAATCTTACTTAGAGACTTCTAATTAGAAATCTGACTCTGTAGATGGATTCAGAAACTAGATAAACATTAGGATATGAATTTTTTTCATTGATTTGGTAAAATTTTTGTGACGGTGAATAGTATTTTTTGGCAATGAATAGTGGTGGTGAATAGTGTTTTCCGGCGTTAATAGTATTTTCCAGCGGTGAATAATACCTTTAGCGTTGACCGAGCTCCTAGAGGCCAAATTTAGCAAATCCGAAGTCATTTTCAAGGTTTTTGGACCTTCCAGACTCGTTTTTGGGATTTGTTTTACCGAATTCAGACCAGAAACGAGGATTTTAGGGCTCTCCAATATGGAGCCCTTACACTGTGAGTAGATCATTCTTCCTATGGCTTATTTTACTCTTCTTGAACTTTACATTGATAAATGAGTGTGATTACATGTTATGTATACTTTCATATGTTTCTGAAATGGTTTGAAATGTCTGAAATAATTGAAATATGATATTTAGTTCAAGAAGAGTATGACTTTTGAAATGAATTTTGAAACACATTGAACATGCGATTTTTAAATGTATTTCGCATTACATGGCAAAGAAAATATGTTATGCATGTGACATTGATTTTTCAGTGTTATGTTTGCCTCGGATATGGGCATGATTATATAATTCCCCTGATTGGAAAATTTATGATAAAAGATTTTGTACTGAGACTGAAAGCTCTGTTTTGAATGATATGTAAACTGATAAGTTGCTGAATATGATTGTATGGCAAGCATAAAGCTCATGGCGAGTTGTTTGATAATGATGCATTGCATTTGATGGATATGCACTTTTATACATGTTTAAATATATATATATATATATATATATATATATATATATATATATATATATATATATATATATATATATATATGTATTGATGAGTGATGACGGATTATAAGGCTTGAGACGGTATTGTGAAGGTGGTATTAGTGGTAATGTGAGGAGGCAATAGGGTGATGAACTCACATTCCCTATTAATCTATTGAAATTGTAGTCAGTGGTAATGTGAGGAGGCAGTAGGGTGATGAATTCACATTCCCTGATTACCTATTGTGATTGTGACTATGGTAATGTGAGGAGGCAAAAGGGTGATGAACTCACATTCCATGTTTATCTATTGAGTATATTAAAAGTTGTGACATACTAGAGCATTATATAAAACAATTGGTTTTTAATGCATATCAAATTCGATTTAAGATCAATTTGTATCATATGTGGTTACATATATTTGAATGTGATTTGTACTGAGAATATTTTGAAAATGCGGGTCCCATAAGGATGTAGTTTTGAATGGTAGATTTTGATATGATAAATTTTAATATATGAGTACATCCTTATGTTGATCTGAGAGGTTATAGGAGGTAGTATCTGCTCACAGAGTTGTAAAACTCACTACACGTGGTTGATATATTTTTCAGATAAAGACCAAGAACTTGGTCCTGCGGCTACTTGATCGACTGGGTGTCGTATTTCAGTGGTGAGCCTAAATTATTTCTGGGCTCTCAGTATGTAAACTTGTAATATATTTGTACTCTAGAGTTGCTCTGAACGTCATGGGCAGGATCCTTGTTTCCGCTGTAAACCTGTTATACATATAGATTTGGCATGTATAATTATTAGTATTGCAAATTTGTAAACATATGGTAATACTTGCATATGTGATATTGTGAAACTATTTACAAGTGCATAATAATAAAGTTTATCAGATATTAGAGATTTTTGCGTTCCTAAAGTAGAGATGTGACAAGTTGGTATCAAAGCATTAGGTTTCCCTGTGACAATCAGAGCAAATGATTCTTTAGTAGGACTTCTAGTATCGATATGAGCCGGACATATTTATACTTCAGCTGCTGCTAAGGGATTCTATAGGGTTTCAAATTCCTTTCTATTCCAAGTTCTTAAAGTTTATAGTATAAGATACATTGAATATTATGAAATTTTAAGAAGTATCTATGGATCAATTATAGCCTGAAAGTGAAAGAGATATACGTGTTTCACGTGCCCTAAAATTAGGGGCGTGACAAATTGGAGAAATATTGTTAAACTTATAATATTTATATGAGATTTTGATCTTAGAACTTTGATGATTGGTCATGATGTTGCTATATCATGTTACATATTGATCTTGCATGTGATGTATGTTTGAATAATTGGACTGGTATATAAAGTTCTGCATAGGTATGGCTATGGGTGACAAAACTTTTAGCTTCTGTGTTTTAATTTTTGAAAATTATCTATAGGGAATTAAAATAAATGGGTAACATAAGAATTAAATATATATGTGTCTCGGATTTTTAGCCACTGGAATTATTCAATTTGGAGTCCATATGAGGTAGATATGGTCCGATTAGTAAGCAAAGGTCAGAAAATGGTTCATCAGGGAAGAATATGTTAGGATAGCTTCTGTGTTTTAATTTCTGGGAATTATCTGTAGGGAATTAAAATAAATGGTTAACATAAGAATTAAAGATATATGTGTCACGGATTTTTAACCGCTAGAATCATTCAATTTGGAGTCTATATGAGGTAGATATGGTCTGATTAGTAAGCAAAGGATAGAAAATGGTTCATCAGGGAAGAATATGTTAGGATAGCTTCTGTGTTTTAATTTCTAGGAATTATCTGTAGGGAATTAAAATAAATGGTTAACATAAGAATTAAAGATATATGTGTCACAGATTTTGAGCCACTGGAATCATTCAATGTGGAGTCCATATGAGGTAGATATGGTCCGATTAGTAAGAAAAGGTCAGAAAATGGTTCATTAAGGAAGAATATGTTAAGATAGTTTGTATTTTTTAATTTTTGGGAATTATCTGTAGGGAATTAAAAGAAATGGTTAACATACAAATTAAAGATATATGTGTCACGGATTTTTAGCCACTAGAATTATTCAATTTCGAGTCCATATAAGGTAGATATGATCTGATTACTAGTCAAAGGTCAGAAAATGGTTCATCAGGGAAGAATATGTTAGGATAGCTTCTACATTTTAATTTCTGGGAATTATCTGTATGGAATTAAAATAAATGTTTAACATAAGAATTATAGCTATGTGTGTCATGGATTTTTATCCACTGTAATAATTCAATTTAGAGTCCATATGGGGTAGATATGCTCCGATTAGTAGTCAAAGGTCATAAAATGGTTCATCAGGGAAGAATATGTTAGGATTGCTTCTGTATTTTAATTTTTGGGAATTATATGTACTGAATGAAAATAAATTGTTAACATAAGAATTATAGCTATGTGTGTCATGGATTGTTAGCCACTGGAATCATTCAATATGGCATCCATATGAGAAAGATATGAGCTGATTAGTAGTCAAAGGTCAGAAAATAGTTCATTAGGGAAGAATATGTTAGGATAGCTTCTGTATTTTAATTTCTGGGAATTATTTGTATGGAATTAAAATAAATAGTTAACATAAGAATTATAGATATTTGTGTCATGGAATTTTAGCCACTGGAATCACTCAAGTTGGAGTCCATATGAGGTAGATATGGTCAGATTAGTAGGTAGAGGTCAGGACCTATCTGAGAAGAAATAACATGTACATTTAGGGAGTAATATCACCTTGCGTTCTTAATATTTCACTATAATGTTCAACATAATAGTTTTAGATAATTGTTTTATCTTGAAATTGACACCAAGATCACCTACATCGGAGTTCAATTGAGGGAGTTATGCTCTGATTAGTAAGAGAAGGTTAGATATGATGAAAACCTACATCAAGGAAATAAAAAAATAAAATTAATATTTAAAAAAGAAGACGAATCTTATAAATGATTAGTATATGCCATAGCCATTGCCATTGTATGAACTTCTTACCATCTTAAGTGTAAAATTCTGACATGGAAATATTTTATAAAGTGATATTTGAAATAGTTATGTTCATGGCATGATTATCAATGATTTATTGTAATAGTTATATTTTGATGAACATATTTGTTATTGAAAGCATATTTTTTGCTATCATTGTGAAAAGAAAAGAAATGAGCACGGTCACATGGCAATCCGTGTGGTGCACCAGTGGGGGACGTCCTATCAACGGTTATGATTATGATTATGAGAAAAAAAAAAGAATCGTGAAATATCCATACTGAGTGAATAGTGATTTCTAACTTTTTCTCTCGATCTGAGGTACCGATTGGCTTCTAATTTCAAAACTGAAGGTATTACTGGATTCAGGACAAACAATACTTCAGTTTTGACCAATCATTTTTTCAAATCAGCCGTTGAATTGCCGTAGATCTGAAGTAGAAAATCTCGGTAAAAGTATTTTCCGGCAATGAATAGTGGTAGTGAATAGTATTTCTGGCGTGTATAGTATTTTTCGGCGGTGAACAGTACCTTTAGCATTGACCTGCGTTGACCAAGCTTCTAGAGGCCAAATTTAGCAAATCCAGAGTCATTTTCAAGTTTTCCGGACGTTCCAGACTCGATTTTGGGGTTTGTTTTGCTGAATTCGGATCAGAAACTAGGATTTTAAGGGTGTCCAACTTTGTATTTCAAAGAGTGAGTAGATAATTCTTTCTATGGCTTGTTTTTACTCTTCTTGAACTTTACATTGATAAATGAGTATGATTACATGTTATCTATACTTTCATATGTTTCTGAAATGGTTTGGAATTTCTGAAATAATTGAAATATGATATTTAGTTCAAGAAGAGTATGACTTTTGGAATGAATTAAGAAACACATTGAACATGCGATTTTAAAATGTATTTCGCATTACATGGCAAAGGAAATATGTTATGCATGTGACATTGATTTTACAGTGTTATGTTTGCCTCGGATATGGGCATGATTATATGATTCCTCTGATTGGAAAATTTATGACAAAAGATTTTGTACTGAGACTGAAAGCTCTGTTTTGAATGATATATAAAGTGATAAGTTGTCGAATATGATTATATGGCGAGTTGTTTGATAATGATGCATTGCATTTGATGGATATGCACTTTTATACATGTTTATATATATATATATGTATTGATGAGTAATGACAAGTTATATGGCTTGAGACGGTACTGTGAAGGTGGTATTAGTGGTAATGTGAAGAGGCAGTAGGGTGATGATATGTTAGATGGCCGAAAATATACCTATCCTAAGGTTTATTTAGCTTCTGAATCCATCTACGGTGTCAGAATTTCAATTGGAGGTCTCTAAGTAAGATTTTTCAGAACTTACCTTTTACCGAGATTTTCTACTTCAGATCTACGACGATTCAACGGCTGATTTGAAAAACTGATCAGTCAAAACCGTAGTACTCTTCGTCCTAAATCCAATAGCACCTTCAATTTTGAGATCGGAAGCCAATAGGCACTCCAAATCTAGAGTGAAAGTTAAAAGTTACTATTCACTCACTATTTATCAATTCTTTTTTTTTCTTTCCGGATGCCTCCGACTCCCCGTTCCTTCTCCCCTTTTGTTTTTATTTTTATTTTTATTATATTTAATTATTATTATTATTATTATTTAATAATTGAATAATAAGATTTTCTTTATATAAATATATATAAATTCCGTTTTTCATCCTAAAATATCCCAAATTTTTTTAAAAATTTCCATTCTCATAAATCTTTAGTTAAACTCTTAAATCATGATTTTTCTTGATAAAAATCGTAATAAAACAAATCTAAAAATAAATATCTTTATACATATTAAAAGAAAGAATATTTCTAAAAATACAACAAAAATTCATTAGAGGCCAATTTAATTATTTTAACCAAAATATAAATCATTTCAATTAAAAATATACTTCCTTTTAGTAAAACATAATCATTTTTAAACAAATAAAAATATATTTGCTTATAACAAAATATTATTATTTAAAAATAAAAATTATGGGATGTTACATTCTTCCCCTCTTAAGAAATTCGGTCCCTGAATTTTAGCTCATCCTACCACATGTAGGGAATAAAATCAAAGCATAATTCGGAGTTACCAACCTTATTACTCAAATAATTGGTGATATATTTTATGTATAACATCTTTACTTTTTAAAATGTCTCTTCACTTGAGTGATTTTGCCATATAACTTACCCATAGGGATTTCTTTCATCCATAAGTTCTTTACTTGTCGATCAACAATAAACATTAATTGTACCCATAGTGAAACCAATTTTTTGTTCAATTGAATTTCTTAGAATTAGATAACATAAGAAGAATCTAATTTGTACTTCTTTCCATACCTCATTACCTCTTTCATTGGTGAGTTCTTTAAGAATATGTGGTCACCAACTGATAATTTCTAGTGCTCAACATTCATGGTCCTTATAGACTTTTTGACTGGTATTGAGTTGCTTGTATTCTTTTTCTAATCAATTCACTTGATGCAAAATATTCAACATATTGTATATATATATACATATAAGGAACTCTTAAACTATTGAGTATCTCCTTCCTTTATATCCTCAAGTTCGCATGCATATATCTATAAATCGATATTAGAAAATATACACATAAAAGAACATCTTTACACCCATATTGGGTAACTATCTTTTCTTATTCCAGACTTCTATCAAGTCATCTTTAATTCTCACATGTTAACATCATCCCATGAATAGAATCATCTGAATCTATCCTCTATTTTTATTCTAAAATCCATTAATCAATAAGTTAAACATACGTAACAATAAATCCATCAAACCTTTACAACGTTTATGTACCATTGACACATGTCTAATAATTCCAACTTACCTCATCACAGTAATTCTATACCATCTTATTAACACCAATAAATTCATTATAAAAAATATCAAACCTTTCCTCTATCATATCTAAAAGTACCTCATTCTAACTTATATTAATCCTGTTTAATTCACCCAATTATTTCAAGAAGTTTTTTTTTTTCTAACAATTACTTATACATAAATTCTCAATTTCAACATAATTCACATCTTAAATACTAGATTCGATTTAACATAGTATAAACCTTTAACACAAATATCTTGATCACTTACATTATTTTCGGACATAATTCTCAGAATATTCTCCATATTTTCAAATTAAGAGTTCAAAGATTAATTTAAATCCTATTTTCCATATTTTATTCCTCAAGAACTTCAACACTAATAATTCTTTTGATTACATTTGTCAAAACACCACAAGGCCATCATCTGTCCATTCCTTACAAACTTTTTATTGCTTTAACCTACTAACCACTTGGACACCAAAATAACTGAGTTTTAGAGAAAATAAATTAAATTTTCTTGTAATAAGGGAAAAGAACTTTGCATTTAATGCCAAACATTAATGTAGGACAATGCAGCAGAAAATGTGGACTACATAATAGAACATGATGCCAAAATAGGAAGTCAAAAATTTGGACAAAGCATTGAAATAACGTTAAAATCGGTGGCCGTAATTCTTGAAAATCTATAAACAAATCTAGCTCCCATATCGGCAAAAATCGGTGGCCGCACTCAAGAAAAAGTGTCTAGGGCATACTTATTGGTTCTTAAACATCGCATATCTAAGGAAAAGAGTTAAAAGAAAAAAGAGAACGACACCCATAGAATTCCACAACAGCACCGTGAGTATAAATATGCCTGCAGTTACATACCCATACTCAAAGTTCTACTACAGAATTCTTTGCTCTGTTAGCCACAGGGAAACCTAATGCTCTGATACCAACTTGTAACGCCCCCAATTTACGTTACGTATAATAAACATTTCTTTTTCCTACAATTATTTTCGCAATCAGATATTTTTCAGAAAGATACATAATTCAATTCTTTATCAAGGAAACAAATACATATAGGATCTCTCATGTATACTCAAAATACAGACCAAGTCTATAAACATTAAAGTACAACAGAAACGAAGATTATGCCTGTAGCGTTCAGAGCACTCTAGAATACCAACATAGTATAATTCAAAGACTATGAGTCTTGGAAGCAACGTAGACTCACCCAGAGAATATATCACCTATCTGCCGAATCAGACTCTGATATTCTTATCTGAAAAATTTGGAAATATCATGTAGTGAGTTTGACAACTCAGTGAGCAAATAATTCATCCTATGACCTCTTAGGTCAGCATATGGATGTACTTATATTTTAAAATTTGTTACATAGGAAAATACAGTTCAGAAGTACATTCATATGGGACCCGTATTTCAAATATTCTCAAATCAAAGGATATTCAAATATCCAAAACCATATGCACCATGGTCTGATCATTAAACAAATGTTGTTATGCTCAGCTGTATAAGTTATAATAAAATATTATGATTTGGGGATAAAATCATCACTTTTAATGCACCTGCCTCACTCGGCAATCTGGTCAATGCAATGAAAATATAACTCATTTGCTATACACATAGTGACCTTGACCCTAGTCACAATAAGTGATCAGGGAATGTGAGTACATCACCCAACTGCCTCCTCACATTACCACTGTCACCTGGTTGAAAATATGCTATACACATAGTGACCTCGACCTTAGTCACAATAAGTGATCAGGGAATGTGAGTACATCACCCAACTGCCTCCTTACTTTACCACTGTCACCCGGTTAAAGCGGTCCTCCCCCAACTCACTCAGGCTAATAGGGCGTCTCCTATTCGGTACCGTCACAAGCCATACAACCAGTCGATATACATCAATACATATATATATATATATATATATATATATATATATGTAAAATATCAAGCAACTCACCATGAGCTTTACGCTTGCCATTCAATCTCATTTATAATATGACATGCATAATTTTCACAAGTATATCGCTTTACAAATCAATGCATCGTGCACATAATATTCACTTTATCAAATAAGGATAAATACATTTAGAACCACATATTCAATGAGTTCTAAAATTTATTTCTAAAACCATACTCTTCTTGAACTATGTGTCAGTTCGTAAGTATAACAGATATTTTAACACATTTCAGAAACTTATAATAGTATAAATAATTTATAAACAGAAACAATAATACATTTATAATTCAAGAAGAGCATGGGGCAACTCATAGAAAGAAGTATCTACTTACCTGGTAAGGGCTCCAGATTGGACAGTCCTAAAGTGTACTTTTCCAAGCTGAATTTGACCAATTATACCTCAAAAATATGTCTGGAGGGTCCAAGGACTTAGAAAATGACTCTGGGAGCTTGGGCACTATTCACCGCCGAAAAATACTATTCACGACAATTTACGTTTTGGCGCGTAATTTTTATTTTTCAATGATAGTATTTTGTTATAAGCAAATATATTTTTATTTGTTTAAAAATGATTATGTTTTGCTAAAAGTAAGTAGACTTTTAATTAAAAGAAGTATTGTGTTGTTTAAAATAATTATACCGGCCTCTAATAAATTTTTATGGTAATTTTAGAAATATTCTTTCTTTTGATATGAATAAAGATATTCATTTCGAGATTTATTTTATTACAATTTTTATCAAGAAAATTTATGAGTTAAAAGCCTAATTAAAGATTTATGAGAATGGAAATTTTTAAAAATTTTTGGGATATTTTATGATGAAAAACGGAATTTATATGAATTTATATAAAAAAAAATTCTATTATTAATTATTTAATAATTATTATATTAAAAAAAAGAGAAATGATGATAAAACAAATCCCGGGGAGAGTAATCGAATTCAAAAGAAGAATCGTGAAATATGCATAGTGAGTGAATAGTGATTTGTAACTTATATTTTTCAAATAAAGACTCAGACTTTGGTCTTGCGGCTACTTGATCGACTGGGTGTCGTATTTCAGTGGTGAGCCTAAATTGTTTTTGGGCTCTCAGTATGTAAACTTGTAATATATTTGTACTCTAGAGTTACTCTAAACGTCACGGACAGAATCCTTGTTTCCGCTGTAAACCTGATATATATATACATAGAGTTGGCATGTATAACTATCGGTATTGTTAATTTGAGAACATGTGATGTTATTCATATATGTGATATTAAGAAACGATTTGCAATAGCATGATAATAAAGTTTATCAGATAATAGAGGTATTCTCGTTCCTAAAGTAGGGGCGTGACAAGTTGGTATCAGAGCATTAGGTTTCCCTGTGACAATCAGAGCAAAGTATTCTTTAGTAGGACCTTTAGTATCGATATGAGTCAGACATATTTATACTTCAAGTGCTGCTGAGGGACTCTATAGGATATTCACTTCCTTTCTATTCTAAGTGTCTTTAAATTCCTTGAGTAAAGTTTGAATACATATTATAGTATCTTACAGAGGTGTTTATTCTGTATAGTTAATGATGTCGCCAAGAACTAGAGTGGTCACTAGAGAAGAAGCTGTAGATCGTGCACCCTCTATAGAAGAGTTTGCACAATCTATAATCCCAATACAAAGAGGCTGTGGTAGAGGCCGACCTAGAGGAAGAGGTAGAGGTAGAGGATGTGCACAGGGTTTGAGAACCCTAAGACAAGATGAACAGACTCCTGTATCTGCTAGAGTTCCTGAGGAAAGAGTAGAAACCCCTCAGGAGCCACCGGATAAAACTGCTGATATGATTGCTGGTATACATAGAAGTTTAGAAACATTGGCTGGATTTATAGTGGAACAGGGTAGAAGGGAAGGCCAACCAACAGAAAATGCCCCTGAAGTGCAAGAACTAGGAAGAACAGCTAAACAAGAGGACAAGCTTACAGGGATTGAGGTGTCATTACTGCAATTCCTTAAGTTAAAACCTCCGACTTTTTCTGGGTCAGATGTTCAGGAAGACCCACAGATATTTATTGATGCTGTGGAACGAGTTTTCAGAGCCTTAGGGTGCTCTAGTAGAAGATATGTTGAATTGGTGTCTTTTCAACTATCTGATGTGGCCCAAGTTTGGTTTGAGACACTTGTACAAGGATGGGCAGTTATTTTACCACCAATGGAGTGGAACGAATTTAAGGAAGCATTTATGAATCGCTTTCTACCAACGAGTGAAAGAGACTAGAGGGCCAGAGAGTTTGAGGAATTGAAACAAACATCAAACATGTCAGTTTCTAAATATGATATTCGTTTTACCCGGTTGTCCAGATATGCACCATATCTGGTCCCTACTGAAAAGGATAGAATTAAGATATTTGTTTTGGGATTGATATGCCCATTGTTTAAGTCAGTGGGTCCTCAGATGGATCATTTTTCAACTTATTCAGTAGCTGTGAACTGTGCTAGAATGATGGAAACACGAGAGCAAGCTGACATAGAAGGTCTTAAGAGAAGGAAAAGAGATCGAGATAGTAATGCCCAGACTAGATATAATCCTACTGTCAGTGGGTTAAGATTTCAAAATCCACAGCGTTTTACTCAAACAGGAGCTGGTAGTTCTAACCAGCCATCAGTTAACATTAATAAGCAGAGAATATTTCAAAGAGATATGAGACCCCCGAGTCAACAAGACTCAAGATCAATTCCACCATATCCAAATTGTGGTAGGTCCCATAATGGACAGTGTCGCAGAGAAACTGGTGCATGTTTTAACTGTGGACAAATGGGTCATCTGATGAGAAATTGTCCACAGCTGTAAAGTTTTAGTCAAGCATCAGTGCAACCAGCTTCACCCCCTGCATCTGTGCCAGCACGATCGAGTAGAGCAGGTTCAGTTCAAGTAAGTAGTGGTGGTACTGGTAGAGGATCAGGAAGTCGAGGCCGAAAACCAGCTCGAGTTTTTACCTTGACACGGCAGGATGCTCAAGCCTCAAATGCAGTTATGACAGGTAGATTATCAATATGTTCCCATAAAGCATATGTTCTGTTCGATCCTAGTTCTACTCATTCTTATATATCACCATGCTTTGCTAAGAACTTGGATAGAGATCCTACTAGTTTGCGTTGTTCTTTCATGGTTGCTACTCCAATGGGAGAATTCCTATTAGTAAATAATGTGTATAAATCATGTGAGATTTCGATAGAAGGCAAGGAGACTCTTATAGATTTGATAGTTCTAGATATGATAGATTTGATGTGATTTTGGGAATGGATTGGTTGGCATAATGCCATGCCATTCTAGACTGTCATCATAAGGTGATTAAGTTTAATGTTCTTGGAGAATCTTCCTTTATGATATAAGGAGATTTTAGTAAGGAGTCTAGTAATTTAATTTCAGCTTTAACAGTTCATATACTGTTACGAAAAGGATGCCAGGGATATTTAGCAGTAGTCAAGGATGTTGATATGAAGTATACAAGTTTAGAGTAGGTTCCAGTAGTTAAAGAATTCCCTGATGTATTTCCTGAAGAGTTGCTAGGATTACCACCAGACCGAGAGATTGAGTTCGGTATTGATCTTCTCCCCGGAACACAACCAATATCCATACCTCCTTATAGGATGGCACCCACAGAACATAAGGAATTGAAGGAGCAACTGCAAGATTTACTGGATAAAGGTTTTATTCGACCTAGCACATCTCCTTGGGGTGCCCCTGTCCTCTTTGTGAAGAAAAAGGATGGATCTTTACGTTTATGTATTGATTATAGGCAGTTGAATAAAGTGATAATACGGAACAAATATCCTTTACCCAGAATAGATGATTTGTTTGACCAGTTACAAGATGCTGAATGTTTTTCAAAAATTGATCTGAGATCTGGTTATCATCAGTTAAGGATAAAGAAAGAGGATATCCTGAAAACTGCTTTTAGGACTCGGTATGGACATTACGAGTTCTTAGTAATGCCATTTGGTTTAACAAATGCCCCAGCTGCATTCATGGATTTAATGAATATGGTATTTAAACCTTTCCTGGATCAATTTATTATTGTATTTATAGATGACATCCTGGTTTATTCAAAGAGTTTAGAGGAGCATGAACTGCATTTAAGAATAGCTTTACACACCCTAAGAGAACACCAGTTATATGCTAAGTTCTCAAAATGTGAATTTTGGCTTAGTAGTGTTACATTATTAGGGCATGTGGTTACCAAAGATGGTATTCAGGTTGATCCCAAAAAGATAGAAATAGTGCAGCAATGGCCATGCCTTACGACAGTTACAGAGATTCATAGTTTTCTTGGGTTAGTAGGCTATTATCGTAGATTTGTTAAAGATTTTTCAAAGATAGCTGCTCCTTTGACTAGGTTGACTAGGAAAAGAATAAAATTTGAGTGGTCTGATGCTTGTGAAGAGAGTTTTCAAAAACTAAAGGAGTGCTTAACCACAGCTCCAGTCCTTACCATTCCTACGGATACTAGAGATTATGTGGTATACTGTGATGCATCTAGAGTGGGCTTAGGATGTGTGTTAATGCAAAATGGAAGAGTAGTTGCTTATGCATCTAGACAGTTGAAGAAACATGAACAGAATTATCCCACCCATGATTTAGAGATGGCAGTTGTAGTATTTGCTCTAAAGATTTGGAGACATTACCTGTATGGAAGAACTTGTGAGATTTATACAGATCACAAGAGTCTCAAGTATATTTTTCAACAGAAGGATCTTAATTTGAGGCAAAGAAGATGGATGGAACTACTGAAAGATTATGACTGTACGATTTTGTATCATCCAGGTAAAGCAAATGTAGTAGCTGATGTTTTAAGCAGAAAGTCCATGGGAAGTTTGGCTCATATAGTAGAAATGCGAAGACCATTATTAGAAGAAATCCATAAGCTAGAAAGTATGGGGATAAAGTTTGAAGTAAAAGAACCGGGAATATTATTGGCTCATGTGCAACTCCAATCTTCCTTAGTTGAACAAATCAAAGCCGATCAAGACAAGGATGCTACTTTGCTCAAGATTAAGAGTGAATTGAAGGATAGCAAGGATTTTGAATTCTCAGTAGATACTGAAGGGGTATTAAGATATGGTAAACGATTATGTGTCCCAAATGTTAATGATTTGAGGAAACAAGTTTTGGAGGAAGCACATCGATCTACATATACCATACACCCAGGAACGACAAAGATGTACCAAGACATGAAGGAATTGTATTGGTGGGATGGTATGAAGAGGAATATTGCGGAATATGTTTCCCATTGCTTGACATGCCAGCAGGTGAAAGCTGAACATCAACGACCTGCAGGGTTACATCAGCGAATAGAAATACCAAAGTGGAAGTGGGAGAGAATTACTATGGATTTTATCACTGGATTACCAAGAACTCCCAAAGGAAATGATTCTATCTGGGTCATCATAGACCGCATGACAAAGTCAGCACACTTTCTACCTGTGAAAACAACCAACAACGTAACTCAATATGCAAGGCTCTATTTAAATGAAATAGTTAGGCTACATGGAGTCCCTATATCGATTATATCTTATCAAGGGCCGCAGTTTACGGCACGGTTTTGAAAAGCTTTTCAAGAAGCATTAGGAACGAGATTAGATTTGAGCACAGCTTTCCATCCCCAAACTGATGGTCAGTCTGAGCGTTCGATTCAGATTTTAGAAGACATGCTCCGAGCCTGCATTTTTTATTTTGGTGGAAGTTGGGATATGTACTTGTTTTTGGCTGAATTTGCATATAATAATAGCTATCAGACTAGTATACAGATGGCCCCATTTGAAGCTTTGTATGGTAGACGGTGCAGATCCCCCATTGGATGGTTCGAAGTGGGCGAGGCTAAACTTATAGGGCCAGATCTTGTACAAGAAGCTTTGAACAAGGTAAAGCTGATTAGAGAAAGGCTGCGGCAGCTCAGAGTAGACAAAAGGCATATGTTGAAAATAGACAAAGGGAGTTAGAATTTTCAGAGGGTGAACAAGTGTTCCTGAAAGTCTCACCCATGAAAGGAGTGATGAGATTTGGAAAGAAAGGGAAGTTAAGCCCTCGGTATATAGGCCCTTTTGAAATATTGGATCGAGTAGGTACAGTTGCATATCGCATAGCTTTGCCACCAGAACTGAGTGAAGTTCATCCAGTATTTCATGTGTCTATGCTACGGAAATACTTACCAGATCCTACTCATGTTATTCAACCCCAAGAGATTCAATTGGATACGAATTTAACCTATGAGGAAAGGTCGATGTGCATTGTTGATCGGCAAGTGAAAAAGTTGCGGTCAAGAGAAATTCTTATAGTTAAAGTGATATGGAAAAATCACTCTTCTGAGGAAGCTACATGGGAAAGAGAAGATGAAATACGCGCCAGATACCCTCTTTTGTTTGATCAATGAGGTTAGTGTTTATCTGCCATTACGGTGATGAAATTCGGGGACCGAATTTCTTTAAAGGGGGAAGAATGTAATAGCCGTAAATTTAATAAAGTCTAAAGAAAAGAAAATTTTTGAATAATAGAGAGAATTTTGAAAATGGAGATAAGAACCGGTGGAAATAAATTTATTTATTATATGAATTAAAAAATTATAAAAGGAATATGAGAATTTACGTTTTGGAGCGTAATTTTTATTTTTCAACGATAGTATTTTGTTATAAGCAAATATATTTTTATTTGTTTAAAAATGATTATGTTTCACTAAAAGTAAGTAGACTTTTAATTAAAAGAAGTATTGTGTTGTTTAAAATAATTATACCGGCCTCTAATGAATTTTTATGGTAATTTTAGAAATATTCTTTCTTTTGATATGAATAAAGATATTCATTTCGAGATTTATTTTATTATAATTTTTATCAAGAAAAATTATGAGTTAAAAGTCTAATTAAAGATTTATGAGAATGGAAAATTTTAGAAAATTTTGGGATATTTTATGATGAAAAACGGAATTTATAAGAATTTATATAAAAGAAAATTCTATTATTAATTATTTAATAATTATTATATTAAAAAAAAGAGAAATGATGATAAAACGAATCCCGGGGAGAGTAATTGAATTCAAAAGAAGAATCGTGAAATATGCATAGTGAGTGAATAGTGATTTCTAACTTTTTCTCTCGATCTGAGGTATTGATTGGTTTCTGATTTCAAAATTGAATGTATTACTAGATTTAGGACAAAAAATACTTCAGTCTTGACCGATCATTTTTTCAAATCAGCCGTTGAATCACCATAGATCTGAAGTATAAAATCTCGGTAAAAGGTAAGTTCTGAAAATTTTACTTAGATACTTCTAATTAGAAATCTGACTCCGTAGATGGATTCAGAAACTAGATAAACATTAGGATATGAATTTTTTTCATTGATTTGGTAAAATTTTTGTGACGGTGAATAGTATTTTCCGGCGGTGAATAGTACCTTTAGCGTTGACCGAGCTTCTAGAGGCCAAATTTAGCAAATCCAGAGTCATTTTGCAAGGTTTTCGGACGTTCCGGACTCGATTTTGGGGTTTGTTTTGCTGAATTCGAATCAGAAACTAGGATTTTAAGGGTGTCCAACTTTGTACTCCAAAGAGTGAGTAGATAATTCTTCCTATGGCTTGTTTTTACTCTTCTTGAACTTTACATTGATAAATGAGTATGATTACATGTTATCTATACTTTCATATGTTTCTGAAATGGTTTGAAATGTCTGAAATAATTGAAATATGATATTTAGTTCAAGAACAATATGACTTTTGAAATAAATTTTGAAACACATTGAACATGCGATTTTTAAATATATTTCACATTACATGGCAAAGGAAATATGTTATGCATGTGACATTGATTTTACAGTGTTATGTTTTCCTCGGATATGGGCATGATTACATGATTCCCCTGATTGGAAAATGTATGACAAAAGATTTTGTACTGAGACTAAAAGCTGTATTTTGAATGATATATAAAGTGATAAGTTGCCGAATATGATTGTATGGCGAGTTGTTTGATAATGATGCATTGCATTTGATGGATATGCACCTTTATACATGTTTATATATATATGTATTGATCAGTAATGACGGGTTATATGGCTTGAGACGGTATTGTGAATGTGGTATTAGTGGTAATGTGAGGAGGCTGTAAGGTGATGAACTCACATTCCCTAATTACCTATTGTGATGATGACAGTGGTAATGTGAAGAGGCAGTAGGGTGATGAACTCACATTCCTTGTTAATTTATTGAAGTTGTAGTCAGTGGTAATGTGAGGAGGCAGTAAGGTGATGAACTCACATTCGCTGATTACCTATTGTGATGATGACAGTGGTAATGTAAGGATGCAGTAGGGTGATAAACTCACATTCCCTGATTACCTATTGTGCTTGTGACTATGTTAATGTGAGGAGGCAGAAGGGTGATGAACTCACATTCCATGTTGATCTATTGAGTTTATTTAAAGTTGTGACATACTTGAGCATTAAATACAAGAATTGATTTTTAAGGCATATAAAATTTGATTTAAGATCAATTTCTATCATATGTGGTTACAAATATTTTAATATAATTTGAACTGAGAATATTTTGAAAATGCGGGTCTCATAAGGATGTACTTTTGAACGGTAGATTTTAATATGATAAATTTTAAGATAAGAGTACATCCTTATGTTGATCTGAGAGGTTATAGGAGGTATTATCTGCTCACTGAGTTGTAAAACTCACTACACGTGGTTGATATATTTTTCAGATACAGACCCAGACTTTGGTCCTGCGGCTACTTGATCGACTGGGTGTCGTATTTCAGTGGTGAGCCTAATTTTTTTTTGGGCTCTCAGTATGTAAACTTATAATATATTTGTACTCTAGAGTTGCTCTGAACGTCTTAGACAGGATCCTTGTTTCTGCTGTAACCCTGATATATATATACATAGACTTGGCATGTATAACTATCGGTATTATTAATTTGAGAACGTGTGATGTTATTCATATATGTGATATTAAGAAACGATTTTCAATAGCATGATAATAAAGTTTATCGGATAATAGAGGTATTCGTGTTCCTTAAGTAGGGTGGTGCCATTTCCTACTGTGGGAAAAAATAAATTTATGCTGCTATTGAGGTGATCAAGCCCAATAATTAGTTTCAAAAAAATATTTAACAGCAGTCATAACACCACCTCGGCATATAGATAAGAAACACTAGTAATTTCTTACCTATATGAATCACTGATCCCCTACACAGCACAACCACAACATACTCAAGACACTATAAGATCGATTCAGATAACCATCCACCCACTGGCCATGTAGGATCGAACTTCTCTGATACCAATTATGATCATAACCGTTGGTTTGTTGATCTAGATCAGGACCTAACAAGTTCTTTTCTCCTACCTCTAACCAACATAGTAGAAATCGGCACTTTCTACCATATAAAGCTTCATAGGGGGCCATCTTAATACTGGAGTGATAACTATTATTATAAGCAAACTTTACTAAATGTAGGTACTTATCCCATCCTTTACCTTGCTCTATCACACAGGCCCTTAACATGTCTTCTAGAGTTTGAATGGTCCGTTCTGTTTGCCCGTCAGTCTGAGGATGGTAGGCAGTACTGAACCACAACTGAGTACCAAAAGTTTCCTGTAACGCTTTCCAAAACCTCGACGTGAACCACGGATCTCTATCAGAAACAATAGTTAAGGGAATCCCATGTAGTCTAACTATTTCCTAGACGTACAGTTGGGCCAATTTATCCAGTGAAAAGTTAATTTTTATGGGCAGAAAGTGAGTAGATTTGGTTAATCTATCAACTATTACCCAGATAGAGTCATGTCCCACTGAAGTCTTAGGTAAACCCACAACAAAGTCCATCGAGATACTGTCCCATTTCCATTTAGGGATCTCAAGAGGTTGTAGAAATCCCGCTGGCTTTTGATGCTCCACCTTCACCTTTTGACAAATTAGACATTTCGCCACGAACTCCGCAATATCCTTTTTCATCCCTGGCCACCAATACATCATCTTTAAGTCTTGGTACATTTAAGTGCATCCAGGATGGACAGTATATTTACTCTGATGTGCTTCCTATAGGATTTTAGTCCTCAACTTGTAACGCCCCCAAGTTACGTTACGTAAAATAAACATTTTTTTTCTACAATTATTTTTGCAATCAGATATTTCCCAGAAAGATACATAATTCAATTCTTTATCAAGGAAACAAATACATATAGGATCTCTCATGTATACACAATATACAGACCAAGTCTATAAACATTAAAGTACAACAGAAACGAAGATCCTGCCTGTAGCGTTCAGAGCACTCTAGAATACAAACATAATATAATTCAAAGACTGTGAGTCTTAGAAGTAACGTAGACTCACCCAGAGAATATATCATCTAGCTGTCGAATCAGACTTTGATATTCTTATATGAAAAATGTGGAAATATCGTGTAGTGAGTTTGACAACTCAGTGAGCAAATAATTCCTCCTATGACCTCTTAGGTCAGTATGTGGATGTACTTATATTTTAAATTTTGTTACATAGAAAATACAGTTCAGAAGTACATTCATATGGGACCCGTATTTCAAATATTCTCAAATCAAAGGATATTCAGATATCCAAAACCATATGCACTATGGTATGATCATTAAACAAATATTGTTATGCTCAGCTATATAAGCTATAGTAAAATATTATGATTTTATCCCCAAATCAAGAGAATTAGTGGTGTTGAAGTTCTTGAGGAAGAAAATATGAGAAGTAGGATTTAAATTAATCTTTGAACTCTTAATTTAGAAATATGGAGAATACTATGAGAATCATATCCGAAAATAATGTAAGTGATTAAGATATTTGTGTTAAAGGTTTATATTATGCTAAATTGAGTCTAGTATCTAAGAAGTGAATTATGTTGAAATTGAGAATTCATGTAGGAGTAATTGTTAGGAAAAATCTTCTTGAAATAATTGGGTGAATTAAACGAGATTAATATAAGTTAGAATGATGTGCTTTTAGATATGATAGAGGAAAGGTTTGATATTTTTGATAATGAGTTTAACGGTGTTAATAAGATGGTATAGAATTACTGTGATGAGGTAAGTTGGAATTATTAGACATGTGTCAATGATACATAAACGTTATAAAGGTTTGGTGGATTTATTGTTACGTATATTTAACAAGTTGATTAAAGGATTTCAGAATAAAAATAGATGATGGATTAAGGTGATGATATTCATGGGATGATGTTGACATTTGAAAACCAAAAATGACTTGATAGAAAACTAGAATAAGAAAAGATAGTTATCCAATATGGGTGTCAAGATATTCTGTTATGTGTATGTTTTCTAATAACGACTTATAGATATATGCATGCGAGCTTGATGATATAAAGGAGGAGATACTCAATGGTTTAAGAGTTCCTTATATGTATATATATATATATATATATATATATACAATATGTTGAATATTTTGCATCAAGTAAATTGATTAGAAAAAGAATACAAGCAACTCAATACCGGTCAAAAAGTCTATAAGTACCATGAATGTTGAGCACTAGAAATTATCAGTTGGTGACCACATATTTTTGAAGGACTCACCAATAGAAGAAGTAATGAGATTTGGAAAGAAGAAAGTACTTATCAGATTTTTCTCATGTTATCGGATTTCAAGAAATTCAACTGAATATAAATTTGGTTTAATTATGAGAAAAAAAATCAATGATTATTGTTGATTGATAAGTAAAGAACTTATGGATGAAAGAAATCCCTATAGCTAAGTGTATATGACAAAACCACTCAAGTGAGGAAGCCACCTGAAAACTACAAGATGGCATACAGATGAGATATCCTCAATTATTCAAGTAATAAGATTGGTAACTCCAAATTATGTCTTGTTTTTATTCCCTACATGTGGTAGGATGGGCTGAAATTCGGGGACCGAATTTCTTAAGGGGGGAGAATGTAACATCCCATAATTTTTATTTTTAAATAATATTATTTTGTTATAAAAAATATATTTTTATTTGTTTAAAAATGATTATGTTCTGCTAAAAAGAAGTCTATTTTTAATTAAAATAATTATTGTTTTGCTTGAAATAATTATATTGGCCTCTAATGAATTTTTATGGTATTTTTAGAAATATTCTTTCTTTTAATATAAATAAAGATATTTTTTTTGAAATTTTTTTATTACGATTTTTTATCAAGAAAAATCATGATTTAAGAGTTTAACTAAAGATTTATGAGAATGGAAATTTTTAGAAATTTTTGGGATATTTTATGATGAAAAACGGAATTTATATGAATTTTTATAAAAGAAAATCTTATTATTCAATTATTAAATAATAATAATTATTATTATAAAAAAAATAAAAAAATAATAGAGAATGAGGAATCGGAGGCAAGGAAACAAAGATAAAATTTCGAAAAAATTAAAATCGGATGAATAGTAAGTGAATAGTGAGTAAATAGTAACCTTCAAATTTTTCTCTCGATTTGGAGTGTCTGTTGGCTTCCAATCTCAAAACTGAAGGTGTTATTGGATTCAGGACGAAGAATACTACGGTTTTGACCGATCAGTTTTTCAAATTAGCCGTTGAATCGTTGTAGATCTAAAGTAGAAAATCTCAGAAAAAGGTAAATCCTGAAACTTTTACTTAGAGACCTCTAATTGAAATTCTAACATCGTAGATTGATTCAGAAACTAGATAAACCTTAGGATAGGTATATTTTTTGACCATCTAACAACCTTTTTGTTCATAGTGAATAGTTTTTTCCGGCGGTGAATAGTGACCAACTTCTGGAGTCATTTTTCAAGTCTTTGGACCCTCTTGACACGTTTTTGAGGTCTAATTGGTCAAATTCAACTTCAAAAAGTACTGTTTAGGGCTGTCTAATCTGGAGCCCTTACCAGTTGAATAGATACTTCTTTCTATGACTTGCCTTATACTCTTCTTGAATTATAAATTTATTATTATTTCTAATTATAAATTATTTACTATTATAAATTTTTGAAATGTGTTAAAATATCTGTTATACTTACGAACTGACACATAGTTCAAGAAGAGTATGGTTTTAGAAATAGATTTTGGAACTCATTGAATATGTGGTTTTAAATGTATTTATCATTATTTGATAAAGTGAATATTATGTGCACAATGCATTGATTTGTAAAGTTATATACTTGTGAAAATGATGCATGTCATATTATAAATGACATTGAATGGCAAGTGTAAAGCTCATGGCGAGTTGCTTCATATTTTACATGTATATAAATATGTATTGATGCATATCGGCTGGTTGCATGGCTTGTGATGGTACCGAATAGGGGACGCCCTATTAGCCTGAGTGAGCCGGGGGAGGGCCGCTCCAACCGAGTGACAGTGGTAATGTGAGGAGGCAGTTGGGTGATGTACTCACATTCCCTGATCACTTATTGTGACTAGGGTCGAGGTCACTATGCGTATAGCATATTTTCAACCGGGTGACAGTGGTAATGTGAGGAGGCAGTAGGGTGATGTACTCACATTCCTTGATCACTTATTGTGACTAGGGTCGAGGTCACTATGCGTATAGCAAATGAGTTATATTTTCTTTACATTGACCAGATTGCCGAGTGAGGCAGGTGCATTAAAAGTGATGATTTTATCTTTAGTATCGATATGAGTCGGACATATTTATACTTCAGGTGCTGCTGAGGGATTCTATAGGATATCATTTTTTGTTCTATTTTGAGTCTGTTAAAGTTCATAGTATAAGGTTGATCGAATGTGATAGTATCTTAAAGAGGTGTTTTATTCTGTATAATTAATGATGCCACCAAGAACTAGAGCGGTCACTAGAGAAGAAGCTATAGATCGTGCACCCTCTACAGAAGAGTCTGCACAATCTACAATACTAGTACAAAAAGGCTGTGGTAGAGGCCGACCTAGAGGAAGAGGTAGAGGTAGAGGGCGTGCACGGGGTCTGAGAACCCCAAGATAAGATGAACAGACTCCTGTATCTGATAGAGTTCCTAAGGAAAGAGTAGAAACCTCTCAAGAGCCACCTGATAGAACCGCTGATATGATTGCTGGTATACATAGAAGTTTAGAAACATTGGCTGGATTTATAGTGGAACAGGGTAGAAGGGAAGGCCAGCGAGTAGAAAATGCTCATGAAGTGCAAGAACTGGGAAGAACAGCTGAGCAAGAGGACAAACTTACAGGGATTGAGGTGTCATTACCGCAATTCCTTAAGTTGAAACCTCTGACTTTTTCTGGGTTAGATGTTTAGGAAGACCCACAGATATTTATTGATGCTGTGGAACGAGTTTTCAGAGCCTTGGGGAGCTCTAGTAGAATATATGTTGAATTAGTGTCTTTTCAACTATCTGATGTGGCCCAAGTTTGGTTTGAGACACTTGTACAAGGACGGACAGTTATTTTACCACCAATGGAGTGGAACGAATTTAAGGAAGCATTTATGAATCGCTTTCTACCAACGAGTGAAAGAGACAAGAGGGCTAGAGAGTTTGAGGAATTGAAACAAACACCAAACATGTCAGTTTCTGAATATGACATCCATTTTACCCGGTTGTCCAGATATGCACCATATCTGGTCGCTACTGAAAAGGATAGAATTAAGAGATTTATTTTGGGATTTATACGCCCATTGTTTAAGTCAGTGGGTCCTCAGATGGATCATTTTTCAACTTATTCAGCAGCTGTGAACTGTGCTAGAATGATGGAAACACGAGAGCAAGCTGACATAAAAGGTCTTAAGAGAAGGAAAAGAGATCGAGATAGTAATGCCCAGACTAGATATAATCCTACTGTCAGTGGGTCAAGATTTCAAAATCCACAGTGTTTTACTCAAATAGGAGCTGGTAGTTCTAATCAGCCATCAGTTAACATTAATAAGTAGAGAATGTTCCAAAGAGATATGAGACCCCCGAGTCAACAAGACTCAAGATCAATTCCACCATGTCCAAATTGTGGTAGGTCCCATACTGGACAGTGTCGCAGAGAAACTGGTGCATGTTTTAAGTGTGGACAAATGGGTCATCTAATGAGAAATTGTCCACAGCTGCGAAGTTTTAGTCAAGCATCAGTGCAACCAGCTTCACCCCCTGCATCTGTGCCAGCACGACCGAGTAGACCAGCTTCAGTTCAAGCAAGTAGTGGTGGTATTGGTAGAGGATCAGGAAGTCGAGGCCGAGAACCAGCTCGAGTTTTTTCCTTGACACTACAGGATGCTCAGGCCTCAAATGCAGTTATGACAGGTACATTATCAGTATGTTCCCATAAAGCATATGTTCTATTCGATCCTGGTTCTACTCATTCTTATATATCACCATGCTTTGCTATGGAATTGAGTAGGGACCCCACTAGTTTACATTGTTCTTTTATGGTTGCTACTCCAATGGGAGAATTCTTGCTGGTAAATAATGTGTATAGATAATGTGAAATTTCGATAGAGGATAAGGAAACTCTTGTAGATTTGATAGTTCTAGATATGGTAGACTTTGATGTGATTCTAGGAATGGATTGGTTGTCATCATGTCATGCCATTCTAGACTGTCACCATAAAGTGATTAAGTTTAATGTCCCTAGAGAACCTTCTTTCTCAATACAAGGAGATCGTAATGAAATTCCTAGTAATCTAATATCTGCTTTATTAGCTTATAAACTGTTACAAAAAGGATGCCAGGGATATTTAGCAGTAGTCAAGGATGTTGATATGAAGTATACGAGTTTAGAGCAGGTTTTAGTAGTTAAAGAATTTCCTGATGTATTTCCTGAAGAGTTGCCAGGATTACCACCAGACCGAGAGATTGAGTTTGGTATTGATCTCCTCCTTGGAACACAACCAATATCCATACCTCGTTATAGGATGGCACCTGCAAAACTTAAGGAATTAAAGGAGCAATTACAAGATTTACTAGATAAAGATTTTATTTGACCCAGTACATCTCCTTGGGGTGCTCCTGTTCTTTTTGTGAAGAAAAAGGATGAATCTTTACATCTATGTATTAACTATAGGCAGTTGAACAAAGTAACTATACGAAAAAAATATCCTCTACCCAGAATAGATGATCTGTTTGAGCAGTTACAAGGTGCCTAATCTTTTTCAAAAATTGATTTAAGATCCGGGTATCATCAATTGAAAATAAAGAAGGAAGATATTTCGAAAACTGCTTTTAGCAGTCGGTATGGGCACTACGAGTTCTTAGTAATGCCATTTGGTTTAACAAATGCTCCAGCTGCATTCATGGATTTGATGAATAGAGTATTCAAACCTTTCCTGGATCAATTCGTCATTGTATTCATAGATGATATCCTGGTTTATTCAAAGGGTTCAGAGGAACATGAGCGACATTTAAGAATAGCATTGCAAACCCTAAGAGAACACCAACTATATGCCAAGTTTTCAAAATGTGAATTTTGGCTTAGTAGTGTTGCCTTCTTAGGACATGTGGTTACTAAGGATGGTATTCAAGTTGATCCTAAAAAAATAAAAGCAGTGCAGAAATGGCCACGTTCTACTATAGTTAGAGAGATTCGTAGTTTTCTTGGTTTGACAGGCTATTACCGCAGATTCGTTAAGAATTTTTCAAAGATAATTGCTCCTTTGACAAGGTTGACAAGAAAGGGAATAAATTTTGACTGGTCAGATGAATGTGAAAGAAGTTTTCAGAAACTCAAAGAAAGTTTGACTAAGGCGCCAGTATTAGCCATTCCTTCAGGTACTGGAGGATACACGGTATACTGTGATGCATCAAGAATTGGATTAAGATGTGTGTTGATGCAAAATGGTCGAGTCATTACATATGCATCTAGACAACTTAAACCACATGAGCAAAGCTATCTGACTAATGATTTAGAAATGGCAACAGTAGTTTTTGCTCTTAAAATTTGGAGACATTATCTGTATGGTGAGACATGCGAAATTTATACAGATCATAAAAGTCTCAAATATATTTTTCAACAAAAAGATCTTAATTTGAGACAAAGACGATGGATGGAATTACTTAAAAATTATGATTGCACAATACTGTACCATCCAGGCAAGGCCAATGTTGTGGCTGATGCATTAAGTAGGAAGTCTATGAGTAATTTAGCTCATATCACAATGGTAAGAAGGCTGTTAGTTAAAGAAATGCATAAGTTAGAAAGTGATGGGGGTAGTAATGGAAGTAAAGGATCATGGAATATTGTTAGCCCATATGCAGTTTCAATCATCTTTGATCGAGCAGGTGAAAAAGACACACAGAGAGGATGCATATTTGTACAAGAAAATAGAAGAAGTGAAGAATGGTGGTGAAGTTGAATTCACTGTAGACTCTAAAGGAATTCTAAGATTTGGCAAGCGGATATGTGTACCTGATAGAGAAGAACTAAAAATTTTTTTTTTAGAGGAAGCCCATAAATCCATGTATACAATTCATCCTGGAATAACTAAAATGTATCAGGATTTAAAAGAAATCTATTGGTGGGAAGGTATGAAGAAAGACATAGTGGATTACGTGTCTCGATGTTTAACCTGTCAACAGGTGAAAGCGGAACATCAAAGGCCTGCAGGACTACATCAGCAGATAGAGATACCTGAATGGAAATGGGAAAGAATAACTATAGATTTTGTTACGGGATTGCCAAGAACACCAAAAGGGTTTGATTCAATATGGGTGATCATTGATAGGTTGACTAAGTCAGCACATTTCCTATCGGTGAAAACCACATACAATGTAGCTCAGTATGCAAGATTATATTTGAATGAAATAGTGAGGCTTCATGGAGTGCCAATATCAATTATTTCTGATTGAGGACCACAATTGACAGCTCGTTTTTGGAGAGCTTTTCAAGAAGCTTTGGGCACGAAGTTGAATCTCAGTACTGCATTCCATTCTCAAACAGATGGGCAGTTTAAGCGGACCATTCAAACATTATAAGACATGCTTCGGGCTTGCATTTTAGATTTTCAAGGTAGTTGGGAAAAATTTCTACCATTAGCTGAATTTGCTTATAACAATAGCTATCAAGCCAATATACAAATGGATCCTTTTGAGGCATTATATGGCAGGCGTTGTCGTTCCCCGATTGGATGGTTTGAGATGGACGAAGCAAAGGTTTTAGGGCCTGATATGGTACAGGATGCACTGGTCAAGGTAAAATTAATTAAGGAAAGGTTGTTGGAAGCTCAGAGTAGACATAAGGCCTATGTTGATAATAGACGTCGACCGTTGGAATTTGCCATAGGTGAACATGTCTTTTTGAAAATATCTCCTATGAAAGGAGTAGTAAGATTTGGGAAGAAAGAGAAATTAAGTCCACGGTATACAGGACCGTTTGAAATTCTTGATAGGATTGGTCCAGTGGCTTATCGTTTGGCTTTACCACATGAATTGGGTAATGACCATCTAGTTTTTCATGTGTTTATGCTACAGAAATATTTACCGGATTCTGTACATGTTATACATTGTCCACAGATTCAGTTATAGGAAGATTTAACCCATGAGGAACAACCAGTAGCAATAATGGTCAGAAAAATAAAGAAGTTACGGACAAAAAAAATATCTACAGTAAAAGTGATATGGAAAAATCATTCTTCTGAGGAAACTACTGGGGAAAGAGAGGAGGATATACGTGCTAGATATCTGCGTTTATTTGAACAATATAATTAGTATTTATCTGCAACTATGGTGATGAAATTCGGGGACCGAATTTCTTTAAGGGGGGAAGAATGTAATAACCGTAAAATTTAACGAAAATTCTAATTAAAGGAAATTTAGAATAAAAGAGAGAATTTTGACAATAGAGATAAGAATCGTTGAAAATATGTATATTTATTATATGGATTAAAGAATTACAAAAGAAATATGAGAATTTATGTTTTGGCGCGCTATAAGCAAATATATTGTTATTTATGAAGAAAAGATTATGATTTGTTAAAAGTAAGTGGACTTTTAAGTAAAAGAAGTATTTTGTTGCTTAAAATAATTATACCGGCCTCTATTGAATTTTTATGGTATTTTTAGAAATATTCTTTCTTTTAATATGAATAAAGATATTTGTTTTGAAATTTTTTTTATTATGATTTTTATCAAGAAAAATCATGATTTAACAGTTTAACTAAAGATTTATGAGAATGAAATTTTTAGAAATTTTTGGGATATTTTATAATGAAAAAAGGAATTTATATGAATTTTTATAAAAGAAAATCCTATTATTAATTATTTAATAATTATTATTATATTAAAAAAAAAGATAAAGCAGAAACCATAAAACGAAACCGGGGGAGCAGAAAAGTAATAAAAAAAAGGGGAAAATATGCATAGTAGTGAATAGTGACATTCAATTTTATCTTTCGATTTGGAGTGCTTATGGGTTTTTGATATCAAAACTGAAAGTGTTATTGGATTCATGATGAAGAATACTTCAGTTTTGACCGATCATTTTTTCAAATCAACCGTTGAATCGCTGTAGATCTGAAGTAGAAAATCTCGTTAAAAGGTAAGTTCTGAAAAACCTTACTTAGAGACTTCTAATTAGAAATCTAACTCCGTAGATGGATTCAGAAACTAGATAAACATTAGGATATGATTTTGTTTTGTTGATTCAGTAAAAAATTTTGTGATGGTGAATAGTGTTTTTCGGCAATGAAGAGTGGCGGTGAATAGTATTTTCTGTGCGGTGAATAGTGACTAAACTCCAGAAGTCATTTTTCAAGTCTTTGGACCTTTCGAACTCGATTTTGAGGTTTGTTTTACCGAATTCAGACTAGAAACGAGGATTTTAGGGCTGTCCAATCTGGAGCCCTTACTTGTGAGTAGATAATTCTTCCTATAGCTTGTTTTTACTCTTCTTGAACTTTACATTGATAAATGAGTATGATTACATGTTATCTATACTTTCATATGTTTCTGAAATGGTTTGGAATGTCTGAAATAATTGAAATATGATATTTAGTTCAAGAAGAGTATGACTTTTGAAATGAATTTTGAAACACATTGAACATGCTATTTTTAAATGTATTTCGCATTACAAGGCAAAGAAAATATGTTATGCATGTGACATTGATTTTACAGTGTTATGTTTGCCTCAAATATGGGCATGATTATATGATTCCCTTGATTGGAAAATTTATGACAAAAGATTTTGTACTGAGACTGAAAGCTCTGTTTTGAATGATATATAAAGTGATAAGTTGCCGAATATGATTGAATGGCGAGTTGTTTGATAATGATGCATTGTATTTGATGGATATGCACTTTTATACATGTTTATATATATATATATATATATATATATATATATATATATATATATATATATATATATATATATATGTATTGATGAGTGATGACAAGTATATGGCTTGAGACGGTATTGTGATGGTGGTATTAGTGGTAATGTGAGGAGGCAGTAGGGTGATGAACTCACATTCCCTAATTACCTATTGTGATGATGACAGTGGTAATGTGAGCAGGCAGAAGAGTGATGAACTCACATTCTCTGTTGATCTATTGAAGTTGTAGTCAGTGGTAATGTGAGGAGGCAGTAGGGTGATGAACTCACATTCCCTGATTACCTATTGTGATAATGACAGTGGTAATGTGAGGAGGAAGTAGGGTGATGAACTCACATTCCCTGATTACCTATTGTGATTGTGACTATGGTAATGTGAGGAGGCAGAAGAGTGATGAACTCACATTCTCTGTTGATCTATTGAAGTTGTAGTCAGTGGTAATGTAAGGAGGCAGTAGGGTGATGAACTCACATTCCCTGATTACCTAATGTGATTGTGACAATGGTAATGTGAGGAGGCAGAAGAGTGATGAACTGACATTCCATGTTTATCTATTGAGTATATTGAAAGTTGTGACATACTTGAGCATTATATAAAAGAATTGATTTTTAATGCATATCAAATTCGATTTAAGGTCAATTTGTATCATATGTGGTTACAGATATTTGCATGTGATTTGAACTGAGATGTTTTGAAATGCGGATCCCATATGAATGTACTCCTGAATGTAACTTTTCAATATGAGAAACTTTGAAATGAAAAGTACATCCATATGTTGACCTAAGAGCTTATAGGGGGTGTTATCTGCTTACTGAGTTGTAAAACTCACTATACGTGGTTTATATTTTTTTTTTAGATAAAGACCCAGACTTTGGTCCTGCAGCTGCTTAATCGACTGGGTGTCGTATTTCAGTGGTGAACCTAAATTGTTTCTGGGCTCTCAGTATGTAAACTTGTAATATATTTGTACTCTAGAGTTGCTCTAAACGTCACGGGCAGGATCCTTGTTTCTGCTGTAAACTTGATATATACATAGACTTGGCATGTATAACTATCAGTATTGTTAATTTTGAGAACGTGTGATGTTATTCATATATGTGATATTAAGAAACGATTTGCAATAGCATGATAATAAAGTTTATCGGATAATAGAGGTATTCGCGTTCCTAAAGTAGGGATGTGACAAGTAATGTAATAACCGTAAAATTTAACGAAAATTTCAATTAAAGGAAATTTAGAATAATAGAGAGAATTTTGACAATAGAGATAAGAACCGGTGAAAATATGTATATTTATTATATGGATTAAAAACTTATAAAAGAAATATGAGAATTTATGTTTTGGCGCGCTATAAGCAAATATATTGTTATTTATGTAGAAATGATTATTATTTGTTAAAAGTAAGTGGAATTTTAAGTAAAAGAAGTATTGTGTTGCTTAAAATAATTATACCGGCCTCTATTGAATTTTTATGGTATTTTTAAAAATATTCTTTCTTTTCATATGAATAAAGATATTTGTTTTGAAATTTTTTTTATTATGATTTTTATCAAGAAAAATCATGATTTAAGAGTTTAACTAAAGATTTATGAGAATGGAAATTTTTAGAAATTGTTGGGATATTTTATGATGAAAAACGGAATTTATATGAATTTTTATAAAAGAAAATCATATTATTAATTATTTAATAATTATTATTATATTAAAAAACAAGAGAAAGCAGAAACCATAAAACGAAACCGGGGGAGCGGAAAAGTAATAAAAAAAAGGGAAAAGATGCATAGTAGTGAATAGTGAGTGAATAGTGACATCCAATTTTATCTTTCGATTTAGAGTGCTTATGGGCTTCCGATATTAAAACTGAAAGTGTTATTGGATTCAGGACGAAGAGTACTTCAGTTTTGATCGATCAGTTTTTCAAATCAACCGTTGAATCGCCGTAGATCTGAAGTAGAAAATCTCGGTAAAAGGTAAGTTCTGAAAAACCTTACTTAGCGACTTCCAATTAGAAATCTGACTCCGCAGATGGATTTAGAAACTAGATAAACATTAGGATATGAATTCATTTTGTTGATTCGGTAAAAAATTTTGTGATGGTGAATAGTATTTTTCGGCGATGAATAATGGCGGTGAATAGTGACTAAACTCCAGAAGTCATTTTTCAAGTTTTTGGACCTTTCGGACTCGATTTTGGGGTTTGTTTTACCGAATTCAGGCAAGAAACGAGGATTTTAGGGCTGTCCAATCTGGAGCCCTTACCTGTGAGTAGATAATTCTTCCTATAGCTTGTTTCTACTCTTCTTGAATTTTACATTGATAAATGAGTATGATTACATGTTATCTATACTTTCATATGTTTCTGAAATGGTTTGGAATGTCTGAAATATAATATTTAGTTCAAGAAGAGTATGACTTTTGAAATGAATTTTGAAACACATTGAACATGCAATTTTTAAATGTATTGGAAAATTTATGGCAAAAGATTTTGTACTGAGACTGAAGGCTCTGTTTTGAATGATATGTAAAGTGATAAGTTGCCGAATATGATTGAATGGCAAGTTGTTTGATAATGATGCATTGCATTTGATGGATATGCAATTTTATACATGTTTATATATATATATATATATATATATATATATGTATTGATGAGTGATGACAGGTTATATGGCTTGAGACGGTATTGTGAAGGTGGTATTAGTGGTAATGTAGGGTGATGAACTAACATTCCCTAATTACCTATTGTGTTGATGACAGTGGTAATGTGAGGAGGCAGAAGGGTGATGAACTCACATTCTCTGTTGATCTATTGAAGTTGTAGTCAGTGGTAATGTCAGGAGGCAGTAGGGTGATGAACTCACATTCCCTGATTACCTAATGTGATTGTGACTATGGTAATGTGAGGAGGCAGAAGGGTGATGAACTGACTTTCCATATTTATCTATTGAGTATATTGAAAGTTGTGACATACTTGAGCATTATATAAAAGAATTGATTTTTAATGCATATCAAATTCGATTTAAAGTCAATTTGTATCATATGTGGTTACAGATATTTGCATGTGATTTGAACTGAGATGTTTTGAAATGCGGCTCCCATATGAATGTACTCTTGAATGTAACTTTTCAATATGAGAAACTCTAAAATGAAAAGTACATCCATATGTTGACCTAAAAGGTTATAGGGGGGTGTTATCTGCTCACTGAGTTGAAAACTCACTACACGTGGTTGATATTGTTTTTTTCAGATAAAGACCCAGACTTTGGTCCTGTAGCTACTTAATCGACTGGGTGTCGTATTTCAGTGGTGAGCCTAAATTGTTTCTGGGCTCTCAGTATGTAAACTTGTAATATATTTGTACTCTAGAGTTGCTCTGAACGTCACGTGTAGGATCCTTACACTTATCAGTTTTACAGCGGAAACAAAGATCATGCCTATGACGTTCAGAGCAACTCTAGAGTACAAATATATTACAATATCAAACACTGAGAGCCTAGAAACAATTTAGGCTCACCACCGAAGTACGACCCCTAGTCGATCACGTGGCTGCTGGACCAAAGACTGTGTCTTTATCTGAAAAATTGATCCACATCGTGTAGTGAGGTTTACAATTCAATGAGCAGATAATACCTTCTATAACCTCTCAAGTCAACATTTAGAACCACATATTCAATGAGTTCTAAAATTCAATGCATCGTGCACATAATATTCACTTTATCAAATAATGATAAATACATTTAGAACCACATATTTAATGAGTTTCAAAATACATTTCTAAAACATACTCTTCTTGAACTATGTGCCAGTTCGTAAGTATAACAGATATTTTAACACATTTCAAAAACTTATAATAGTATAAATAATTTATAAACAGAAACAATATTACATTTATAATTCAAGAAGAGCATGGGGCCAAAAATTGTACTTTTCCAAGTTGAATTTGACCAAACGTGTCCGGAGGGTCCAAAAACTTAGGAAATGACCTCAGAATCTTGGTCAACGATCAGGGGTACTATTCACCTCCGGGAATTACTATTGATGTGATCATAATTAAGCATGATTTTAATACCTTTATGCTTACCTTTTTTTTGATTTAAGTAAAATATAATTAGGAATTAGCTTAGTTTTGTACTTTGTGTTGTAGGAACAAATGAAGAAGAAAATGGAAGAAAAAGATAAGAAATTCATGGAAAAATGCTACATTGTAGCGATTCCAGACCTTTCAGTACTGTTTTGAGAATATCTCCCTCTTATGAAATCCAATCAAAGTGATTCAAGTGGCTGTGAAAAGATAACACAATAATATACAACTTTTATGTTGAACACTTGGTCAATTTCAGGAGATTTGATAGCCTTACAGAGCTCGCCAATCAGAATCACAGTGCAGCAAGATGAATTCTGACCTTTGGTCACTAATTTTATCATATCTCCTTCACTTTAGATCCGATTGAGGTGATTCCAGCGGTTATGGAAAGGAAAGACATAGAGCTACAACTTTTGTGTTTGGTACTTTAGCAAATTCCGGAAATTTCTGGGTGCCATGGCTCTTGTAATTTAGCGCCGCCGCACCAGGTCGCTGAATTCGTGATTTTAAGGGTTTTTTGACTCCAATTGAAGCTCGATAGGTCGAAATTTGACCTAGAAACACTCCTACATCAATTAGGAGGAGTTAATCTATAAAAAGGAAGCAAAACAAGTAGAGAAGGGATCCGATCCGTCACCGAATCCTTCATCTACATTCTTCAATTCTTCTTTAGCGTTTCTTATGGCCCTGCGTGGCTAATTCTCTTTAGTTGGTTGAGGTTAGTTGAAACCTCAAGGGATTTTTATACATTGTGAGATGTGGATCTGATTTTATTATTTCAATTTGTTTTGAATATTGATTGTTCATCTGTTCTTATTTTTAATGATTATTCATATGATTGTTAGGAGGCCTACTAGTATTTCGTCTGTTTTAATCTACAGCTGAATTGTGTTTTGAACAAAGTTTTTAATTTTGCAATTCGTGAGGCAAATAGGTTTGAGGGTTTTGGATTATAAATCATTGAACCTATGATGAATGATTGACTAAATTAGATATAGCCGATGTGTTTATATTTGTTTAGCTCTGTCAGTTTCTCTAATTCTTCATGCGGTTAACAAGTTATATTTTACCGATGTGCTAAAAGATGGCTTGTTGATTAGGGTTTTATTAGTGTGATTATCATTAATTTGCTAGGCTTAAGGAGAAACCGGGTTAAAACCCCAATGATAGATGTTCATTTACAGATTGATTATGTTGTCGTTGATCAATGTAATCCCTTGACGGTGGATACCAACCAAAATCAACGTCTTTATCATTAATCACTTTCGCTTATTTATTTTCATTATTGTTTACTTTACTTAACTTGCGATTATCAATTCCCCCCTTTTTAATCACATAAGGTAATTTCAGTCTCTGTGGGATCGACCCTTACTCCCACTACTACAGGTTAGTTTTGAGGTAAGGTATTAATTTGGGTGCACCTGCGATAGTGCTCACCAAATTTTGGCGCCGTTGCCGGGGACTGTGTCTATTTACCTTTTTTGATTTTTTTTCTTTTCTTTTTGTTCATAACTTTGAATATGGCAGCCAATTTTCAACCATTTGGCACTAGGCTGGGCTCTGCATTAAGATATGCTGGTGAGGTATGTAGTTCTTCCCTTGAAGAGCAACTTGCAAATTTAACTTCTCTTGTTCGTCAACGTGTAGAAAATATGCAAAGAGAGAAGTGCTATGGAAATTATTCAGCCATAGGGCATCCTTCTTTTGGGTACCCAACTTTCTATGATGAGTCATTTGAGCAGGTAAATATGGTTAATGGTTTCCATGAACCACAACAAGTGAGGTATGATTCCTATTCAAACATGTACAATACTGGATGGAAGGATCATCTCAACTTCAAGTATGAGAATGCACAAAATAGTCTTGCAGAACAAAATTTTACAAATTTTCAGCATACTCAACAGGCCTATTTCCTAGACATAATACATCTCAGGATTTTCAGGTAAGTACTCCTTTAGAAGATATTATTAAATCTCTTACACAAAGTACTCATCAATTTCAACAAGAGGTAAGGGCCAGCATCCAAAGCTTAACAAATCAAATTGGGCAACTAGCAACAACAATCAGCAGGCTAGAGTCTCAAAATTCAGAAATTGAAAGTCTAGCCCCAGCATTGTTAATGCAAAAGGAAGAAAATTTTGCACTAAATGAAAAAGATGACTTGGAAGTTGACTCTAGTAAGCCTACTAAGAAAGAGGTTATGGAATGTACCCTAAACGTCAAATTTGAAGAGAATATTATAGTAGGAGAGGAAGCACCAGAACTGCAGCAAATAGGTAAGGATTTTTTTATGTTGTTATCAATTTCAAATAAGATGCCTGTACCTTCTATTTTGCAGTATTCTGACCTAGACTTAAAGAGCCTCCCTAGCCAATTAAAGGGTCTATACAGTGGAGAACCACCTGCAGTTATAACCTCAAATAAATATGCCCTACTCAAAGATAGAGGAAAGTTACCGTATGCTTTAGTAGAATCTCAAAAGGATGAAATTAAATTGGATGCCAAAAGCTACTCAAGACATCGGTTATTTCTAGGTATGTTGAGTTCCCATTTAATTAAATCTTTGACTAATGCTAACTTCCCTCTTCATAATGCAGCTGAACCTCAGAATTCTGCACATTCAAAGGCAAGTCAATTCAAAGTTGACATCAAGGATCCTCCTTGAATGACATAAGGAGCCTTGAGTCGAGCCAACGACATTAAACAAAGGCGCTTATTAGGAGGCAACCCAACATAATAAAAAAAAAGTGGGAGTCAGAAATATTCATGGTCCAGTAATGCAACATGCTCATTCCACTCTAAACAAATTCAGGGAAGTTCACTTAACTCATATGTTTTTCTATATCTTTCCCTAATTCTTATCTTTCTTTTACATTGAGGACAATGTAAAGTTTGAGTGTGGGGGTGGAATTATATTTTTCTGAATTATTGTGACCCTATTATGAGCATTAATTTTCTAATTTTCACTATCAATGCACTTTTATTGCGTTTAGCAAGTTTAGTGATTGTGTGAGTATTCAATTTATGTTTTGGGATGTTAGGCACAACCAACAGCCAACGATATGACTATCCAATTTTATTTTTTTTAGCTCTTGAAAAATGTAGAAACTTCATGGTTGTATGCAATTTTATCTCTTTTGCAATTTATTACTTTTGACTTTAGAATCCTGAAATATTTTGCACAATAAATTTGGGCATTCGATTTATCTTTTACTTAGAGAAGGTTTATATAATTCAAATATATTTCATGATCTCCATAGGATTCTAGAACTTATTTGAATGCTACTTGAGGCGAAATCCTAGGTTAATACTATTATTTAGGATATGATTTAGGCATTATTTGATAGATTGAGCCTTTCTAGCCTAACCTAAACAGTGAAATATCCTTAATTACTCTATCTTGAGCTTAATGAACTTTTCTTTCTAAAAACCACAAATGAGCCGAAAGCCAAATTTTGTATGAATATCCTTATTTTTGATCCTATTCACTCACTCCATGATTATTTTTATGAATACTTGTTTTGTAGAGCTGAAATTGACAAAAGGGTGGAAGGGTGGAGCAAGGAAAAGAAAATAATTATGCAAAGAAAAAAAGAGAGAGAATTATGAAAAAGGAAGAAAAGAAAATTTCAAAGAGAATAAAAGCATATGTTTTGAAAAAAAAAATACCTTTTGAGAATTAAGGAAAATGATGGATCAAACACAATTGAAGTAAGAAAATGAACGTAGGGGAAAGTCCTCCAAACTTGAAAAAGCTCAATAGATCATATTTAGTCATGTGGTGTTGGGTGATTGAGCCTACATTTGTATCCTTTATCCCACCTTATACCCTGGCCACATTATAAGCCTAATAAAGTCCTATTGATCCTAGAGGTAGTTTTGGCCTACATTAGTGGAGAGTGGCATGAAAAATAAGCATATGGAAATCCTAAACTATTTAGAGATCTACAACCAAAATTTTGAGATATATAAACTCATTTGGGTAAAAGAAAATTTAGTGACCCAAAACACACACACACATTCGGGATTCAAGAGAATAAAATAATGAATTGAATTTGAGTTAATCTTGTGTATGATTATGATCTTTCAAAAATTTTCTTGAGAATATTTTTAAGATATGAGGAAAAAAGTTTGGGAAGCCTAACACTCACCACATATATTGATTTTTGATTTTGTCTTTAGGGATTATTTTGCTTGAGGACAAGCAAAATGTTGAGTGTGGGGGTATTTGATGTGATCATAATTAAGCATGATTTTAATACCTTTATGCTTACCTTTTGTTTGATTTAAGTAAAATATAATTAGGAATTAGCTTAGTTTTGTGCTTTGTGTTGTAGGAACAAATGAAGAAGAAAATGGAAGAAAAAGATAAGAAATTCATGGAAAAATGCTACATTGCAGCGATTCCAGACCTTTCAGTACTATTTTGAGCATATCGCCCTCTTATGAAATCCAATCAAAGTGATTCAAGTGGCTGTGAAAAGATAACACAATAATATACAACTTTTATGTTGAACACTTGGTCAATTTTGGGAGATTTGATAGCCTTACAGAGCTCGCCAATCAGAATCACAGTGCAGCAAGATGAATTCTGACCTTTGGTCACTAATTTTATAATATCTCCTTCAATTTAGATCTGATTGAGGTGATTCTAGCAGTTATGGAAAGAAGAGACATAGAGCTACAACTTTCATGTTTGGAACTTTGGCAAATTCTAGAAATTGCTGGGCGCCGTGGCACTTGCAAATGAGCGCCGCGGCGCTGAACAACCCAGCCAAGTTTCGCAACATGTGAGCGCCGCGGCGCCCCGTCCCTGATTCCTCGCAGCACCGCGGCGCTCCACTTGAGCGCCGCAGTGCCCACTGCCGCACCAGGTCACTGAATTTGTGGTTTTAAGGGTTTTTTGACTCCAATTGAAGCCCGATAAGTCAAAATTTGACCTAGAAACACTCCTACATCAATTAGGAGGAGTTAATCTATAAAAAGGGAGCAAAACAAGCAGAGAAGGGATCCGATCCATCACCGAATCCTTCATCTACATTCTTCAATTCTTCTTTAGCGTTTCTTATGGCCCTGCGTGGCTAATTCTCTTTAGTTGGTTGAGGTGAGTTGAAACCTCAAGGGATTTTTATACATTGTGAGATATGGATCTGATGTTATTATTTCAATTTGTTTTGAATATTGATTGTTCATCTGTTCTTATTTTTAATGATTATTCATATGATTGCTAGGAGGCCTACTAATATTTCGTCTGTTTTAATCTACAGCTGAATTGTGTTTTGAACAAAGTTTTTAATTTTGCGATTCGTAAGGCAAATAGGTTTGAGGGTTTTGGATTATAAATCATTGAACCTATGATGAATGATTGACTAAATTAGATATAGCCGATGTGTTTATATTTGTTTAGCTCTATCAGTTTCTCTAGTTCTTCATGTGGTTAACAAGTTATATTTTACCGATGTGCTAAAAGATGGCTTGTTGATTAGGGTTTTATTAGTGTGATTATCATTAATTTGCTAGGCTTAAGGAGAAACAAGGTTAAAACCCTAATGATAAATGTTCATTTACAGATTGATTATGTTGTCGATGATCAATGTAATCCCTTGACGGTGGATACCAACCGAAACCAACGTCTTTATCATTAATCACTTTCCCTTATTTATTTTCATTATTGTTTACTTTACTTAACTTGCGATTATCAATTCCCCCCTTTTTAATCACATAAGGTAATTCCAGTCTCTGTGGGATCGACCCTTACTCCCACTACTACAGGTTAGTTTTGAGGTAAGGTATTAATTTGGGTGCATCTGCGACAGTGCGCACCAACTATTTACCGCACTATTTACGCCGAAAATCACTATTCACCACCATATAAAAAGTTATCAAATAACTGAAAGAATTACATATCCTATTGTTTATCTAACTTCTGAATCCATTTACGATGTCCGATTTCTAATTTGAGGTCTCTAAGTAAGAGTTTTAGAATTTATCTTTTTATGAGATTTTCTACTTCAGATCTACGGCGATTCAACGGTGGATTTGAAAAACTGATCGGTCAAAACTGAAGTATTCTTCGTCTTGAATCCAGTAACATTTTTAGTTTTGAGATCAGAAGCCAATAGGCACTCCAAATCTAGAGAGAAAGTTGAAAGTTACTATTCACTCACTATTCATTTACTATTCATCTTTCTCGATTTTTTTTTGAAATTTTCGCCGATTGTGTATCTCCCCCTTCCCCTTTTTTTTAATAATAATAATTGTTATTTAATATTTGATTAATATGATTTTCTTTCATATAAATTCCATTTTTCATCCAAAAATATCCTAAAAATTTAAAAATTTACATTTTCAATAACCTTTAGTTGAACTTTAAAATCATGATTTTTCTTGATAAAAATTCAATAAAACAAATTACAAAATAAATATCTTCATACATAATAAAAGAAAGAATATTTCTAAAAATATGACAAAAATTCATTAGAGGCCAATATAATTATTTCAAGCAAAACAATAGTTATTTTAATTAAAAATAGACTTCTTTTTAGCAGAACATAATCATTTTTAAATACCATGAAGTTATTACCTCGTTACAACTTAACTCAATATAACATTTATTTAATTTATACAATACAGAGTTTACATACATGTCATTAATCAAAACATACATACAACATATCAAACACATAAAAATATACATCTTATTTATTCTGGTTGACCAATTCCGGAGATACAGGTCGGGTGATTGCACCTTCACCGGGATTTAAGCCAACTCGACCACAAACATTTTATTTGCTTCTGGGATCTGCCCAACATGAAGTATTCGATCCAACGTGCACTAAATCACATATATGAATAACACCACACATTCTCAAATTAACAATACCGATAGTTATACATGCCAAGTCTATGTATATCTATATATCAGGTTTACAGCGGAAACAAGGATCCTGTCCGTGACGTTCAGAGCAACTCTAGAGTACAAATATATTATAAGTTTACATACTGAGAGCCCAAAAACAATTTAGGCTCACCACTGAAATACAACACCCAGTCGATCAAGTAGCCGCAGGACCAAAGTCTGGGTATTTATCTGAAAAATATATCAACCACGTGTAGTGAGTTTTACAACTCAGTGAGTAGATAATACCTCCTATAACCTCTCAGATCAACATAAGGATGTACTCTTATTTTAAAATTTATCATATTAAAATCTACCGTTCAGAAGTACATCCTTATGGGACCCGCATTTTCAAAATATTTTCAGTTCAAATTACATTAAAATATCTGTAACCACATATGATACAAATTGATCTTAAATCAAATTTTATATGCCTTAAAAATCAATTCTTTTATTTAATGCTCAAGTATGTCACAACTTTAAATAAACTCAATAGATCAACATGAAATGTGAGTTCATCACCCTTCTGCCTCCTCACATTACCATAGTCACAATCACAATAGGTAATCAGGGAATGTGAGTTCATCACCCTACTGCCTCCTCACATTACCACTGACTACCACTTCAATAGATTAATAGGGAATGTGAGTTCATCACCCTACTGCCTCCTCACATGACCACTGTCATCATCACAATAGGTAATTAGGGAATGTGAGTTCATCATCTTACTGCCTCCTCACATTACCACTAATACCACCTTCACAATACCATCTCAAGCCATATAACCCGTCATTACTCATCAATACATATATATATAAACATGTACAAAAGTGCATATCCATCAAATGCAATGCATCATTATCAAACAACTCGCCATACAATCATATTCGGCAACTTATCACTTTATATATCATTCAAAACAGAGCTTTCAGTCTCAGTACAAAATCTTTTGTCATAAATTTTCCAATCAGGGGAATCATATAATCATGGCCATATCCGAGGCAAACATAACACTATAAAATCAATGTCACATGCATAACATATTTCCTTTGCCATGTAATGTGAAATACATTTAAAAATCACATGTTCAATGTGTTTCAAAATTCATTTCAAAAGTCATACTCTTCTTGAACTAAATATCATATTTCAATTATTTCAGAAATTCCAAACCATTTCAAAAACATATGAAAGTATAGATAACATGTAATCATACTCATTTATCAATGTAAAGTTCAAGAAGAGTAAAAACAAGCCATAGAAAGAATTATCTACTCACTCTTTGAAGTACAAAGTTGGACACCCTTAAAATCCTAGTTTCTAATCCGAATTCAACAAAACAAACCCCAAAATCGAGTCCGGAACGTTCGAAAACCTTGAAAATGACTCTGAATTTGCTAAATTTGGCCTTTAGAAGCTCGGTCAATGCTAAAGGTACTATTCACTACTAGAAATACTATTCACGCCAGAAACACTATTCACCGCCACTCTTCATCGCCAGAAAATACTATTCACCGTCACAAAATTTTATCAAATCAATGAAACAAATTCATATCTTAATATTTAACTAGTTTCTAAATCCATCTACGGAGTCAGATTTCTAATTAGAAGTCTCTAACTAAGATTTTCAGAACTTACCTTTTACCGAGATTTTCTACTTCAGATCTACGGTGATCAACGTCTGATTTGAAAAAATGATCGGTCAAAACTGAAGTATTCTTTGTCCTGAATCCAGTAATACCTTCAGTTTTGAAATCAGAAGCCAATCGGTACCTCAGATCGAGAGAAAAAGTTAGAAATCACTATTCACTCACTATGCATATTTCACGATTCTTCTTTTGAATTCGATTACTCTCCCCGGGATTCGTTTTATCATCATTTCTCTTTTTTTTTTTTAAATATAATGATTATTAAATAATTAATAATAGAATTTTCTTTTATATAAATTCATATAAATTCTGTTTTTCATCATAAAATATCCCAAAAATTTCTAAAAATTTTCATTCTCATAAATCTTTAATTAGACTCTTAACTCATATTTTTTCTTGATAAAAATTGTAATAAAATAAATCTCGAAATGAATATCTTTATTCATATCAAAAGAAAGAATATTTCTAAAATTACCATAAAAATTCATTAGAGGTCGGTATAATTATTTTAAACAACACAATATTTATTTTACTTAAAAGTCTACTTACTTTTAGCAAAACATAATCATTTTTAAACAAATAAAAATATATTTGCTTATAACATAATACTATCATGTAACAACTTTTTTTTTCTTTTTATTTATTAGTATACAATATAAAGTTCACATACACATCATTAATCAAAACGTACGTACAACATTTCAAACACATAAATATCTACATCTTTTTTATTCTAGTTGACCAATTCCGGAGATTCGGGTGCGGGTGGTTGCACCTTTACCGGGATCTGTGCCAACTCGCCCACAAACATTTTATTTAGGATCCGCCCATCATAGAATAACTCGATCCAACGTGCACTAAAAGCCAGAGCTATAGAAAATCTGCATAACTAATTTTTTGAACATGATATGGAAATATAATGAGAATTAAATCTCAGTAAGTTCAACAATAAATCATCATCAATATAGCTCATCACTTCATGTTCAGCTGTATAAACTACAGAAAATATCTTTGATCACATGAATGCATTACATCTATGCACATAAGAATCATACAATAATGATATGTATGACAGGATTAACTATTTTCAGAATATCATATGATGGCCATCAACTTATTCTTATTTCAAGCTACCCCGGTCAGGGTGAGTATCCTCTACTCTCCGGTACGGGCTTTTCTCACTCCGTCCGACATGGCCCACTTTCTCTTTCTTTTCTTATTAACATGATAATAACCGTTGGTAGGGCGTCTCCTACTGGTGCACCACACGGATTGCTATGTGACCGTGCTCATTTCTTTTCTTTTCACAATGATAGCCAAAAATATGCTTTCAATAACAAGTATGTTCATCAAAATATAATTATTACCATAAATCATTGGTAATCATGCCATGAACATAACTATTTCAAATATCACTTTATAAAATATTTTCATGTCAGAATTTGACACTTAAGATGGTAAGAAGTTCATACAATGGCAATGGCTATGGCATATACTAGTCATTTATTATTTTCATTTGTAAGATTCGTCTTCTTTTTTAAATATTAATTTCATCTCTTCATTTTCTTTATGCTTGGCCTTTAGTCAATTTCTTCTTATTTATATCATTTCTAACACATGTTCTTACAAATTTATAGAGCATTTTTTTCCAATTTAATTTCTACTATTACTCTATAGTTAAATAGGTTCATCTAGGGTAGAAAAATGTTGAAAATAGGCTTCACCAACTTCCAACACGGTCTGGCCATGTTCCAGGACACGTCCATGCTTTAAAAATACTTCAAATGTACTCAAAAAAAGTCCCGAACAGGGCTAACCTGTGTTTGAAGCACCCAGAACACGGCCTGGCCGTGTTCTGTGACCTTTGCTCACTAATCAGAGAATAACTCCCTCATTTTAACTCTGATTGAGGTGATCTTGGTGTCTATGGAAAGTTAAGACAATTAGCTAAAACTATTATGTTAATCATATAAGCAAAAGAGTAATAAATCTTGGTTTTATTACTCCCTTAAATTCAATATTATTTCTTCTCGGGTAGGTTCAAACCTTTACTTACTAATCAGACTATATCTCCCACTTAAGAATTCCAAATTAAGTGATTCTAGTGGCTAAAAATCCGTCACACATAAATATATAATTCATATGTTAACAATTTATTTTAATTCCTTATAGAATGTTCCCAGAAATTAAAACACCGAAGCTATCTTAAAATATTTTTCCCTGATTAACCATTTTCTAACCTTTGTTTACTAATCGGAACATATCTACCTTATATGAAATCTAAATTGAATGATTCCAGTGGCTAAACATCTGTGACACATATATCTATAATTCATATGTTAACCATTTATTTTAATTCCTTATAGATTGTTCCCAAAAATTAAAACACCGAAGCTATCCTAACATATTCTTCCTTGATTAACCATTTTCTCGTCTTTGTTTACTAATCAGAACATATCTACCTCATATGAACTCTAAATTGAATCATTCCAGTGGCTAAAAATCCGTGACACATGTATCTATAATTCATATGTTAACCATTTATTTTAATTCCTTATAGATTGTTCCCAGAAATTAAAACATCGAAGCTTAAAATTCTGCCAACCATAGCCATACCCATGCAGAACTATCTACACCAACCTAAGTATTCAAACATACATTACATGCAAGATCAATATGTAACATGATATAGCAACATCCATGACCAATCATAAAAGTTCTAAGATCAAAATCTCATATAAATATTATAAGTTTCAAAATTTTTCTTCAAAAAGAAATATTGTTAAACTTACCTGGAGCACTAAGTCCCCTAGACTTCTCCTTCCTCTTTCTTCCTTTCTTCCTCTCCTTTCCTCACTCTACCTTGCTTCTATGTTTTCCTCTCCCTTACTTGGACAAAATTATAATGTTGTAAGGTTGGGTTTTCTTATATAGACCACCAAATAATTCACCTTTCATGATCATGGGTCTACCTTATCACAATTAGATTACACTTGGTTGAATTTTTGGTAAACAAACAACTTATGTTCTTGTCTTCCTCTTCCTTAGTCAAGATATGCATAGGAAAAGGAGATTTGTATTTTGAAAATTATGATGATATGTTCTTAAGATAAGGGACAAGGTCCCTTTGATTTAGGTATTCATTTCCATTTTCTTTTGTCTTAAACAAGTATGATAGGTTTGCCTTTTTAGGTGGCAAATTTCTAGCCCTTCAATCTCCATTATTTGGTTGATATTATTTGTGTGGGATAGGAATTTTTTGTCCTAATGCCATGTATTATCATACCACTCGCTAGAATTATGAGTGTAAGATATAGATTTTTTTGTCCTAAAGCCTTATATTATCATGCCACTTGCCAAAATTATAAATGTAGAATCACGCCACTTGCTAAATTTTTGTCTTAATGCCATGTAACCTAATCTTTATTATTATTACATTATTATATCATCACCTAATTTATTTTATTTTATTTTTCCTCTTGGATTTGGGCTTATTCCTACCCATTTTCTTTGCTTTGGATAAAATTCTACCTTTCTTGGAAGGCTTGGTCACATTTTCATAATTTTTGGACTATTGGTCCAATTACTATATCCTAGTCTAAGTTTATGTTTTATTTCTTGCTTAGGTTATCCAATGGACTTGCTAGAAACTTATGTGAAGTGGAAAAACTCTATATGAAGTGTCCATAGATAAAAGCCCAATTTATGGGTGGAGATACTAAACTTAGTAACTTTTACTCTTAAATTAGGAAAAATTACCCTAATACAATCTTCTTGAAATTTTAAGACCTTTAATTCACAAAAATTTATCTTCCTTACCTATGAATTTCACCTTTCTTTAGCATGTTTATTTCTAATATTTCCTCGTAGGTTTTCTTTCTTTACCTATTCCATTAATATTAGAACATTTTTATGCATATATGTAAGGTGAAGAATTTATAAGAAAAATATTTGAAAATTACGGGATGTTATGCCATGTATTATCATACCACTTGCTAAAATTATGAGTGTAGGATATACATGTTTTTATCCTAAAGCCTTGTATTATCATGCCACTTGCCAAAATTATGAATGTAGAATCACACCACTTGCTAAATTTTTGTCTTAATGCCATGTAATCTAATCTTTATTATTATTACATTATTATATCATCACCTAATTTATTTTATTTTATTTTTCCTCTTGGATTTGGGCTTATTCCTACCCATTATGGGCTTATTCCTACCCATTTTCTTTGTTTTGGATAAAATTCTACCTTTCTTAGAGGGCTTGGTCACATTTTCATAATTTTTGGGCTATTGGTCTAATTACTATATCCTAGTCCAAGTCTATGTTTTATTTCTTGGTTAGGTTATCCAATGGGCTTGCTAGAAACTTATGTGAAGTGGAAAAACTCTAAATGAAGTGTCCATAGGTAAAAGCCCAATGTATGGGTAAAGATTTTAAACTTAGTAACTCTAGTTCTTGAATTAGGAAAAATTACCCTAATCCAATGTTCTTGAAATTTTATGACCTTTACTTGTTTCTAAATATTTATCTTCCTTATCCAAGAATTTTGCATATCTTTAGTATGTTATTTCTAATTGTTTTTCCTATTAGGTTTTCCCTCTTTATTTGTTCTCTTAATGTTAGAAACATTTTCTATGCATATACATAAGGTGAAGAATTTCTAAGGATTATATTTCCTTAGATATCTAAAATATTGTCTAATAAATTTTATTTCCTTAATTAAATATTTATGTACTTTTATCAATAAAAGAAACGAAATTAGGGATGTTACAAAGACTTTGTTCAAAATACAATTCAGCGGTAGATTAAGATAGACAATATACTAGTAAACCTCCTAGCAATCATATGAATAATCATTAAGAAGAATAATAGATGAATAATCAATACTCAATTCAAATTGAAACAATCAAATCAAATCCAAATCTCATAATGTATGAAAATCCCTTGAGGTTTCAATCTACCTCAACCAACTAAAAAGAACTAGCCACGCAGGTCCATAAGAAAATCGAAAGAAGAATTGAAGAATGTAACTCAGAATTTAGATGAAAGATTGAATGAATTATCTGCTTGCTTTCCTCACTTTTTATAGATTAACTCCTCCTAATCGAAGTAGGATTGTATTTAGGTCAAATCCCAGCCCATTGGGCTTCAATTCGAGTAAAAAAACCCTAAAAATCATGATTTTAACGACCTGTACGGCGGCGGCGCCACGGCGCTACGGACCTGCAATGACGCAGCGCCGTGGCGCCGAGAGAATTCCAGAATTTGTGAAAGTGCGCAACTCGAAAGTTGTAGCTCTTTGTCTCTTCTTTCCATAGCCACTGGAATCGCCTTAATTGGATCTGAATTAAAGGAGATATGACAAAAGTAGTGACCAAAGGTCATAATTCATCTTGCTGTACAATGATTCTGATTTACAAGCTCTGTAACGCTATGAAATCTCCTGAATTTGACCAAGTGTTCAACGTAAAAGTTGTAGATGATTGTGTTATCGTTTCACAGCCACTTGAATTACTTTGCTTGGAATTCATAAGTGGGAGATATGCGCAAAACAGTGCTGAAAGGTTTGGAATCCCTACAATGTAGCATTTTTCCATGAATTTCTTATCTTTTTCTTCTCTTTTCTTCTTCCTTTGTTCCTACAACACAAAACACAAAAAAAAAACTAATTCCTAATTATATTTTACTTAAATAAAAAAAAAAGTAAGTTTAAAGGTATTAATATCATGCTTAATTAAGATCACATCAGAGACTTAGGATGTTACAAAATGGATTAGAGTTGTAGTATGCTAAAGATGGAAAAATAATTAAACCTAAAGAAAAGTACACATTAATTAAGCAGCAAAGATTAGTTGTATGAATGGATCAAAAAATTGAAATTTCCAGATAGGTATGCCTCCACCTTGTCAAGGTGTGTTGACATGAGAGAAGCAAAGTTGTTTGGTATGAAAAGTTATGATTTCCATGTGTTTATGAAATGTTTGCTCCCAATAGCATTCAAAGCATAACCAAAGCCTATATAGAACATACTCATAGAGTTTAGTTAGTTCTTTTGAGAATTAACTTTGTCATTGTTGCGAGAGGATACTTTATGCGTGATGGAGCAAAACTTTCCAATCATTCTTTGCAAACTAGAACAAATTTTTCCTCCAACTTTCTTTGACTCGATGGAGCACTTTCCAATTCATTTGCTATACAAAGTAAGGATTGGAGGTCCATTGTAATATTGATAGATATATCCATTTGAAAGGTGGAGTCATGTATCTTTTTTGTTTTCTTATAAATTATGGCATTGTATTCATTGTACTAAATGTATCAATTAAGTGTATTAGGCTTATTCGTACATTGAAAGACAAGGTGATAAACACAGCTACAGTTGATGGTTCTATTAGTGAAACTTATCTAATGGAGAAGACCTCTACATTTGCATCCTACTATTATCCACCTGATGTTCATGCAGATGGACTAAAGTACCACAAAATGAGGATGGAGGCAAAGGTTGTCCAATTAAACTACCGTTCTTTATCTTTAATTATCCTGGCCATTCTTTTGGAAGATGTATAAACTGCACACTTATATGTTCTTCTAAATTATCCTAAGGTGGAGTGTTTTTTAACGTAAGTGTATGAATTGCTCATTTAAACACACACACACACACACACACACACACACACACACACACACACACACACACACACACACACATATATATATATATATATATATATATCACCATAAATTGCTCTAACATGTTTTCTTAATTTAGCATATATATTAATATGCTACAGGAATGTGGGATGGACAATTTGGAAGTGGATAGAAAAATCTCCACAATGATTCCTATCTGGTTTGAAGAATACATATATTGTATATCTTCTCCTTAATTTTCAAGTATTTGATGTTTTTCTTTTTAGATGATACTAACTTAAATTTTTGATGACTAGGTGTTAAATAACAATGTCAAAGATGCCCTTGTAAAGAGTTTTGCATGGGGTCCTAAAAGAAAGGTCAACATATTATGTAAATGATTAAAAATTTAACACAAATGATCATGGCCAAGGTATGGGTACAATAAATTTTGGTGTATGTTTTCAAGGAGGTACAAATGAAACAATAAAGAATGATCATTACAGGGTCTTAACAAACATTATTGAAGTACACTATTCAGGATGGCTTATAACGATGCTAGTTTTATTCAAATGTGCTTGGTCTGATCCTACCCGAAATCATGGATGGGATTATTGAGATTAGAACATCTAAGAGATATAAAAATTATGATCCCTTTATATTTGCACAACAACCAATGCAAGTCAACTATACAAAATATCCCAAAGGGAAACATGATTAGTTAGTAGTGATAAAAACCAAGGCACGAACCACAATAGAAACTAAAAGGCTTGAAAGTAATGCTTTATACCAAGAAGAATCATTAATGTGATTGTCCGTAATAATTGCAAATAAAAATATCGAGTAAAGTCTTATTGATATCGATGGCTCTATGGATAAAATATACAATCTTTCTTCGAAGCTACATGAAGTAGAGACATATATAGATGTTGAGGAAGAAAAAGAATGGGAAGAAGAAGAATATGAAGAAAATGATAATGATGAAGAAGATGTTTAGGTATTGTTAGCTTTCTTCATTTACTAAGTGCATTAGGTAGATCATATATTACGTATTGTTGAAGTAGGTTATAAATCTATAGTAATATAGTTGTGAACTTTTTTTATCATTGTCTATTGTAATTATGTGTATTTTTTATTATGGAATTGTAATCAAACTTAATAAAAATTTATCATTATCTTTTGTCTACATATGACAGGTAGAGGAAGAGGTAGAGGTAAAGGGTGAGGACAAGATATCTCTCAACCATCTACATTGCTAGAGATATCTCATATAGCTACCTCAGCTCAATTTCACCACACCTAAACTGGACATACACCTACATCATCTCCCTATCCCTAAACTTGCCATACAGCTACCATATCTCCACATTCATAAGCAAGGCAATTAGTTGCCTTATCTCTTCATCTTTTGAGTATAGTTGCCCTTACCTCACCTTAACATACCGTATATGCTCCGTCCCTTAGTTCATCCACATGTACAAGCATTGAGACAACTTTTTTAACACCATAGGATATTTGATGGGGAACAAGAGACATAGATTGTCGAATTTGGATTAAATCAGCACTTGGGAACATGTAAGTCATATGTATGTTTTTTTATTTGTTATTTATATTTAACTTGGTGACTATACTTTCATTTTTTACCCTAAATTTCCAACAAAAGCTGTCATCACAATGATTTTCAAGAAATGTTTTTGAAGGTGCTTGGTCTAACTAGGGAAATGTGGATGACAATACCACTAAATACAGTTTGATGAGTTCAGGGTAATATGTCACACCTCCTACCATATTTATTGATATATTTTAAAAAAGTGTAAATGTTATGTTAATTTTCTTATTTTCTTTATTTAGGCAAGATTTAAGTGGTTGGAGAAACATCGGCACGATATTAGAAGGTCCTTTGATAGTAGGGGATAAACAACCATAAAAAATGCATTACTTAAGGCGCGTAGTGGTGAAAACTATAACAAATCCATTTTTTTTCTATTTTTTTAAATATATATTTTTAAAGTCCCATGAAGTCATTACCTCTTTACTTCTAACTACTTAACTCATAATAATATTCAATTAATTTAACCAAGCATAATTAAGGTTTAAGGTTTACCATTAATACTGATACAATTCTAAGTTCACATACACATCATTAATCAAAATGTCTGTATAAAAGTCAAACATATATATCTATATCTTATTCATCAATGTTGACCAATTCTAGAGATACGGGTGCAGGTGGTTGCACCTTCACTGGAATCTTAGCCAACTCGACCATAAACACCTTATTAATTATTGGGATTTGCTCAAAAAAAAGCAACTCGATTGAATGTGCACTAAAAGCCATATCCATAAAGAAAATGTGCATATCTAGTTTTCTAAATATGATATGGAAATATAGTGAGAATTAAATCCTAGTAGGTTCAACAATAAATCATAATCATCATCAATATTGCTCATCATGTCATGTTCATCTGTATAAGTTACAGTAAATGTCTTAGGTCACATGAATGCACCTTATCTATGCACATGAAAATTGTACAATAATAACATGTATAGCATGAATAACTACTCTCAAAATATTATACGATGGCTATAAACTTATTCTTATATCAAGCTATCCCAGTACATACTTTGAGAAGTGGTAAGCAGTTAGGTGAGTTAGTGGAAAAAGAGGAAGATATGGAGGAAGAATTGAAAGATATGCCTAAACAAGCAACTATAGAAGAAGAGCAAATTAGTGAAAAGAAAAAGGAAGAAGAGCCCAAATATGTGGCTCTTGAATCATACAAGGCACTAGTTCCTTTCCACCAGAGTCTAGCTAAAGCTAAATTAGAAAAGTAGTATGGAACATTCCTTGATGTGCTAAAAAAGCTACACATTAATATTCCATTCTTGGAAGCTCTCTCATATGCCTTCTTATGCTAAATTTCTGAAGGAAATCCTCTCAAATAAGAGGAAGATTAAGGAGTATGCCATAGTAGCATTAACTGAAGATTGCAGTGCATTGATCCAGAATAAATTGCCTTCTAAACTCAAGCAAGTGTGAGTTTTATGCCATTATCTATATGCAATAAGCTACTTCCGGGTGATTTGAAGCCTACCAATCTTTCCCTCCAGTTGGTGGACCGTTCTGTTACACATTCGGTAGGTATATTGGAAGATGTTCCTCTAAAGTTAGGTAAATTCTTCATACCTATTGATTTTATTATTTTAGAGATGGAGGAAGATAACTAAATCCTCACCATTCTTGGAAAGCCTTTCCTAGCCACTACAGGTGCAATTATTAATGTAAAGGATGGAAAGCTTTCTTTGAATGTAGGGGATGAAAAGATTGAGTTCAATTTAAATGACGTAATGAAATTCCCATCTTTAGGTGATTCTTGTTGCATGATTGATCTAATTGAGAAAAATATGGTTGATAATGCAGTAAGTTTTTGTTCTACTGACCAACTTGAGCCCTGCCTTGTGGATAGTCCCTTTCCTTGTGCTGAACAGGTAGAAGCTGATGCATATTCTCTAATGCTTGATGAGAGTCCCATGTTTACCTCAAAAGCAAAAGTAAAAAAGCTGGAATGGGATCTTAATAAAAAATAAGCAACTATAAAGGAACTTAAGGCACCTAAGGTAGAACTCAAACCACTTCCATCCAATTTAAGATATGAATTTTTGGACCTTGACTTTTCATATCCAGTAATTGTGAATGCTGATTTGAATACGGAAGAAACTGGTAAGTTATTGGATGTACTCAGAAAGTTTAAGAAAGTGATTGGGTATAGCATTGATGACATAAAACATAGTTGTCCATCTGTTTGCATGCATCGCATTATACTTGATAATGATAAACCTTCTAGAGAGCACCAAAGGAGACTAAATCCAAACTTGAAAGAGGTAGTCAAGAATAAGGTGCTCAAATTATTTGATGTAGGTATTATCTATCCTATTTCAGATGATGAGTGGGCAATCCCTATTCATGTAGTTCCTAAGAAAGGAGGTATGACTGTTATTAAGAATGACAATGATGAATTAATTTCTACTAGAATTGTTACACGTTAGTGTATATGCATTAATTATAGAAAACTGAATAAGGCCACCTGTAAGGATCACTTCCCATTGCCCTTTATTGATCAATTATTGGAAATGCTGGCTAAACATTCCCATTTTTGTAATCTGAATGGATATTCAAGATTCTTTTATATCCCTATCCATCTAGACGACCAAGAAAAGGCGACGTTTGTAACATCCCTAATTTCATTTCTTTTATTAATAAAGGTACATAAATATTTAATTAAGGAAATAAAACTTATTAAACAATTTTTCAATATCTAAGAAAAAATATCAGACATAGAAATTCTTCACCTTATGTGTATGCATAGGAAATGTTTCTAACATTAAGGGAATAGGTAAAGAGAGAAAACTTAATAGGAAAAATTAGAAATAACTTTCTAAAGAGAGGCAAAATTCTCGGGTAAGGAAAATAAATTTTTGGAAGTAAGTAAAGGACTTAAAATTTCAAGAAGATTGAATTAGGTTAATTTTTCCTAATTCAAGAGTTAGAGTTCTTAAATTTAACATCTCCACCCATACATTAGGCCTTCACCTATAGACACTTCATAGAGTTTTTTTCCACTTCACATGAGTTTCTAGCAAGCCAATTGGATAGCCTAAGCAAGAGATATAACAGACTTGGACTAGGATATAGAAGTTAGACCGATAGCCCAAAAATCATGAAAATGTGACCAACCCTCCATGAGATGTAGAATTTCAGCCAAAGCAAAGGAAATAGGCAAGAATGAGCCCAAATCCAAAAGGGAAAAATAAGAACCATGTGATAAAATAGTAGTGTAATAATAATCAATATTAGATCACATGGCATTAGGAAAAAATATCTACATCTTACACTAATAATTTTTGCAAGCCATGTGATGATATAGTAGGTAATAATGCCTGTAATTAGGACAAAACATCTCTATTCTACACAAATAATTTCAACCAAGCAAGGGAGACTCAAGGGTTAAAAATTAGCCACATAGAAAGGCAAACCTATCATACTTTACTAAGACAAAAGAAAAAAAATGAATCCCTAAATCAAAAGGACCTTGTCTCTTGTCTTAAGAACATTTTATCACGATTTTCAAATACAAATCTCCATTTGCTATGAATATCTTGACTAAGGGAGAGGAAGACAAGAACATGAGTCGACTTTCCCTAAAAAGCAACCAAGTGCATCCTAATTGTGATAAGGTAGACCCACGATTATGAGAGAAGGACCACTTGATAATTTATTTAAGCAAAAACCAACCTTTTAACATTATAATTTTGTCAAAGTGAGGGAGAGGAAAAATAAAAGCAAGGTAGAGTGAGAAAAGGAGAGAAAGAGAGGAGAAGATAGAAAGGAAGAAGAAGGAGAAGTCTAGAGGACTAAGTACTCAAGGTAAGTTAGCTTAATCTCTAGTTGAATCCATCTTTTCTTTTTATCCTTAGGGTTCAAAAATCATCGTCCCTCTCTTATTCAAGCTGCGGGAAAAGCTAAGGGAAGGATGGAATCTTGCGACTTCCTTTAACAAGAAACAAAAAAAAGAATTCACTAAGTGACCTAGGGAGATCTTTAGGTAGGTTTAACAATATCTCTTTTTGAAGAAAAGTTTTGAAATTTATAACATTTATATGGAATTTCGTTCCTAGAACTTTGATGAAATTTACAATATTTGCTACTTTGATGATTGTCCATGGATGTTGCTATATCATGTTACATGTTGATCTTACATGTGATGTATGTTTGAATACATAGGTTGGTGTGGAAGGTTCTTCATAGGTATAGCTATGGGTGGGAAAATTTTAGGGTTATGTGCTGCTATTATGTATATTTAAATGTGGTGAAAAATTGATGGGATATGGTTAGATTGATAAAATGAATATGGCCTTAAACACCTAAAAGAAGACCATGAGAAATTTCTGTTGGGAACACCTTTAATAATACATAGTTTGATTTTATGTTATCCTGAGAAGAGGATGATCAAATAGGTTAAATTAATTTTAAGGAATCTAATTAAAATGTTGAAATAAGTAATCTTATGGTCAGATTAGTAAGCAGTGGTAAGAAACTAGCTAACCGGGGAACAATCTGTTAAGTATGCTTCTGTAGTTGAATTTTTGAGCAACATTTGTAGGGAATTAAAGTAAATGGTTAACATAATAAATATAGATATATGTCTCCCTGATCTATAGGCTCTAAAATTACTTAATTTGGAGTCCATATGAGGGAGATATGACTGATTAATAAGAAGAGGTCAGAATTAGTCTAGAATCTAGAGTGATAAATATAAACATTTTTATTTTCAAAATTTTGGGAATATATTGTAAGGAAGCTAAAGAAATGATAAACATGAAAGTTGTAGGTAATTGTCTTATTTTTTATAGGCTTTGAAATCACCTCAATTGGAGTTTGTATGAGGGAGATATGGTTGAATAAGTGAAGAAAGGTCACATAACACAACTTTGATGTTTATAATTTCTTCAGATTACTTACAAAGTATTCTCAGAAAATCGAAAACAAAAATTATTACATTTACCACCCTAGATTCTAGATTGATTCTGACCTCTACTCATTAATCAGCCATATCTCCTTTATATGAACGCCAATTAAAGTGATTCCAAAGCTTATAACAATCTAAGACATGTATCTACAATTTTCATATTTATCATATCTTTAGATTTGTAACATCCCTAATTTTGTTTCTCTTATTAATAAAGGTACAAAAATATTTAATTAAGAAAATAAAATTTATTAGACAATTTTTAGATATCTAAGGAAATATAATCCTTAGAAATTCTTCACCTTATTTGTATTCATAGAAAATGTTTCTAAACATTAAGGGAATAAATAAAGAGAGAAAACGTAATAGGAAAATTAGAAATAATATACTAAAGAGAGGAGAAATTATTTGGTAAGGAAGATAAATTTTTTTGTGAAGTAGGTAAAGGTCTTAAAATTTTAAGAAGATTGGATTAGGATAATTTTCCTAATTTAAGAGTTAGAAATTTCTAAGTTTAACATCTCTACCTATAAATTCGAATTTCACCAATGGACACTTCATATAGAGTTTTTCCACTTCACATAATGTTCTAGTAATCCCATTGGATAACCCAAGCAAGAAATAAAACATAGACTTGGACTAGGATATAGAAGTTGGACCAATAGGACAAAAATTATGAAAATGTGACCAAGCCCTCCAAAAAAGGTAGAATTTTATCCAAAGCAAAGGAAATTGGTAAGAATGAGCCCAAATCCAAGAGGAAAAATAAAATAAAATAAATTATAATAATAAAGATTAGGTCACATGGCATTAAGACAAAAATACAAGTGGTGTGATAATATATATATATATATATATATCCTACATTTATAATTTTAGCAAGTGGTATGATAATACATGGCATTAGGACCAAACATCTATATCTTACACTCATTATTTTAGCAAGTGGTATCATAATACATAGCATTTGGACAAAACATTCCTATCCTACACAAATAATTTCAGCCAAGTAAGGGAGATTCAGGGGCTAGAAACTTGCCACTTAGAAAGGCAAACCTATCATACTTGTGTGAGACAAAAGAAAAAGAAAAAGAATCCCTAAATCAAAGGGACCTTGTCCCTTATCTTAAGAACATTTTATCATGGTTTTCAAAATACAAATCTTCTTTTGCTATGCATATCTTGACTAAGGGAGAGGAAGACAAGAACATGAGTTGTCTTTTCTCAAAAAGCAACCAAGTGCATCCTAATTATGATAAGGTAGAACCATGATTATGAAAGAATGACCACTTGAAAATTTATTTAAGCAAGAACCACCCCTAGAACATTAGAATTTCGTCCAAGTGAGGGAGAGGAAAAATAAAAGTAAGGTAGAGTGAGAAAAGGAGAGAAAGAGAGGAGAAGAAAGGAAGGAAAAAGAAAGAGAAACCAAGAAGATTAAGTATTCAAGGTAAGTTAGCTTAATCTCCACTTGAATCCATCTTTTATCTTCATCCTTGGGGTTCAAAAATTCACCCTCCTTCTCTTATTTAAGCTGCTAGAAAAGCTAAGGGAAGAGAGAAATCTTGTTACTTCCTTCGAGAGGAAACAAGAGAAAGAATTCACTAAGAGAGCTAGGGAGATCTTTAGGTAGGTTTAACAATATCTCTTTTTGAAGAAAAGCTTTGAATTTTGTAACATTTATGTGGGATTTTGATCTTAGAACGTTGTTGAAATTTACAATATTTGCTACTTTGATGATTGGTCATGGATGTTGCTATATCATGCTACATGTTATTTTGCATCTGATGGATGTTTTAGACATTACGATTGGTGTGGAAAGTTCTGCATAGGTATGGCTATGGGTGGTAAAAATTTTATAAGTTTTATGCTACTATTTTGTATATTTGAATGTGGTGAAAAATTGATGGAATATGATTAGATGAAAGGAAAATGGAAGAGGATGTAATATAATGATGAACTAAAACCTTAGGAAATGATTGGTTAGGAAACTGGATTTCGGGGTTACTAGGGAAGCTTCTGTTTTTGTAATTTTAGGAAGAATCAGCTAGGGAATTAAAAGAAATTTTTAACAAGAAAATTTTCAATCTATGTTTCACGGATTTTAGCCACTGGAATCATTCAAATTGGAATCAATATGAGGGGGATATGTCTTTTCTTTCCATAACCACTGGAATCACCTCAATCGGAATCCAAATCAGTGGGATATGCCTCAATTAGTGACGAAGGGTCATAAATCAGCATTTTTCTATAATTTTCTCTCTATTTACCTCTTCTTTCCTTCTTCATTATTCCTAAAACATAAAACACAAAACTCAATTAATTCATATATATTTTCTACTTAAATTAAATAAAAACTAACTAAAATAATGTTAATAACATGCTTAAATTACAGCATGTCAGAATTTAAAGAAATGGTTAATATCAAAAAATGTAGATCTATTTCTCACAGATATTTAGCCACTGGAATCACTCAATTTGGAGTCCGTATGAGGAAGATATGGGCCGATTAGTAAGCAGTGGTCAGAAAATGGTTAATCAGGGAAGAATATTGACATGCTTTAAATTAAGCATGTATTTAGCATATTTTATGTTTCTTTTTATTTTATTTAAATGATAAATAGATAGGTTTTAATTAAATTGTGTGTTTTATGTTTTTAGGAATAATAAAGAAGAAAAGAAGAGAAAAATAGAAGAAAATCATGAAAAATGCTGATTTCTGACCTTTCGTCACTAACGGAAGCATATCTCACTCATTTTAGCTCCGATTGAGCTGATTCCAGAGGCTATGGAAAGAAGAAACATAGAGCTACAACTTTCATGTTCGGCACTTTGGCCAAATCCAGCGTTTTTTAGGCGCCGCGGCGGCCCGTCATGGATGTCTCGTAGCGCCGCGGCGCCCTTGCCCCAGAACCACGAGCGCCGCGGCGCCCGTGTACGAAGAATGGAGCACCGCGGCGCTGAATGGGTGCACCGCGGCACCCCGTGGATGAAGTTTCGCAGCACCGCGACGCTGAACTTATGCGCCGCGGCGCCGCCGCTCCGGAAGTCGCGATTCTAGGGTTTTTTCGCCTGATTTGAAGCCCAATTGATGGAGATTTGACCTAATAACTTTCCTACTTCGACTAGGAGGGTTGAATTGATAAAAAGGAAGGAAAGTAAGCAGATAAGGCATCTATTCATTCAGCAAAGAATTCATTCAAGTTCTCAACTCTTTTCTTTACTTCTTGTTTAGTTTTCTATGGCCCTGCGCGACTAATTTTCTTTAGTTGGTTGAGGGAGATTGAAACCTCAAGGGATTTGATGTCATTGTGAGATACGGATTTGATTTCATTGCATTCAATCTTAACCGGGTATTGTTTATTCATCTGTTCTTATTTTCTTAATATTATGCATGTGATTGCTAGGAGGCCTACTAGTATATTGTATGTGTAGCTGCCGAATTAGGTTTTGAACAAAGCTTTTATTACTTGATTCGTGAAGCAAATAGGATTAAGGATTTTGGATTATAAATCGTTAATCCTATGATGAATATCAACTAAATTGAATATAACCGATGTGCTTGTATTCGTTTAGCTCTATTAGTTTCTCTTGTTCTTCATGCGGTTAATAAGTTATGCTTTACCGATGTGCTAAAGGATTGCTCGTTAATTAGAGTATAATTAGTGCGATTGTCATTAATTTACTAGGCTTAAGGAGGAACTGGGATAGAATCCCAATGATAGATATTTGGTTTAAGATTGATAATTTTGTCAATGATCAATGCAATCCCTTGATGGTGAATATCGGCCGAAACCAACGCTTTTCTCATTAATCACTTTCTCTCAATTATTTTTGCTATTGTTTACTTAATTTTAATTGCGACTCTCAATCCCCCCTTTCTGAATCACATAAGGTAATTCCAGTCTCTGTGGGATCGATCCTTACTCCCACTACTACAGGTTAGTGTTGAGGTAAGGTTTTAATTTGGGCGTGCCTGCGACAGTGCGCACCAAATTTTGGCGCCGTTGCCGGGGACTGCGTCATTACTTTTGTGATTTTTTTTTTATGCCTGTGACTCGTTCTTCTAATTCTCGAGATTTACAGTTCAATCCAGATATTGGAAAATCTGTATACAGGCACAGAAGAGGAATTCAAGAAGACGTTGATCAGGATAAGGAGGAAGTGATCATGGCCAGACACCCCACTTTGAAGGAGCTTGCAGCTCCAGATTTGCATCAACAACCCTTATGCATTACTTTCCCTAATCTTGATGATAATGTGAATTTTGAATTAAAATCTGGATTAATTCATCTCTTACCTAGTTTTCATGGTCTTGCAGGTGAGGACCCGTATAAACATCTAAAGGAGTTCCATGTGGTTTGTACCAGTATGAAGCCCCCTGGAGTAACTGAGGAACAAATTAAACTTAGGGCTTTTCCTTTTTCTTTAAAAGATTCAGCCAAGGATTGGTTGTATTATTTACCCTCTGGTACTATTACTACTTGGAATGAGATGAAAAGAATGTTTTTAGAACGTTATTTTCCTGCATCTAGAGCCGCCATTATTAGGAAAGAAATATGCGGCATTAGGCAATTGCATGGTGAAACCCTTTATGAATATTGGGAGAGGTTTAAGAAACTTTGTGCAAGCTGCCCACATCATCAGATTAGTGAGCAGCTACTAATCCAATATTTCTATGAAGGCCTTTTGCAGGGAGACAGGAGCATGATAGATGCAGCTAGTGGAGGAGCACTAGTAGATAAAACTCCTGAGGCAGCCAGAATTCTCATATCAAATATGGCTGCCAATTCACAACAATTTGGCGTTAGGCATGATCCTCCTGTTAGACATGTCCATGAGGTAAGTACAACTTCTCTTCAGAATCAAATATCTGAACTTACTTCTCTTGTGTGCCAAATGGCTACAGGTACACTCCAACAAGTTAAAGTCTGTGGGATATGTTCAGCAACAGGGCACCCTACTGATACGTGCCCTACACTTCAAGAGGAAGCCACAGAACAAGCTAATGCTGTAGGAGGTTTTCCTGGCCAACCAAAGAGGTATGATCCATATGCTAATACATACAATCCTGGATGGAAGGATCATCCCAATTTCAGATATGGGAATGCACAAAATAGGCCTGCAGGACAGAATTTTCAACAAAAGCAACAGACCTATTATCCTAAACAAAATGCATCCCAGGAGCATCAGGTAAGTAATCCATTGGAAGATATTGTGAAGACTCTTGTGCATAGCTCTCATCAATTTCAGCAAGAGACAAGAGCTAGCATTCAGAACCTGACAACTCAAATGGGTCAGTTAGCAACCACAGTGAGTCGACTGGATGCTCAAAACTCAGGTAAGTTACCTTCACAAACTGTGGTGAATCCTAGAGAAAATGTCAGTTCAATTATTTCAATAAATGGTGAGGAAATTGAAAGTCCACCATCTGTTTCTTCTCCTAAAAAGCAAGAAAAATCAATTAAGGAGAATGAAGCAACTACAGGTAAGTCTCTTTCTAATTTAAAGTATGAAGTAGTGCCTCCTTTTCCAGAAGCTCTTAAAGAGAATAGGCTAAATGAGAAAACCTCTGAATTGTATGACATCTTTAGAAAATGTGAAGTTAATCTTCCCCTTCTAGATACCATTAAACAGGTGCCAAGATATGCAAAGTTCTTGAAAGAACTATGTACTCAAAAAGAAGGGCAAAAATTAAAAGATTTTGAAAAGATTCATATGAGTCAGAATGTATCTGCTATGATACAGACAAAACTCCCCACTAAATGCAAGGATCCAGGTATGTTTACTATTCCATGCAAAATTGGGGGAAATCGCATTGAAAAGGCTATGTTAGATTTAGGAGCTTCCATCAATGTTATGCCATATTCTGTATATACATCTTTGAATTTGGGACCTTTGAAATCTGTAAATTTGATAATTCAACTAGCAGATAGGTCCACTACATATCCTAAGGGAATAATTGAGGATGTCTTGGTGCAGGTAGATGATTTGGTGTTCCCTGCAGATTTTTATGTGCTTGACATGGACAATGGGGATTTTACTTCTCCAATATTATTAGGGAGACCATTTTTGAAAACCTCCAAAACCAAGATAGATGTTCACAATGGCACACTCACTATGGAATTTGACGGTGAAGTAATAAAATTCAATATGTATGAAGCCATAAAATACCCAAGTGATGATACTCCTGTCTATTCCATTGATGTGCTTGATTCATTAGCATACGATGTGTTTGAATTAGATGAAAAGGATAAAATGGAGGAAAGTGTGAACAAATCTATAGCAGCAAATGATGGTGAGATAAACTTAGATGAAAAAAACAAAGGAGAAACTGGCTGCACTCAATGATTCTTCGAAAGAACCACCAAAGGGTAAGATTTCTTATATGGAATTATCAAATTTTGATACCATTCTTGCACCTTCTGTTTTGCAGGACCGTGGATCAATTTTGTCATCTCTGCCTAATCACCTGAAATACTTGGAAATAGGAGATGCATCACCTATTATAGTTGCAAAAAGTTTAGGTGTTAAAAAAGAAGAGGAATTGATGCATATTTTTCAAGAAAAAAGAAATGCCATTATAAGAACAATTGCAAACCTTAAAGGCATAGACCCGACTATAAAATTGCATCAAGTTCTAGAAATGAAAGGGGTTGAACCCTTTAAAGGTAAGAAATCGCTCCCTTGGTTAGGTCCACTTGTTATTACTGATGTGCCTTCTGGTTATGCAGTTGAATTTCAAAGATTGAATCAGTCCCAGAAATTTAAAGTGAACCTCAAAGAGCCTCCATGAACAAAGATAGGGAGCTGAGTCGAGCCAACGACGTAAAACAAAGGCGCTGGTTGGGAGGCAACCCAACATCTATTCTTCTTCTTCTTATTTTTCTTTTTCATAATTTTAATTTTTTTTATTCAAAAAAAAAAAAAAGAAGAGAAGAAGCTGTGGACGCACACAAGCGCCGTGGCGCTTCACAAGAGTGCCGCGGCGCCCATCGCCCAGGCTGGGCGAGCGCCGCGGCGCTCCGCGTTTCAGCAGAGAGCGCCGCGGCGCTCTCTATAAGAGGTTCGCGAGAACCTCTTCTCCTACCCGCGGTTTTTGCTCTCTCTCACCCCCAAATCCCTTTTCTTGCCTCCAATCACCCATACTCACCTCCCATTCGATTATATTGCTTGCATAACTTGATTTTTCATCTACTTTTGCAGGATTATACACCTCATATCAGTAATTGAGTCGAATTCAAAGACACTTTTCTAGGGTTCTAAGGTATTCTTGAGCTTGCAATTCCCAGCCACCATTCAAGGCAATTTGGGCAAAATTATTCATAGGCAGATGATCGGCTGTATTAATACTAGAGGCGGATCCCTCTTTGCTCCCAGTTTAATTACTGGTCTATGTCAGCAGGCGGGAGTTAGCTGGGATTCCACTGAGGCTCTCATTCACCCTATGAAGCCTATTTCCTCTACAGATATCCAAAAGTACAAGGGCCATGAAGAAGCAGCAGAGGAGGAGTTAGGGATTCAGCCAATCCCTACAGAGGGACCAGGCAGCAGTTCAGCTCCACCACCATCCCAGCATACCATTGAAGATTTATGGCAGCGCACAGAGTATCTGAGCCACCAACTGCACGATCTGGCCCTCTACCAGCACTCTATTGCACAACATAATCATGCCTGCTTCAGTCAGCTAGCCCATGCCCTGAACCTTCCAATTGCATTCCCGGCGCCTCCTGAACCACCCTTTCGGCCTGACACCGAGCATGATGCGATGAATGGTGACACTTGATTAGGGAAGTTTCCCTGGACCCCTCCTTATTTTATTACTTGTCTCTATTGTGTTTTTTCTTTGATATTCTTACATTGGGGACAATGTATGTTTTTAAGTGTGGGGGGGTCACTTTATGATTCAGCTGGATGACTGTATAATAACTCATACACTTGTGCACTTTTCTATTTTGATGCATTACTATAATTCTATGATGTGTGCACTTTTATTCCTGTCATGAGGTGAGCATGTGAACAAAATTTCAATTTATGGGTTTGTGTTAGTGAAACCAATAGCCAATGATATAAATGTTTAAATTGCTAATAGCTCCTAAGAAACGTAGGAAAATCATAATTATGTGTAATTTTAATTTTAATTTTTTTTTTGCAATTTATTATCCATTTTCTAGAATCCTGAATCTATTTTGCACAACAACTTTGAGTATTTAATTTATCTTTTATTTAAAGAAAGTTTATACAACTTAAAGAAAATTTTTATGATCTCAGAAAGGATTCTAGAACTTATTTGAATGATGCTTGAGGCGAAATCCTAGGTTGATACTATTAATTAGGAGATGATTTAGGCATTATTTGATAGATTGAGCCTTTCAAGCCTAACCTAAGTAATAAAATAACACTAGTTCCTTTATTTTGAGCTTAATGAACTTTTCCTTCTGAAAACCATAACTGAGCCATAAGCCAAAGTTTGTATATCCTTATTTTTTTCTTTACCCTATTCACTCACTCCATGATTATTTTGATGAATATTTGTATTGTATTGCTTTATTTACAAAAAGGGTGGAAGGGTGGAGCAAGGAAAAGAAAAGAAATTTTCAAAAGAAAAAGAAAAAGAAAAAAATTATATGTATATATAAGAACAAATGTTGTGGGTGAAAGAAAAAGAGGACAATGATGGATTGAAGCAGGAAAAGTAGTGTGGGGAGAAAATCTTCCCAAAATTATTGGAGGAAAGCAAAGAGCTCAAGAGATCAATTTTAATCATGTGGTGCTGGGTGACTGATCCTACATTGATATCCTTTGTCCCACCCTTCACCTTGGCCACATTACAAGCTAAATAAAGTCCTTTTGATCCTAAAAGTAGTTTTGACCTACATTAGTGGAGAGCAGCAGGAAAAATAAGCTTATGAAAATCCTACGAAGAGATCCATACTTGATTTCTTGAGATATATAAACTCATTTGAATGAAAGATGATTGAACTGCTCAAAACACACACTCACTCAGGGCTCTAGAAAAATGAATTCTGAATTGCATTTAAATTGAATATTGCACATAGTCATTAAATTTTCTGAAATTTCTTTAAGAGCATTCAATTTTCACTATGAGGCAATATATTGGTAAGACTTTCACTTACCTTATTTATTGAATATTGTTCACATGGTTTAATTTGCTTGAGGACAAGCAAAAGAGCAAGTGTGGGGGTATTTGACATGCTTTAAATTAAGCATGTATTTAGCATATTTTATGTTTCTTTTTATTTTATTTAAATGATAAATAGATAGGTTTTAATTAAATTGTGTGTTTTATGTTTTTAGGAATAATAAAGAAGAAAAGAAGAGAAAAATAGAAGAAAATCATGAAAAATGCTGATTTCTGACCTTTCGTCACTAACGGAAGCATATCTCGCTCATTTTAGCTCCGATTGAGCTGATTCCAGCGGCTATGGAAAGAAAAAACATAGAGCTACAACTTTCGTGTTCGGTACTTTGGCAAAATCCGGCGTTTTTTAGGCGCCGCGGCGCTCACAATACAGCGCCGCGGCGGCCCGTCATGGATGTCTCGTAGCGCCGCGGCGCTGGTTATTAGCGCCGCGGCGCCCTTGCCCCAAAACCACGAGCGCCGCGGCGCTGCATGGGTGCGCCGCGGCGCCCGTGTACGAAGAATGGAGCGCCGCGGCGCTGAATGGGTGCGCTGCGGCACCCCGTGGATGAAGTTTCGCAGCGCCGCGACGCTGAACTTATGCGCCGCGACGCCGCCGCTCCGGAAGTCGCGATTTTAAGGTTTTTTCGCCTGATTTGAAGCCCAATTGATGGAGATTTGACCTAAAAACTTTCCTACTTCGACTAGGAGGGTTGAATCGATAAAAAGGAAGGAAAGTAAGTAGATAAGGCATCTATTCATTCAGCAAAGAATTCATTCAAGTTCTCAACTCTTTTCTTTACTTCTTGTTTAGTTTTCTATGGCCCTGCGCGGCTAATTTTCTTTAGTTGGTTGAGGGAGATTGAAACCTCAAGGGATTTGATGTCATTGTGAGATACGGATTTGATTTCGTTGCATTCAATCTTAACCGGGTATTGTTTATTCATCTGTTCTTATTTTCTTAATATTATGCATGTGATTGCTAGGAGGCCTACTAGTATATTGTATGTGTAGCTGCTGAATTAGGTTTTGAACAAAGCTTTTATTACTTGATTCGTGAAGCAAATAGGATTAAGGATTTTGGATTATAAATCGTTAATCCTATGATGAATATCAACTAAATTGAATATAACCGATGTGCTTGTATTCGTTTAGCTCTATTAGTTTCTCTTGTTCTTCATGTGGTTAATAAGTTATGCTTTACCGATGTGCTAAAGGATTGCTCGTTAATTAGAATATAATTAGTGCGATTGTCATTAATTTACTAGGCTTAAGGAGGAACTGGGATAGAATCCCAATGATAGATATTTGGTTTAAGATTGATAATTTTGTCAATGATCAATGCAATCCCTTGATGGTGAATATTGACCGAAACCAACGCTTTTCTCATTAATCACTTTCTCTCAATTATTTTTGCTATTGTTTACTTAATTTTAATTGCGACTCTCAATCCCCCCTTTCTGAATCACATAAGGTAATTCCAGTCTCTGTGGGATCGACCCTTACTCCCACTACTACAGGTTAGTGTTGAGGTAAGGTTTTAATTTGGGCGTGCCTGCGACAGTGCGCACCAAATATGTAGGGATAGCTTCTCTCATAATTATAGATATATGTGTCATGGATATTTAGGCACTGGAATCACTCAATTTGGAGTCCGTATGAGGCAAGTATGGTCCGATTAGTATGCAGTGGCCAGAAATTGGTTAATCTGGGAAGAATATTTTAGGATAGCTTTTGTGCTTTAATTATTGGGAACATTATGTAGGGAATTAAAATAAATCATTAACATAAATATGTGTCACATATTTTTAGCCACTGGAATCACTTAATTTGGAATTCTTATGAGGGAGATATGGACAAATTAGTAGGTAGAGGTCAGAACCTACCCGAGAAGAAATAACTTGTATTTTGGGGGAGTAATATCACCTTGATTTCTTAATATTTCGCTAAATTGTTCAACATAATAGTTTTAGATAATTGTTTTATCTTTTTATTGACACTAAGAGCTCCTATATCGGAGTTAAAGTGAGGGAGTTATGCTCTAATTAGTAAGAGAAGGTTAGATAGGATGAAAACCTGCATCAAGAAAATAAAGAAATAAAATTAATATTTAAAAAAGAAGAAGAATCTTATAAATGAAAATAATAAATGACTAGTATATGCTATAGCCATTTCCATTGTATGAACTTCTTACCATCTTAAGTGTGAAATTTTGATATGAAAATATTTTATAAAGTGATATTTGAAATGGTTATGTTCATGGCATGACTACCAATGATTTTGGGTAATAATTATATTTTGATGAACATACTTGTTATTGAAATCATATTTTTGGCTATTATTATGAAAAGAAAATAAATGAGCATGGTCACCTGGCAATCCGTGTGGTGCACCAGTAGGGGACGCCCTACCAACGGTTATGATTATGTTAATGAGAAAAGAAAGAGAAAGTGTGTCATGTCGTACGGAGCGAGAAAAACCTGTACCGGAGTGTAGAAAATACTTATGTTAACCGAGGTAGCTTAATATGAGAATAAATTGATAGTCATCATATGATATTCTGAAAATAGTTAATCCTGTCATATATGTCATTACTGTACGATTCTCATGTGCATAGATATAGTGCATTCATGTGACCAATGATATTTGCTATAATTTATATAGATGAACATGATGTGATGAGCTTTGTTGATGTTGATTTATTGTTGAACTTACTGAAATTTAATTCTCACTATATTTCCATGTCAAGTTCAGAAGAATAATTATGTAGATTTTCTCTATGGCACTGGCTTTTAGCCTATGTTGGATCGAATTACTCTATTTTGAGCTAATCCTAGTAATATATATGGTGTCTATGGTCGAGTTGACTAAGATCTCGGTGAAGGTGCAACCACCCACACCCGTATCTCCGGAACTGGTCAACAGGGATGAATAAGATGTAATTATATATGTGTTAGACTTTTGAACGGATGCTATTGATTAATGATATGTATGTAAACTTTGTATTGTATAAATTAAATAAATACTATTTTGAGTTAAGTTGTAACGAGGTAATAACTTCATGGTATTTATTTAAAAAAAAATTGTTACTTAAATGGAGTTGTTACAAGGTTTGTCTCCGAAAGAATCAACTTGGGAGCTGGAAGAAGTTATGAGGAAAAAATATCCGCAATTGTTCTTATTAGGTAATTTCTAAAATTTTGAGGACAAAATTTCTTTTACGGGGAAAGAAATGTAACATCTCTAATTTCATTTATTTTATTAGTAAAGGTACATAAATATTTAGTTAAGAAAAAAAAAATTATTAGACAATTTTTATATATCTAAGGAAATATAATCTTTAAAAATTCTTCACCTTATGTGTATGCATAGAATCTAACATTAAGGGAATAAGTAAATAGAGAAAAATCTAATAGAAAAGCATTTGAAATAACATACTAAAGAGAGGCAAAATTTTTGGTTAAGGAAGATACATTTTTGGAAAGTAAGTCAAGGTCTTAAAATTTCAACAAGATTGGATTATGGTAATTTTTCCTAATTTAAAAGCTAGAGTTCCTAAGTATAACATCTCCACCCATACATTGGACTTTCACTTATGGAAACTTCATATAGAGCTTTTTCCACTTCACATGAGTTTCTAACAAGTCAACAGGATATCCCAAGAAAGAATTTAAATATAGACTTGGACTAAGATATAGAAATTGGACCGATAGCCCACAAACCATGAAAATGTGACTAAGCCCTCCATGAAAAGTAGAATTTCAGCCAAAGCAAAGAAAATGAGTAAGAATGAGTCCAAATCCAAGAGGAAAAAATAAGAATAATGTGAGGAAATAGTAGTGTAATAATAATAAAGATTAGGTCACATGGCATTAGGACAAAACATCTATATTCTACATTCATAATTTCAACAAGTAGGTAATAATACATGGCATTAGGACAAAACATCTATATCCTACATTCATAATTTCAACAAGTTGGTAATAATACATGGAATTATGACAAAATATCCTTATCCTACACAAATAATTTCATCCAAGCAAGGGAGACTCAAGGGCTTGAAATTTACTACCTAAAATGGCAAACCTATCATACTTGATTAAGACAAAAAAAGGAAATTAATCCCTAATTCAAAGGGACCTTGTCCCTTGTCTTAAGAAAATTTTATCATAATTTTCAAAATACAAATCTCCTTTTGCTATGCATATCATGAGTAAGGGAGAGGAAGACAAGAACATGACTTGTTTTTCCCAAAAAAATAACCAAGTGCATCCTAATTGTGATAAGGTAGACCCATGATTATGAAAGGTGAACCACTTGAAAGTTTATTTAAGCAAACCCACCCTTATAACATTATAATTTCGTCCATGTGAGGGAGAGGAAAAACATAAGCAAGGTAGAGTGTGGAAAGAAGAGAAAGAGAGGAGAAGAGAGGAAGGAAGAGGAAGGAGAATTCTAGAGGACTAAGTACTCAAGGTAAGTTAGCTTAATCTCTACCTGAATCTATCTTTTCTCTTCTTCCTTAGGGTTCAAAACTCACCCTCCTTCTCTTATTTAAGCTTATAGAAAAGTTAATGGAAGGGAGGAATCTTGCTACTTCCTTCAAGAGGAAACAAGAAAATGAATTCACTAAGTTAGCTAAGGAGATCTTTAGGTAGGTTTAACAATATATCTTTTTGAAGAACAGTTTTGAAATTTGTAACATTTACATGCAATTTTGATCTTAGAATTTTGATAAAATTTACAATATTTTCTACTTTGATGATTGTTCATGGATGTTGCTATATCATGTTACATGTTATCTTGCATATGATGAATGTTTTAAACATTTCGGTTGATGTGGAAAGTTCTGTATAGGTATGGCTATAGTTGGTAAAATTGTAGGATTTTTATGCTGCTATTTTGTATATTTGAATGTGGTGAAAAATTGATAGAATATGATTAGATGTAAATTAGGAAGAAAGTGGAAGATGACGCAATATAATGATGAACTAAAACCTTAGGAAAGTTTTGGTTAGGAAACTGGATTTTGGAGTAACTAGGTAAGATTCTGTTCTTGCAATTCTAGGAAGAATTAGTTTAGAATTAAAAGAAATGGTTAACATGAAAAATGTAGATCTATGTCTCACGGAATTTTAGCCACTAGAATCACTTAATTTGGAGTCTAGATAAGGGAGATATTGTCTAGTTTGTAAGCAGTGGTTACAAATTGTTTAACCAGGGAAGTATCTGTTATGTATGCTTCTGTATTTGAATTTCTGGGATAAATCTGTAGGGAATTAAAAGAAATACTTAACATGATTAATATGGATATAATTCTCACGAATTTTTAGCCACTGGAATCATTCAAATTGGAATCATCCAGGAGAAAACTGTTTTTACAAATCTCGTTTGTCCACCTTTAAGAGGTATTTATGTCATTCTAGGGTTAGACTGGATGTCTAGAAATTGGGTCTTGCTAAATTGTTGTATCAAGACCGTTGAATTTCTAGTTCCTACTCCATAAGAGGATTTGTAATTGTTGATGCTAAATGCCAATCAAGTCAATCAGGAGTTGAAGAGTGGAGTACTTGGTTTCATTCTCTTGTGTTTATCAAACATAGAAGTCGAATAGAAACTTAATGAAATTTTAATAGCTAATGAGTAAGTATTTCCACCAGATTTCCAGGCTTACCTCCCAAGAGAGAGATAGAGTTCTCTTTGATCTCCTACCCGGGACAGGGCCTATCTCGATTGCACCTTATAGAGTAGCCTTGAAGGAACTACAGGAACTCAAGAAACAGTTAGAGGAGTTATTAGACAAGCAATTCATTAGACTAAATTTCTCCTCTTGTGGAGTAGGAGGTAGAAATTCAACAGTCTTAGTGCAACAATTTAGTAAGACCCAATTTTTAGACATACAATTTAACCCTAGAATGACATCAATACCTCTTAAAGGTAGACAAACATGGTCTATAGAAAAAGTTTTTTTCTATATGGTGACCTGACAGTCTTTACATACAGAGGAAGTTAAGACCTTTTCCTTTATGGGAGTTACTACAGATAGCTCATAAGGGGTTTCAAAAATAGGATACTGAAACTCCCTAATACATTCTTCTGATATAAATGAATGACTAGCACTAGAGTCAAACAACACTGTAAGAGAAATCCATAGATATAGCATGTACCTTGAATCTTTTATGAGGATTAAGCTGCCTCTTAGCTGGTCCGGGTGAAAACTCTTCCTTTCACCTGAGGCCTTTATTCTGGCTGCTTCTCTACATTCTGTGGGCGGGAGATATGGTTGAATTAATGAGTAGAGGTCAGAAGAAGTCTAGAATCCAGAGTGGTAAATGTAAGCATTTTTGTTTTCAAATTTTTGGGAATTAATTAGTAAAGAATCTGAAGAAATTATAAACATGAAAGTTGTATATAAGTGTCTTAGCTTTTTATAGGCTTTGGAATCACTTCAATTGGAGTTTGTATGAGAGAGATATGGTTAGATTAGTAAGTAGAGTTATGAACCTACCCGAGAAGAAATAACAATGAATTTGAGGGAGTAGTAACACCATGGTTACTTAAGATTTCACTAAAATGTTCAACATAAGGGTTTTAAAGAAATGTCTTATCTTTTAATTAACACTAAGATCACCTCAATCGGATTTAAAATTAGGGTGTTATGCTCTGTTTAGTGAGAAAGGAAAATAATATTTAAAAAAGAAGAAGAATTTTATAAATGAAAATAATAAATGATTAGTGTATGTCATAGCCGTTGCCATTGCATGAACTACTTACCATCTTAAGTGTGTAATTTTGACATAGAAATATTTTATAAAGTGATATTTGAAAATGATTATGTTCATGGAAAGATTGTGTTTTACCAATGATTTTTGGTAATGATTATACTTTGATGATAAATTATGGCATGTGAGTATAATGAATATACTTGTTATTGAAATCATATTTTTGGCTATTAACATGAAAAGAAAAGAAAAGAGATAAGCACGGTCATATGGCGGTCCCTGTGGTGCACCAATAAGGGACGCCCTACTCATGGCTATGATTATGTTAATGAGAAAAGAAAGAGAAAGTGTGACATGTCAGAGGGAGCAAGAAAAGCCTATATAGGAGAGTAGAAAGTTCTCACCCTGACCGGGGTAGCTTAATATGAAAATAAGTTGAGGGAAGCTTCTATTTTTAAAATTTTGAGAAGAATCGGTTAGGAATTAAAAGAAATTGTTAGTATAAAAAATGTAGATCTATGTCTCACATATTTTTAACTACTGGAATCACTTAATTTGGAGTCTAGATGAGGGAGATATTGTTTGATTAGTAAGCAGTCGTTAGAAAATGGTTAACCAAGGAAGAATCTGTTAGGTATGCTTTTGTGTTTGAATTTCAGGGATAAATCTATAGAGAATTAAAACAAATGCTTAACATGATAAATATGGATATATGTCTCACAAATATTTATCCACTAGAATCATTCAAATTGGAATCAATATGGGGGAGATATGGTCAGATTAGTAAGCAGAGGTCAGAAACTAGCTAACCAGGGAAGAATCTGTTAAGTATGCTTTTGTGTTTGAATTTTTGAGAAAACTCTATAGCGAATTAAAGTAAATTGTTAACATAATAAATATTGATATATGTATCATAGATCTATAAGCTCTGAAATAACATCATTTAGAGTCCATATGAGGGAGATATGGCTAAATTAATGAGTAGAGGTCAGAATCATTCTAGAATAGAGGGTGGTAAATGTAAGTGTTTTTGTTTTCAATTTTTTAAGAATAATTATGAAGGAATATAAAGAAATGAGAAACATGAAATTTGTATATAAGTGTCTTAGCTTTTTATAAGCTTTGAAATCACCTCAATTAGAGTTTATTTGAGAGAGATACCCTAATACATTCTTTTGATATAAATGAATGACTAACACTATAGTCAAACAACACCATAAGAGCAAATCCATAGATATAGCATGTACCTTAAATCATTTCAGTATTGACCACTCTGGGTGAAAATCGTTCCTTTCACTTGAGGCCTCTATTATGGCAGCTTCCCCACATTTTGTGGGCAGTTCTTTACAAAATAACCCTTCTGTCCGTAATTGAAGCAAAATATCTGATTCCATGTAGCATGACCGGTTATCATGCATAAATCCACACTTAGTACACTTGACTGTGGAAAAGATCTTTTGGAAGGGTCAGGAACTTGCAGTCATTGGCCTCTTGCCAGTACCCTGTCTTTTTGAATTAGATCAGGGCCCAGTAAGTTCTTTTCTCCTACCTCAAACCAACATAGTGGAGATCGGCACTTTCTATCATATAAATCTTCGTAGGGGGCCATCTTAATACTAGAGTGATAGCTATTATTATAAGCAAACTCCACTAAAGGTAGGTACTTATCCCATCCTTTACGTTACTCTATCACACAAGCCTTCAACATATCTTCTAGGTTTTGAATGGTCTGTTCTGTCTGCTCGTCAGTCTGAAGCTGGTAGGCACTACTGAACCATAACTGGGTTCCAAAAGCTTCTTGCAACACCTTCCAAAACCTCAACTTGAACCTCAGATCTCTATCAGAAATGATATTTAAGGGAATTCCATGTAGTCTAACTATTTCTGAGACGTACAACTAGGACAATTTGTCTAATAAATAGTTAATTTTTGTGGGAAGAAAGTGAGCATACTTGATTAAACTGTCAACTATTACCCAGATAGAGTCATGACTAACTGAAGTCTTAGGTAAGCCCACCACAAAGTCCATCGAAATACTATCCCATTTCCATTTAGGGATCTCAAGAGGTTGTAGAAATTCCACTGACTTTTAATGCTCTACCTTCACCTTCTGACAAATTAAATATTTTGCCACAAACTCAGCAATGTCTTTTGTCATCCCTGGCCACTAGTACATCTTCTTTAAGTCTTGATACATTTTAGTGGATCCAGGATGGATTGTGTATTTACTCTGATATGCTTCATGCAAGATCTTAGTCAAACTTTTGTTCTTAAGGTACACAAACCCTTCCTTTATATATGATTACTCCATCTTCCGAGACAAAAAGATCATCTTGTTATTTGTGATCCTGTAAGTATTGGTCATGAGCTTGAGCCTCTTTAATCTTAGATCTAAGATCACACTTTATACTAAACCCATTGATTATTAGCTTCTTTGGGGTAATAGTAGTGACCGGCTTCAAATTTCGAAACTCCTCTAGCATCTGCATCTCATACACCATCTTCTGACCCATGTGCAAATATTTTCAACTTAAAGCATTAGTTTTAATACTCTCCTTTCCTAGATAATACTTTATCTAAAACTTGTAGTCATTAAAAAATTCTACCCATCTTCGTTGCCTCATATTTAACTCCTTCTGATAAAAAAGGTATTTAGGAATCTTATGATCATAGTATACTTCAAATGTTGCCCCGTATAAATAGTGTCACCAAATCTTTAAGGCAAATACCATCGCTGCCAATTCAAGATCATGGGTTGAATAATTTTCTTCATGGGGTCTTAGTTTCTTAGAAGTGTAAGCAACTACTCTCTTGTCTAACATTAACACACACCCTAGCATTTTCTTTGAAGCGTCATTATACACTTCAAAATGTCTTGTGGGGTCTGTGATAATTAAAATAGGAGGAGTGTTCAATCTTGTCTTAAGCTCCTGGAAACTAGCTTCACATTGATCAGTCCATTTGAAAGGACTTCCCTTCTGGGTCAATTTAGTCAATGGCAAGGCTATACAAGAAATGTTTTGTATAAACCTCCTGTAATATCTTGCCAAACCGAAGAAACTTATAACTTCTGTAACCATCTTTGGTCTTTCTCACTGAATCATTGCTTTCGTCTTGCTAGGGTCTACAGCTTCTGCTTTATTGGAAATGACATGTCTGATAAATTTTACCTCTGACAACCAAAATCTATACTTCTCCAATTTGGTATACAACTTTTTCTCTTTCAGCACTTGTAGCATGATTCAGAGATGTTGTTCATGTTCTTTCTCACTTTTAGAATATATCAAGATGTCATCAATGAACACTACCCCAAATTGATATAGGTAGGGTCAAAAAATGTGATTCATGTAATCCATGAAAATTGTAGGTGCATTTCTCAACCCGAAAGGGAATTATGAGAAAATCATAACGTCCATACCTAGTCCTGAAGGCTATTTTTGGTGAGACTATGCATATATTACAGACAGCTGAATAAGGTGACTATCTAAAATAAATACCCTCTCCCTAGGATAGATGATTTATTGGATCAACTGAAGAGAGCCTCCATTTTTTCTAAAATTGACTTGAGGTCAGGGTACCATCATATTAGAATCAAGGAGGAAGATGTACCAAAAATAGCCTTCAGGACTAGGTATAGGAAGATTAAGCTCATGAGTCATACTATTATGTTATGAGAGAAGGTCATTGAGCATAGAGAATCAATTTGGTTTCATGCTAGGTGTAACAACTCCATTTAAGTATCAATTTTGTTTTTAAAATACCATGAGTTATTACCTCGTTACAACTTAACTCAATATAATATTTATTTAATTTAAACAATATAGAGTTTACATACATGTCATTAATCAAAACATACGTACAACATATCAAACACATAAAAATCTACATCTTATTTATTCTGGTTGACCAATTCTGGAGATACAGGTGCGGGTGGTTGCACCTTCACCGAGATCTAAGCCAACTCGACCACAAACATTTTATTTGCTTTTGGGATTTGCCCAACATAAAGTACTTGATCCAACGTGCACTAAAAGCCAGAGCTATAGAAAAATCTGCATAACTAATTTTCTAAACATGATATGGAAATATAGTGAGAATTAAATCCCAGTAAGTTCAACAATAAATCATCATCAATATAGCTCATCACGTCATGTTCAGCTGTATAAACTATAGAAAATATCTTTGGTCACATAATGCATTATATCTATGCATATAAGAATTATACAGTAATGATATGTATGACAGGATTAACTATTTTCAGAATATCATATGATGACCATCAACTTATTCTCATTTCAAGCTACCCTGGTTAGGGTGAGTATCCTCTACTCTTCGGTACGGGCTTTTCTCGCTCTGTCCGACATGGCACATTTTCTCTTTCTTTTCTCATAATCATAATCATAACCGTTGGTAGGGCGTCCCCTACTAGTGCACCACATGGATTGCCATGTGACCGTGCTCATTTCTTTTCTTTTCACGATAATAGCCAAAAATATGCTTTCAATAACAAGTATGTTCATCAAAATATAACTATTACCATAAATCATTGGTAATCATGCCATGAACATAACCATTTCAAATAATACTTTATAAAATATTTCCATGTCAGAATTTTACACTTAAGATGGTAAGAAGTTCATACAATGGCAATGGCTATGGCATATATTAGTCATTTATAAGATTCGTCTTCTTTTTTTAAATATTAATTTTATTTCTTTATTTTCTTGATGTAGGTTTTCATCATATCTAACATTCTCTTACTAATCAGAGCATAACTTCCTCAATTGAACTCCGATGTAGGTGATTGTAGTGTCAATTTCAAGATAAAACAATTATCTAAAACTATTATGTTGAACATTGTAGCGAAATATTAAGAAATCCAGGTGATATTACTCCCTAAATGTACATGTTATTTCTTCTTGGATAGGTTCTGACCTCTACCTACTAATCGGACCATATCTACTTCATATGGACACCAACTTGAGTAATTCCAGGGGCTAAAAATCTGTGACACACATATCTATAATTCTTATGTTAACCATGTATTTTAATTCCATACAGATAATTCCTAGAAATTAAAATATAGAAGCTGTCGTAACATATTCTTTCTTGATGAACCATTTTCTGACCTTTGACTACTAATCAAATCATATCATCCTCATATGGACTCCAAATTGAATGATTCCAGTGGAGAAAAATCCATGACACACAAAGCTATAATTCTTATGTTAACCAGTTATTTTAATTCCATACAGATAATTCCCAAAAATTAAAATATAGAAGCTGTCCTAACATATTCTTCCCTGATGAACCATTTTCTGACCTTTGACTACTAATCAGCTCATATCTTCCTCATATGGACTCCAAATTGAATGATTCCAGTGGCTAAAAATCCATGACACACATAGACATAATTCTAATGTTAACTATTTATTTTAATTCCATACAGATAATGCTCAGAAATTAAAATACAGAAGCTGTCCTAACATATTCTTCCCTGATGAACCATTTTATGACCTTTGACTACGAATCAGCTCATAGCTTCCTCATATCGATTCTAAATTGAATGATTCTAGTGGATAAACATCCACGACACACATAGCTATAATTCATATGTTAACCATTTATTTTAATTCCATACAGATAATTCTCAGAAATTAAAATACAGAGGCTCTCCTAACATATTCTTCCCTGATGAACCATTTTCTAACCTTTGACTACTAATCGGACCATATCTACCTCATATGGACTCCAAATTGAATGATTACAATGTCTAAAAATCCATGACACATATATCTGTAATTCTTATGTTAACCATTTATTTTAATGCCCTACAGATAATTCCCAAAAATTAAAACACAGAAGCTATCCTAACATATTCTTCCCTGATAAACCATTTTCTGACCTTTGCTTACTAATAGGACCATATCTACCTCATATGGATTCCTAATGGAATGATTCCAGTGGCTAAAAATCCGTGACACATATATCTGTAATTCTTATGTTAACCATTTATTTTAATTGCCTACAGATAATTCCCAGAATTAAAACATAGAAGCTATCCTAACATATTCTTCCCTGATGAACTATTTTCTGACCTTTGCTTACTAATCGGACCATATCTACCTCATATGGACTCCAAATTGAATGATTCCAGTGGCTAAAAATCTATGACACATATATCTTTAATTCTTATGTTAACTATTTATTTTATCCCTTCAGCTAATTCCCAAAAATTAAAACACAAACGCTTAAAATTCTGCCACCCATAGCCATACCCATGCAGAACTTTCTATACCAGTCTAAGTATTCAAACATACATCACATGCAAGATCAATATGTAACATGATATAGCAACATTCATGACCAATCATCAAAGCTCTAAGATCAAAATCTCATATAAATATTATATGTTTCAAAAGTTTTCTTCAAAAAGAAATATTGTTAAACTTACCTGGAGCACTTATTCCCCTAGACTTCTCCTTCCTCTTTCTTCCTTTCTTCCTCTCCTTTCCTCACTCTACCTTGCTTCTATTTTTTCCTCTCTCTCACTTGGACGAAATTAAAATGTTGTAGGGGTGGGTTTTGCTTAAATAGACCACCAAATAATACACCTTTCATGATCATGGGTCTACCTTATCACCATTAGGATACACTTTGTTGAATTTTTGGAAAACAAACAACTTATGTTCTTGTCTTCCTCTTCCTTAGTCAAGATATGTATTGGAAAAGGAGATTTGTATTTTGAAAATTATGATGATATGTTCTTAAGATAAGGGACAAGGTCTCTTTGATTTAGGGATTCATTTCCATTTTCTTTTGTCTTAAACAAGTATGATAGGTTTGCCTTTTTAGGTGGCAAATTTTTAGCCCTTGAATCTCCATTATTTGGTTGATATTATTTGTGTGGGATAGGAATGTTTTGTCCTAATGCCATGTATTATCATACCACTTGCTAAAATTATGAGTGTAGGATATAGATGTTTTTGTCCTAAAGCCTTGTTTTATCATGCCACTTGCCAAAATGATGAATGTAGAATCACACCACTTGCTAAATTTTTGTCTTAAAAGTAACCTAATCTTTATTATTATTACATTATTATATCATCACCTAATTTATTTTATTTTATTTTTCCTCTTGGATTTGGGTTTATTGCTACCCATTATGGGCTTATTCCTACCCATTTTCTTTGCTTTGGATAAAATTCTACCTTTCTTGGTGGGCTTGGTCACATTTTCATAATTTTTGGGCTATTGGTGCAATTACTATATCCTAGTCCAAGTCTATGTTTTATTTCTTGCTTAGGTTGTCCAATGGGCTTACTAGAAACTTATGTGAAGTGGAAAAACTCTATATGAAGTGTCCATAGGTAAAAGCCCAATGTATGGGTAAAGATTTTAAAGTTAGTAATTTTAGTTCTTGAATTAGGAAAAATTACCCTAATCCAATGTTCTTGAAATTTTATGACCTTTACTTGTTTCTAAAAATTTATCTTCCTTATCCAAGAATTTTGCATCTCTTTAGTATGTTATTTCTAATTGTTTTTCCTATTAGGTTTCCCCTCTTTATTTGTTCTCTTAATGTTAAAAACATTTTCTATGCATATACATAAGGTGAAGAATTTCTAAGGATTATATTTCCTTAGATATCTAAAATGTTGTCTAATAAATTTTATTTCCTTAATTAAATATTTATGTACTTTTATCAATAAAAGAAACGAAATTAGGGATGTTACACTAGGAAGGTCAACCATCAATGCAATTTACTTACTACGGAGATTGATTGAAAGATATTAAAGGAAGCAAAAATTTTTACATATGATTTTTATTGATTTGGAAAAGGCATATGATAGAGTATTGAGAGAGGTTTTATGGAAGGCTTTAGAGAAGAAAATGGTACATATTATGTATATTCGAGCAATCAAAGATATGTACGATAGGATCATGAATTGCGTGAGAACACAAAATAAGGACACAAAGGATTTTTCAACAACTATAAGACTACATCAAGGGTCATCTCTGAGTCCATATCTTTTTAACTTATTTTTTCACATAGTTACTAAACATATACAAGATTTGGGGCCTCAATATGTGATTTTTGCAGATGATATAGACTTAGCCAGTAAATCAAAAGAGGAAATAAATATGAAGTTAGAGTCATGGAGACAAGTTTTGAAAACTCATGGCTTTCGTATAAGTAAAAATAAAATAAAATATATGGAATGTAATTTTAGTAAGAGGCGAACAAATACGATTTTAGAAGTAAAACTTGGAGACCATATATTAAAACAAGTCATAAGTTTTAAATATCTTAGGTCCATTTTACAAAATGATGATGAAGTAAAGAAGAATGTAAACCATATGATTCAAGTGGGATGGATGAAATGAAGGAAGACTTCAAGTATCATTTGTGATAGAAAAGTGTCGCTCAAATTTAAAGAAAAGTTCTACCGTATAGCTATAAGTCTTGCTATAGTGTATGGTATTGAATGTTAGGCAGTTAAAAGATAATATGAAGATAAACTCAATGTTGCATATATAAAAATGTTGCGCTGGATGTGTTGACACACTAGAAGAGATATGATTAGAAATAAGTGCATTAGAGAGAAAGTTAGGGTAGCACCTATTGTGGAAAAGATGGTGGAATCTCACTTATGATGGTCTGACCATGTATGGAGAAGACCTGTAAAAGCCTTACTGAGAAGAGTAGATCAGATGGAGAGCAGCACGATATTTAGAGGTAAATAAAGGTTAAAGAAAATAGTAGGTGAAACGATTAAGAAAAATTTAACAACTAATAATATATCTATTGATCTCATTTATAATAGGACATTGTAGCATCGTTCGACTCATGTAGTCGACCCCACCTAGTGGACAAAGGCTTAGTTGTTATTGTTGTTGGCCTTAGCCTTTTTTCAAAAAAAGAAGAGTAATTTGGATATTAAAAAAATTCCTTGAGGGCATTTTTGTCTTTTACCTACTTACACTTTCCCCTTAACTCTAAATGCCTCCATTTTTTTTTGGAAAGGAAATCACAGGAGGAGAGGGATTTTGCCCCTCCATTTTCCCTCCCTTCCCCTATAACATCCCTCAATTTATTTATAATAAATAGCATGTAATTTTAGCATTGAAGTGAAGGAAAAAGAACAAAATCTAATATCGAATAAAACCCTAGGAATTAATAAAAGCCTTAAAATGACAAGATGACCAAATAGCAAGAAAAGAAAACTGTGGCTAGCATAATTATGATAAAGTGGGCCAAATTGAGTTGGTTTTCTTTTTCCCTAGGTAGTTATCCCCAATAAATAAAAGGGAAGAATTTTTGTTTTTCAAGAAAATCTAGAAGGGAAAAATCATAATTTCCTAGCCTCTTAAAGTAGGGTCAAGCATTAAGAGACAAACCAGAGATATGTGGTGAGTGTGCTTCTAAAGTCCACTAGTGTTCCCCTTAAGAGAAGATTAATGCATTTGGATTTATTAGGGAAGCCAAACATGGACTTAGTTAAGGGATGGTTGGAATGTAATAGAATGGCATGCTTGTAAATTTGATTCGGTTGAGGAATATAGTTGGAAGGGGGAAAGTAAGCTTCTAGAACATTTAATTTTTTAATAATTTCTTGGTGACTTCATGAGGAAGTCAACCAAGGGGAAGGGGAGGCAAAAAGTGCAGAGGAAGAAGAGAAAGGAAGATAGATAAAGAACAAAGAAATAGGCAATAAGAAGAAAAACCAAGGTGATTCTTGTATATTCAAGCCTTAGTTCACTATTTTATTAATCTTAAATGCTTCAAAAACTGATTTTTATGGTGAATAATGCAAAAACTTATGAGAAAGAAGAAGTAGAAGTTGATTCAGGGAAGAAGCTCCAAAGGGACTCGAATAGGGTATAATAGAAGTAGATATTTTGGTAGGTTTAACATTAAGCTCATCTTGAAAATTTCCATGAATTAATTATGTATATATGTATAATTGTGTATATATTTGCTTCTTGAAGTTAGTTAATGGAGTTTGAATGTGGGTTTTAGGGTTTGACCATATAAATAGGGTTGTGTATGGTAGAATATGAGAAGAGAACATTTTTGTGGGATCTCGAAGTTAAACAACCTCTTTTGTATGTGTATATACCTGATTAAGGACCTGAATATTGGTATATAACTTCCTTGGTGGCTGTTTTGGTATTTGTATGGCTGTATGGGAGTGTATAAAATAAGAAGGGAGATAAATGTGCACAGAACACAGCCATGTTTTGCGTGGGTGAGAGTTCATGTAGCATAGAGCATGGCCATATTTTAGAACATGGTCAGGCCATGTTGGGTGCTGGTTTAGTGTAATTCAACCTACATTCTACCCTAAATGAACATTATTAAATGAAGGGTAATTATAGAACTTAAATCAAAGAAGAACACCTTCAAAAGTGATTGCTTTGCAACACTAATTTCCTTATTCTTTACCTTGTACAATACATACATGATGTGATGTTGTGCATGCTTGTAAGATATGATGCATGCTTGATGTTATAAGTATTAATACATATTTGTTAAATGATGTAATGATGAATGTGGTTGATGCATAATCCCATTGAGATGATGATGGTAAGCATGATACTAATGATGAATTATTTGATGCATACTTGATATGTTGATGTGACAAGAAGAATGATGTGATGCATATGGTTGAGTAGAAAAGAAAACTAATAATATATGAGATGGAATTAGATGAAACTTTGGGATGACCCTAGGACACCCTATTAGCCTTGAGTGAGCTAAGGGGGAGTATCGCCACTCTAACCATGTAACAGTGGTGTATGAGTAGTAGATGAGTGAATGACTTATATTACCTTGTTACTAAGACAAAGACGAATGAAGGATACACAACCATTATGCATAATATTCATTATATTGTAAATTACGATTATCAAATATTTGTGCATAACTTAGTTATTTATGCTATCTATAATTAACTTGTTGTTATAGAATATTGATGTTTTCTATAGCTTATACATCTGGACATAACACTGTGATTTTTACTTATTATATGACATGTTTAATGTTGAATCTATTGAGACTTTGTTCTCATTAATGTTAGTGTTATGTTCAGATGAAAGTAGGTAAGATGCCAGCAGTCTTCCTGGCATTGATATTAGAGTTTCAGATGGTGGAGATACCTTACTTGGGTCAATTCACCATTCTACAAGATATCATAGTAGTGAACATTGTGGAGATCTCAGTGCCAGCACCACCCCTTCGCCCTTTACACCTCAGGGGTGAAATGCTAGGCATGATCTAATAGTAGTAGAATGTAAAGTATGTAACTATGTAACTAAGTGTACCCTTTTGAAGGAGTAGCCCCTGATACTTCTCGATTTTGATGACATGAGTAGTATTCAAGGTTACTTCTATATAAACACTAATAACTGATATAACCCTTTTGATATGATGAGAATGATAAATGCAATGTTTTATATATGCATGTTAATTGATGTTTTAATTATAGTATTTTCTATATGGATTCCAAGAGCAAAAAAAAAAAAATCCAGCTCTTACATCCTTTCCAAATTTTTGAATCAAACAAGGTACTTTTTTTAAAAATCTCTCCCATCCCCTCCAAATTATTGAACCAAATAATGTACTTTTTTTAAAAAATCCCTCCCCTCCTCTCCCCTCCATTTTGCCTCAACCAAACACTTAATTAGCATCTTAAAGGCGTGTATCAATAGAAAGAAAAAAATGAATTAACAATTTAATTTGTTTACAATGAAATTGTTCAGCTCCATCACCTTCGTCTATTTTAATTTAAATAATTTGAAATAAAAAAATTCAAAAACAGTTTTCAATTTTATAAAATTAAAAAAAAATCTATTTTTCAAAATTAATTTTATTTTTCATATTTGACACTGTTTTTTATTTCAAAAATGAAGAATAACGTTGAGCTATTCCTTGTTTTTCTGCTTTTTATTTTCTCACAAAAATGTAGATAAAATAATTTTTACAAATGGTATTTTTATAAATTTATTTATAAATTCACTTAATTATATTATAATTATTATTTTAATTTTATATTTTAATATTTTAAATTATCATTTGACAAGTCAAGTATTAAGTTTACACTTTTTAAATTAAGATACATGAATTTTTTTTTAAAATTGTTCTAGGAATAGAATTTTTAAATTTGTTTTTAAAAATTTATTTCTAAAATTTGTGTTTGAAATCTGTTTTAAGAAACAAACAAAAAAAGGGACACATTATCAAACATACCGATGTTCTTTCAATTCCTTCCCTTTTTATTATTCATACAACGTCTTTATGGTCAATTTGATATCTTTTATAATGTGATTAAATAGGATAATATACATGATATAATTTTATCTTATATAATGGTTGGTGAATAAAGAAATGAACAATATATTTAGGCTCTTGCCCTTTTTCATTTATGCCTTATTTTGTTTTGGTCATAGTCTTTCTTTTCTTTACCCTTTTTAATTAGAGTCTTATTTTATTTTGGGTCTTATTCCTTTTAGGAAAAACAAATACATTTACTCCTTAAAATATACTCAAATTTCAATTTTAATACATAAATTTTAAAATTGTACGAATACCTCTAAGTTTTCATAAAAGTAAAAATATTAAAAAATTTAACCTTTTTTTTCTCATGTGAAACATTCGTGTTAAAGGGTAAAATAAACTTCACCTTAATTACAATTTTAGGATATGAAATTAAAAAATCATTCTCCATGAAGTTTACCTTACAACTTTTTTACACGAATTAAAAACCATTCGAACCATCTCTTCGACTTTTAGGTTGAGATCTAAATTAAAACTCCAAATTTTGAGTCACGGATGATTGAATTCTTTAATCATGAATACATAATTGAAATCACCTTAGAAATTTGCAAAATTGAACTAGAATTTAGCAAAGAAAAAGAAACTTAAACTTGAGTGAAAATATAATTGAACCCAATTTGAACAAAACCAAAATTTATGGCTTATTTAGAAAGAAAACAATCTAAGTAAAAGAAATACCTAGCCAAACTGACCAAATCCTACTAAAAAACGCGATGATTTTCATTTTCATGAGTAATTCGCAAGGTAAGAGGAAAAAAATCCTCTTTAATGCTTGACATCAAGAAAAGACATGATGTGTAGCTCAAAAAATTTCAAAGTTGCAAGCCCTTATCTAGCACCTAAAACTAGAAGAGAACCCCTAAGGCACTAAGGTATTTCTTCTACCTAATCCATTTTCGCTATTAGTAAGCCATTAATTTCAATTTTTTTAGTATAAATTTGATTTTATTTTCTGTTAACTTTTCAATATGTTTTTCTTTTCTCAATTCTAGCTTGTTTTTGCAAACTTGTGTGGTGATTTCAATTTTAAATTAGGGATTGAAAAATATGACCATCGTGTCTCTAGGTTTGGGCTTTTGCTTACAAGTCTATGAATTTTCTTGGGTTTAATATTTTGTTCTATGTTATTTATCGAAAGTATGCCTTCGGGTAGGTCCCAACCTATTTGTTTAAATATAGTAGTGTTTTGAATTATATTAAATTTTATATACTAAAATTGTAAATAAGGTAAATTTCATGGGATTTAATTGTATTTTTCCCTTTAACTAGTGCCTATCACATAAGTAAAATATTAAATTTCTTGGCTTCTTGATGTTTTCACTTAATATGAAAGTTTAGGGGGGATTTTGTATGTTTTTAAACTTCATCCGCAAAAATTTGAAATTTGGGTTTACTTTAGGAGATAAAATGTACTTTTCCCTTCTTTTTTATTTGGGCACTTGTCCTTTTAAATTTAAATCCTACTCTTAATGTGGGGTTTAGTGTCATGTGGGATTTACATGTTTCTATTTCTTCTTTTTATACGAGGCTCTCTTATTTTCTTATTGGATTTTAGTAATCTCTTTGTTTATTCTTCTTTTTTTTTTGGACAAGTGTAATATCTTTGTTTAGACCTTGGCATAAATAGCTTTTGTATGTCATCTGGGCTCATTCTAATTTTTGGGTTTAATTTTAATTAAGTTTATCTTGATGTCTTGTTGGGTTTCTTTTGTTGTTGGGACACTTTAGGGTCGAAGAGGCTTTAAGGTCAAAGGAGCTCTATCCTTTTTTAGTAACTAAAAGAAATCCTAGCTCTCTTATTATCTAGTATAGCCTTTGACCCTTTGTTCCTAAATTTTTTTTAATCAACAAGAAGGAAATATTCCCTCCTTAAGTCCCATGGTAAAAAAAAACACAAAAGGATAGCCATTATGGTTTTCTCATGATAAAAAAAGAACATAATAACCTTATCTAATGTAAACTGTGCAAAGGTGAAAGTAATTATTGAGTCACTATTAGAAAAGTCTCACATTGGCTAGAATACCACTAGGTGGGAGGTTTATAAAGCCTTAGGCAACCTCACTCCAATAGCTTAGTTTTTGGGGATGATTACTCCCTAAGGCGTTTCCCTCGCATCATTTGGTATCAGAGCCTTAGTTTGTCTTGTCGGTGTGGGTTGGCCAGATCATCGACTGAGGTAGGTTGTAAAACAAATTGTGCTGTGGAGTACCTCGTGATGTATCCTGCATATACCTTGCACGAGGACGTACAAGCCTAAATAGTGGGCAAATGATGTGAACTGTGCAATGATAAATGTAATTATCGAGTTACTATTGGCAAAGTCCCACATCGGCTAAAATACTAGTAGTCCCCATTTATAAGGCCTTAGGCAACCTCACCACAACAACCTAGATTTTGAGATGAGTTGATGAATTTTCTTAAGCCAAGAAACAGAGTGCTTGGTGGAAGAAAGGATCGTCTTGAAAATTCAACGGATGTTTTGATCGCCACGAGTTGCCTTAATAAGATTAAATTCAGTTCTTTGCCCAAGAACTAAGGCTCTTACTTTGTGAGAAAACTCAATTATTATTCATTATCAAAAATCTCTGAATTAGAAGAACATAAAGAACCCTTATATAGTCAATCAATCCTAAAACTAGTAGGAAACCTTTTAAACTCCAAATTGAAATTTCAACATAAAGGCCCTATATCCCACGTACACCTTGCACGATGACGTACAAGCCTAAATAGTGGGCGAATGATGTAAACTGTGCAATGATGAAGGTGATTATTGAGTTACTATTGGCAAAGTACCACATTGGCTCGAATACCACTAGGTGGAAGTTTATAAGGCCTTAGGCAACCTCACCACAACAGCCTAGCTTTTGAGATGATTTGATGCATTTCCTTAAGCCAAGAAACAGAGTGTTTGGTGGAAGCAAGGATTTTCTTGAAAATTCAACGGATGTTTTGATTGCCACGAGTTGCCTCAATAAGATCAGATTCAGTTCTTTGCCCAAAAACCAAGGCTTTTACTTTGCGAGAAAACTCAGTTATTATTTATTATAAAAAATTCTGAATTAGAAGAATATAAAGAACCCTTATATAGTCAATCAATCCTAAAACTAGTAGGAAACCTTTAAAACACCTTATTGGAATTTCAATAGAATATGTCCTATATGGCTCAAACAACACTAGTTATTTGGTCCAACTAAATTAACAAAAAATAAACCCATAATTAAACTAATACTTGGCTTGTATAAAGAATGAACCTAAATTACATTAAATACTAATAATATCCCAAAAAGCATATAACATAAAGCCCATAATACATCTTTAGTTCATGCAAATTTGGGCTCCTTGTTTTCAAGATCCATCAAGCTTTATTTGACCTCTAAGAAAGCCCACCTATTTGGCTTCCAACTTATGCTCCAAGCCATCCTCAAGGCTGCAAAGTGCTACTTGATGTCTTGGCTTGGCCCAATAACTTCCTCTTTAGCCTGTACATCCAAGATCAAGCCCAATAAAACTTCTTAGGCCCATTTTTCCTTGCTCCTAGTCATTGGACCACCTATTCCTTGCAAAGGATATTGAGAACGGTTTAGAATAGATTTGACAGCACCTTGATCACTATCATGATTACACCATAAGGCGTTTTCCTTGCATCATTAATGATGTGAACTGTGCAATGGTGAAAGTGATTATCGAGTGACTATCAGAAAAGTCTCATATCAGTGAGAACACCACTAGGTGAAGGTTTTATAAGGCCTTAGGCATCCTCACCCTAACAACTGCAAAAACCAAGCTATTGAGGTAAGGGTGCCTAAGGCCTTATAAACCCCCCACCCAGTAGTATTCTAGCCAATGTGTGATTTTGCCTATAGTCACTCGATAATCACCTTCACCATTGAACATTTCACATCACTCTTATTACAACATCCTTCACAAACACAAAAAGAAGACAAAAAAAAACTAGTAGCATATGGCATCCTCTTCTCTTCACCCTCATCACGTATCTTCTAAGTCAAGAACATAATTAAAAAAGATTTCCTTTATCTTCTCTTCTCTCTTTTGATAAGGAGGAGAACTTGTTTTTTCTTTCTTGGCTTTTCTTAATTAAATAAGAATTAAGACAACACCTTGACTCCCTTTTATTCTCTTCAACATTCGAAGTGTTAGCTCCAAGGTTTCATTTTTTTAAAAAGATTTTGATGATAAAAAATTATATTAAGTTTATGTTTTGATACTTCATTAGAAACTAAAAGCGATTAATTTATAAAGGATTCAAAGGCATTTTTAATTATTGTTTGCATGATTATATTGCAAATAATGGTATTTTGCTTAAATGCTATGAATGATACTTAAGAAGATTTATGTTTGACTTATCCTAAAGAAGCAAGCAGGAAATAGTTAATGTACTAAATAATCAAATGCATTTCCACTACCTACAAAGAACTTTGAACAAGAATAGGAGAGAAACTCAAGGAAATACTTATCAAGGGAAAGAAGTGGTTGTAACAACTCCATTTAAGTATCAATTTTTTTTTAAATACCATGAAGTTATTACCTCGTTACAACTTAACTCAATATAACATTTATTTAATTCATACAATACAGAGTTCACATACATGTCATCAATCAAAACATACGTACAACATATCAAACACATAAAAATCTACATCTTATTTATTCTGGTTGACCGATTCCGGAGATACAGGTGCGGGTGGTTGCACCTTCACTAGGATCTAAGCCAACTCGACCACAAACATTTTATTTGCTTCTGGGATCTGCCCAACATAAAGTACTCAATCCAACGTGCACTAAAAGTCAGAGCTATAGAAAAATCTACATAACTAATTTTCTGAACATGATATGGAAATATAGTGAGAATTAAATCCCAGTAAGTTCAACAATAAATCATCATCAATATAGCTCATCACGTCATGTTCAGCTGTATAAACTATAGAAAATATCTTTGATCACATGAATGCATTATATCTATGCACATAAGAATCATACAGTAATGATATGTATGACATGATTAACTATTTTCAGAATATCATATGATGGCCATCAACTTATTCTCATTTCAAGCTACCCCGGTTAGGGTGAGTATCCTCTACTCTCTGGTACGAGCTTTTCTCGCTTCGTCCGACATGGCACACTTTCTCTTTCTTTTCTTATAATCATAATCATAACCGTTGGTAGGGCGTCCCCTACTGGTGCACCACACGGATTGCCATGTGACCGTGCTCATTTCTTTTCTGTTCACAATGATAGCAAAAAATATGCTTTCAATAACATGTTCATCAAAATATAACTATTACCATAAATCATTGGTAATCATGCCATGAACATAACCATTTCAAATATCACTTTATAAAATATTTCCATGTCAGAATTTTACACTTAAGATGGTAAGAAGTTCATACAATGGCAATGGCTATGGCATATACTAGTCATTTATAAGATTCGTCTTCTTTTTTAAATATTAATTTTATTTCTTTATTTTCTTGATGCAGGTTTTCGTCATATCTAACCTTCTCTAACTAATCAGAGCATAACTCCCTTAATTGAACTCCGATATAGGTGATCTTAGTGTCAATTTCAAGATAAAACAATTATCTAAAACTATTATGTTGAACATTGTAGTGAAATATTAAGAAATCAAGGTGATATTACTCCCTAAATGTACAGGTTATTTCTTCTCGGATAGGTTCTGACCTCTACCTACTAATCGGACCATATCTACCTCATATGGACTCCAACTTGAGTAATTCCAGCGGCTAAAAATCCGTGACACATATATCTATAATTCTTCTGTTAACCATTTATTTTAATTCCATACAGATAATTTGTAGAAATTAAAATACAAAAGCTATCCTAACATATTCTTCCCTGATGAACCATTTTCTGACTTTTGACTACAAATCAGCTCATATCGTCCTCATATGGACTCCAAATTGAATGATTCCAGTAGATAAAAATTTGCGACACATATAGCTATAATTATTATGTTAACTATTTATTTTAATTCCATACAGATAATTCCAAGAAATTAAAATACAGAAGCTATCCTAACATATTGTTCCCTGATGAACCATTTTCTGACCTTTGAGTACTAATCAGAACATATATACCTTATATGGACTCCAAATTGAATTATTCTAGTGGCTTAAAATCCGTGACACATATATCTTTAATTCTTATGTTAACCATGTATTTTAATTCCCTATAGATAATTCCCAGAAATTAAAACATAGAAGCTATCCTAACATATTCTTCCCTGATGAACCAGTTTTTGACCTTTGCTTTCTAATAAGACCATATCTACCTCATATGGAGTCCAAATTGAATGATTCTAGTGGCTAAATATCCGTGACACATATATCTTTAATTCTTATGTTAACCATTTATTTTAATTCCCTATAGATAATTCCCAGAAATTAAAACACAGAAGGTAAAAAGTTTGCCACCCATAGCCATACCTATGTAAAACTTTCTATACCAGTCTAAGTATTCAAACATACATAACAGGCAAGATCAATATGTAACATGATATAGCAACATCATGACCAATCATCAATGTTCTAAGATCAAAATCTCATATAAATATTATATGTTTCAAAAGTTTTCTTCAAAAAGAAATATTGTTAAACTTACCTGGAGCACTTAGTCCCCTAGACTTCTCCTTCCTCTTTCTTCCTTTCTTCCTCTCCTTTCCTCACTCTACCTTGCTTCTATATTTCCTCTCCCTCACTTGGACGAAATTCTAATGTTGTAAGGGTGGATTTTTCTTATATAGACCACCAAATAATTCACCTTTCATGATCATGGGTCTACCTTATCACAATTAGGATACACTTTGTTGAATTTTTGGAAAACAAACAACTTATGTTCTTGTCTTCCTCTTCCTTAGTCAAGATATGCATATGAAAAGGAGATTTGTATTTTGAAAATTATGATGATATGTTCTTAAGATAAGGGACAAGGTCCCTTTGATTTAGGGATTCATTTCCATTTTCTTTTGTCTTAAAGAAGTATGATAGGTTTGCCTTTTTAGGTGGCAAATTTCTAGCCCTTGAATCTCCATTATTTGGTTTATATTATTTGTGTGGGATAGGAATGTTTTGTCCTAATGCCATGTATTATCATACCACTTGCTAAAATTATGAGTGTAGGATATAGATGTTTTTATCCTAAAGCCTTGTATTATCATGCCATTTGCCAAAATGATGAATGTAGAATCACACCACTTGCTAAATTTTTGTCTTAATACCATATAACCTAATCTTTATTATTATTACATTATTATATCATCACCTAATTTATTTTATTTTATTTTTTCTCTTGAATTTGGGCTTATTCCTACCCATTTTCTTTGCTTTGGATAAAATTCTACCTTTCTTGGAGGGCTTGGTCACATTTTCATAATTTTTGGGTTATTGGTCCAATTACTATATCCTAGTCCAAGTCTATGTTTTATTTCTTGCTTAGGTTATCCAATGGGCTTGCTAGAAACTTATGTGAAGTGGAAAAACTCTATATGAAGTGTCCATAGGTAAAAGCCCAATGTATGGGTAAAGATTTTAAACTTAGTAACTCTAGTTCTTGAATTAGGAAAAATTACCCTAATCCAATGTTCTTGAAATTTTATGACCTTTACTTGTTTCTAAATATTTATCTTCCTTATCCAAGAATTTTGCATCTCTTTAGTATGTTATTTCTAGTTGTTTTTCCTATTAGGTTTTCCTTCTTTATTTGTTCTCTTAATGTTAGAAACATTTTCTATGCATATACATAAGGTGAAGAATTTCTAAGGATTATATTTCCTTAGATATCTAAAATATTGTCTAATAAATTTTATATCCTTAATTAAATATTTATGTACTTTTATCAATAAAAGAAACGAAATTAGGGATGTTACAGTGGTCATGACTGGAAATGCTACCCTAAAGGAGTTGGCTACTCTAGATTTGCTTTAGTAACTCATGTGCATTATTTTTCTACTCTTGATGATAATTTTAATTGAGTTAAATTATGGATGAACATATCTATTACCTAATTTTCATGGTCTTGCAATCGAAGACCCATACCAACATCTGAAGGAATTTTATGTGGTTTGTGCCAGTATGAAGCTTGTAGGAATAACTGAGGATCAAATTAAATTAAAGGCATTCCTTTTCTCCTTAAGAGATGTAGCTAAGGATTGACTTTATTATTTGCCGTTTGAATTTATCACTACATGGGATGTGATGAAAAATTTATTTTTCTAAAGATACTTCCCTACATCTAGAGCTATCTTTATAAGAAAGGAAATATGTGAGGTTAAGTAACACAATGAGGAGACTTTGTATGAATATTGGAAAAGGTTTAAGAATTGTGTGTAGGCCATCCACATCACTAAATTAGTGAGTAGCTATTAATAGAATACTTTTATGAGAGACTCTTGCTAGGTGATAAAAATATGGTAGATATTACTAGTGGGAGAGCATTAGTAAATAAAACTCCTAAGGTAGCCCAAAATTTAATTGCTAATATGGTTACTAATTCTCAACAATTTGGTTCTAGGCATGACTACTCAATAAGGCATGCTAATAGGGTAAGTACTTCTTCTCTTAAGCAACAAATGATTGAACTTGCCTATCCTGTTAGACAATTGGTTGTAGGTGTGACCTAATTAGTAAAAGCAAATGGAATTTGTTCAGTTGTTGGACATCCCACAAACATGTGCACTATTCTTTTAGAGGAGCTTGTGGAATAAGCCAATGCGATAGGAGGTTTTCTTTGTTAACTAAGAAGATATAATCTTCATTCAATACATATAATCCTAGATAAAGGGATCATATAAATTTTAGGTATATGAACCCCAAGATGGGCAAGCCATTAGCCTAAGGCTATAAGTTCCCTCTTAGAGAGGCAATAGCCCAACGTTTAGATTCAGGTATTTCTTTGGAGGATATGGTTAACTCTTTAGCTAACATTACTTCCCAAATGTAATAGGATACTAGGGAATTCCAACACTAGAAAAGAACTAGAATCCAAAATATGGAAGTAAAAATAGGACATATAGTAACCACAATTAGCTTATGGTGAGTACTGTTGCGGGTCCACCAAATATAATACCTTATCTCTCAAACTAACCTGTAGTAGTGGGAGAAATGGTCAATCCTAAAGATATTGGTATTACCTTTTGCGAATCAAATAAATGGGGGTTTGAATAATAAAAGTAAAATAATAAAGTAAAAGAGCATAATTGCAATTAAAAGAAAGTGATTAAAGATAAAAGTGTTGGTTTCGATTGATATCTACCATCAAGGAATCATACTGATCCTTGATAACATAATCAATCTTTAAATTGAGTATCTACCATTGGGATTCTATTCTTGTTCCTACTTACATTCAGTAATTGATGACGATCGCCTCAATTAACCCTAATTAATAAGTAATCCTTTAGCACATCGGTAAAGTATAACTTATTAACTGCATGAAGAATTAGAGAAACTGACAGAGCTAAAACAACATAGATGATGAGTGAGTTTTATACTCATAAAATAAATATTTTCATCTTATCTTGTTGCCATAATTAAGTATATATCTCTCTTATTTGTCTTTAGTGTTGTGTATTTTTCTAGATGGATAGAAGAATAAAAAATAGACTCAATTGGAGGAATCAGAGCTAAATTGTTGTTTTTTGAGAATGATGTCTATAAATCAAGCAGATAAAACAAATTCATTGATGATGGCTGAGTAAGGAGCATTATCATATTGACTCTTGAGACGCATTCTAATAGATATATGCACAAATTTATTCTTGATTTATAACCACATTTCCAAAAGAATTAAAACATAAAGATTCAAGGCAAAACACCCAATGTTGAGAATATGTTTACTGTTTGTAGTCCAGCCTAACCTTGCTGTAATATTTAAGTCACATCTCAGAAAATACATATGCCATATGTATGAAATTTGGTAGGTGGGTAGCTCACACAATTGGGTGCAATTTTCATTTCCAAGTGGTCAAAAAATTCAGATATTAAAAGGGCCAAAAGTGGGATAGAAAAGAATCTGTCTGCTGCTACAGTTCAGCCTAACTTTGCTCTAGTATTTTGACCATAGGTCACAAATTAGGTATCCAATTTGTCCACAATTTTTCTTAATGAAAAGATAATGAAATGTTATACAACTTTAATGTTGATGGAGTCAATAACTTCTGCGAATTTCAAGAAGATATTCAAGGTTCAATTTCGGTGCTCATGATGGAATCCAAATTGTCAACTTTATATAGCTTCCTACCTAACAATTTTGACAATTACCACACTTATCACACCTAATTGTATCTATAAATAGAGGGTTTGAGGAGTGAGTTGGGGGTTGGAGAGAGAGATTGGGAAAGCTTTGTTTTGAGCTATTGTAATGTTCTTTCTATAGATATTTTGTTATCCTTACTTTCTTTTATAATATCATCATGCTAAGGTGAAACGGTGAAACTATTGGTAGAGAAATAATAATTTATTTAACTCTAGTGTAAGAATTTAATGTTTGCATTTGATGTTGTATTTTCCTTCTCATTTTCTTATGTTATGTTTTAATGGCTAGCTGTGCCACCTACTTCTTTTTCTAGTTGTTTAATGGATGGCTTTGCCACCTATTTCTTATTGTTATTATTTATGGTTGGCTTTGCCGCCACCTATTTCTTATTGTTATTATTTATGGTTGGCTTTGCCACCTATTTCTTATTGTTATTATTTATGGTTGGCTTTGCCACCTACTTCTTATTTTTATTTTTTAATGGTTGGTTTTGTCACCTATTTTATTTTATTTTGTTATGTTAATTAGTTTTCTACCTTTCTCATTTTTTTGCATATTTTAATTTTGTAAACTGTGAATTTTGATATATTGTAGACAATACAACAATTGGCACAATATATGCTTGATTTTATTTACAAGTTATCTCTCCTATTTTTTCATTCTTCTTTAATCTTGTGAAGTGTGAATCTTGATATATTGTAGACAACATAATAATTGGCACAACATATACTTGAATCCATTTTACAAGAATGTTTTAGATATTAGTAATACAATAAAAATGAGGTAAATATAATTCATGTATAAACAAAAGGTGAGCTTAAATTAACATATCTTCCGATTTGAACCTTATTCATATAAGAATTTTAATTAAGTAATAAAAGAGTTAAATTTATTTTTATTTGATATACCAAGAATGGATCCCTTAACCTTAGCATGTTTATTTAATTTCAGTACATTAGTTTCTTGCATATTTAATTTAATATTCTTATCACAAACAAAAAATTTGGAACTAAGTTAGAATTATTTATTTTGGATCGAAATTAGAGTTTTATCTCAATTGGCAATCCTCGTGGGATCGACCTCGTACACCACTAAATCTATACTCCAATAGATTCGTGCACTTGTGAGTTTTAATTAAAACAACAACAACAGACATATCGGCTGTATTTAATATAGTCAATCATTCACCATATGTTTAATAATTCATAATCCAAAATTATTAATCCTATTTGTATAACAACTCCATTTGTTTTACATATACATATATGTATTTTTAAAATCCCATGAAGTCATTACCTCTTTACTTCTAACTATTTAACTCATAATAACATTCAATTCAATTAACCAAGCATAATTAAGGTTTATGGTATACCATTAACACTGATGCAATTCTAGGTTTACATACACATCATTAATTAAAAACGTTTGTATAAAAATAAAACACATATATGTCTACATTTTATTCATTCATATTGACCAGTTCTGAGGATATGGGTGCGGGTGGTTGCACCATTACTGGGATCTTAGCCAACTCGACCCAATGTACGCTAAAAGTTAGTCATTAAGAATATCTACATATATATATATATATATGTAGGATGAATATTGACATGTTATATGGCTAAAAACGGTACTGAGTAAAGGATACCCTATTAGCCTGAGTGAGCCAAGGGAGGGCCACTCCAACTGGGTGACAAAGGTAATGTGAGGAGGCAGATGGGTGATGAACTCATTCCCTGATCACTTATTGTGACTATAGTCGATCAGTCACTATACATTAGCAAATCAGTGAATTGAGTATATGGAGAGCTGTGACATGCTTGAGCATTATGTAAAAAGAGTAAATTTTCAATGCATATATAATATGTTAATTATGCATCAACAAAAGTTATGATTTCATTTCAAAAAATTGATATTTTTTTCTATAGCTTATATAGCTGAACATAACACCATCCCTTGTTCTGTGCTTGGGATTATTTGATGGTTAGGATATGAGATCCTCCTAATGCTTTCATGAGAAATATTTTGATGCATAACAATATTTGATTAATGATCATACCGTGTTACATCTGGTTTTGGATATCTGAATGTGATTTGAACTGAGAATATTTGAAATGTAGGTCCCATATAAATGTACTTCCGAACTATATTTTCTATGTGAGAAATTTTAAAATATGAGTACATCCATATGTTGACCTAAGAGGTCATAGAAGGTATTATCTTCTCATTGAGTTGTCAAACTCAATAAATGATATTTTCACATTTTTCATATAAAAATACATAGTCTAATTTTGTAGATAGGTGATCGGTTAGGTGACATATTCTCTAGGTGAGTCTACGTTGTTTCTAAGGCTGACAGTTTTTGAATTATACTGTGTTTGTATTCTAGAGTGTGCTCTGAATGCCATAGGCAGGATCCTTACTTTTGTTGTTACTTTGACATTTATAACTTGGTCTGTATAATGTGTATACATGAGAGAACCTATATGTATCTATTTCCATAACAAAGAATAAGGCTATGCATGTTATGGTAAATATTTGATGGCGAAAAAAAAATGTTTGTTTCACGTGCCTGTAAATTTGGGGCGTTACAGGCGTCCCCTACTGGTGCACCACACAGACCGCCATGTGACCGTACTCGTCTCTTTTTTTTTCTTTTCTTTTCACGTTAATAGTCAAAAATATGATTACAATAACAAGTATGTTCATTATACTCACATGCCATACTTTATCATAAAACATAATCACTACCAAAAATCATTGGTAAAATGCAATCGTGTCATGATCATAACCATTTTCGAATATCACTTTATAAAATATTTCCATTTCAAAAGTACACACTTAAGATGGTAAGGAGTTTATGCAATGGCAATGGTTAGGGCATACACTAGTTATTTATTATTTTCATTTATAAGATTCTTCTTCTTTCTTAAATATTATTTTCATCTTTTCATTTTCTTTATGCTTGGCCTTTTATTACTTTCCTCCTATTTATATAATTTTTAACACATGTTCTCACAAATTTTAAAGGGCATGCTTCTCCAATTTGTTTTCTATTATTACCCTATAGTTAATGAGGTTTATTTAGGGTAGAATAAAATATTGAAAATAATCTTTACTAGCACCCAACACAGCCATGCCTATGAACTCCAATTAAGGTGATTAAAACGTCTTTTAAAAGCTAAGACACTTATCTATAACTTTCATTTTTATTATTTCTTTAGATTCCTTACGAATTAATCCCAAAAAATTGAAAACCAAAATGCTTACATTTACCACCCTGGATTCTAAACTAATTATGACCTCTACACATTTATCAGCCAAATCTCCCTTATATGGACTCCAAATTAAGTGATTTTAGAGCCTGTAGATCCGTGAGACATATATCTATATTTATTATGTTAACAATTTATTTTAATTCCCTATATATATTGCCCATAATTTCAAACACAAAAGCATACTTAATGGATTCTTCCCTAGTTAGCTAGTTTTTGACTAATGCTTACTAATTTGACCATATCTCCCTCATATGGAATCCAAATTGAGTGGTTTTAATGCCAAAATATCCGTGAGACATATAGCCATTTTTTATGTTAATAATTGCTTTTAATTCCAAACCTATTCTTCCCAGAATTCTAAAAACAGAAGCTTCCCTAATTACTGCGAAATCTAGTTTTCTTAGCCTAGCCTTTCTTAAATTTCTAGTTCATCCTTTTATTAATTTCTCTTACATTTTTATTCTAAATTTCCACCTAACCAACGAATTACTCATCTCAACATTTAATTATATTTCTTACTTAATTTAACATATTCCATCATCCACTTCAAAAGAAAAATAGAATCAAACATACATCACTAAGGGTGTTTCTCAATAGAAATTTCTCGTGATCTTCTTCTAAATTTTTAAGGCCATAATAATTTTATCAATCTAATCATATTCCATCAATTTTTTACGACATTCAAATATACATAACAGCAGCATAAAGCCCTAAATTTTTGCCACCCATAGCCATATCTATGCAGAACTTTTCATACCAACTGAAGTATTCAAATCATCCATCACATGTAAGATCAACATGTAACATGATATAGCAACATCCATGGCCAATCATCAAAGTATCAAATATTGTAAATTTCATCAAATTTATAAGATCAAAATCCCATATAAATGTTACAAATTTCAAAGTTTTTCTTCGAAGAGAGATATTGTTAAACCTACCTAAAGATCTACCTAGTTCACTTAGTGAATTCTTTTTCTTGTTTTCTCTTGAAGGAAGTGGCAAGATTTCTCCCTTCCCTTAACTTTTCCAGCAGCTAGAATAAGAGAGGATGGGTGAGTTTTGAACCCCAAGGATGAAGAGAAAAGATGGATTCAAGTGGAGATTAAGTTAACTTACCTTGAGTACTTAGTCCTCCAGACATCTCCTTCTTCTTCCATCCTCTCTTCTCCTCTCTTTCTCTCCTTTCCTCACTCTACCTTGCTTCTGTTTTTCCTCTCCCTCACTTAGGCAAAATTCTAATGTTATAAGGGTGGGTTTTGCTTAAATAAACTATCAAGTGGTTCACTTCTCATAATCATGGGTCTACCTTATCACAATTAGGATACATTTGGTTGCTTTTTGGAGGAATACAAATTATGTTCTTGTCTTCCTCTCTGTTAGTCAAGATATGCATAGAAAAAGGAGAATGTATTTGAAAATCATGATAAAATATTCTTAAGACAAGGGACAAGGTCCCTTTGAGTTAGGGATTCATTTCCTTTTTCTTTTGTCTCACTCAAGTATAATTAGTTTGTCTTTCTAAGTTGCAAATTTCCAACCCTTGAGTCTTTTTTTTTTGGCTGAAATTATTTGTGTAAGATAGAGATGTTTTGTCATAATGCCATGTATTATTACTTACTTGATGAAATTATGAATGTAGGATATAGATGTTTTGTCCTAATGCCATGTATTATTACCTACTATTTCATCACATGACTTGCTAAAATTATAAGTGTAAGATATAGATGTTTTGTCCTAATGCCATGTGACCTAATCTTTATTATTATTTCACTACTATTTCATCACATGGTTCGTATTTTTGCCTCTTGGATTTGGGCTCATTCTTGCCCTTTTCCTTTGCATTGGCTAAAATTCTACCTTTCATAGAGGGCTTTGTTACATTTTCATGATTTTTAGGCTATCGGTCCAACTTCTACATCCTAATCCAAGTCTATGCTATATCCTTTGCTTGGGCTATCCAATTGGCTTGCTAGAAACTCATGTGAAGTGGAAAAAATAAAGTCTATGAGGTGTCCATAGGTGAAGGTCCAATGTATTGATGGAGATGTTAAACTTAGGAACTCTGGCTCTTGAATTAGGAAAAATTACGCTAATCCAATCTTCTTTAAATTTTAAGATCTTTACTTACTTTCAAAAATTTATCTTCCTTACCTAAGAATTTTCTCTCTCTTTAGGATGTTGTTTTACATTTTTCCTATTAGGTTTTCTCTATTTACCTATTCCCTTAATGTTAGAAATATTTTCTATGCATATAAATAAGGTGAAGAATTTCTAAGGCTCATATTTTTTTTTCTTAGATATTAAAAAATTATTTAATAAGTTTTATTTCCTTAATTAAATATTTATGTAGCTTTATTGATAAAAAAAATGAAGTTAAGGATCTTACAATTTTCCTATTAAATCATAATAATGAAAACTTTATTCAAAATATGATTCAGCAGTAGATTGAAATAATGAAGTCACTAGTGTACAACCTAGATATCAATTGAAATAATATTGGAAATAAGAATGTATGAATAATCAATACTCAATTAAAATTGATATAAATAACTCAAATCCACATCACACAATACGTCAAAGATCCTTGAGGTTTCAATCTTCCTCAACCAACAAAAAGGAAATTAGCCACGGAGGGCCATAAGAAAACCTAGAGAAAAAGAGAAAAAGATAATTGAGAACTTGATGCTTTAATCCTTGGATGCTTGGATGATCCCTTCATGCTCTTATTTGTAGGTTGGAAGAGTCCTAAATGAAGTAGGATTGCTTTTAGGTCAATTCCTAGGCTTTTGGGCTTTAATTGGGATAAAAAAAACTTCAAAAATTGTGTTAAAATTGGTGCAACGACGACGAGCGCTGTGACATTATAATTTTTCCAGACTTTACAGAAGCGATCAACATGAAATTTGTAGCCCTGTGTCTCTTAGCTTTCCATAACTGCTGGAATCACCTTCATCGGAGCTAATATGAGGGAGATATACCCAAATTAATGACCAAAAGTCAGGATTCATCCTCCTACACCACGATTTTGATTTTCGAGCTCTGAAGTTGAAACAATTTTATTGGAGTTAATATGTGGGAGATATGATCTAATTAGTACCGAAAGGTCTGAAATCGCTACACTTAAGCATTTTCCATGAATTTCTTATATTTTCTCCTCTTTTCTTTTTCCTTTGCTCTTACAACAAAAAGCACAAAAATAAGCTAATTTCTAATCATATTTTACTTATGTAGATAAAGGTGGGGTATTGGTTCATATGAAGATAAAGGTGGGAACATGACTTTTAAATTTAACCAATATGGTAATACAATTAGTGGATAGGTCAAATGCATACCCAAGAGGGTTAGTTGAGGATGTCTTAGTATAAGTTGGTATATTAGTCTTTCCGATTGATTTTTATGTGCTTGAAATGAAGAATCTTGACAATAACCCTCCAATTCTACTAGGGAGACTGTTGGTTGCAAAGTATTTATGCAATGTCAGAACGCAAGTGCACGTGTCATGACCAAGTAATATAATGATAAGTGAGTATCCTCTCACGAGGAGTGTGCTAGAAACTACTATAGAATGCTTTGACTCGTGAAATGCTGTAGCAAAATTCTATTGGTTCACAAGATTTAATGTTCAGGAGAAATTAAGATTAAAAAAACTAGATAAGGCTTAAATTAAGTTGAGAGACTCTAGGTTATGAAGAAGAAGATATTAGGTGAACTAGGGTTGCTTCAAGGTTGCCATGAACTTCTGCACTCATTTTGCTCTAGAGATTGCTATAGAAATTGCTTCAGTGCCCAGTTTGCTCTTGAATGGGGTCTTTCCAGACTACCATTCCAAGCACTCCTGGGGTTTGGACACGCATCTCTACATCAATCCCAACCCCAGAGTTGTAGTTGAAGCCCTAACTCTTGGGTGAAATGGGATAACCATACATTCCTATATTAGTTATGCCTATACATCCAACTTTTTTCCAGCCTCCACCACCTTTCCAGGTTAATGCTAGTCTCAACCTTCCTCTATCTAATTTCAGTTAGCAGGAGAAGTTAAGATATACAAACACAGTTGAATGACATAGCATTGCTACAGCAAAATCATTTATAAATTAAAATATGCATGTGTTCATTGCAACCCGTCTACAACCCTAGTTGGAAAATTAGTCCAGCCTCATATCTATAACGTCCCTAATTTACGTTACGTAAAGTAAACAAATTTTTTTTTCTATTATTACTTTTGCAATCAGATATTTCCTAAAAAGATACATAATTCAATTCTTTATCATGGGAACAAATACATATAGGATCTCTCATGCATACACAATATACAGACCAAGTCTATAAACATCAGAGTACAACAGAAACAAGGATTCTGCCTGTAGCGTTCAGAGCACTGTAGAATACAAATACAGTATAATTCAAAGACCGTGAGTCTTGGAAGCAACGTAGACTCACCCAGAAAATATATCACCTATCTGCCGAATCAGACTCTAATATTCTTATCTAAAAAATGTAGAAATATCGTGTACTGAGTTTGACAACTCAGTGAGCAAATAATTCCTCCTATGACCTCTTAGGTCAACATATGGATGTACTTATATTGTAAAATGTGTCACAAAGAAAATACAGTTCAGAAGTACATTCATATGAGACCCATATTTCAAATATTATCAAATGAAAGGATATTCAGATAACCAAAACCATATGCACCATGGTATGATCATTAAACAAATGTTGTTATGCTCAGCTGTATAAGCTATAGTAAAATATTATGATTTGAAGGTAAAATCATTACTTTTAATGCACCTGCCTCACTCGGCAATCTGGTCAATGAAATAAAAATATAACACATTTGCTATACGCATAGTGACCTCGACCCAAGTCACAATAAGTGATCAAAAAATGTGAGTACATCACCCTACTGCCTCCTCACATTACCACTGTCACAATGCAATGAAAATATTTGCTATACGCATAGTGACCTCGACCTTAGTCACAATAAGTGATCAGGGAATGTGAGTACATCACCCTCTTGCCCCCTCACATTACCACTGTCACCCGGTTGGAGCGGCCCTCCCTTGGCTCACTCAGGCTAATAGGGCGTCCCCTATTCGGTACCGTCACAAGCCATACAACCAGCCGATATTCATTAATACATATATATACATGTAAAATATCAAGCAACTCGCCATGGGCTTTACGCTTTCCATTCAATCTCATTTATAATATGACATGCATAATTTTCACAAGTATATAGCTTTACAAATCAATGCATCGTGCACATAATATTCACTTTATCAAATAATGATAAATACATTTAAAACCACATATTCAATGAGTTCCAAAATCCATTTCTAAAACCATACTCTTCTTGAACTATGTGCTAGTTTGTAAGTATAACAGATATTTTAACACATTTCAAAAACTTATAATAGTAAATAATTTATAATCAGAAATAATAATAAATTTATAATTCAAGAAGAGCATGGGGCAAGTCATAGAAAGAAATATCTACTCACAGGGTAGGACTCTTGATTGGACAGCCCTAAATTGTACTTTTCCAAGTTGAATTTGACCAAACGTGTCCAAAAACTTAAGAAATGACCTCAGAATCTTGGTCAACGCTGGTCAACGCGCAGGGCACTATTCACCACCAAAAATTACTATTCATCGCCACTATTCACACGGGAATTCACTATTCACCGCCACATAAAAAGTTACCAAATGACCGAAAGAAATACATATCCTAATGTTTATCTAACTTCTGAATCCATCTACGGTGTCAGATTTCTAATTTGAGATCTCTAAGTAAGAGTTTTAGAATTTACCTTTTCCTAAGATTTTTTACTTCAGATCTACGACGATTCAACGGTGGATTTGAAAAACTGATCGGTCAAAACTATAGTATTCTTTGTCTTGAATCCAATAGCACCTTCAATTTTGAAATCGGAAACCAATAGGCACTCCAAATCTTAAGAGAAAGTTGAAGGTTACTATTCACTCACTATACATCTCTCTCTCTCTCGGTTTCCTCCGTCTGCCTCCTTTGCCTCCACCTTCCCTTTTATTTTTTTTTATTTTAAATAATAATAATTATTTAATATTTGATTAATATGATTTTCTTTCATATAAATTCCATTTTTCATCAAAAAATATCCCAAAAATTTCTAAAAATTTACATTCTCAATAACCTTTAGTTGAACTCTAAAATCATGATTTTTTTCGATAAAAATTCAATAAAACAAATTACAAAATAAATATCTTTATACATAATAAAAGAAAGAATATTTCTAAAAATATGACAAAAATTCATTAGAGGCCAGTATAATTATTTGAAGCAACACAATAATTATTTTACTTAAAAGTCTAATTACTTTTAGCAAAACATAATCATTTTTAAACAAATAAAAATATATTTGCTTATAGCAAAACATTATTATTTAAAAATAAAAATTACGGGATGTTACAATATCCAAACTGACTACAAGCATCAGATTAACCAGTATGCAATGAAGAGTAGTACAACTATAGGAAAAGAAAAATGCAGTTTTCTGCTAACTAGGAAAACACAAAAAGAGATGAAGGGAATCCTAAGCAGCAGTCCTCTTCCTTGCTCTTGTGCTTCACCATGCAAGATTGGCCCGTCCTAGGCTAGAGTGTATCCTCACAGCCCACTCCAGTCAGGGATTTCTGGGCTTCCTCTTTCTGTTTTCTTCTGTCACCCGTGTCTTTCCTCTTTCTCTTTCTATTTTTCTACCTTTTATAGGTAAGCCTTGTGGTCCCATTAATGTAGCCTGGTCTGCTGAAATTCTTCCTGCTTTTCGGCCAACACCTCTGCCAGCAGCTTTCTTTCCACTTCTAGTAGTGGAGGCAGTTCCTGTACCTTCCAACAGTTTGCTATGTCAGTTGGGTGCTCCTTTTCACCTACTGGGTAGTGGCTACTCCTGCTGCACAGCTCTGACTCCTTGCCAACTGCACCATATCACAAAAGGTAAGTTTCCCGTCATTGCATCATATTAAAAAGGACTGAGATCACCCCACATCATTCGGTTTGCTGCCTTAATTGCTATGCATGTATGCTGAATTGTCAAAGCAAATGGAATGGGTGATCTTGTATCCATGGGAGGCAAAACATTCTATTAAATCAGGGGGCATGATTGCTAATAAATCAAAATGCATAGTAAATATCCTCAGAAAAGCTTAGAGAAACTCTAATGAATTAGAGTTATCAATTCCACCTAAACTTAAAGGTTTGCTTGTCCTCAAGCAATTTACTCTATCCACTACACCTCTTCTATTAAGCTCCAGCCCCCTCTCCCTTGTATAGTTCCATGTGGTCCTGCTACTAACCTTCACCACTTAGAGTTGTTTCTGTAACAACTCCATTTATGTAACAATTTTTTTATTATTTAACATCATGAAGTTATTACCTCAACTTAACTCACAATAACATTTATTTAATTATACAATACTAAGTTTACACTCACATCATTAATACAAACATTGTACAAGACATACATGTACATATTGTAACATCCCGTAATTTTTAGATATTTTTCTTAGAAATTCTTCACCTTACATATATGCATAGAAATGTTCTAATATTAATGGAATAGATAAAGAAAGAAAACCTAAGAGGAAATATTAGAAATAAACATGTTAAAGAAAGGTGAAATTCTTAGGTAAAGAAAGATAAATTTTTGTGAAGTAAAGGTCTTAAAATTTCAAGAAGATCGGATTAGGGTAATTTTTCTTAATTTAAGAGCAAAAGTTACTAAGTTTAGTATCTCCACCCATAATTGGGCTTTAACCTATAGACACTTCATATAGAGTTTTTCTACTTCACATGAATTTTTAGCAAGGCAATAGGATAGGCCAAGGAAGAAATAAAACATAGACTTGGACTAGGATATAGAAATTGGACCGGTAGCCCAAAAATCATGAAAATGTGACCAAGCCCATTATGAAAGGAAGAATTTTAACCAAAGTAAGGAAAATGGCCAAGAATGAGCCCAAACCCAAGAGGAAAAATAAAAATAAAAATAAAAATAAAATTAAAGTGATGAAATATTGGTGTAATCAAGATTAAGTGACATGGCATTAAGACAAAAATTTAGCAAGTGGTGTGATTCTACATTCATTATTTTTCCAAGTGGCATAATAATACAAGGCTTTAGGACAAAAACATCTATATCCTACATTCATAACTTTAGCAAGTGGGTAATAATACATAGCATTATGACAAAACATCATTATCCTACACAAATAATTTTAGTTAAGTAAGGAAAATTCAAGGGCTAGAAATTTGCCACTTAAAAAGGAAAATATATCATACTTGATTAAGACAAAAGAAAAAGGAAATGAATCCCTAAATCAAAGGGATCTTGCCCATATCTTAAGAACATATCATCATAATTTTCAAAATACAAATCTCCTTTTTCTATGCATATCTTGACTAAGGAAGAGGAAGACAAGAACATAAGTTGTTTGTTTTTTCAAAAATTCAACAAAGTGTATCCTAATTGTGATAAGGTAGACCCATGATCATGAAAGGTGAATTATTTGGTGGTCTATATAAGAAAACCCACTCTTACAACATTAGAATTTCGTCCAAGTGAGGGAGAGCAAAAATAGAAGCAAGGTAGTGTGAGGAAAGGAGAGGAAGAAAGGAAGAAAGAGGAAGGAGAAGTCTAGGGGACTAAGTGCTCCAGGTAAGTTTAACAATATTTCTTTTTGAAGAAAACCTTTGAAACTCATAATATTTATATGAGATTTTGATCTTAGAACTTTGATGATTGGTCATGGATGTTGCTATATCATGTTGCATATTGATCTTGCATGTGATGTATGTTTGAATACTTAGGTTGGTGTAGATAGTTCTGCATGGGTATGGCTATGGTTGACAGAATTTTAAGTTTCGGTATTTTAATTTCTGGGAACAATCTATAAGGAATTAAAATAAATGGTTAACATAAGAATTAAATATATATGTGTCACGGATTTTCACCCACTGGAATCATTCCATTTGGAGTCCATATGAGGTAGCTATGGTCTGATTAGTAGTCAAAGGTCAGAAAATGAATCATCAGGGAAGAATATGTTAGGATAGCTTCGGTAATTTAATTTCTGGGAATTATTGGTAGGGAATTAAAATAAATGGTTAACATAAGAATTAAATATATGTGTGTCATGGATGTTTAGCCACTGGAATAATTCAATTTGGAGTTCACATGTGGTAGATATGTTCCGATTAGTAAGCCAAGGTCAGAAAATGGTTCATCAGGGAAGATTATGTTAGGACAGCTTTTGTATTTTAATTTCTGGAAATTATATGTATGGAATTAAAATAAATGGTTAACATGAAAGTTATATATCTATGTCTCATGGAAATATACCCACTGGAATTATGCAATTTGGAGTTCATATGTGGTAGATATGATCCGATTAGTAAGCAGAGGTCAGAAAATATTTATTCAGGGAAGAGTGTGTTATTAATGCTTTAGTTTTTGAATTTCTGGGAATATTCTGTAGGGAATTAAAATAGAGCGCCAACATAACAATTATAGATATATGGCTCATGGATTTTTACCAACTAGAATAACTCAATTTGGAGTTCCAATTTGGGAGATATGGTCTAATTAGTCAGTAAAGGTCAGAACCTATCCGAGAGGAACTATCCTGTACTTTGAGGGAGTAATATCACCTTCGTTTCTTAATTTTTCGCTACAATGTTCAACATAATAGTTTTAGATAATTGTTTTATCTTGAAATGGACACTAAGATCACCTACATCAGAGTTAAATTGAGGGAGTTATGCTCTGATTAGTAAGAGAAGGTTAGATAGGATGAAAACCTGCATCAAGAAAATAAAGAAATAAAATTAGTATTTAAAAAAGAAGATGAATCTTAATAAATGACTAGTATAGCCATAGCCATTGCCATTGTATGAACTTCTTACCATCTTAAGTATGAAATTTTGACATGGAAATATTTTGTAAAGTGATATTTGAAATGGTTATGTTCATGGCATGATTACCAATGATTTATGGTAATAGTTATATTTTGATGAACATACTTGTTATTGAAAGCATATTTTTGGCTATCATTGTGAAAAGAAAAGAAATAAGCACGGTCACATGGCAATCCGTGTGGTGCACCAGTAGGGGACGCCTTACCAACGGTTATGATCATGATAATGAGAAAAGAAAGAGAAAGTGGGCCATGTCGGACGGAGCGAGAAAAGCCCGTACCGGAGAGTAGAGGATACTCACCTTGACCGGGGTAGCTTGAAATGAGAATAAGTTGATGGCCATTATATGATATTTTGAAAATAGTTAATCCTGTCATACATATCATTACAGTATGATTCTTATGTGCATAGATATAATGCATTCATGTGACCAAAGATATTTTCTATAGTTTATACAGCTGAACATGACGTGATGAGCTTTACTGATGATAATTTATTGTTGAACTTACTGGGATTTAATTCTCACTATATTTCCATATCATGTTCAGAAAATTATTTATGCAGCTTTTGTTTCTAAGGCTCTGGCTTTTAGTGCACATTGGATCGAGTTACTTTATGTTGGGCAGATTTCAGAATCAAATAAGATGTTTGTGGTCGAGTTGGCTCAGATCCCGGTGAAGGTGCAACCACCCACACCTGTATCTCCGGAATTGATCAACCAAAATAAACAAGATGTAAATATCTATGTGTTTGATATGTTATACGTCTGTTTTGATTAATGACATGTATGTGAACTCAATATTGTATAATAATAAAGGAAAAAAAAATAGGTTGTTACACATATAAGCCCTAATCTTCCACATAGACTATTTTCGGGGCCACTGGTTCGGGCGGTGGCACCTCCGCCAGAATCTCAGTCACTTCAACAACTGATATATCTGTAATAATAGGTATTTGCCCAAGATAGACACCTCGATCATACGTACAGCAATAATAAGTCTCATTGAAAACAACTGCATAGCTAAATTTCTGAACATGATATGGAAATATAGTGAGAATTAAATCCCAGTATGTTCAACAATAATTCATTATCAATATAGTTCATCACGTCATGTTCAGCTGTATAAACTACAGAAAATATCTTTAGGTCACATGAATGCACTTTATCATGCACATGAAAATTATACAGTTATGACATGTATGGCATGAATAACTATTTTTTTTTTGAATTTCATATGATGGCTATCAACTTATTCTTACTTCAAGCTACCCCAGTCAGGGTGAGTATTCTCTACTTTTCGGTACGGGCTTATCTCGCTCCGTCCGACATGGCACACTTTCTCTTTCTTTTCTCATGAATATAATCATAACCGTTGGTAGGGCGTCCCCTACTGGTGCACCACACAGATTGCCATGTGATCGTGCTCATTTCTTTTCTTTTCATATTAATAGCCGAAAATATGATTCCAATAACAAGTATGTTCATTATATTCTCATGCCATAATGTATCAAAACATAATCATTCTCAAAATTCATTGGTAAACTGAAATTATGCCATGAATATAATCATTTTCTAATTTTCACTTTATAAAATATTTCCATGTCAAAATTCCACACTAATACCTCGATAACTGGATAGTAATTGTAGTCTGTAAACAGCGCACCAGGAAAGTTCCCATAAAAGAGAGGTGGGTCACTAATGGACACGCTTAAGTACCAAGTCTTTCCTTGCCAGAGCTTTCCTTAGACATGCACTTTTCACAAATCACAATATTTTTTCCAGTAACTAGAATAATTCTTTTCTGATGTAGAAATACTGCAACCACAGAGCATACTAAGATTTTTTTCAAATAAAACCGGCACTTTCAAAACTTCTTGGAAATTTATATGAGTACTAGGGTAAATTCTATGTTAAAAATTGCACACTTAAAATGGTAGTAAGTTCATGCAATGGCAATAGCTAGGGCATACACTAGGCATTTATTATTTTTATTTATAAAATTCATCTTCTTTCTTGAATATTATTTTCATCTTTTCATTTTCTTTATGTCTAGGCATTTAGTCATTTTATTTCTACTTATATCATTTCCAACACATGTTCTTACAAATTTTATAGAGCATTTTTCCTCAAATTGATTTCTACTATTACCTTAAAAATTCATTTAGGGTAGAAAAAAAATATTGAAAATAGGTTTTACTAACTTTTAACACAGCCTTTGCTTACAAATCAGAGCATAACTCTCTCATTTTAAATCCGATTAAGATGATCTTAGTGTCTATGAAAAGCTAAGACAATTATCTAAAACTATTATGTTAATCATATCAACAAAATAGTATGATATTGTGGTGTTATTACTCCTTTAAATTTAGTATTATTTCTTCTCGTGTAGGTTCTGACCTTTACTGACTAATTAGACCATATCTCTCAAATTTGAACTCCAAATTGAGTTATTCCAGTTGCTAAAATTCCATGAGCTATATATCTATAATTGTTATGTTGCGTGCTATTTTAATTCCCTACAAACTATTCCCAGAAATTCAAAAACTAAAGCTTTAATAACATAATCTTCCCTGAATAAACATTTTCTGACCTCTGCTTACTAATCGGATCATATCTACCTCATATGAACTCCAAATTGAGTTATTCCAGTTGGTAAAATTCCATGAGCCATATATCTATAATTGTTATGTTGGCGCGCTATTTTAATTCCTTACAGATACTTCCCAGAAATTAAAATACCGAAGCTATCCTAACATATTTTTCCCTGATGACCCATTTTCTGATCTTTGTCTACTAATCGTCTCATATCTCCCTTATATAGACTCCAAATTGAATGATTCCAGTGCCTAAATATCCATGACACATATTTCTTTAATTCTTATGTTAACCATTTATTTTAATTCCTTATAGATTGTTCCCAGAAATTAAAATACCGAAGCTTAAAATTCTGCCACCCATAGCCATAACCATGCAGAACTATCTACACCAACCTAAGTATTCAAACATACATCACATGCAAGATCAATATGTAACATGATATAGCAACATCATGACCAATCATAAAAGTTCTAAGATCAAAATCTCATATAAATATTATAAGTTTCAAAAGTTTTCTTCAAAAAGAAATATTGTTAAACTTACCTGGAGCACTTAGTCCCCTAGACTTCTCCTTCCTCTTTCTTCCTTTCTTCCTCTCCTTTCCTCACTCTACCTTGCTTCTATTTTTTCTTCTCCCTCACTTGGACGAAATTCTAATGTTGTAAGGGTGGGTTTTCTTATATAGACCATCAAATAATTCACCTTTCATGATCATGGGTCTACCTTATCACAATTAAGATACACTTTGTTGAATTTTTGGAAAACAAACAACTTATGTTCTTGTCTTCCTCTTCCTTAGTCAAGATATGCATAGGAAAAGGAGATTTGTATTTTGAAAATTATGATGATATGTTTTTAAGATAAGGGACAAGGTCCCTTTGATTTAGGGATTCATTTCTATTTTCTTTTGTCTTAAACAAGTATGATAGGTTTTCCTTTTTAGGTGGCAAATTTCTAGCCCTTGAATCTCCATTATTTGGTTGATATTATTTGTATGGGCTATGAATGTTTTGTCCTAATACCATGTATTATCATACCACTTGCTAAAATTATGAGTGTAGGATATAGATGTTTTTGTCCTAAAGCCTTGTATTATCATGCCACTTTCCTAAATGATGAATGTAGAATCACACCACTTGCTAAATTTTTGTCTTAATGCCATGTAACCTAATCTTTATTCTTATTATTATATCATCATCTATTTTATTTTATTTTATTTTTTCTCTTGGATTTGGGCTTATTCCTACCCATTATGGGCTTGTCCTACCCATTTTCTTTGTTTTGGATAAAATTCTTCCTTTCTTGGTGGGCTTGGTCACATTTTCATAATTTTTTGGGCTATTGGTGCAATTACTATATCCTAGTCCAAGTCTATGTTTTATTTCTTGTTTAGGTTATCCAATGGGCTTGTTAGAAACTTATGTGAAGTGGAAAAACTCTATATGAAGTGTCCATAGGTAAAGCCCAATGTATGGGTAAAGATTTTAAACTTAGTAACTATAGTTCTTGAATTAGGAAAAATTACCCTAATTCAATGTTCTTGAAATTTTAAGACCTTTACTTGTTTCTAAAAATTTATCTTCCTTATCCAAGAATTTTGCATCTCTTTAGTATGTTATTTCTAATTTCTTTCCTATTAGATTTTCCTTCTTTATTTGTTCTCTTAATGTTAGAAACATTTTCTATGCATATACATAAGGTGAAGAATTTCTAAGGACTATATTTCCTTAGATATCTAAAATATTGTCTAATAAATTTTATTTCCTTAATTAAATTTTTTATGTACCTTTATCAATAAAAGAAACGAAATTAAGGATATTACAGTTTCCATATAGGGAATACCACATGCCTTCTTCCTTTTTCCCCAATCTCAACCAGATCCTTCTTCGAAGTTGTGTGTGTTATATAGTCAGTTTTCCAAGAGCCTCTTTGGTCAAGATCAGTCAAAGTCCTATGATTCCCATGCTAATATATTGAGTCTCCTTAATCAGGACAAGTTGGCATACTTCATAGGCACAGCTAGGGCAAATAAGATGGGGTAGCTCACTGATTTTTGATTCTTTTCTATATATATATATATATATATTATGTTTTTTTTATTTTTTTTATTATTACTATTCCAGCAAAGGTCATTGGTGCCTTTTAACGTGAATGCCAACATGTGAGATAAAAGCACCCGGTTACTCAACATTATCACCCTTAAGCAGAATCCTACTCATACCTCTATGTCCCTGTTTTACGCTAAAGTACACATGGGACTCATGCATACCCTTGGTTACTAAGGAACAACAGAGGCATTGGAGTGGCAACATTTCTCTCTTTTTTTCTCTCCCCCCTAAACTTAAGCCTTTCTAACAATAGCCCATGCCTCTTTTTTTTTTTGTAACTCAGCAGGAGACTCTTAACATTAACTTTAAAAACTTAGGTCCAATTCTTGAAAAAAATCATCAAATTTCTCTTGCTAGAACTGACCATAGTCCCTTGTTCATTAGAGGAAGGTTCTAGTTGTGTGGGGTTGACATGCAGAGTTCCTATTTTGGCTATCAGTGAAGTTCCAGATCTTCCTCATGGAGTTTGCTAGAACTAACAGCAGGTCATGAAATACACATGACAGACTCATCTATCTTTTTTTTTTATATAAAGCAACAAGTAATTGTAAGAGCTCCCTAATTGCTAAAGCTAACTACACATCAGACGTGAACTCACATTCAAACACAATCAAACATAAATTCATACTAGAACTAGCACAAATTGAAACATACTCATTCAGTTAAGCACAGCAAATGCCACTACAAACACTAAAGCAACACTAATTTCACCTCCCCCCAAACTTAAAGATGAGCAGTGTCCCCACTGGTGATTATATGGCAAAACCCATAAAAGAGGCACAATACTAAAATAGGACCAGAAACATGCAAAGTAGAGTGAAAATACTAAAACAGCAAAAGGGAAATAAAAGGTAAAGGGACTCCTTGAGGGTGCTTACAGGGATGCTGCAGCACCTTAGTGGCATTGACCCCCTTAAGACTTTAAGGCGCTACGGAGCCCACTCCTTCGTTGAGTTTATCTTTGTGGGATCTAGAGTTTGGCCTTCCCTTTCTGCATTGTTGCTGCCCTCTTGGCAAGTGGCTCGTCATCCTTTGAGGACTCATCTTCCTCCTAGGTCCTTGGTGAGCATGGCTGCTACTCGTGGCTGTAGGAAGAGTTTTGGGACTCTTGGCCCTCTTTAGACTGAGGCTCTAGGGCTCGCTGTTCTTCTTCAGTTGTGTAGTGTAGTAGGAACGAAGGAAAGTTTGGAAAGGGGAAGAATTGCCTGAAATTTTGCTCGAGCGTTTGCTGGAGGGCAATATCCTTTTTCTGTTGGTATTGCCAGAAGGTGTGTTGGTGTTTGAGGAACAGAACTTGTTGCTACAAGATGGTAGTTTCTTGCTGCAGTAGTAGGTGTAAGGTCTTATTAGACGGATAAGGGGTAGAGGTGGAGGCAACTTGGCCTTTAGAGTGTGGTGGGGCTTATGTGGCATTTGGTAGATCTGGTTCACCTTTTTCTTGGACAATTCGAGCTATAGTTATGGTGCTAATGGGGCTGCCACCCTTGATTGTCTCCTCATCGATTGAGATGGGCACCTTGCTGTCCTGGCACAGCAGGGTGATGAGGGAAGGGAAGAGTGGACTTCCCTTTTTGTGGCTTGTGCACACTCTGATTTGCTCGTTGATGACCCTGCCTACGTTAATAGGCCTACCCAAAATAATGGCATCGACCACTGCCACCCTATCTCTGGTCACCATTTGCCCGTGAGTGGAGGGCAAAGGCGAGTCTTTAGAAAATGATACCAAACCTTTGCTACAGGCACTAAGGAAGCTCGATTGATGGTAGCAACACCCTCGGAAGATCTGTCCCAGGTGGTGCCTGGGATACATACCCGGGCCAGTAATGCTTGCCAGTTGTGGTCTTACAGAGCCTCTAAATGTGCTTCATAGTCATCATCCTCATCAGGCAATTTATAGGCTTTGTTAATAGTGGCTTAAAGTCAAATAACACCTGGGTCTCCCTGACTCTGACCCATTCCTTGGCGTTTTGTGAGAAGTTGGCATAGAACTCTCTTACCAGAGGGATAAGGGCAGGCTTGGGGTGAGTGGTGAAGGTCTCCTATCCTCGTTGTTTCACCACTATTGCCATATACATTGGTAGACCTAGATCTTCAAGCGTGGTAAAGGCGAAGCCTTTCTCTGCACAAAAATTTTGCTGAACAGTTTCTTCATCGTGTCGCCTTTTGTTTTCTTTGGAGGTAAACTTCTGCATCTTTCTTGCCTTCTGTGCTATAGTCTTGACCCTTGGCATTGTTGGCTAGTGGAGATTCTGAAAGATGCAGGTCCTCTTTCGTGCAAAGTGGGTTTCAGGATGTGAAGGGATGAGAGTACAATAAAGTACTCGGGATGTGAAGGGGTTGAAGACTTGCAAAGGCTGTCGAGTACACTAGACTGGGTTGGGTGAAATGAGGGGGTGTACATGACTTATGGGATTATCAAGGTTTTCCCTTCGTGCATTTCTTCAACCCAGCATCTGCGTTCTCCTTTCTTTATCCATTATCATTTCTTTATCAAGGGAAGACTCCTTACTTCAGGGCTGAGCGCTTTTACTGCAGCAATTCTTGTGGCAAAAACTTGTTTCCCTATGATTTTGCTATAGCAAGTCTTGTGACAAAAGCTGGCTTTCACACACTTTTCCCACAATAAAGAAAAGACTAGCTTTCACATGATTTTGCTGCAGCAAGGCAAAAACTGACCTTCAACCTGATGTTTTCCCCGTCCTGTAAAATGAACACAAATGATATTAGAGTCACAATTTCAGCTACCTAAAAATTGTAAAATAAAACAAAAATGAATTAAACATGGGTTGCCTCCCTTGAGCACTTGTTTTATAGTCAATAGCCTGACTTCTTCCCTATTCATCCCTCTTGCAATTGGAGTGAGGTGTGCTAGCGATCCACATCACCTCCTAGGTAGTGCTTGATCCATTGTTCGTTAACCTTGAATGTCCTCCCTTCCTTTTCTTCTTCCAGTTCAAGAGTTCCAAAAGGGAAGACTTTGTTGATGTAGAAGGGGCTAGACCAACGAGATTTTAATTTTCTAGGGAACAAGGTTAGCCTGGAGTTGTATAGCAGCACTCTCTGTCCTACTTCGAAGTCCCTCAACTATATCTTCTTGTCATGCCATTGCTTTGCTTTCTCCTTGTCTGGCTTGGCATTCTCATAAGCATGACCACGGAATTCATCCAGCTCATTTAGCTACAACATTCTTTTCTCACCCGCAGCTCCCAAATTCAGATTTAATTCCTTCACTGCCCAATATGCACGATGCTTTAGCTCTACTGGGAGATGAAAACCCTTACCAAACACTAACTTGTATGGTGGCATCCCCAGTGGTATTTTATAGGCTGTTCTATAGGCCCACAATGCATCATCCAGCCTTGAGGACCAATCCTTCCTAGTTGGGCCAACCGTTTTCTCTAGTATCCTCTTGATTTCTCTATTGGAGACTTTAGCCTACCCACTGGTTTGTGGATGATATGGTGTTGCCACCTTGTGCCTTACGCCATATTTGGCTAGCAGTTCTCTGAATTACCTGTTGTAGAAGTGGGATCCTCCATCGCTGATGATGGCTCTGGGGGTTTCAAACCTTGTAAAAATGTTCTTCTTCAGAAATCTGGTTACCACCTTTGCCTCGTTAATTGGAGACGCACTTACTTCTACCCATTTTGAGACGTAGTCAATAGCTACTAGGATGTATTAGTTCCTAAAACTCGAAGGGAATGGGCCCATGAAATCTATTGCCCAAACATTGAACAATTCCACTTCTAGAATGTTGTTCAGCGGCATTTCATGTCTTCTGAATATGTTTCCTATTCTCTAGCACTTGTCGCATTGCAACACAAAGGAGTGGGAGTCCTTGAATAGAGAAGGCCAGTAGAACCCTGGCTGCAGTACCTTGTTTGCAGTCTTCACTCCTCCAAAGTGGCCTCCATAGGGTAAAGCATGGCATTGCTGCAAGATTTGCTCCATCTCTTCGCTGTGAATGCATCTTCTTATCATCTGATTAGCACACTGCTTGAAGAGGTATGGTTCATCCTAGTAATATGAATTCACATCATGCAAAAATTTCTTCTTCTGCTGTGACGTCAACTCTGATGGGAGCAGGCCACTCACCAAGTAGTTTACATAGTCAACATACCATGGCACACCAGCTTGGAACATGAGGAACAATTGTTCATCTGGGAATTTCTCATTAATTCCTTCTGCTTCTGCGCTGTCCTGTTCTAGACTGGAGAGATGGTCTACCACCTGATTCTTAGTTCCTCTTCTATCCCTGATCTCCAGATCGAATTCCTGAAGCAAGAGAACCCATCGAATGAGTCTAGGCTTGGAATCCTTCTTCTTAAGCAGGTGTTTGATGGCAGAATGGTTTGCGTGCACAATTACTTTTGCTTCTACCAAATATGATCTGAATTTCTCAAAAGCAAATACCAATGTAAGCATCTCCTTCTCTATTACTGTGTAGTTGAGCTGGGCCCCTTGTAGCGTTTTTCTTACATAATATATAGAATGAAAAACTTTATTCCTGCGCTACCCAAGGACGGCTCCCAATGCTGCTTCACTTGCGTCACACATTAGTTCAAATAGAGAAGTCCAGTCTGGTGCCACAATAACTGGTGCTGAACTCAATTTCTTCTTAAGGTCACAGAATGCTGTCATGCAGTTTTCATCAAAGCAGAAAATTATGTCCTTTTTTAGCAAACTGCATAGAGGTTTTGCAACCTTGGAGAAGTCCCTGATGAACCTCCTGTAGAATCCTGCATGGCCAAGGAAGCTTTTGATGCCCTTGACTAAGGTGGGAGGAGGCAGCTTCTCTATGATCTCTACTTTGGCCTTGTCAACCTCTAGTCCATCTTGAGAGACTTTATGTCCCAGCACAATCCCCTCTTTCACCATAAATTGACACTTCTCCCAGTTCATCACCAAGTTTGTTTCCTCACATCTTTGTAGGACCTTAGCAAGGTTTCCCAAACATAAGTTGAAGGAGTCCCTGAAAACTTAAAAGTCATCCATGAAAATTTTCACAAATTGCTTAACCATTTCTATGAAAATTGCCATCATGCATCGCTGAAGGGTTGCTGGAGCATTGCATAACCCAAACAGCATCCTTTGAAATGTAAAGGTGCCATAAAGACGTGTGAATGTGGTCTTATGCTGGTCTTCAGGTGCTATATCAATCTAATTGTAGCTCGAATACCCATATAGGAAACAACAGTATTCCCTTCCCGTAAGTCCGTCTAGCATCTGGTCTATGAATGGCAGGGGGAAGTGGTCTTTCCTGGTGCTTTTGTTCAGTCTTCGATAGTCCATGCAAATCCTCCAGCCAGTCACAACCTTGGTGGGGATGAGTTCACTGTTTTCATTTTCTGCCACAGTCATGCCCCCTTTCTTAGGAACACATTGGACTGGACTAACCTAGGAATTGTCTGATATAGGGTAAATAATCCCAGTATCTAGCCACTTTATAATTTCCTTTTTTACCACCTCCTTCATTATTGGATTGAGCCTCCATTGGGGTTTAATGGACCCTTTTTCATTGCTCTCCAAAAGGATCTTATGCATAGAAAATGAAGGGTTGATATCCTTAATATCAACAAGGGTCCAACCAATAGCTTTTTTGAATCTTTTCAACGTCAAGACTAGTTTCTCCTCTTGCTCTTCTGTCAAGAGTGCTAAAATGATCACCGGAAGAGTGGTTGTTTCCCCTAGATACGCATACTTGAGATATGCTGGTAATGGCTTTAACTCCAAGATTGGTGGTTCCTCTACTGATGCTTTAGGCAGCTTCACTTTTGGTGAAGACATGTCTAAGGGCTCCTTCATCGGCCCCTACTTCCTAGTGCCATGTCTGGCTTCAATCCAGGCCCACTCTTTCTTGTTTTCCCCTTATGTGTCTGAGTTATCTGCCTATACAACTGGTGATGGGCCCTTGTAGCATTTTTCAAACTGCTCTGATGCTAATGTCTCTATCACAGAAACAACTGAACATTCCTCTACTTCATTGGGAAATTTCATGGACTAGAATACATTGAATGTAACCTACTCATCTTGTACTCTCATGGTTAGTTCCCCTTTTTGGACATCAATTAAGGTTTGACCAGTTGCTAAGAATGACCTGCCCAAAATAATTGGCACCTCTGCATCAGCTTCATAGTCTAGTATTATAAAATCTACTGGGAAAATGAATTTGTCCACCTTAACTAGGACATCCTCGATTTTTCCTTTGGGATGTGCAATGGATCTGTCTGCCAATTGTAGTGACACCATGGTAGGCCTTGCTTCTCTAATCCCTAGCTTCTTGAATATGGCTATTGGCATGAGGTTGATGCTTGCTCCCAAGTCACAGAGGGCTTTGCCAAAATACTGGTTCCCAATAGAACAAGGTATGGTGAAGCTACCTGGATCCTTGAGTTTGGGAGGCAGATTATTTTGCAGCACAACACTATATTCTCGTGTGAGAGCAATAGTCTCAAATTCCCCAAATCTTCTCTTTTTGGTCAAGATGTCCTTCATGAACTTTACATAGTTTGGCATTTGCTCTAATGCTTCCACCAATGGGATGTTAATGTGTAGCTGCTTGAGGACATCCAGGAATCTTCTGAACTGATGGTGATTCTGCTATTTCTGGAATCTTTGAGGAAATGGTGGAGGTAACTTGGTCTGCTATACGTTTTGCTGTGGCAAAGCTACAGTATTTTGCTATGGCAAAGCTGCAGCATTGTACCGTGGAAAAGCTGTAGACTTTTCTCTAGAGATTCCTTCTTCCTCACTTGCCTCTTCCATCGGCCTCTACTTGTCTTTCTTCTTTTCCAAGGGTACAGTAGGGTCTTTTGGTCCTGTCTCTTTACTTGGGGTGCTTCCACTACTTTTCCACTCCTAAGAGCTATAGCCTTGCAGTGTTCTTTCCCTTCTCTCCTAGGGACTTCAGTATTGCTTGGAAGTGTCCCTAGAGGTCTTCTTTTTAATTCATTGGCAAACTGCCCAACTTGGGTCTCCAGATTCCTTAATGTTGCAGCTTGATTCTAGATCACAGCATCATTTCTTGCCATATATTCCTTCAGCAGGGACTTCAATGAAGTGGGAGTTTCATTAGGCTAATGCCTTTGCTGCTGAAATCTTGGGGGGGCTTGTTGTCTTTGTGGGGCAGAGTTGCTACCTTGTCTAGTACCATAGCTACTCCAAGAAAAATTAGGGTGCTACCTCAAACCTGGGTTATACGTGTTTGAATAGGGATTGTTGTTGCGATTCATGTTTCCCACATAGCATACCGACTCTGGATTCGAGGGACAACTTTCGAATAAATGAGGCCCGTTGTACAGAACACAAGATACTCCATTCTACTGGACTGCATTAGTTGCTTGAGGACGAATTAGTTGCTAGTTTTTCAGGACATTCACTAATAAAGCTAGTTGGACTGTGAGAGAAGTGACTTCACTCACTTCATGCATACCTGCTGTTTTCTTTCCAGTTGAGACTCTATCCATAGGCCATTGATAGTTATTGCTAGCCATTCTTTTAAGCAGCTCATGTGCCTCATTGTATTTTTGGATAGAAGTGCCCCATTAGCTACTACATCCATTATGGTTCGTGTTTGAGCATTAAGGTCATTATAAAAGGTCTCCATCTGAATGCAGTATGGGATTTTGTGATGGGGACATCTCCGTAGTAGCTCTTTGTACCTTTCCCAGGTGTCATATAGTGATTCCCCATCTAGTTGCTGGAAGGAGGTTATATGATTCCTTAATCTTGCATTCTTGGTAGGTGGAAAGTATTTTAGCAGAAATTTATCTGCCAAATCACTCCAGTTTGCAATAGAATTGGGTGGCAGAGAGTTTAACCATGCTCTAGCTCGATTTCTTAATGAGTAGGGGAACAGTTTTAGCTTGAGAACTTCATCTGTCACCCCATTCATTTTGAAAGCATCAGTGACTTCGATGAATACTCTCAAGTGAAGGTGAGGGTCCTCTGTAGGCATTCCACTGAATTGCCCTGCAGTCTGCAACATCTGAAACATTACTGGCTTGAGCTCGAAATGAAGAGCTTCAATTTCTAGTCTTATAATGCTCGGGTACAACCCATTCAAGTTTGGTTGAACATAAGCATTCAGGACTCTATCTCTGTCATCCATGTTGTTTGCTCCATTCTAGTTGGCCATTTCTGCTTGTTGCTGAGGTCCCAACAATCCTCTCATTCTTCTCAGAAGCGTTCTTTCTATCTCAGGATCTAGAGGTAGTATCTCTCTTTCGGACTTGCTCATGCACTGCGTTCACCTGCCCAAAAATGACACCAAAGTAACTAAAAGATAAATTCCTTCAAACAGTTAAACATCTAATAATAATTTTCAAGTTGACACTCCCCAGCAACGGCGCCAAAAATATGTTGGTTGCAAAGTATTTATGCAATGTCAGAATGCAAGTGCATGTGTCGTGACCAAGTAATATAATGACGAGTGAGTATCGTCCCATGAAGAGTGTACTAGAAACTACTATAGAATGCTTTGACTTGTGAAATGCTGTAGCAAAATTCTGTTAGTTCACAAGATTTAATGTTCAGGAGAAATTAAGATTAAACAAACTAGATAAGGCTTAAATTAAGTTGAGAGACTCTAGGTTATGAAGAAGAAGATATGAGGTGAACTAGGGTTGCCTCATGATTGCCATGAACTTCTGCACTCATTTTGCTCTGGAAATTGCTATAACAATTACTTCAATGCCCAGTCTGCTCTTGAATGGGTTCTTTCCAGACTACCATTCCATGCACTCCTGGGGTTTGGACACGCATCCCTACATCAATCCCAACCCCAGAGCTGTACTTGAAGCCCTAACTCTTAGGTCAAATAGGACAACCATACATTCCTATATTAGTTATGCCTATACATCCAACTCTTTTCCAGCCTCCACCACCTTTCCAGGTTAATGCTAGCGTCAGCCTTCCTCTATCTAATTTCAGTTAGCAGGAGAAGTTAAGATATACAAACATAGTTGAGTGACACAACATTGCTACAAAAAAATCATTTATAAATTAAAATGTGCATGTGTTCATTGCAACCCGTCTACAACCTTAGCTAGAAAATTAGTCCAGCCTCATATCCAAACTGACTACAAGCATTAGATTAACCAGTATGCAGTGAAGAGTAGTACAACTATAGGAAAAGAAAAATGTAGTTTTCTGCTAACTATGAAAACACAAAAGGAGATGAAGGGAATCCTCAGCAGCAGTCCTCTTCCTTACTCCTGTACTTCACCATGCAAGGTTGGTCCGTCCTAGGCTAGAGTGTATCCTTGCAGTCCACTCCAGTCAGGGATTTCTGGGCTTCCTCTTTCTATTTTCTTCTGTCACCCACGTCTCTCCTCTTTCTCTTTCTATTTTTCTGCCTTTTATAGGTTAGCCTTGTGGTCCCATTAAAGTAGCCTGGTCTGTTGAAATTCTTCCTGCTTTTCGGCCAACACCTCTGCCAGCAACTTTCTCTCCACTTCTAGTAGTGGAGGCAGTTCCTGTACCTTCCAACAGTCTCCTGTGTCAGTTGGGTACTCCATTTCGCCTGTTGGGTAGTGGCCGCTCCTACTACACAGCTCTGACTCCCTACCACCAACACCATATCATAAAAGGTAAGCTTCCCGTCATATGCATCATATTAAAAAGGACCGAGATCACCCCACATCATTCGGTTTGCTACCTTAATTGCCGCGCATGTATGCTGAATTGTCACAGTAAACGGAATGGTTGATCTTGTATCCATAGGGGACAAAACATTCTATTAAATCAAAGGGCATGAATGCTAATAAATCAAAATGCATAGTAAATATCCTTGGAAAAGCATAGAGAAACTCTAATGAATTAGAGTTATCGGAGACCATTCTTAATGACTTCTAAGATGGTAATAGATGTTCATAGAGGTAAGCTTACCATGGAATTTGATGGTGAGATGTTTAATTTTAACATCTATGATGCTATGAAACATTTAGATAATGATACCCTTGTATATTATGTAGATGTTATTAATTCTCTTCAACAAGAAGTTTTTGACTTGAATGAAGAAGATAAGCTAAAAATAGCCCTAAGTAAAACAATTGAGGGAGATGATATACGGCTAAAATTAGACAATGAATTTGATATGAGGGAAATGCCTCAGGTGTAACATCCCTAATTTCGTTTATTTTATTGATAAAAGTACATAAATATTTAATTAAGGAAATAAAATTTATTAGACAATATTTTAGATATCTAAGGAAATATAATCCTTAGAAATTCTTCACCTTATGTATATGCATAGAAAATGTTTCTAACATTAAGAGAACAAATAAAGAGGGAAAACCTAATAGGGAAAAAAAATTAGAAATAACATACTAAAGAGATGCAAAATTCTTGAATAAGGAAGGTAAATATTTAGAAACAAGTAAAGGTCTTAAAATTTCAAGAACATTGGATTAGGGTAATTTTTCCTAATTCAAGAACTAGAGTTACTAAGTTTAAAATCTTTACCCATACATTGGGCTTTTACCTATGGACACTTCATATAGAGTTTTTCCACTTCACATAAGTTTCTAGCAAGCCCATTGGATAACCTAAACAAGAAATAAAACATAGACTTAGACTAGGATATAGTAATTGGACTAATAGCCCAAAAATTTTGAAAATGTGACCAAGCCCTCCAAGAAAGGTAGAATTTTATCCAAAGCAAAGAAAATGGATAGGAATAAGCCCAAATCCAAGAGGAAAAATAAAATAAAATAAATTAGGTGATGATATAATAATGTAATAAAAATAAAGATTAGGTTACATGGCATTAAGACAAAAATTTAGCGAGTGGTGTGATTCTACATTCATAATTTTGGCAAGTGGCATGATAATACAAGGCTTTAGGACGAAAACATCTATATCCTACACTCATAATTTTAGCAAGTGGTATGATAATACATGGCATTAGGACAAAACATTCCTATCCAACACAAATAATATCAACCAAATAATGGAAATTCAAGGGCTAGAAATTTGCCACCTAAAAAGGTAAACCTATCATACTTGTTTAAGACAAAAGAAAATGGAAATGAATCCCTAAATCAAAGGGACCTTGTCCCTTATCTTAAGAGCATATCATCATAATTTTCAAAATACAAATCTCCTTTTCCTATGCATATCTTGACTAAGGAAGAGGAAGACAAGAACATAAGTTGTTTGTTTTCCAAAAATTCAACAAAGTGTATCCTAATTGTGATAAGGTAGACCCATGATCATGAAAGATGTATTATTTGGTGGTCTATTTAAGCAAAACCCATCCCTACAACATTTTAATTTCGTCCAAGTGAGGAAGAGAGAGGAATAGAAGCAAGGTAGAGTGAGGAAAGGAGAGGAGAAGAAATGAAGGAAGAAGAAGGAGAAGTTTAGAAGGCTAAGTACTCAAGGTAAGTTACCTTAATCTCCACTTGAATCCATTTTTCTTCTTCATCCTTGAGGTTCAAAAATTCACCCTCCTTCTCTTACCTAAGCTGCTAGAAAAGCTAAGAGAAGGGAGGAATCTTGCTACTTCTTTCAAGAGGAAACAAGAAAACCAATTCACTAAGTGAGCTAGGGAGATTCTTAGGTAAGTTTAACAATATTTCTTTTTGAAGAAAACTTTTGAAACTTATAATATTTATATGAGATTTTGATCTTAGAACTTTGATGATTGGTCATGGATGTTGCTATATCATGTTATATATTTATCTTGCATGTGATGTATGTTTGAATACTTAGGTTGGTGTAGATAGTTCTGCATGGGTATGGCTATGGGTGGTAGAATTTTAAGCTTCTGTGTTTTAATTTCCAGGAACATTCTATATGGAATCTAAAAAAATGGTTAACATAACAAATGTAGATTTATGTCTCTCAGATTTTTAGCCACTGAAATCATTCAATTTAGAGTTCATATGATGTAGATATGTTTCGATTAGTAAACAAAGGTCGGAAAATGGTTAATTAGGGAAGAATATGTTAGGATAGCTTCGGTGTTTTATTTTCTGGGAACAATATATAAGGCATTAAAATAACTGGTTAACATATGAATTATAGATATATGTGTCACAGAGTTTTAGCCACTGGAATCATTCAATTTAGAGTTCATATAAGGTAGATATGTTCCGATTAGTAAACAAAGATCAGAAAATGGTTAATCAGGGAAGAATATGTTAGGATAGCTTCGGTGTTTTAATTTCTGTGAAAATTCTATAAGGAATTAAAATAAATGGTTAACATATGAATTATATATTTATGTGTCACGGATCTTTAACCACTGGAATCACTTAATTTGGAATTCTTATGTGGGAGATATAGTCAGATTAGTAAGTAAAGGTTAGAACCTACCCGAGAAGAAATAATATTGAATTTAAGGGAGTAATAACACCAAGAGTTATTACTATTATGCTTATATGATTAACATAATAGTTTTAGATAATTGTCTTAGCTTTCCATAGACACCAAGATCACCTCAATAGGAGTTAAAATGAGGGCGTTATTCTCTGATTAGTGAGCAAAGGTCGCAGAACACGGCCAAGCCGTGTTCGGGGTGCTTCAAGCACGGGTTAGCCGTGTTCGGGGCTGTTTTTGAGTATATTTGAAGTATTTTTAAAGCATGGTCATGTCTTGGAACATGGCCAGACCGTGTTGAAAGCTGGTGAAGCCTATTTTCAACATTTTTCTACCCTAGATAAACCTCTTTAACTATAGGGTAATAGTAGAAATCAAATTGGAGAAAAATGCTCTATAAATTTGTAAGAACATGTGTTAGAAATGATATAAATAATAATAAATTGACTAAAGGCCAAGCATAAAGAAAATGAAGAGATGAAATTAATATTTAAAAAATAAGACGAATCTTATAAATGAAAATAATAAATGACTAGTATATGCCATAGCCATTTCCATTGTATGAACTTCTTACCATCATAAGTGTGAAATTCTGACATGGAAATATTTTATAAAGTGATATTTGAAATGGTTATGTTCATGGCATGATTACCAATGATTTATGGTAATAGTTATATTTTGATGAATATACTTGTTATTGAAAGCATATTTTTGGCTATCATTGTGAAAAGAAAAGAAATGAGCACGGTCACATAGAAATCCGTGTGGTGCACCAGTAGGGGACGCCCTACCAACAGTTATGATCATGTTAATGAGAAAAGAAAGAGAAAGTGGGCCATGTTGGACGGACCGAGAAATGCCCGTACCAGAGAGTAGAAAATACTCACCCTGACCGGGGTAGCTTGATATGAGAATAAATTGATAGTCATCATATGATATTCTGAAAATAATTAATCCTATCATACATATCATTACTGTATGATTCTTATGTGCATAGATATAATGCATTCATGTGACCAAAGATATTTTTCTGTAGTTTAAACAACTGAACATGACATGATGAACTATATTGATGATAAATTATGATTTATTGTTGAACTTATTGGGATTTAATTTTCACTATATTTCCATATCATGTTCAGAAGAATAATGCAGATTTTCTCAATGACACTTATTATTTCCGTACGTTGGATCGAGATGCCCTACCTTGGGCAACTACCAGTTATATCAGATATATCTGTAGTAGATGTGACTGAGATTCCGGTGGAGGTGCCACCCGCACCAGTGTCCCTGGAAGTAGTCGACATATATGATTAGAACTAATATGTATCTTTGTACAAATGTTTGTAAAATAATAATGTGTAGTTTGTAAAATAATGGTGTGTATGAAAACTCAGTATTGTATCACTGTTAATAACAATTATGCTTGGTTAAAGTGATTATTATTACGAGTTAAGTGGTTAGAATTAAAGTAGTAATAACTTCATGGAATTTTACAAATATAAAAATTTTTTTTTGTCACATTTACATAAATGGAGTTGTTACATTAGGTAGACCTTATCCCCAAAAGCTAGGTTGTTAGGGTGAGGGTGCGTAAGGATTTATAAACCCCCTAATGATACTCTAATCGATGTGAAACTTTGTCGATAGTCACTCTATAATCACCCTTATCATTACATGATTCACATCATTAGCTTACTGATAGATGACAAAATAGTGTATTAATGTATTATCTTTTGTCTCTTAACTCACTGTTGACTTGTGATTATTTCTCTGTTCATGTTCTATTTTATTTTGTTATTTTAGATATTGCTTAGTCGTGTTCTCTTTTTGTAGATAAGCAAGAGGATATAAGAAACAAGGAAAAAATGAATACTTGAAGAGTTTTCTGGACTAGGAGTAGGACAAAGAGGAATCACACAAACAACAGACTTAAGAAGATCCAGAAAAGGCTAAACAGCCTTAAGAACGACTTAGATGTTTATTGCCTGAACCTATGTAAAGGCCCTCAAAATAGAACGAAGAACAGCTTAGCCATGTCCTATGACCATTTTTAATGTTTTAGTGCAGCCAAAAAGAAGAGGGGTCATATTTTAAGTTTCTCTTATATTTTGAGACATTTTGGATTTATGCTTTCATTAGGGTTTCAGTTTCTTTGTGTTTTAGATTACATTTTTAATTTAATTGAAGATTGTATCTAGTTGGATTCATCTCTATCGCTTCATAATCAGTTTTATCTCTTTATCCCTATCTATATTTCTCTTTTGAACAATTTGTATTGGAGAATCATGAATTGTTTAATGAAATTGAGTTTGATTTCTATTTTAATAATGTAATAGATTTTATTCTAGGATTGGGGGAAACCCACTTATGAATTACTATTGTTGAATTACTGAATTTCCTTTATGATTATTTATTTGTAATTAGATTTACTATTATGCATGATATTTGCTTGAAGAAGTGTTTGGCTACCATTTTTTCTGAATGTTAAGTAGTTGCTTATGAACTGAAAAGAGAAAGTTATAGCCAGAACCTAATAGTTAATTAGGGGTATTTTAATTCCGAAAGTAGGTTAAGATCCTCTAGGAATTGAACTAGTTGGTTAGCATAAATCTTAAAGGGTTTAAGTTAATCTAAACTATGGAAGTAGGCATTTGGATTAATTTAGGTACTGTTATTAGACCATGAAGGAGGCTAGTTATAAACCTAGGCTAAACCATCCCTGAACACTCAAATGATTGCAATTAGAAATAATTATCTTGATTTGTTCATAAGTGTGGTGAACCTTAGTCCTAGGCTTTTCATAATTGAATTTCATCGTATATCTAGTTTAATTACTTACTATTCCCATTTGATATATTTTTCAAATTTCATTGATTCAGATAGTTTATTTTCTGAGATATTGGTAATTGAAAAATTGGTCTTTAAGGGATATGACCCGTATTTGCTGGTCTAACTACAATTACACTGTGTAGTTGCGATATTTAAACACAATAGCAAGTTTTTTGTGGTATTGCTGAGGGTCGATTAATGTCAATATTTGTTTATTTTGGGAGATAACTAGACTGAATCTTCTTCTTATTTTCTTTCTCATTTTTTATTTTGTTGATTATATGTCTTTTTTTCTTTTGTAGGTGTGTTAGCCTTTTATACGAAAAGACCGTGAATATCTTGCTTACTTCGATCATCCTTAGATTGAACGAACATTACATAAAAGGAGAAGTGATCAAGATCAAGCACAACCTACAATGGCAGATCGCAATAATCGATCTTTGAAGGATTTTACCACCTCAGATACCTAAGGCTTGAACCTCAGTATAGTCAGGCCAGTAGTGGAAGACAACAGCTTTAAGCTAAAACTATTACTCTTGTAAATGGTCTAGCAGAACTAATTTAGAAGTTCCCTTACTAAAGATCCAAATCTCTACTTCTCAGTGTTCTTGGAATATTGTGATACCCTAAAACTTAATGGAGTTTTATTTCACCTAAGGTTGTTTCTATTTTCTTTGCAGGATAAAGCTAGATAATGATTATATTATCTTTCATCATGTTTGACCACTACTTGGCAACAATTGTCACACACATTCTTGGCCAAGTATTTTCCTCCAAGCAAGACATCTCACCTGTATAACAAAATTACTACTTTTGTTCAGAAGGATGGGGAGTCTTTATTTGAAGCATGTGAATGGTTCAAGGAACTTCTCAAATTGTGCCTACACAATGGATTGAAAAAATGGTTAATAGTCCGTACCTTCTGTAACAACTCCATTTATGTAATTTTTTTTTTTTTTAAATACCATGAAGTTATTACCTCGTTACAACTTAACTCAATATAACATTTATTTAATTTATACAATACTGAGTTTCCATACACACTATTATTTTACAAACATTTGTACAAAGATACATATTAGTTCTAATCATCTATATCGACTACTTCCGGGGACACTGGTTCGGGTGGCACGTCCACCGGAATCTCAGTTACATCTACGACAGTTACATCAGAAATAACTGGAAGTTGCCCAAGGTAGGGCACCTCGATCCAACGTACAGAGATAATAAGTGTCATAGAGAATATCTGCATATTTATTCTTCTGAACATGATATGGAAATATAGTGAGAATTAAATCCCAGTAAGTTCAACAATAAATCATAATTTACCATCAATATAGTTCATCACGTCATGTTCAGCTGTATAAACTACAGAAAATATCTTTAGGTCACATGAATGCACTTTATCATGCACATGAAAATTATACAGTTATGACATGTATGGCATGAATAACTATTTTTCGAATTTCATTTGATGGCTATCCACTTATTCTTACTTCAAGCTACCCCGGTCAGGGTGAGTATTCTCTACTTTTCGGTACGGGCTTATCTCGCTCCGTCCGACATGGCACACTTTCTCTTTCTTTTCTTATTAACATGATCATAACCGTTGGTAGGGCGTCCCCTACTGGTGCACCACACGGATTGCCATGTGACCGTGCTCATTTCTTTTCTTTTCACAATGATAGCCAAAAATATGCTTTCAATAACAAGTATGTTCATCAAAATATAACTATTACCATAAATCATTGGTAATCATGCCATGAACATAACCATTTAAAATATCACTTTATAAAACATTTCCATGTCAAAATTCCATACTAATACCTTAGTAACTGGATAGTAATTGTAGTCTGTAAACAGCGCACCAGAAAAGTTCCCAGGAAAGAGAGGTGGGTCACTAATGGACACGCTTAAGTACCATGTCTTTCCTTGCCAGAGCTTTCCTTAGACATGCACTTTTCACAAATCACAATTTTGTTTTCCAGTAACTAGAATAATTCTTTTCTGATGTGAAAATACTGCAACCACGGAGCATACTAAGATTTTTCAAATAAAAACCGGCACTTTCAAAACTTCTTGTAAATTTATATGAGTACTAGGGTAAATTCCATGTTAAAAATTACACACTTAAAATGGTAGTAAGTTCATGCAATGGCAATGGCTATGGCTATACTAGTCATTTATTAAGATTCATCTTCTTTTTTAAATACTAATTTTATTTCTTTATTTTCTTGATGCAGGTTTTCATCCTATCTAACCTTCTCTTACTAATCAGAGCATAACTCCCTCAATTTAACTCTGATGTAGGTGATCTTGGTGTCTATTTCAAGATAAAACAATTATCTAAAACTATTATGTTGAACATTGTAGCGAAAAATTAAGAAACAAAGGTGATATTACTCCATCAAAGTACATGATAGTTCCTCTCGGATAGGTTCTGACCTTTACTGACTAATTAGACCATATCTCCCAAATTGGAACTCCAAATTGCGTTATTCCAGTTGGTAAAAATCCATGAGCCATATATCTATAATTGTTATGTTGGCGCGCTATTTTAATTCCCTACAGAATATTCCCAGAAATTCAAAAACTAAAGCATTAATAACATACTCTTCCCTGAATAAACATTTTCTGACCTCTGCTTACTAATCGGATTATATCTACCTCATATGAACTCCAAATTGCATAATTCCAGTGGGTATATTTCCATGAGACATAGATATATAACGTTCATGTTAACCATTTATTTTAATTCCATAAAGAAAATTCCCAGAAATTAAAATACAAAAGCTGTCCTAACATAATCTTCCCTGATGAACCATTTTCTGACCTTGGCTTACTAATTGGACCATATCTACAACATGTGAACTCCAAATTGAATGATTCCAGTGGCTAAAAATCCATGACACACATATCTTTAATTCTTATGTTGACCATTTATTTTAATTCCCTACCAATAATTCCCAGAAATTAAATTACCGAAGCTATCCTAACATATTCTTCCCTGATGATTCATTTTCTGACCTTTGACTACTAATCAGACCATAGCTACCTCATATGGACTCCAAATGGAATGATTCCAGTGGCTAAAAATCCATGACACATTTATCTTTAATTCTTATGTTAACCATTTATTTTAATTCCCTACCAATAATTCCCAGAAATTAAATTACCGAAGCTATCCTAACATATTCTTCCCTGATGATTCATTTTCTGACCTTTGACTACTAATCAGACCATATCTACCTCATATGGACTCCAAATGGAATGATTCCAGTGGCTAAAAATCCGGGACACATATATCTTTAATTCTTATGTTAACCATTTATTTTAATTCCTTATAGATTGTTCCCAGAAATTAAAATACCGAAACTTAAAATTCTGCCACCCATAGCCATAACCATTTAGAACTATCTACACCAACCTAAGTATTCAAACATATATCACATGCAAGATCAATATGTAACATGATATAGCAACATCATGACCAATCATAAAAGTTCTAAGATCAAAATCTCATATAAATATTATAAGTTTCAAAAGTTTTCTTCAAAAAGAAATATTGTTAAACTTACCTTTAGCTTTCTAAACTTCTCCTTCTTCTTCCTTCCTTTCTTCTTCTCTCTTCTCTCCTTTCCTTACTCTACCTTGCTTCTATTTCTCTCTCTTTCTCACTTGGACGAAATTAAAGTGTTGTAAGGGTGGGTTCTCTTATATAGACCACCAAATAATTCACCTTTCATGATCATGGATCTACCTTATCACAATTAAGATAAACTTTGTTGAATTTTTGGAAAACAAACAACTTATGTTCTTGTCTTCCTCTTCCTTAGTCAAGATATGCATAGGAAAAGGAGATTTGTATTTTGAAAATTATGATGATATGTTCTTAAGATAAGGGACAAGGTCCCTTTGATTTAGGGATTCATTTAATTTTTCTTTTGTCTTAATCAATTATGATAGGTTGCCTTTTTAAGTGGCAAATTTCTAGCCCTTCAATCTCCATTATTTGGTTGATATTATTTGTGTGGGCTATGAATGTTTTGTCCTAATACCATGTATTATCATACCACTTGCTAAAATTATGAGTGAAGGATATAGATGTTTTTGTCCTAAAGCATTGTATTATCATGCCACTTGCCTAAATGATGAATTTAGAATCACACCACTTGCTAAATTTTTGTCTTAATGCCATGTAACCTAATCTTTATTCTTATTATTATATCATCATCTAATTTATTTTATTTTATTTTTCCTCTTGGATTTGGGCTTATTCTTACCCATTATGGGCTTGTCCTACCCATTTTCTTTGCTTTGGATAAAATTCTTCCTTTCTTGGTGGGCTTGGTCACATTTTCATAATTTTTGGGCTATTGGTGAAATTACTATATCTTAGTCCAAGTCTATGTTTAATTTCTTGTTTAGGTTATCCAATGGGCTTGCTAGAAACTTATGTGAAGTGGAAAAACTCTATATGAAGTGTCCATAGGTAAAAGCCCAATGTATGGGTAAAGATTTTAAACTTAGTAACTATAGTTCTTGAATTAGGAAAAATTACCCTAATTCAATGTTCTTTGAAATTTTAAGACCTTTACTTGTTTCTAAAAATTTATCTTCCTTATCCAAGAATTTTGCATCTCTTTAGTATGTTATTTCTAATTTCTTTCCTATTAGATTTTCCTTCTTTATTTGTTCTCTTAATGTTAGAAACATTTTCTATGCATATACATAAGGTGAAGAATTTCTAAGGATTATATTTCCTTAGATATCTAAAATATTGTCTAATAAATTTTATTTCCTTAATTAAATTTTTTATGTACCTTTATCAATAAAAGAAACGAAATTAAGGATGTTACATTTCTCTCCCCCTAAAAGAAATTTTGTCCTCAAAATTTCAGAAATTACCTTATAAGAACAATTGCGGATATTTCTTCCTCATGACTTCTTCTAGCTCCCAAGTTGCTTCTTCCGGAGTCAAACCTTCCCATAACACCTTAACTAGGGGAATGGTTTTATTTCTCAGTTGCTTCACGTCAGTGTCCAATATGGATGCAGGTACTAGCTGGTATGTCATGTTCTCCTTTATTTGGATTGGTTCATCCAGTATTATATGTGATGAATCTGAAAGATACTTCCGCAGCTGTGATACGTGGAAAACATTATGCAGGTTGGACAAATTAGGTGGAAGAGCAACTTGATATGCTGATGTCCCAACTTTCTTTAGAATTTGGTAGGGTCCTAAAAATCGCGGACTTAGCTTTCTTGTTTTGAGAGACCTACCAACTCCAGTAGTCGGGGAAAGTTTCAGAAATACATGGTCTCCTTCCTCAAACTCTAGAGGTCTATGTCTCTTATCGTAGTAACTCTTTTGCCGACTCTGAGCTGTAAGTATTTTGTTTCGTATCATCCTGATTTGTTCAGTGGTTTGTTGAACTAAATCAGGACCTAACAAGTTCTTTTCTCCTACCTCGAACCAACATAGTGGAGATCGGCACTTTCTACCGTATAAAGCTTCATAGGGGGCCATCTTAATGCTAGAGTGATAGCTATTATTATAAGCAAACTCTACTAAAGGTAGGTACTTATCCCATCCTTTACCTTGCTCTATCACACAGGCCCTCAACATATCTTCTAGGGTTTGAATGGTTCGTTCTGTCTGCCCGTCAGTTTGAGGATGGTAGGCAGTACTGAACCGCAATTGAGTACCAAAAGCTTCTTGCAATGCCTTCCAAAACCTCGACGTGAACCTCGGATCTCTATCAGAAACAATATTTAAGGGAATCCCATGGAGTCTAACTATTTCCTGAACGTACAATTGGGCCAATTTATCTAGTGAAAAGTTTATTTTTATGGGCAAAAAGTGAGCAGATTTGGTTAATCTGTCAACTATTACCCAGATAGAGTCATGTCCCACTGAGGTCTTAGGTAAACCTACAACAAAGTCCATCGAAATACTATCCCATTTCCATTTAGTGATCTCAAGAGGTTGTAGAAATCCCGCTGGCTTTTGATGCTCCACCTTCACCTTTTGACAAATGAGACATTTCGCCACAAACTCAGCAATGTCATTTTTCATCCCTGGCCACCAATACATCCTTTTTAAATCCTGGTACATTTTAGTGCATCCAGGATGGATTGTGTATTTACTTTGATGCGCTTCCTGCAGTATCTTAGTCCTCAACTCTTGTTCTTGAGGGACACAAATCCTTCCCTGATACATGATTGCTCCATCTTCCATTACAGAAAAATTACCTTGGTCTTTATGATCTTGTAAGTATTGATCGTGAGCTTGAGCTTCTTTGATCTGGGCTCTAAGGTCAGACCCTATACTTAAACCATTAATGACTAGATTCTTTGGAGTAAGAGTAGTGGCTAGCTTCAAATTTCGAAACTCCTCTAGCATCTGCATCTCATACACCATCATCTGACCCATATGCAGAGATTTTCGACTCAAGGCATCTGCTACAACATTCGCCTTTCCGGGATGATACTTTATCTCAAACTTGTAGTCATTGAGGAATTCTACCCATCTTCGTTGCCTCATATTTAACTCCTTCTGATCAAAGAGGTATTTAAGACTCTTATGATCACAATATACTTCAAAGGTTGCCCCGTACAAATAGTGTCGCCAAATCTTTAAGGCAAACACTACTGCCGCTAATTCAAGATCATGGGTTGGATAGTTTCCTTCGTGGGGTCTTAGTTGTCTAGAGGCGTAAGCAACTACTCTCTTGTCTTGCATTAACACACACCCTAGCCCTTTCTTTGAAGCATCACTATACACTTCAAAATGTCCTGTGGGGTCTGGAATAATTAAAACAGGAGGAGTGGTCAGTCTTGTCTTCAGCTCCTGAAAACTAGCATCACATTGATCAGTCCATTTGAAAGGACTTCCCTTCCTGGTCAATTTAGTCAATGGCAAGGCTATACGAGAGAAGTTTTGTATAAATCTCCTGTAGTATCCTGCCAAACCAAGGAAACTTCTGATTTCCGTAACCGTCTTTGGTGTCTCCCACTTAATCACTGCTTCCGTCTTGCTAGGATCTACGGCTACCCCTCTATTAGAGATGACATGTCCGAGAAACTTCACCTCTGACAGCCAAAATTCACACTTCTCCAATTTAGCATATAACTTTTTCTCTTTCAGCACTTGCAGCACGATTCGGAGATGTTGTTCATGTTCTTTCTTACTCTTAGAATATATCAAGATGTCATCAATGAACACTACAACAAATTGATCTAGGTAGGGTCGAAAAATGCGATTCATGTAATCCATGAAAATTGCAGGTGCATTCGTTAACCCGAAGGGCATTACGAGAAACTCATAGTGCCCATACCTAGTCCTGAAGGCAGTTTTTGGTACGTCCTCCTCCTTAATCTTAATCTGATGATATCCTGACCGCAAGTCAATTTTAGAAAAGATGGAGGCTCCCTTTAATTGATCCAATAAGTCATCTATCCTAGGGAGAGGATACTTATTTTTGATAGTCACCTTATTCAGTTGTCTGTAATCTATGCATAGTCTCAAACTCCCGTCTTTCTTCTTAACAAACAATACAGGAGCTCCCCAAGGTGATACACTCGGTCTAATGAATTGCTTGTCTAATAGTTCCTCCAACTGCTTCTTTAGTTCTTGTAGTTCCTTCGAGGCCATTCGATATGGTGCAATAGAGATAGGCCCTATCCCAGGTAGGAGATCAATAGAGAACTCTATCTCTCTCTTGGGAGGTAAGCCTGGAATATCTGATGGAAACACTTCAGGAAACTCGTTGGCTATTGGAATTTCATCAAGTTTCGATTCGACTTCTAGGTTTGATAAATACAAGAGAATGTATCCAAGTACTCCATTCTTTAACTCCCTATTAACTTGATTGGCATTTAACATCAATAACTGGACCTCCTCTTTCGGAGTAGAAGGTAGAAATTCAACGGTCTTGTTACAACAATTCAACAAGACTCGATTTCTAGACATCCAGTCTAACCCTAGAATGACCTCAATACCTCTTAAAGGTAAACTGACGAGGTCTACAGAAAAATTTTTCTCCTGGATGGTGACTTGACAGTCCTTACATACAGAGGAAGTTAATACCCGTTCCCCTGTAGGGGTTACTACAGATAGCTCATAGGGAGTTTCAGAAATAGGGAACTGAAACTTCCTAATACATTCTTCTGATATAAATGAATGACTAGCACCAGAGTCAAATAACACCATAAGAGCAAATCCATAAATATAGCATGTACCTTGAATCATTTCAGAAGATTGAGCTGCCTCTTGGCTGCTCAGGGTGAAAACCCTTCCTTTCACCTGAGGCCTCTGTTCTGGCTGCTTTCCTACATTCTGTGGGCAGTTTTTCGCAAAATGTCCCTTCTGTCCGCAATTGAAGCAGACATCTTGTCCCATGTAGCATGGCCGGTTACCATGCATGCGTCCGCATTTAGCGCACTTGACTGAGGCGAGGTCTTGTTGAAAAGGCCTAGGACCCGCAATCAATGGCCTCTTACCAGCTCCATATCCACTTCTTCTCACGTTCTTTCTAGGGTTGGGAAAATTTTTCTTCCTTTTCCATAGGTTTCGCCTTTGCTTCTCGTCCTCCACTGCCCTTAAACTCTTTTCCAGGAGTCTGCATTTATTTATCAGAGGTACAAACTCCCTGATCTCCATAGCTATAACAGCATTCTTTAACTCCGGGTTTAGTCCCGCTTCAAACTTAACCGCCTTCCATGCTTCATCTGGGTTATATCGCAGATAAGAGGAGAACTTAGACAGCTCCTCGAACCTTGCGATATACTGGTCCACGGTCATGCTTCCTTGCCTGAGTTGGAGAAATTCGATCTCTTTCTCTGCCCGTACAGTACTTGGAAAGTACTTTTCAAAGAAAATGTCCTTGAACACTTGCCAGGTGATCTGTCTTCCCTGATGAGCTAAAAGTTCTCTAGCTCCACGCCACCAGTATTCTGCTTCATCCTTTAACATATATGCAGCAAAAATGATTTGCTGCTCTTCAGTACAGCCCATCACTTCAAAGATTTTCTCTAATTCCCTAATCCACCTTTCGGCTACCGTTGGGTCATAACCACCTTGGAAACAAGGTGGTCTAGTCCTCAGGAACTCGGATATGCCATTATCTTTTCCAGCCGTCCGGTTGTTAGGACCAATCTCAACATTTGTGTTATTAGCATTCTGGAGATGTTGTAAAATTTGGTTGGTGGTCATAACTTGGTCTCGAATTGCCGTGGCCAGGTTGTGCAGGGTTTCCTCTGCATTGGTTGCTGGATTCCTCCTTGGTGGTGCCATTTCCTACTATGGTACAAAACAAAGTTATGCTGCTATTGAGGTGATCAAGCCCAATAGTTAGTTCAAAAATATTTAATAGCAGTCATAACACCACCTCGGCATATAGATAAGAAACACTAGTAATTTCTTAACTATATGAGTCACTGATCCCCTACACAGCACAACCACAACATACTCAAGACACTATAAGATCGATTCAGATAACCAACCACCCACTGGCCATCTAGGATCGACCTGCTCTGATACCAATTATGTAACAACTCCATTTATGTAATTTTTTTTTTTTTTAAATACCATGAAGTTATTACCTCGTTACAACTTAACTCAATATAACATTTATTTAATTTATACAATACTGAGTTTCCATACACACTATTATTTTACAAACATTTGTACAAAGATACATATTAGTTCTAATCATCTATATCGACTACTTCCGGGGACACTGGTTCGGGTGGCACGTCCACCGGAATCTCAGTTACATCTACGACAGTTACATCAGAAATAACTGGAAGTTGCCCAAGGTAGGGCACCTCGATCCAACGTACAGAGATAATAAGTGTCATAGAGAATATCTGCATATTTATTCTTCTGAACATGATATGGAAATATAGTGAGAATTAAATCCCAGTAAGTTCAACAATAAATCATAATTTACCATCAATATAGTTCATCACGTCATGTTCAGCTGTATAAACTACAGAAAATATCTTTAGGTCACATGAATGCACTTTATCATGCACATGAAAATTATACAGTTATGACATGTATGGCATGAATAACTATTTTTCGAATTTCATTTGATGGCTATCCACTTATTCTTACTTCAAGCTACCCCGGTCAGGGTGAGTATTCTCTACTTTTCGGTACGGGCTTATCTCGCTCCGTCCGACATGGCACACTTTCTCTTTCTTTTCTTATTAACATGATCATAACCGTTGGTAGGGCGTCCCCTACTGGTGCACCACACGGATTGCCATGTGACCGTGCTCATTTCTTTTCTTTTCACAATGATAGCCAAAAATATGCTTTCAATAACAAGTATGTTCATCAAAATATAACTATTACCATAAATCATTGGTAATCATGCCATGAACATAACCATTTAAAATATCACTTTATAAAACATTTCCATGTCAAAATTCCATACTAATACCTTAGTAACTGGATAGTAATTGTAGTCTGTAAACAGCGCACCAGAAAAGTTCCCAGGAAAGAGAGGTGGGTCACTAATGGACACGCTTAAGTACCATGTCTTTCCTTGCCAGAGCTTTCCTTAGACATGCACTTTTCACAAATCACAATTTTGTTTTCCAGTAACTAGAATAATTCTTTTCTGATGTGAAAATACTGCAACCACGGAGCATACTAAGATTTTTCAAATAAAAACCGGCACTTTCAAAACTTCTTGTAAATTTATATGAGTACTAGGGTAAATTGTACACACTTAAAATGGTAGTAAGTTCATGCAATGGCAATGGCTATGGCTATACTAGTCATTTATTAAGATTCATCTTCTTTTTTAAATACTAATTTTATTTCTTTATTTTCTTGATGCAGGTTTTCATCCTATCTAACCTTCTCTTACTAATCAGAGCATAACTCCCTCAATTTAACTCTGATGTAGGTGATCTTGGTGTCTATTTCAAGATAAAACAATTATCTAAAACTATTATGTTGAACATTGTAGCGAAAAATTAAGAAACAAAGGTGATATTACTCCATCAAAGTACATGATAGTTCCTCTCGGATAGGTTCTGACCTTTACTGACTAATTAGACCATATCTCCCAAATTGGAACTCCAAATTGCGTTATTCCAGTTGGTAAAAATCCATGAGCCATATATCTATAATTGTTATGTTGGCGCGCTATTTTAATTCCCTACAGAATATTCCCAGAAATTCAAAAACTAAAGCATTAATAACATACTCTTCCCTGAATAAACATTTTCTGACCTCTGCTTACTAATCGGATTATATCTACCTCATATGAACTCCAAATTGCATAATTCCAGTGGGTATATTTCCATGAGACATAGATATATAACGTTCATGTTAACCATTTATTTTAATTCCATAAAGAAAATTCCCAGAAATTAAAATACAAAAGCTGTCCTAACATAATCTTCCCTGATGAACCATTTTCTGACCTTGGCTTACTAATTGGACCATATCTACAACATGTGAACTCCAAATTGAATGATTCCAGTGGCTAAAAATCCATGACACACATATCTTTAATTCTTATGTTGACCATTTATTTTAATTCCCTACCAATAATTCCCAGAAATTAAATTACCGAAGCTATCCTAACATATTCTTCCCTGATGATTCATTTTCTGACCTTTGACTACTAATCAGACCATAGCTACCTCATATGGACTCCAAATGGAATGATTCCAGTGGCTAAAAATCCATGACACATTTATCTTTAATTCTTATGTTAACCATTTATTTTAATTCCCTACCAATAATTCCCAGAAATTAAATTACCGAAGCTATCCTAACATATTCTTCCCTGATGATTCATTTTCTGACCTTTGACTACTAATCAGACCATATCTACCTCATATGGACTCCAAATGGAATGATTCCAGTGGCTAAAAATCCGGGACACATATATCTTTAATTCTTATGTTAACCATTTATTTTAATTCCTTATAGATTGTTCCCAGAAATTAAAATACCGAAACTTAAAATTCTGCCACCCATAGCCATAACCATTTAGAACTATCTACACCAACCTAAGTATTCAAACATATATCACATGCAAGATCAATATGTAACATGATATAGCAACATCATGACCAATCATAAAAGTTCTAAGATCAAAATCTCATATAAATATTATAAGTTTCAAAAGTTTTCTTCAAAAAGAAATATTGTTAAACTTACCTTTAGCTTTCTAAACTTCTCCTTCTTCTTCCTTCCTTTCTTCTTCTCTCTTCTCTCCTTTCCTTACTCTACCTTGCTTCTATTTCTCTCTCTTTCTCACTTGGACGAAATTAAAGTGTTGTAAGGGTGGGTTCTCTTATATAGACCACCAAATAATTCACCTTTCATGATCATGGATCTACCTTATCACAATTAAGATAAACTTTGTTGAATTTTTGGAAAACAAACAACTTATGTTCTTGTCTTCCTCTTCCTTAGTCAAGATATGCATAGGAAAAGGAGATTTGTATTTTGAAAATTATGATGATATGTTCTTAAGATAAGGGACAAGGTCCCTTTGATTTAGGGATTCATTTAATTTTTCTTTTGTCTTAATCAATTATGATAGGTTGCCTTTTTAAGTGGCAAATTTCTAGCCCTTCAATCTCCATTATTTGGTTGATATTATTTGTGTGGGCTATGAATGTTTTGTCCTAATACCATGTATTATCATACCACTTGCTAAAATTATGAGTGAAGGATATAGATGTTTTTGTCCTAAAGCATTGTATTATCATGCCACTTGCCTAAATGATGAATTTAGAATCACACCACTTGCTAAATTTTTGTCTTAATGCCATGTAACCTAATCTTTATTCTTATTATTATATCATCATCTAATTTATTTTATTTTATTTTTCCTCTTGGATTTGGGCTTATTCTTACCCATTATGGGCTTGTCCTACCCATTTTCTTTGCTTTGGATAAAATTCTTCCTTTCTTGGTGGGCTTGGTCACATTTTCATAATTTTTGGGCTATTGGTGAAATTACTATATCTTAGTCCAAGTCTATGTTTAATTTCTTGTTTAGGTTATCCAATGGGCTTGCTAGAAACTTATGTGAAGTGGAAAAACTCTATATGAAGTGTCCATAGGTAAAAGCCCAATGTATGGGTAAAGATTTTAAACTTAGTAACTATAGTTCTTGAATTAGGAAAAATTACCCTAATTCAATGTTCTTTGAAATTTTAAGACCTTTACTTGTTTCTAAAAATTTATCTTCCTTATCCAAGAATTTTGCATCTCTTTAGTATGTTATTTCTAATTTCTTTCCTATTAGATTTTCCTTCTTTATTTGTTCTCTTAATGTTAGAAACATTTTCTATGCATATACATAAGGTGAAGAATTTCTAAGGATTATATTTCCTTAGATATCTAAAATATTGTCTAATAAATTTTATTTCCTTAATTAAATTTTTTATGTACCTTTATCAATAAAAGAAACGAAATTAAGGATGTTACACCTTCTACAATGGATTGATTTATAATACTCGTATGTATGTGTATGCTACAGCTAGAGGAGCCTTAATGAACAAAATAGTTGATAAGGCCTATGAGTTGATTAAAGATATGACACAGAACCATTACCCTTGGTCTAGTGAGCGACAGTCATCATAGAAACTGGCAGTATCAAATTAATGCTTTTGACCATTTGTCTTCCAAGGTTAACGCATTGTTCCAGAAACTTGAAAAGTTAAATGTCAGTGCTATTGGTTCCTCTTCCTCATCAACTTGTGAGATTTGTGGATGTGTTGGCCATATCGCCAATGATTGTCAGCTTGGGAATCCCATACTTCAAGATTGTGAGCAAATGAACTTTGTTTGTAATAACTAGAGAAACAATCCTTTTATCAATACTTATAATCCAAGTTGGAAGAATCATCTAAATTTTTTATACAAATCTAATGTCAATCTGCTTCTTCAAAATAATTTTAGCCAACCTCTTGTGTTTTAAAAAAAGGTATTTTAATCCTCCACCTTAGCCAAAGTCTAATTTAAAAGCTCTAATGGAAAATTTTATAATGACTCAGTCAAAACAAAATGAGGAATTCAGATCTTAGAACTATACAATGAATAGGGCCATAAAAGATTTAGCCTCAAAAGTTGATTCCTTAGCTACTCATAATAAGATTCTTAAGACACAAATTGCATAGTAAGCTAGCTCATCAAACATAAACTATGTCAAACTTTCTGACCAACCTGAGAACCCCAGAGAGCATTGCAAAGCTATAACCTTAAAAAATGGTAAGCAGTTGAATGATCCAAAAGAAAGAGGAGATGAGAAAGAAGAAGAATCCAAGGTTAAATTTGAGGATAGAAAAAAGGAAGAAACTAAGTGGGAGATCAAGTTACTTGTAACTTCACTATGATCATATTGAAAATGAAAAGGGGTTTTACTGGGGATATTAAACTTGATTACCTTAGAGTTACAATCTAAAGTGGCATAGCATGCAACTAGCCAGTTCATACCTATAATTACATCGAAATCCAGCATATTTAATATGATCAAATCAACAGAAGTTTTCTTATTGTCCATTAAAACCTTGAATAACTTATATGCATTCTTTATAGTCAAATAATCACCAATTGGGGTTGCAACCATAAGAGGAGTATCTAACTTAGTCAGATCATTACTCATTCACTTAGCAAAGGCAAGGGATACATAGGAATGGGTGAACCCAAGATCAAATAACGTAGGTGCCTTAGGTGAATAAATAGATAAAGTACCTATCATAACTGCATTTGAGGCCTACACATCCTGTCTAGTCAATGTAAAGACTTTAGGTTGACCTCGACTTGAATAATTTTTACCTCGGCCCAATAATCCTCTACTTGTCCCACTATGGCTTACTTAGCTAAGCACCACTCTAACTAGTTGGGCTCTTATTGGGGCAGGTGGCAAAATTGGTCGTACTGACTCGTGACTTGTTACACCATACTAACTAGCATCTTCATTTCATACATCCACATCATAGTATGATCCACTTGAGGGAATTTGGTATTATACATTTTAATTTTTTTTTTGTTCTTATCTATAAATTTCTAGCATAGTCTACCTAGCCCATTAATTAACCTATTCCCTTATATCATTTGTTATCATTCTTGGGAAAGCATAAAAGTGTTACATGCCATTCCAATCATTTTCTAATTTCATTTCCTTATAGGCAACTAACTAGGCATGATATGCACTACTTACAGTAAAAATGATCTTATGCCATAAAGGAAAGGGGTACAGTCCATAACTTATATTACATCACATTATCAGCTGTCAAAAAGGGACTTGGCATTCAACTAAGCCATCCCACAAATATTACACAACCAAAGAAAATATAATCCATATCCATAATCAGTTGAGTCAACCTTGAGACCCCTGTTGCTCACTTCTTGCTGGAATACCTGGAATGTGATTATGAGGACATAAAAAAAAAGAGATGACAACTTCAATAGCTAGCAAATTTTTCATAAAAATAGCACACATTCCATTCCTTAAAACATCTCAATTTATTTCACTGAAACATAAGCAATGACCATACATACATTCATAATTTTGGTCACACTAGGGACCCATAACATTTTAGTCTACTTACCCAATGCAGTCATATATGGTCATACCTGCAAAGAGTTATGCATATCCTATTATTGGCCAATATGTGGGGGAAATGGGGCTTACTTGGCACACTTTGGGCACCCCTTTAATTCTCGAGAATGCATACATAACATATCTTGAAACCATCATTCATCATAGCATAAAAGTCAGGCAACTAGTAAAAATTGATAAATTCAAGTTCATAAACATATAGTGTTTTAAGGAAAAGCTAGATACATCAATTCTAGCACAATCACTTCCTTTCCTAGGCTGCTAAGGTTACTACCAGCAACTAAAACTAAAACATATAAGAGTTCTTGGTTAATGCATGCATATTAACACCTAAGTCATAAATCTCTAGTTTAAGAGTTTTTGCTCCCCAAAACAAAACTATGATTTTGTTGAAATTTGGGGTTATTATTAAATATGACAAAAGTCATCTAAAACTTATAAACTTTTGTATGGAGGTACCCTTACATGTTTATTTTATTTCTTAATTCTCTCAGCCCTTAACTCTTCCATTCAACCCCAAAAACTACCTCCATAACCCAAAACAATGCAGATTAGTTTCAGTTCCATTTCTATTCTGTTTTGCATTCATTTGAATTAGTAAAACTTCTTCAAAATTCGTGATATTTTATATGAAGAATTCTAGATATGTTATATAATCACCATAAATATTTCAAGTAAAAAATAATTCATTGGACCCCTCGAATAATCCATGTTAGAAGTCTGTCCCCTGTTATGGTCTGTTCTGACCCATTGCCTATCCTACCAAATTTCTACATTTTATTATATGCCTTAACCTATCCATAATTCTCTAAAATTTGGTGAGATCTGTAAATCGGATTCCTATAACATTTTATAAAATTTTCATACAAAACTGCAACATCTAACCCCTTCAATATTTTGTATTTCTATCAACAGTCTAAGCTGTCCAGCAGATTGTTCTCAGCATTGTTTTAATTGCAAAAGGCCTGGTTGTAGGTTCTCAAAAATCACGAAAGTTTCCAGAATGGATTATGAATATTTTAAAACTTTTATCACCAAAAATTAGATAATTTAAAAGCCATTTACTAAATTTACTAAGCCAATATGTTCAGGTGCTAAAAGGTTTCTATGTTCTCAACCTAACCTTTCTGTGCTCTATGACCTTTACTCACTAATCCGACTCTAACTCACTCATATGGACTCAAAATTGGGTGATTCCAGTGGCAATGAGACCGTGATAAATATATCTACAACTTTCATGTTAATCATTTCTTCATATTCTTTATAGGTTAGTCCCAGAAATTCAAAAACGAAGCTATTCTTCACCAACTTGAATTCCAGACTCGCTTCTGACCTCTCATCACTCTTTGGATTATAACTCTCTCATTTTAAGTCTGATTGATGTGATTACAAATGATATGGAAATAAAAAACATTGGGTTACAATTTCTATGTTGAACATGTTTTCATATTTTTGGCAGAAAGTCGTCCATGCAGAGCCTAAATTTAGCCTAATAAACTCTAAATTGGATTTTTATAAGAAGCCAGACTTACCTTGTGTAAACCTACTCCTATGGCTCTCAATTTGTAGTTTTCTTCTCCTCTTGGTTTCCCTTACAACTCAGCCACGTTTCTTGCACAAAATATGGGATGAGCAAAGCTTCAAACCTCAGCACTCATTCTCACTCTCACTGCCTTATGGTGAGGGATGAAAAACTCAATGGGAGGTGGGTGTTTAACAAGTAAAAGTGACATTTGTTGCCATAAAACCTGCATGCATGGATGCTTCTGCTAGGCTCATGGAGGGTGGCGTTATTCTGCAATTTTTTAGCAGGTGGGGGCATGAATTCTGCAGATGGGGGTGTGTGTTTCTGCTTGTCTCATGGAGCAAAGGTGGCGTGAATTCAGCTACCATGTGGGATGTTTTTTTGCTGGTTTTGTGGAGCAAAGATGGCGTGAATTCCTTTTGCCATGTGGGACATTTTTCTGATGGTTTTGTGGAGCAAGGATGGCGTGAATTCTTGCTGCCATGTGGGATGTTTTTCTGCTTGCTTAATGGAGATGTTTCTGCTGGCTTTATAGGGCAAGGGATGGCATGAATATGCTGCCATGTGAGGGCATGATTCTGCTTGCATTCCAGCCATTGCATATGCATTTTAACCAACCAATCTGCTAGTGTTGGTTTCAACTCCTCACGTGCATGGATGGGTAGATATATATATTATGCTATGAATGGTGTAAATGAGAGAAAATATATCTATATATATACGTAATGCTTCTGCTTTTGTATGTATAAATATATAATATAATATGCATGGTGGAGGTGAGAGGAAATACACACACACACACCTATATATATATATATATATATATATATATTGCATCCTATAATGCTTCTTGCTTCCTTATTATGTTGCTAATCCTAAATTAGTAGCATCCTCAGGAATATATTTGTATCCTATTCCTCTAATTTATGCTCCAAAAATATTTTATTTATATTACTTCTAATCATGAAATGGTACCACATGTTTTATAAAGTCTTTATTGTTGACAACTACACATTTTAAATTCTTGTTCATCTTTGTCTTATTTTATTACTAATCCTAGACTAGTAATGTCTAAAACAATGTTTGTGTCCTCTCTCCATCCATTATGATCCTAAGAATTTTATTTATATAATTCAATATTAACTATGTCACCTATTTTATACTTGCTTTATAGTCATATAACTAAGCATCTTAATTACTCGTCATATGTATTTTCTACTTATCCTTAAATTTATCTAACTTTATTAGAGGATTAGGATGTTACATGACTTGAGCCATATAGTGTAAGCAATCCCTCTTTATGTGCATAATTTTCTTATAGAAACAAGCACCTAATTCCCTATAACATTGCCTAGAGTGATATTTGCTACACATTGGACAACGGTGTTTATTTTGTTGAACTGACTTTGGCCCTTGCTGGCTAATTAGTCTTATACCCCTTTAACTTACCTCTATCCACCACTTCCAACTAACATTAAGCTGTGAATCCTTGACTCTAGTTGTAATGGGCACTGTTAACTGTGTATCTTAAGCCCCTGGGTAGTAGGACTACACTCACTTTTAGGATTGCCATCACTTCCCCCTTTTTCTCTTTTTTAACCTTCTATTTCAGCTAACTCTCTGATTTCAATCATTCTTGAACAATCAACTACTGCAACATAATTAGGGAATTACTTCATCTATGGTGCTACAAATTTAAACAATGGTCTTACTAGCCCATTGAAGAATCTCTTAATCATTTCCCTCTCAATAAGGACTAAGTAAGGTGCATACTGGGACAACTGGGTAAAGTAGATGTCATAATCTGTGACCATTATTCCTAGAGTCTATTTTAACTCCTCAAATTCCTTTGCCTAAGCATCTTTGACACTTTCAGGTAGAAAAGGCTCCATAAATGTTTCTTTGAATTCAGTCCATCCTAAAGATACAGATGTAGTTATTCTTGGTCGTTTAAAAGTAGTAAGCCGTACTTGTGCCATTCTTGATAATTAAAATGACATAAGCTCTATAGACCGATCATCAAAACACCCCAAGGCTCTACAAATCTTTTCTACTACATCCATAAAATGCTAGGAATCTTCACTGCTTGATGACCTCGTAAATGTTGGCGACTTCAACTTTAAAAATTGAGAAAAGTTCACTTATACCCCAATGGGCCTAGTAACATGCTCAACAAGCTTCATAGACACTGGAGCTGCTATTGTTTCTAGTTATTGTGGCTCTTTTCTACCTTGTTCTACCAATAAACGAACTAAGTTCTCAACTGCTTTATGTATACCTTGCAAAGTAGCCATAATTTCAATCATAACGCCATCTTGAGGATGGGGAGGCACTACCCTTGCCTTAGGAGCTTTTCCTTTGTAACCACTCTGCTCATTCTGACTTGGTACCTCAATGGCCTTAACGCTTTGACTATTTCCTTTAGTCTTAGAACTAGGTTAACTCCTACCCTGGTTTCTAGATGTAGGGGTAGTGGATTGAGTAGATTTTTCAACTATCTGCTCGCGTTACATAGATTATCTAACAATAACTCTATTTCTTGGTGGCATCTTTACTATAAAACTAAGTCAAACTTTAGAATTCTAATCAACATAAACGCATGACATATCATTAAAGAAAGATTGACTCAAATAAGCACAAAATAATAACATCCTACCAAATCTCTTTAATAGCACCCTGAGTATAAGTATGCCTAGCTCATATTGATACTCAAGGCCTTACTAAAGAATTTGTTACTCTATGAACATAGGGAAACCTAAAGCTCTAATACCAACATTTTCATGGCCCTTGTAGGATAAGGCACATGGGTGGCACAAGAATAAGGGAAATCCCACCTTATAAGCTTTAAACCAAAAAACATCAAGATAGCACCGTGGAATACAACCTATAGGTAATGACAACAACATGCATACCATGAGAAGGGTTTATAAATTATATACCATAAATCCATATAAAATTGGTATAAAGCCAAACAATATAGAAATAATATGTTTCTAATGCAATAAATTTTTTTACAAACATCTAGATACACAGGGAAGAAGGGATCCTATCTGTAGTTCATGGAGCTACCCATAGAGTTCAAAATAGCAAATGTATAAACAAAATCAAGAGCCCTAAAGGCAACTTGGGCTCACCATAACCACCTCAGCTCATTACACGGTTGGAGTTGAATCTAAGTCTTTATAACTATCTGAAAAAGAAAAACATAAGATGAGGTAAGTATAAAACTCAGTGAGTAGGTAATCCTTACTATAATGGAAATAGGTAAAGCAGGGCATCAGTTTTTCACAAGTAAAGATTTAATGCAAAGAAAAGATGAAGGCAACATGTATTGTATGTTTGAAAGATCAACTACAAGAAAATTCAGTACTAAGAGGCATAAACATTAATGTTAAGATATTTCATAAATAAATACAAACCAAATTTCTAAACCATATAATGAAACTTAAATAAAAGATCACGCATCAAAGAAAGTTAAGAGCTCTTATGAGAAACAAAGAATGCATATCAATAATAGAGAAAATAAATACTTAAAATAAGTTTAGAGATTTTCATATATTGGAGGACTCTACATCAGAACAAAGTCCATTTTCCAAGCACATAGCAAGGGAAGGGTATTGGTGGGTACTGTTGTGGGTACACTAAATATAATACCTTACCTCTCAAACTAACCTATAGTAGTGTGAGTAAGGGTTGATCCCACAGAGACTAGTATTACGTTTTGTGAATCAAATAAAAGAGGGTTGAATGATTAAAGTAAAAGAGAATGATTGCAAACAAAATAAAAGAGTATGATTAATGATAAAAGTGTTGGTTTCGGTTGATATCCACCATTAGGGAATTGTATTGATCATTGACAGCATAATCAATCTTTAAATTGAGTATCTATAATTAGGATGTTATCATTATTTCTCCTTAAGTTTAGTAATTGATGATGATTGCCTCATTTAAACTTAATTAACAAGTAATCTTTTAGCACATTGGTAAAGTATAACTCATTAACTGTATGAAGAACTAAGGAAACTGATAGAGATAAAATAACATAGACTCATCGGCTATATTTAATTTAGTCAATCATTCACCATAGGTTTAATAATTCATAATCTAAAATTATTAATCCTATTTGCCTCTTAAATCATAATAATGAAAAATTTGTTCAAAATATGATTCAACAGTAGATTAATACAAATAATATACTAGTAGGCTTCCCTAGTAATCATATGAATAATCATGGAAAAGAAGAGTAGATGAATAATCAATATTCAATTAAAATTGAACTAATAAACTTAAATTCAAATTTCATAATACATAAAAGATCCTTGAGGTTTTAATCTTCCTCAACCAATAAACAAGAAATTAAACATGCAAGGCCATAAGAAAATCTATAGAAAAAGAGAAGATGATTGAGAACTTGATGCTTTGTCCTTGGATCCTTGGATAATCCTTTCATGCTTGCTTTTCCTCTTATTTATAGGTTGGAAGAGTCCTAAATGAAGTAGGATTGTTTCTAGGTCAGTTCTTGGGCTTTTAGGCTTTAATTGGGGTCAAAAACCTTTAAAATTGCATTAAAAGTGGTGTTATGACGACGAGCATTGCAGTGGTATGAACATATCCAGCAACCATTTATGTAATGTCGTGGCACTCAATTACGGGAGCAGCAGCGTTATGATTTTTCCAAAGTTTTCAAAAGCTATCAACATGAAATTTTTAAACCCCTATCTCTTAGCTTTTCATAGCTGCTGGAATCACCTTAATCGGAGCTAATATGAGAGAGATATATCCAAATTAGTGACCAAAGGTCAGGATTCATCCTCCTACACTACGATTCTAAATTTCGAGTCCTGTAACACTCTGAAATATTCAGAATTGGATAAAATTCTAAACATAAAAGTTGTAGATTATTGTCTTATATTTTCTTATAAACTTGAATCACTTTAATTGGAGTTCTTATGTGGGAGATATGGTCTAATTAGTGCCAAAAGGTCTGAAAGCGCTGCAATTCAGTATTTTCCATGAATTTCTTATATTTTTCTCCTATTTTCTTCTTTTTTTGCTCCTACAACACAAAACATAAAACTAAGCTAATTTATAATGATATTTTAGTTAAATGAAACAAAATTAAGTTTAAAGGTATTAAAACCATACTTAATTTTGAACACATCAGGTAATCACCATCAATAAGGGCAAAAGCCTATATTCCATAAGGAAAAGGTCTGTAATCCATTAGGCAATTGCCTATAAAGTCTATTAGGTAAAAGCTTGTACAATCCATAAGGCAAAAGCATGTTACATAGGACTCAAGGTGCACTAGGGCTAGCACTCACTGCTGCTAGCATACAGTGTTTCCAATTTACATTCCTCTATATGGGTACGATAAAGAAATAACAATGAGATGCAAAGAGGTAAATGAATGATTATAACATTTCATGAAAATCATACCTCTACTGATCAACAATAGCCATAACAATTCCAATCTTACACATTTATATCCATAGGCCTATATATGTGCCTCGTATAATGATTTATCATTCTGTGTGAAAAATAAAGCATCATTAACCCAACACAATTTTGGGTATTCTTAATTTTTTTTTATCAATATCAATGGAGAAATAAAGTATATATGATGCTTGTCCTGCATTCCTAAAATTTATACTAGTTCATAATAAAAACAAGTTTCATGTTAGAAATAAAGTCTTAAAAATATTTTCGATGAAATGGCAATTGAATTATTGTTTTTCAAATGGATTCAATCTTTTACAACATAATGCTATGGATATTATTAAAAGGACAACTAAAAGTCATGTTATAGAAGGTTTTATCTATTCACGACACTAGGATTTCAAGGTAGTTGAACTCCCTTTGATCACTTCCAAAGCTCAATGGCCGAATTGATGTTAAAAGTTCGCTTCCGATTTCCCAAAACCTAGAAAAATAACTTTGAAAAGTAAATTTCTAACCAAAAATTGTGAAATCACTTTTCATGTTGATAGGAAACACTGTCCATGGTGGGAAGAAAATTATCCTTTGGTCTTAAACTCTCATATTTATCATACTATCCATTTCTAAGGCTATCTATAGTAAGAACTTTTAGAAATAAGAGTTTCCAAGCATGCCTATGGAAAAATCACCATGAAGCTACTATTCATAGCTCTCTGGTGAGGTTCCAAAGACTTTTTGGTGAAACCAATTGGTGGGTTTTGAAACTCGAGTTGAACAGTCCAAACATTTCAGCAATTGGAGGCCTATATCTCAAGATATAAGGGTTAGAAGTTGGAAGGCAACAAAAAAAATCATGGTGAAGGGTGCAGATGCTGCTTGATAGGGCATCCTTGCCTAACCACGCACGCTGTAGAACCCAGCATGTATGTGGCGTGCTGTCACTAGGGTTGGTAGCACCTGTTTTAGCATCAACATACTTATATTTTGCCTCCTTTCACCATGAATTTGGTATAATTTGCCAAAACGTCCAACATAAAAGTTTTTGCCCTATATCTTATATTTCATTTACCACTTGTATCACTTGATTTGGAGGTTGTATGGAGGATTGATGTACAAAATATTCATGAAAGGTCTAGACTACACTAAACCTCTATTTTACGATTTTTTCCCCTTATCACCCTCATTTTAGCAGAACCAACAAAAGTAACCAACATAAAAGTTGTATTTATAGGTATTAGCTTTCCACAAAAATTAGAATCACATCAATTGGAGTCTATATGAGGGAGTTATGAACAAAATAGTGAAGAAAGACATGAACTACTGTAAAACTTCATAATTTTCTCAACCTTTTCACTCAAATGTTCTGTAGCTAGTTTCCAAAGGTCCCTTTTCCATAATTAATCATGTCATAGGGTTACTAATAAAGGGGAAAATGGAGTGTTTCATTGTTATATCTCATCCCTTATTTCACAATTAACTTGTGATTATTTCTTTGTTTTGGTTCTGTTCTGTATTGCTTACTCTAGATATTGCTTGACTTTTTTTTTTCTTTTTGTAGGTAGGCAAAAAAGCCAAAGAATCTAAGGAAAATACTCATGTGAAGAATTATCTGGACTTGGAGAAAGATGAGGAAGATGCAAGGAGGAAACACAAAAGAAATTGGCAAGAATAGACCATGGCAGTATTTAACACGGCTAGGCTATGTTTGGGATACTTAGAAGATAGCCAAGATGTGTTCTGTGCAAGAATTAGAGCAAATTCCTAGAATCCAACCTGAAGCACGGCCAGGTTGTGTCCAAGAACACGGTCATGCTTTGGGTTCGTAAAGTTTGTGTTTTTAAGTTTTTTTAAGCAATCAAGCTGATATATATATGAGGGAAAATGAGGAGAACGATATACAGACTCATTTAGACGCAGTTTAGGTTTAGGAAACACTCTAGGATTATGTTTATAGTAGGATTATAGTTTTCTTTATGTTCTTAGACTAGAATTTACATTGATTCAAGCATTGTATCTCTTATTCATCTACTATATGCAATTAGGTTTTATCTTTCTATCTTTACATCTATTTCTACTTCTACTCATTTCTCTTGGAATGTATTAAATATTTATGAATTTCTTAATGAATTAGATTATGATTTCTCTTTCAATTATGCATGAGTAGAGTTTAATCTAGGGTTTCGGTAAACCCATTTGTGATATAATGATACTGCATTGATTTGGAATTATGGAACCCTAATTGTATTATCTATGGTTAATTAAGATTAACTATTATGCACATGTTTACAAGTTGATAGAATGCTTGATAACCATTTTATCACATCTTAGGTAGGTTATTGACTGAGGAACTAAAAGGTGAAAGTTAATACCATAACTTAATAGTTAATTAAGGGTATCTTAATCATGAAAGTAGTTTAAGGTCCTTTAGGAATTGAATCAATTGGTAAGTACGAGAACCCCTATGATTTAAATTACGTGGTTAGCATAGAACTTAATGGACATAGGTTAAACTAAGAACCACAAAAGTAGGCAATTAGATTAACCTAGGTACAATTAGTAATGCTTGAAAGAGGTTATTAATGAATTAAGGCTAAACCATCCCCTATTACTCAGATAACTACAATTAGAGGTACATATTGATTGTTGAATATCATAAGTGTGGTAAACCCTAACCATAGACTTTTGATAATTGATTATCTAATTTACTTAATTGTGACTTCATACTGATTGAATTATATTGATTTAGACAGTTTGTTTCATAAAATACTAGTAATAGATTATTAGGCTCTGTGGGATACGACCCATACTTGCCAAACTAGTTGTAGCTACGTCATACCTTACGGTTATTTAGTGAAACACACACAACAAGTTTTTGGCACCATTGTCGGGGAACAATTGTGTCAATATTAGTTATTTTATGAAATAGCTAGACTAGATCCTTTTTTTTGTTTTTCTGCATATTTTATCTTGCTAATTTTTGTCTCTTTTCTTCTTTTGTAGATGTGTTGCTCTTTTATGCGAGGAGACCACTAGTATATTATTGAGTTTGACCTATAAATTAAACGCACTTTACGGAGAAGAAGAAGAAGAAAACAACAAGATCCTACACCACCTATCATGGCGAATAGAGATAATCAATCTCTTAAAGACTTTACTTCCCCAGATGCTCATGGCTGAAATCCAAGCATAGTTAGACCTATTATAGAGGTTTATAACTTTGAGTTGAAGCCTTTTCTTCTTCATATGGTTTAGTAAAATCAGTTTGGAGAGTCCCCTACTGAAGACTCGAATCTCCATTTATCAGTTTTTTTGAAATATTGTGATACATTGAAGTTAAATGGAGTATCTTCTGATGCTATACAATTGAGGTTGTTCCCATTCTCTTTGTGGGACAAGTCTCGAGCATAGTTGTATTCCCTTCCATTAGGGCTTATAACCACTTGGTAGCAACTTTTACAAGCCTTTTTAGCCAAGTATTTCCCTATGGGTAAGATAGTCCATCTCTGAAATCATATTACTACATTTGCACGAAAAGATGAGGAGTCATTATATGAAGCTTGGGAGAGATTTAAAGAGCTTATTAGATTATACCCACAACATAGGTTAGAGAAATAGCTTATAGTCCATACAATCTACAATGAACTAATATACAACACCCAATGTTTGTGGATGTCGTAGTAGGAAGAGCCTTATGAATAAAACATTTGATGAGGCTTATGAATTGATTGAAAATATGGCTCGGAAATCACTATTCTTGGTCTAGTGAGAGGCAGTCATCTAGGAAACCAGCAGGTATGTATGAAGTTGATGCATTTAATCATCTGACTTCTAAGGTTAATGCATTATTTTAAAAGCTAGATAAATTAAGCATCAATGTTGTTGGTTCTTTTCCATCTTCTGTATGTAAGATTTATGGGTGTGTTGGCCTTGTAGCCAATAAATGCCAGCTTGTAAACCATGCACCTCAGGATTATGAACAAGTAAACTTTGTTAATAACAATAAGAGAAACAATCCCTACAGTAATACTTATAATTCAGGCTGGAGGAATCATCCAAATATCTAATACAAGCCTAATATTAATTAGCCTCCTGAGAATAATTTAAGCAATGATAAAGGGAAAAAGTGAGTGTTCAATGGTTATATTTTATCCCCTAATTAATAGTAAATTTGTGATTATTTCCCTGCTTTTGGTTATTCTTTGCTTTAGATACTGTTTTGGATTGTTTTATGTTTGTAGGTGAGTAAAATAGGCCAAGAAGCTAGGAAAACACTCATATGAAGTTCCATATGGACTTGAAACATGCTAAGGAGGAAGCAAGGAGGTAACCCAGAAGAAATTGGCAAGAAACGAGCTTGGCAGCCACAAACACGGCTAGGTAGTGCTCTGTACAAAGAGCGAAGTTTTTCCCAGATTTCCAACACGAAGCACAACCGTGCTTCCTGTCCATACATTCCATGATTTTAGGGTTTTCAGCAGCCAAAGTGATATATATTCAAGGGGAAACACAGCCAAAGACATTTGGACATATTGAGACATATTTTTACTCTGTTTTAGGCTTAGAAAATACCATTAGACTAGGTTTTTATTAGAATCATTATTGATTTATGTTCTTATAGTAGAATTTGAGATTGATTCAAGCTTGTATTCTTAATTCATCTTCTGCACTCTAGGTTTTATCCTTCTACTTTACATCTCTACTTCTACTTCTACTCTTTCTCTTAGTTGTATAGAACATTTATGAGTTCTTTAATGAATTTGATGATGATTTATCTTTCCATTATGAGTGAGTAGATATTAATCTAGGGTTTCGGTAAACCTACTTATGATGTGATGATACATTGTTGAGTTGAATTTTGGAACCCTAATTGTGATTACTTTTGGATTAATTAGGATTAATTATTATGAGCATGTATAAGAGTTGATAGAATGCTTGATCACTAATCTATCACGTCTTAGGCATTAACTGATGAACTAAAAGGTGAAAGTTAATCCCAGAACTTAATAGTTAATTAGGGATATCTTAATCACGAAAGTAGTTTAAGGTTCTCTAGGAATTGAATCAATTAGTGGGCACAAGAAAACTGATTAATTAAATTCTATGGTTGGCATAGAACTTAATCGACTTAGGTTGAACTAAGAACCACTAAAGTAGGCAATTAGATTAACCTAGGTACGATTAGTAATGCTTGAAAGAGGTTATTAATTAATTAAGGCTAAACCATCCCTAATTACCTAGATAATTGTAATTAGAGGTACATATTGATTGCTGAATATCATAAGTATGGTAAAACCTAACCCTAGGATTTTATTAATTGAATTACTTATTTACTTAATTGTGACACACTATTTCATCGAATTGCATTGATTTAGATAGCTTGTTTCATGAAATTCTAGTAATTGACCATTGTTCTCTGTGGGATATGACCTGTACTTACTGGACTAGCTGCAGTTACGTCATGTGTTTGTAGTTATTTATAAAACACACACAACAGGTAACCTTTTAGGTTTCAAAATCAAAGGCCATTCAATCCTTCTCCGCAGCCAAAGAGGCTATGATGGAAAACTTTATAGCTACTCATACTAAAGAGAATGATGAGTTCAGAGCCCAAAACCATTCAATGAATGAGGCTATAAAAGACTTAACTTCTAAGGTTGACTCGCTTGGTACTCATAATAAAATGTAGGAAAATTAGATAGCACACAACAAGCTAGCTTTTCAAATAGGAACTTTGGCAAACTTCTAGGCCAAACTAAGTACCCTAAAGAGCACTGCAATGCTATAACCTTGAGAAGTGGTAAGCAGTTGGTTGAATCAGAAAGAAGTGATAAGGTAAAGGAAGATGAACCTAAGGTTAAATCAAAACATGCCAAAGAAGAGGAATCTAAAGAAGAGGAAAAGAGTGAAAAAGAGCCCAAATATGTGGCTCTTACATCATACAAGCCACTAGTCCCTTTTCTTCAAAGATTAATGAAAGCTAAATTAGAGAAGCAATATGGAAAGTTTCTGGATGTACTGAAGAAATTGAACATCAACATCCCATTGTTAGAAGCCATCTCCCAAATACCCTCTTATGCAAAATTCCTAAAGGAAATTCTCTCAAAAAAGAGGAAAATTAAAGAGTATGCTGTTGTGGAATTAACATAGGGATGCAATGCATTAATTCAAAATAAACTGCAACAAAAGCTTAAGGACCCTGGAAGCTTCTCAATTCCTTGCGCCATTAGACATATGAAGATTGACAAGACTCTATGTAACCTTGGAGCAAGTGTGAGCCTTATGCCTCTATTTATTTGTAAAAAGCTTCAAATAAGAGACTTAACTCCAACTATCCTTTCTCTTCATTTGGTAGACTGATCTATTAAGCATCTGGTGGGTATCTTAGAGGATATCCCTCTAAAGGTAGGTATGTTTTACATACTTGTGGATTTTGTGATTTTAGAGATTGAGGAAGATGATAAAATCCTTATTATCTTGGAAGTCATTTCTTAGCCACTACTAGTGCTAATATTAATGTAAAAGATGGAAAGCTTTTTTTCAATGTAGTGGATGAGAAAGTAGAATTTAACTTAGCTGATGCCATCAAATCTCCATTTCTAAATGACTGTTGTTGTATGATTAGCTTACCTGAATTGAATATGAATGATAATGTAATGAATCTTTGTTCTACTGACTTACCTGAGTTATGCTTTGGGGAGAGTTTTTTGTCTTATGCTAAATAAGTTGGAGCTGCTACATATATGAGGGTAGACAAACAAGCAATTGAGGTGGAAGTTAATGCTACAAAGGTAGAACCTTAACCACTTCCTCCCAATCTAAAGCATGGAGCAAAAGGGATTTAGAATCAAGCAACTGGACCCTTTAAGGTAGTTAGGTGATATCTAAAGCTCTATGATAAGGGTCAATGGATAGAAAAGAGACTATCCAAACTCTCTCAAAGCCTCCTTGAATGGAAAGCTTGCCCAAAGAGTCAAGTTAATGACTTTAAATAAGCGCTTTATGGAAGGCAACCCACATTTTAGTTTTTGAGTTTCTTTTTGCTTAATTTTCTTATTTATCTTTGTCTTTAATTTTAGTTAATATCTTAGGGTAGAGGATTAATGAGTTTTTCCATATGATTTTTGGGTCAATTTCCATGTTGCTAAGAGCAAAGAAAGGAAGAATTTTGAAGGAAATCTAAGAGGATAAAAAGGTGTGGCAAATTTTTTTAAAAACGTTCATTCCAGTATCTAACACGAGTGACCCGTGCCCTGTACCATGCCAGTTCTTCAAGCAAGGGAAAAATTAGAGAATTTTGGAGACTCTTGCAGCCAACACGGGCAGGCTGTGTGTAACATCCCTAATTTCATTTCTTTTATTGATAAAACTATATAAAAATTTAATTAAGGAAATAAAATTTATTAGACAATATTTTAGATATCTAAGGAAATATAATCCTTAGAAATTCTTCACCTTATGTATATGCATAGAAAATGTTTCTAACATTAAGAGAACAAATAAAGAGGGAAAACTAATAGGAAAGAAATTAGAAATAACATACCAAAGAGATGCAAAATTCTTGGATAAGGAAGATAAATTTTTAGAAACAAGTAAAGGTCTTAAAATTTCAAGAACATTGAATTAGGGTAATTTTTCCTAATTCAAGAACTAGAGTTACTAAGTTTAAAATCTTTACCCATACATTGGGCTTTTACCTATGGACACTTCATATAGAGTTTTTCCACTTCACATAAGTTTCTAGCAAGCCATTGGATAACCTAAACAAGAAATAAAACATAGACTTGAACTAGGATATAGTAATTGGACCAATAGCCCAAAATTTATGAAAATGTGACCAAGCCCTCCAAGAAAGGTAGAATTTTATCCAAAGCAAAGAAAATGGGTAGGAATAAGCCCAAATCCAAGAGGAAAAATAAAATAAAATAAATTAGGTGATGAAATAATAATGTAATAATAAAGATTAGGTTACATGGCATTAAGAGAAAAATTTAGCAAGTGGTGTGATTCTACATTCATCATTTTGGCAAGTGGCATGATAATACAAGGCTTTAGGACAAAAACATCTATATCCTGCACTCATAATTCTAGCAAGTGGTATGATAATACATGGCATTAGGACAAAACATTCCTATCCCACACAAATAATATCAACCAAATAATGAAGATTCAAGGGCTAGAAATTTGCCACCTAAAAAGGCAAACCTATCATACTTGTTTAAGACAAAAGAAAATGGAAAAGAATCCCTAAATCAAAGGGACCTTGTCCCTTATCTTAAGAACATATCATCATAATTTTCAAAATATAAATCTCCTTTTCCTATGCATATCTTGACTAAGGAAGAGGAAGACAAGAACATAAGTTGTTTGTTTTCCCAAAATTCAACAAAGTGTATCCTAACTGTGATAAGGTAGACCCATGATCATGAAAGGTGAATTATTTGGTGGTCTATATAAGAAAACCCACCCTTACAACATTATAATTTCGTCCAAGTGAGGGAGAGGAAAAATAGAAGCAAGGTAGAGTGAGGAAAGGAGAGGAAGAAAGGAAGAAAGAGGAAGGAGAAGTCTAGGAGACTAAGTGCTCCAGGTAAGTTTAACAATATTTCTTTTTGAAGAAAATTTTTGAAACTTATAATATTTATATGAGATTTTGATCTTAGAACTTTTATGATTGGTCATGATGTTGCTATATCATGTTACATATTGATCTTGCATATGATGTATGTTTGAATACTTAGGTTGGTGTAGATAGTTCTGCATGGGTATGGTTATGGTTGGCAGAATTTTAAGTTTTGGTGTTTTAATTTCTGGGAACAATATATAAGGAATTAAAATAAATGGTTAACATATGAATTATAGATATATGTGTCATGGATGTTTAGCCACTGGAATCATTCAATTTAGAGTTCATATGAGGAAGATATGTTCCGATTAGTAAACAAAGGTCATAAAATGGTTAATCAGGGAAGAATATGTTAGGATAGCTTCGGTGTTTTAAATTCTGGGAAACTTATATAAGGAATTAAAATAAATGGTTAACATATGAATTATATACTTTTGTGTTACGGATGTTTAGCCACTGGAATCACTTAATTTTGAATTCTTATGTGGGAGATATAGTCAGATTAGTAAGTAAAGGTTAGAACCTACCTGAGAAGAAATAATATTGACTTTAAGGGAGTAATAACACCATGATGTATTACTATTTGGCTGCTATGATTAACATAAGAGTTTTCGATAATTGTCTTAGCTTTCGATAGACACTAATATCACCTCAATCGGAGTTAAAATGAGAGATTTATACTCTAATTAGTGAGAAAAGGTCACAGAGCACAGCCATGTTCGGGGCTGTTTTTGTGTACATTTGAAGTATTTTTAAAGCATGGCCATGTCCTGGAACATGGCCAGACCGTGTTAGAAGCTGGTTAAGCCTATTTTCAACATTTTTCTACCCTAGATGAACCTCTTTAACTTTAGGGTAATAGTAGAAATCAAATTGGAGAACAATGCTCTATAAATTTATAAGAACATTTGTTGGAAATGATATAAATAAGAAGAAAATTACTAAAGGCCAAGCATAAAGAGAAGGTTAGATATGATGAAAACCTGCATCAAGAAAATAAAGAAATAAAATTAATATTTAAAAAAGAAGACGAATCTTATAAATGACTAGTATATGCCATAGCCATTGCCATTGTATGAACTTCTTACCATCTTAAGTGTGAAATTTTGACATGGAAATATTTTATAAAGTGATATTTGAAATGGTTATGTTCATGGCATGATTACCAATGATTTATGGTAATAGTTATATTTTGATGAACACACTTGTTATTGAAAGCATATTTTTGGCTATCATTGTGAAAAGAAAAGAAATGAGCACGGTCACATGGCAATCTGTATGGTGCACCAGTAGGGGACGCCCTACCAACGGTTATGATTATGATTATGAGAAAAGAAAGAGAAAGTGTGCCATGTCGGACGGAGCGAGAAAAGCCCGTACCGGAGAATAGAGGATACTCACCCTGACCGAGGTAGCTTGAAATGAGAATAAGTTGTTGGCCATCATTTGATATTCTAAAAATAGTTACTCCTATCATACATATTATTACTGTATGATTCTTATGTGCATAAATATAATGCATTCTTGTGACCAAATATATTTTCTGTAGTTTATACAGCTGAACATGATGTGATGAGCTATATTGATGATGATTTATTGTTAAACTTACTGGGATTTAATTCTCACTATATTTCCATATCATGTTCAGAAAATTAGTTATGTAGATTTTTCTATAGCTCTAGCTTTTAGTGCACGTTGGATCGAGTACTTTATATTGGGCAGATCCCAGAAGCAAATAAAATGTTTGTGGTCGAGTTGGCTTAAATCCCGGTGAAGGTGCAACCACCCGCACCTGTATCTCCAGAATTGGTCAACCATAATAAATAAGATATAGATTTTTATGTGTTTGATATGTTGTACGTATGTTTTGATTAATGACATGTATGTGAACTCTGTATTGTATAAATTAAATAAATGTTATATTGAGTTAAGTTGTAACGAGGTAATAACTTCATGGTATTTTAGAAAAAAAAATTTGATACTTAAATGGAGTTGTTACATGGGACATGCAGGATTTTATAGGAGGTTCATTAAGGACTTCTCTAAGGTTGCCAAACCTTTATGCAGTTTGCTAGAAAATGACAGAACTTTTTGTTTTGATGAAAGTTGCATGACAGCATTTTGCGATCTCAAACAGAAATTGAGTACAGCCCCAGTTATCGTGGCACCAGATTGGACCTCCCCATTTGAGCTGATGTGTGATGCTAGTGAAATAGCATTTGGGGGGCTGTCCTCGGGCAGCGCAGAAACAAGCTGTTTCATTCTATTTACTATGTTAGCAAAATGCTGCAAGGTGCCCAGCTGAACTACACTGTGACAGAGAAGGAATTGCTTGCAGTAGTGTTTGCCTTTGAGAAATTTAGATCATATCTGGTAGGAGCAAAGGTGATAGTGCACACAGACCACTCTGCCATCAAACACTTGATTAGGAAAAAAGATTCCAAGCCCAGGCTCATTCGGTGGGTGCTTTTGCTTCAAGAATTTGATCTAGAGATAAGAGACAGGAAAGGAACTGAAAACCAAGTGGTAGACCATCTCTCCAGATTGGAAGGGCACAGCTCCAGGTCAGAGGAAATCAATGAAATATTTTCAAACGAGCAACTCTATCTCCTGTCTCAAGATGATATGACATGGTATGCTGATTATGTAAATTACCTTGTGAGCGGAATGCTCCCACCAGACCAGACGTGGCAGCAGAAAAAAAAATTTCTGCATGAGGTAAACTCATACTACTGGGATGAACCATACCTTTACAAGCAATGTGCTGATAAGATGATTAGGAGATGCATACCTAGCAAAGAGATGGAGCAAATCCTGTAGCAATGCCATGCTTCCCTTTATGGAGGTCATTTTGGAGGAGTTAGAACTGCAAACAAGGTGTTGCAAGCAGGGTTCTATTGGCCCTCCCTATTCAAGGACTCCCACTCCTTTGCAAAGCAATGTGACCGGTGTCAGAGGACAGGAAACATATCTCGCAGACATGAAATGCCACTGAACAACATCTTAGAGGTGGAACTATTTGATGTCTGGGGAATAGATTTCATGGGACCATTTCCCTCGAGTTTTGGTAATCAATACATCCTTAAAGCTGTAGACTATGTCTCAAAGTGGGTGGAAGCCAGTGCATCCCAGACTAATAAAGCTAGAGTCGTGACAAGATTTTTGAAGAGAAACATCTTTACAACGTTTGGAACCCCCAGAGCCATCATCAGCGATGGAGGGACCCATTTTTGCAATCGACAGTTTAAGGCACTACTTGCCAAATATGGAGTAAGGCACAAGGTGGCAACCCCCTATCACCCACAAACTAGTGGGCAGGTTGAAGTCTCCAACAGAGAGATCAAGAGAATCTTGGAAAAAATAGTAGGCCCTACGAGGAAGGATTGGTCCTCCAGGTTGGATGATGCACTATGGGCCTATAGAACAGCCTATAAGACACCTCTGGGCATGTCACCATACATATTGGTATTTGGGAAGGCTTGTCATCTACCAGCAGATTTAGAACATCGAGCATAGTGGGCAGTGAAGAAGCTAAACTTGAACCTAGAAGCTGCGGGAGAGAAGAGGATGCTGCAGCTAAATGAGCTGGATGAATTTCGTGGTCAGGCCTATGAGAATGCCAAACTATACAAGGAGAAAGCAAAGCAATGGCATGACAAGAAGATACAACCCAAGAACTTCGAAGTGGGACGGGGAGTACTATTGTACAACTCCAAGCTGACCTTGTTTCCTGGGAAGTTGAAATCACGTTGGTCTGGTCCCTTCCGCATAAGCAAGGTCTTCCCCTTTGGGACAATTGAATTGGAGGAAGAAAAGGAGGGGAAGACATTTATGGTTAATGGACAAAGGGTCAAGCACTATCTAGGAGGTGATGTGGATAGACAGCACACCTCTATTTAGCTGCAAGAGGAATGAACAGGAAGGAAGTCAGGCTGAAGACTGTAAAACAAGCGCTTATGGGAGGCAACCCATGTTTAAATCTGTTGTTGGTAAAGTTAGCAGTTTTTAGATTGTTTGATTTGTGAATTTAATGACATTTTTGTTTGCTACACAGGTAGGGGAACATAGCAGGCTGCAGGAAGGTTCTCACTTTGCTGCAGCAAAAACTAGGTGGGGTAGGCTTGGCTCTGCTGCAGCAAGATTTTTGGGCAAGCCACCTCTACTACAGCAAAAGCATAGGCAAGGCAGTATTGCTGTAATAGTTGTTGCAGCAATTGTGTTTAATCCTAGGTGAAGGAGTTTCCCAAACCGAAATATATATATATATATATATATATATATATATATATATATATATATATATATATATATTAAAGTGGGCGGGAAAACTGGCAGAAGGCCATAAGACACCCACAGTCTTTAGCCTCTGCAACTTCCAACCCACTTCACCCTCGAGTTAAGACACCCACGTTTTCACCTCTGCAACTCCCCTTCCCACTTCACCTCTCCCGAGCTCTCAAAGCCTTACAACCTCCTCACCTCCTTCATTCCGGAAACCCCTACCTCCAAATCCTCGAACCAATCATGCCCAGAATCAAGACAGTGGCCAGAAAAGCAAGCAAGGTGAAGAAATTCACCTCTGAGGAAAATCGGAAGAAGCACGACGAAGAGATTGTACCTAGAAACTTCTGTGTTGAGAAAGGGTTCACCTTTACCTCCGCTGGAGATTTGGGGATGCCAATGTACGTTGGTACGGTGGTCAAGCAGAGGGGTTAGGAAAATTTTGCAAGCCACCCGCAAACGGCCCTCATTCCTATGGTTCGGGAATTCTATGCGAACTTCTCACCAGAAGCTGACAAATGGGTAACAGTTCGGGAGACGAAGGTGCATTTTGACCAAGCTTCCATCAACAAGGCCTACAATCTACCAGACGAAGAGGACAAGTATGAGGACTATCTACATTGTTTGCGGGACGAAGACTGGGATGCAATGCTCACCTGGGTGTGCCTTCCTAGCACCACCTGGGATAAATCTCCTCAGGGCTCCACCACTATCAACCAGATCTCCCTGGTGCTGGCAGCAAAAGTCTGGTATCATTTTCTCAAGACCCGTCTGCTACCTTCTACCCATGGGCAGACAGTGAGCAGAGACAGAGTAGCAATGGTGGACGCCCTCATACTCGGTAGACCACTCAACGTTGGCCGCATCATCAATGGCCAAATCCGAGAATGCGCCAGCTACAAAAAGGGCAGCCTACTTTTTCCTTCCCTCATCACCATACTGTGCAAGAATCGTGGTGTACAAGTCTCCATCGATGAAGAAGTCTTAAAGGACACCAACCCCATTACTACTACCACCATTGCTCGGATTGTCCTAGAAAAAGCAGCCCCACACCCACCCGCTGCCTCTTGAAACCCTCCACAAGCTGCTGGACCATCTGTTTCTTCCTCTGCCCCTCAGCCAGTTGACCAGACCCTTCAGCATATTCTACAGCAACAAGCTATAATTCTCAGACAGCAAGCACAGTTGCTGCAGCATCAACAAACCTTTTGGCACCGTTGCCGGGGACTTCGTCCTCCACACCACCTTGGAGCAGAACTTTAAGCAATTCTTTCCATTCCCAGAGTTTCCAACTGACTTGCTCCATTCCACTTTTGAGGAGTTAGCCCCAGCACCAGAACCATAGACCGAGCAGCACAAGGATTCCGAAGGATCCTCCTCTAGCAAGGAGACCCAATCGGAACCCCACCAGACACCAGAAGGAACTGAGTCCTCTGATGACAATGAGCCCATTACAAAACGGGCAGCAATGATGCGCAAAAGAAAGCCCCAGAGCAATCAACACAGCGGAGGAGTGGGCTTCAAAGTTCATCAAGGTCTTTTGGGGGTCAATGCCCCTAGGGTGCTGCAGCATGCCTGCTAGCACCCTCAGGAAGATCCCTCAACTCTTCTTCCTTCTCTGCTGTATTTGGAATTCTTTTATTTCTGCTGTATTTGGGTGTCTTTTGTTTTATGGCCATTGCATTTGCAGTGAGGACACTGCTCAATTTAAGTTTGGGGGGTGTAATATAATGTTGTTGTGGCACTTTTTTTGTTTTGTTCATTGCTGTGGTATCTGCTGAAGCATTGATTTTGTGCTATAGTATTTGCTGGAGCAAATGTTAGGTTAGACTTGTTTATTTGTGTTCTGTTTGTCTGAGTGCTGATATTTGTGTTCTTGCCTGACTGAATTAGATGAAACTGCAGTGTTACTGGTTGTTACCTGTAGAAATTATTTGACTTAGATATGTATTACCATTCAAAAAAAAAAAGAGTCTGCATTTTGCATAGCTTGCTGAAAGTTCTGGGATACTCCATAAGGAGGATTGGGTAGTTCGCTAGAAACCAAAATAGGAGACCTACAACCTCGCCTAATCACACAGAAGCCTCTTCTAATGAGCACGGGATCATGGGTAGTTTGCCAAAGAAAGATTTGGAGATATTTCAGAAATTGGACCTAAGTCTTAAAGCTAGTATTGAGAGCTCTTTGTAGAATTATAAAAGAGGCAGACGCATAGGGTCAAAAAGGCTTAAGTTTGGGGGGGAAGTAGGAAATAAAGAGAGAAATATAGACACTCCAATGCTTTGTAGTTCCTTAGTAACCAGGGGTATGCATGAGCCCCATGTGTGCCTTTGCGTAAAACAGAGACATAGAGTGGACACTCCAATGCTTTGTAGTTCCTTAGTAACCAGGGATATGCATGAGCCCCATGTGTGCCTTTGCATAAAATAGGGATATAGAGTATGACTGGGAAGTGGTTTAAGGGTGATAAGGCTAAGTAACTGGGTGCCTGCATTGAACATGTTGGCATTCACGTCAAAAGGCTGTAATGACCTCTGCTAGAATAAGATCTATGCCAAAGAAAAAACAATAAAGAAAGAAAATCAGTGAGCTACCACTCCCCCCACATTTGTCGCCCTGTCTGCACCTATGTTGAATGCCAACTTGACCTAGGAAAGGAAGCTCGATATATTAGCATGAAAGTCTTAGGAACTCTGGCTATTTTTGACCCAAATGGCTGTTAGGAAAACTGTCCGTGTCACACACACAACTTCAAAGAAGGTTTTTGCTGTGATTGGGAGAAAGGTTTGTGGTTTCCTTTATATGGAAGAAATCCTGAGAGTTGAGAGCCATAAGAAGAACTATGGATTCATGCATGAGAAAAGTCTGGAATTTCTAGGTAGTAGGAATGTAGTAAATAGAATAGGTTGCTTAGGGACAAGCAATCCTTTAAGTTTTGGGGGATTTGATAACTGCATTTCATTATAGTTTTTATGTGCTGTCCGTGTATGTTTACTGAATTTTTCTGGTGTTTTAAGCACTCTTACCTCCTGATTTAATTAAATTTGATGACTCTTCTAGATATAACATCAGCGACCTCATTGCTGTAGTATTTCAGTAAGCATATGTGGTAACAATAGTAAAACCCCGGGTGATAGTGGGTGAGCTACTCCCTCTTTTCTGCAATGCATTGATTCTATTTGATATGGTGCAGGTGGCAAAACTGCGCAGTTGGAGTAGCCATCATCGAGCAGGGGACAACAGCAGAGACACTGTAGGCTGCTGGTACAGAACTGCCTCCACTACTGAAAGTGGAGAGAAAAAAGCAGCACAACAAAGGCGCCGGCTGCAGAGTAGAAGGAATGTCAGCAACCAAGGGCACTTTACTGGGACCACAATGGCTGCCTATAAAAGGCCATAAAGCAGTTATTGCAGTAAGCCCAGGAGGGACCAACGGAAGAGGAGAGAATTGGGAGAAAGTAATACCATAGCCAAGAGTGCTGCTGACACTGGAAGGTGCAGCATGAAGGGATAGTGCGCTATTTCAGAAAGGAATTTTGATCTCTATTGTTGTTCTCACTATTTTATCAAAAAGAAAAGAAAGAACTGCATTTTGTAATTTTGTTTTTATCTCGTAGGATGCATACCAGTGTTTCTGGGATTCTTGTACCCAGTGCACCCATGAGGCTTGGCTAGTTTCTAGCTAGGGTTGCATAAGGGTTGTAATGAACTGAATCACATTTTTATTATCAATACATTTCGCTGCAGTTTTGTTTACCATTCAATTATGTTTCCTGTTAGTTTTTCTTTCCTTAATAACGGAATTTTGGAGGAAGAAAACCAAGGCCAACATTTACCTAGAAGGGTAATGGAGGCTGGGAAGTGAATTGAATGCATGGGGGTTAGCTCATATAAGGACATACGGCACCCCATTAGTCCAATAATGGAACGCCATGCCCAATTAGGAGGTGAGGACTGATGCAAGAATGCATGTCTGAACCTCAGAATTGCAATGAATGGAAGTCTGGGAAGACCCCATTCAGGACTGAGATTGGCACTTAGAACAATTGCTGCAGCAAGCCTAGAGCAAATATGAGTGCTGAAGTCCATGGCAACCCTGAGCAACCCTAGACCTCCCACTATAGTTTCTTCTTTACTTCCTATTACTCCTTATTTTAGTTAAAGTTGTAGTCAGTCAATCTAATTTTATATCAATCTTGTGAAACATCTTAACGTTGCTACAGCATTCATACAGCAAAAAGTCTCTAAACAGTTTTAGTTCACTCCTCGTGGGACGATACTTACTCATCACTTTATTACTTGGTCACGACACGTGCACTTGTGTTCTGACATTGTATTCATCTTCGTATGAATCACAAACCAACAACATGCTATGTTCCAAGTCCAGGAAGGAATTCCCTTATCCAGCATGGAACGCGAGCAAGGCGTGCTATGTAACAGCTCCATTTATGAAATTTTTTTTTTTTTAAATACCATGAAGTTATTACCTCGTTACAACTTAACTCAATATAACATTTATTTAATTTATACAATACTGAGTTTCCATACACACTATTATTTTACAAACTACACACCATTATTTTACAAACATTTGTACAAAGATACATATTAGTTCTAATCATCTATATCGACTATTTCCGGAGACACTGGTTCGGGTGGCACGTCCACCGGAATCTCAGTTACATCTACGACAGTTATATCTGAAATAACTGGAAGTTGCCCAAGGTAGGGCACCTCGATCCAACGTACAGAGATAATAAGTGTCATAGAGAATATCTGCATATTTATTCTTCTGAACATGATATGGAAATATAGTGAGAATTAAATCCCAGTAAGTTCAACAATAAATCATAATTTACCATTATAGTTCATCATGTCATGTTCAGCTGTATAAACTACAGAAAATATCTTAAAGTCACATGAATGCACTTAATCATGCACATGAAAATTATACAGTTATGACATGTATGGCATGAATAACTATTTTTTTCGAATTTCATATGATGGCTATCAACTTATTTTTACTTCAAGATACCCCGGTCAGGGTAAGTATTCTCTACTTTTCGGTACGGGCTTATCTCGCTCCGTCCGACATGGCACACTTTCTCTTTCTTTTCTCAAGAATATAATCATAACCGTTGGTAGGGCGTCCCCTACTGGTGCACCACACGGATTGCCATGTGACCGTGCTCATTTCTTTTCTTTTCATATTAATAGCCGAAAATATGATTCCAATAACGAGTATGTTCATTATATTCTCATGCCATAATGTATCAAAACATAATCATTCTCAAAATTCATTGGTAAACTGAAATTATGCCATGAATATAATCATTTTCTAATTTTCACTTTATAAAATATTTCCATGTCAAAATTTCACACTAATACCTCGATAACTGGATAGTAATTGTAGTCTGTAAACAGCGCACCAGGAAAGTTCCCAGAAAAGAGAGGTGGGTCACTAATGGACACGCTTAAGTACCAAGTCTTTCCTTGCCAGAGCTTTCCTTAGACATGCACTTTTCACAAATCACAATTTTTTTCCAGTAACTAGAATAATTCTTTTCATTTTCTTTATGTCTAGGCATTTAGTCATTTTATTTCTACTTATATCATTTCCAACACATGTTCTTACAAATTTTATAGAGCATTTTTCCTCAAATTGATTTCTATTATTACCTTAAAAATTCATCTAGGGTAGAAAAATATTGAAAATAGGTTTACTAACTTTTAACACAGCCTTTGCTTACAAATCAGAGCATAACTCTCTCATTTTAACTCCGATTAAGATGATATTAGTGTCTATGAAAAGCTAAGACAATTATCTAAAACTATTATGTTAATCATATCAACAAAATAGTATGATATTGTGGTGTTATTACTCCTTTAAATTTAGTATTATTTCTTCTCGTTTAGGTTCTGACATTTACTAACTAATTAGACAATATCTCTCAAATTTGAACTCCAAATTGAGTTATTCCAGTTGGTAAAATTCCATGAGCCATATATCTATAATTGTTATGTTGGCGCGCTATTTTAATTCTCTACAGAATATTCCCAGAAATTCAAAAACTAAAACATTAATAACATACTCTTCCCTGAATAAACATTTTCTGACCTCTGCTTACTAATCGGATCATATCTACCTCATATGAACTCCAAATTGCATAATTCCAGTGGGCATATTTCCATGAGACATAGATATATAAGGTTCATGTTAACCATTTATTTTAATTCCATACAAATAATTCCCAGAAATTAAAATACAAAAGCTGTCCTAACATAATCTTCCCTGATGAACCATTTTCTGACCTTGGCTTACTAATCGGACCATATCTACCACATGTGGACTCCAAATTGAATGATTCCAGTGGCTACAAATCCATGACATACATATCTTTAATTCTTATGTTAACCATTTATTTTAATTCCCTACCAATAATTCCCAGAAATTAAATTACCGAAGCTATCCTAACATATTCTTCCCTGATGATTCATTTTCTGACCTTTGACTACTAATCAGACCATAGCTACCTCATATGGACTCCAAATGGAATGATTCCAGTGGCGAAAAATCCGAGACACATATATCTTTAATTCTTATGTTAACCATTTATTTTAATTCCTTATAGATTGTTCCCAGAAATTAAAATACCGAAGCTTAAAATTCTGCCACCCATAGCCATAACCATGCAGAACTATCTACACCAACCTAAGTATTCAAACATACATCACATGCAAGATCAATATGTAACATGATATAGCAACATCATGACCAATCATAAAAGTTCTAAGATCAAAATCTCATATAAATATTATAAGTTTCAAAAGTTTTCTTCAAAAAGAAATATTGTTAAACTTACTTGGAGCACTTAGTCTTCTAGACTTCTCCTTCCTCTTTCTTCCTTTCTTCCTCTCCTTTCCTCACTCTACCTTGCTTCTATTTTTTTCTCTCACTCACTTGGACGAAATTCTAATGTTGTAAGGGTGGGTTTTCTTATATAGACCACCAAATAATTCACCTTTCATGATCATGGGTCTACCTTATCACAATTAGGATACACTTTGTTGAATTTTTGGAAAACAAACAACTTATGTTCTTGTCTTCCTCTTCCTTAGTCAAGATATGCATAGGAAAAGGAGATTTGTATTTTGAAAATTATGATAATATGTTCTTAAGATATGGGACAAGGTCCCTTTGATTTAGGGATTCATTTCCATTTTCTTTTGTCTTAAACAAATATGATAGGTTTGCCTTTTTAGGTGGCAAATTTCTAGCCCTTGAATCTCCATTATTTGATTGATATTATTTGTGTGGGCTATGAATGTTTTGTCCTAATACCATGTATTATCATACCACTTGCTAAAATTATGAGTGTAGGATATAGATGTTTTTGTCCTAAAGCCTTGTATTATCATGCCACTTGCTTAAATGATGAATGTAGAATCACACCACTTGCTAAATTTTTTTTGTCTTAATGCCATGTAACCTAATCTTTATTCTTATTATTATATCATCATCTAATTTATTTTATTTTATTTTTCCTCTTGGATTTGGGCTTATTCCTACCCATTATGGGCTTGTCCTACCCATTTTCTTTGCTTTGGATAAAATTATTCCTTTCTTGGTGGGCTTGGTCACATTTTCATAATTTTTGGGCTATTGGTGAAATTACTATATCCTAGTCCAAGTCTATGTTTAATTTCTTGTTTAGGTTATCCAATGGGCTTGCTAGAAACTTATGTGAAGTGGAAAAACTCTATATGAAGTGTCCATAGGTAAAAGCCCAATGTATGGGTAAAGATTTTAAACTTAGTAACTATAGTTCTTGAATTAGGAAAAATTACCCTAATTCAATGTTCTTTGAAATTTTAAGACCTTTACTTGTTTCTAAAAATTTATCTTCCTTATCCAAGAATTTTGCATCACTTTAGTATGTTATTTCTAATTTCTTTCCTATTAGATTTTCCTTCTTTATTTGTTCTCTTAATGTTAGAAACATTTTCTATGCATATACATAAGGTGAAGAATTTCTAAGGATTATATTTCCTTAGATATCTAAAATATCGTCTAATAAATTTTATTTCCTTAATTAAATTTTTTATGTACCTTTATCAATAAAAGAAACGAAATTAAGGATGTTACATTTCTCTCCCCCTAAAAGTAATTTTGTCCTCAAAATTTCAGAAATTACCTTATAAGAACAATTGCGGATATTTCTTCCTCATGACTTCTTCTAGCTCCCAAGTTGCTTCTTCCAGAGTCAAACCTTCCCATAACACCTTAACTAGGGGAATGGTTTTATTTCTCAGTTGCTTCACGTCAGTGTCCAATATGGATGCAGGTACTAGCTGGTATGTCATGTTCTCCTTTATTTGGATTGGTTCATCCAGTATTATATGTGATGAATCTGAACGATACTTCCGCAGCTGTGATACGTGGAAAACATTATGCAGGTTGGACAAATTAGGTGGGAGAGCAACTTGATATGCCGATGTCCCAACTTTCTTTAGAATTTGGTAGGGTCCTAAAAATCGCGGACTTAACTTTCTTGTTTTGAGAGACCTACCAACTCCAGTAGTCGGGGAAAGTTTCAAAAATACATGGTCTCCTTCCTTAAACTCTAGAGGTCTATGTCTCTTATCGTAGTAACTCTTTTGCCGACTCTGCGCTGTAAGTATTTTGTTTCGTATCATCCTGATTTGTTCAGTGGTTTGTTGAACTAGATCAGGACCCAAGAAGTTCTTTTCTCCTACCTCGAACCAACATAGTGGAGATCGGCACTTTCTACCGTATAAAGCTTCATAGGGGGCCATCTTAATACTAGAGTGATAGCTATTATTATAAGCAAACTCTACTAAAGGTAGGTACTTATCCCATCCTTTACCTTGCTCTATCACACAGGCCCTTAACATATCTTCTAGGGTTTGAATGGTTCGTTCTGTCTGCCCGTCAGTCTGAGGATGGTAGGCAGTACTGAACCGCAACTGAGTACCAAAAGCTTCTTGCAACGCCTTCCAAAACCTCGACGTGAACCTCGAATCTCTATCAGAAACAATATTTAAAGGAATCCCATGAAGTCTAACTATTTCCTGAACGTACAATTGGGCCAATTTATCTAGTGAAAAGTTAATTTTTATGGGCAAAAAGTGAGCAGATTTGGTTAATCTGTCAACTATTACCCAGATAGAGTCATGTCCCACTGAAGTCTTAGGTAAACCTACAACAAAGTCCATCGAGATACTATCCCATTTCCATTTAGGGATCTCAAGAGGTTGTAGAAATCCCACTGGCTTTTGATGCTCCACCTTCACCTTTTGACAAATGAGACATTTCGCCACAAACTCAGCAATGTCATTTTTCATCCCTGGCCACCAATACATCCTTTTTAAATCCTGGTATATTTTAGTGCATCCAGGATGGATTGTGTATTTACTTTGATGCGCTTCCTGCAGTATCTTAGTCCTCAACTCTTGTTCTTGAGGGACACAAATCCTTCCCTGATACATGATTGCTCCATCTTCCATGACAGAAAAATTACCTTGGTCTTTATGATCCTGTAAGTATTGATCGTGAGCTTGAGCTTCTTTGATTTGGGCTCTAAGGTCAGACCCTATACTTAAACCATTAATGACTAGATTCTTTGGAGTAAGAGTAGTGGCTAGCTTTAAATTTTGAAACTCCTCTAGCATCTTCATCTCATACACCATCATCTGACCCATGTGCAGAGATTTTCGACTCAAGGCATCTGCTACAACATTCGCCTTTCCGGGATGATACTTTATCTCAAACTTGTAGTCATTGAGGAATTCTACCCATCTTCGTTGCCTCATATTTAACTCCTTCTGATCAAAGAGGTATTTAAGACTCTTATGATCACAATATACTTCAAAGGTTGCCCCATACAAATAGTGTCGCCAAATCTTTAAGGCAAACACTATTGCCGCTAATTCAAGATCATGGGTTGGATAGTTTCCTTCGTGAGGTCTCAGTTGCCTAGAGGCGTAAGCAACTACTCTCTTATCTTGCATCAGCACACATCCTAGCCCTTTCTTTGAAGCGTCACTATACACTTCAAAATATCCTGTGGGGTCTGGAATAATTAAAACAGGAGGAGTGGTCAGTCTTGTCTTCAGCTCCTGAAAACTAGCATCACATTGATCAGTCCATTTGAAAGGACTTCCCTTCCTGGTCAATTTAGTCAATGGCAAGGCTATACGAGAGAAGTTTTGTATAAATCTCCTGTAGTATCCTGCCAAACCAAGGAAACTTCTGATTTCCGTAACCGTCTTTGGTGTATCCCACTTAATCACTGCTTCCGTCTTGCTAAGATCTACGGCTACCCCTCTATTAGAGATGACATGTCCGAGAAACTTCACCTCTGACAGCCAAAATTCACACTTCTCCAATTTAGCATATAACTTTTTCTCTTTCAGCACTTGCAGCACGATTCGGAGATGTTGTTCATGTTCTTTCTCACTCTTAGAATATATCAAGATGTCATCAATGAACACTACAACAAATTGATCTAGGTAGGGTCGAAAAATGTGATTCATGTAATCCATGAAAATTGCAGGTGCATTAGTCAACCCGAAGGGCATTACGAGAAACTCATAGTGCCCATACCTAGTCCTGAAGGCAGTTTTTGATACATCCTCATCCTTGATCCTAATCTGATGATATCCTGACCTCAAGTCAATTTTAGAAAAAATAGAGGCTCCCTTCAGTTGATCCAATAAGTCATCTATCCTAGGGAGAGGGTACTTGTTTTTAATAGTCACCTTATTCAGCTGTCTGTAATCTATGCATAGTCTCAAGCTTCCATCTTTCTTCTTAACAAACAATACAGGAGCTCCCCAAGGTGATACACTTGGTCTAATGAATTGCTTGTCTAACAGTTCCTCCAACTGTTTCTTAAGTTCCTGTAGTTCCTTCGAGGCCATTCGATATGGTGCAATAGAGATAGGCCCTGTCCCAGGTAGGAGATCAATAGAGAACTCTATCTCTCTCTTGGGAGGTAAGCCTGGAATATCTGATGGAAACACTTCAGGAAACTCGTTGGCTATTGGAATTTCATCAAGCTTCGGTTCGACTTCTAGGTTTGATAAATACAAGAGAATGTATCCAAGTACTCCATTCTTCAACTCCCTATTAACTTGATTGGCATTTAGCATCAATAACTGGACCTCCTCTTTCGGAGTAGAAGGTAGAAATTCAACGGTCTTGTTACAACAATTCAACAAGACTCGATTTCTAGACATCCAGTCTAACCCTAGAATGACCTCAATACCTTTTAAAGGTAAACTGACGAGGTCTACAGAAAAAGTTTTCTCCTGGATGGTGACTTGATAGTCCTTACATACAGAGGAAGTTAATACCCGTTCCCCTGTAGGGGTTACTACAGATAGATTATAGGGAGTTTCAGAAATAGGGAACTGAAACTTCCTAATACATTCTTCTGATATAAATGAATGACTAGCACCAGAGTCAAATAACACCATAAGAGCAAATCCATAAATATAGCATGTACCTTGAATCATTTCAGAAGATTGAGCTGCCTCTTGGCCGCTCAGGGTGAAAACCCTTCCTTTCACCTGAGGCCTCTGTTCTGGCTGCTTTCCTACATTCTGTGGGCAGTTTTTCGCAAAATGTCCCTTCTGTCCGCAATTGAAGCAGACATCTTGTCCCATGTAGCATGGCCGGTTACCATGCATGCGTCCGCATTTAGCGCACTTGACTGAGGCAAGGTCTTGTTGAAAAGGCCTAGGACCCGCAATCAATGGCCTCTTACCAGCTCCATATCCACTTCTTCTCACGTTCTTTCTAGGGTTGGGAAAATTTTTCTTCCTTTTCCATAGGTTTCGCCTTTGCTTCTCGTCCTCTACTGCCCTTAAACTCTTTTCCAGGAGTCTGCATTTATTTATCAAAGGTACAAACTCCCTGATCTCCATAGCTATAACAGCATTCTTTAACTCTGGGTTTAGTCCCGCTTCAAACTTAACCGCCTTCCATGCTTCATCTGGGTTATATCGCAGATAAGAGGAGAACTTAGACAGCTCCTCGAACCTTGCGATATACTGGTCCATGGTCATGCTTCCTTGCCTGAGTTGGAGAAATTCGATCTCTTTCTCTGCCCGTACAGTACTTGGAAAGTACTTTTCAAAAAAAATGTCCTTGAACACTTGCCAGGTGATATGTCTTCCCTGATGAGCTAAAAGTTCTCTAGCTCCACGCCACCAGTATTCTGCTTCATCCTTTAACATATATGCAGCAAAAATGATTTGCTGCTCTTCAGTACAGCCCATCACTTCAAAGATTTTCTCTAATTCCCTAATCCACCTTTCGGCTACCGTTGGGTCATAACCACCTTGGAAACAAGGTGGTCTAGTCCTCAGGAACTCGGATATACCATTATCTTTTCCAGCCGTCCGGTTGTTAGGACCAATCTCAACATTTGTGTTATTAGCATTCTGGAGATGTTGTAAAATTTGGTTGGTGGTCATAACTTGGTCTCGAATTGCCGTGGCCAGGTTGTGCAGGGTTTCTTCTGCATTGGTTGCTGGATTCCTCCTTGGTGGTGCCATTTCCTACTATGGTACAAAACAAAGTTATGCTGCTATTGAGGTGATCAAGCCCAATAGTTAGTTCAAAAATATTTAATAGCAGTCATAACACCACCTCGGCATATAGATAGGAAACACTAGTAATTTCTTACCTATATGAATCACTGATCCCCTACACAGCACAACCACAACATACTCAAGACACTATAAGATCGATTCAGATAACCATCAAACCATTGGCCATCTAGGATCGACCTGCTCTGATACCAATTATGTAACAGCTCCATTTATGAAATTTTTTTTTTAAAATACCATGAAGTTATTACCTCGTTACAACTTAACTCAATATAACATTTATTTAATTTATACAATACTGAGTTTCCATACACACTATTATTTTACAAACTACACACCATTATTTTACAAACATTTGTACAAAGATACATATTAGTTCTAATCATCTATATCGACTATTTCCGGAGACACTGGTTCGGGTGGCACGTCCACCGGAATCTCAGTTACATCTACGACAGTTATATCTGAAATAACTGGAAGTTGCCCAAGGTAGGGCACCTCGATCCAACGTACAGAGATAATAAGTGTCATAGAGAATATCTGCATATTTATTCTTCTGAACATGATATGGAAATATAGTGAGAATTAAATCCCAGTAAGTTCAACAATAAATCATAATTTACCATTATAGTTCATCATGTCATGTTCAGCTGTATAAACTACAGAAAATATCTTTAAGTCACATGAATGCACTTTATCATGCACATGAAAATTATACAGTTATGACATGTATGGCATGAATAACTATTTTTTTCGAATTTCATATGATGGCTATCAACTTATTCTTACTTCAAGATACCCCGGTCAGGGTAAGTATTCTCTACTTTTCGGTACGGGCTTATCTCGCTCCGTCCGACATGGCACACTTTCTCTTTCTTTTCTCAAGAATATAATCATAACCGTTGGTAGGGCGTCCCCTACTGGTGCACCACACGGATTGCCATGTGACCGTGCTCATTTCTTTTCTTTTCATATTAATAGCCGAAAATATGATTCCAATAACGAGTATGTTCATTATATTCTCATGCCATAATGTATCAAAACATAATCATTCTCAAAATTCATTGGTAAACTGAAATTATGCCATGAATATAATCATTTTCTAATTTTCACTTTATAAAATATTTCCATGTCAAAATTTCACACTAATACCTCGATAACTGGATAGTAATTGTAGTCTGTAAACAGCACACCAGGAAAGTTCCCAGAAAAGAGAGGTGGGTCACTAATGGACACGCTTAAGTACCAAGTCTTTCCTTGCCAGAGCTTTCCTTAGACATGCACTTTTCACAAATCACAATTTTTTTCCAGTAACTAGAATAATTCTTTTCATTTTCTTTATGTCTAGGCATTTAGTCATTCTATTTCTACTTATATCATTTCCAACACATGTTCTTACAAATTTTATAGAGCATTTTTCCTCAAATTGATTTCTATTATTACCTTAAAAATTCATCTAGGGTAGAAAAATATTGAAAATAGGTTTACTAACTTTTAACACAGCCTTTGCTTACAAATCAGAGCATAACTCTCTCATTTTAACTCCGATTAAGATGATATTAGTGTCTATGAAAAGCTAAGACAATTATCTAAACCTATTATGTTAATCATATCAACAAAATAGTATGATATTGTGGTGTTATTACTCCTTTAAATTTAGTATTATTTCTTCTCGTTTAGGTTCTGACATTTACTAACTAATTAGACAATATCTCTCAAATTTGAACTCCAAATTGAGTTATTCCAGTTGGTAAAATTCCATGAGCCATATATCTATAATTGTTATGTTGGTGCGCTATTTTAATTCTCTACAGAATATTCCCAGAAATTCAAAAACTAAAACATTAATAACATACTCTTCCCTGAATAAACATTTTCTGACCTCTGCTTACTAATCGGATCATATCTACCTCATATGAACTCCAAATTGCATAATTCCAGTGGGCATATTTCCATGAGACATAGATATATAAGGTTCATGTTAACCATTTATTTTAATTCCATACAAATAATTCCCAGAAATTAAAATACAAAAGCTGTCCTAACATAATCTTCCCTGATGAACCATTTTCTGACCTTGGCTTACTAATCGGACCATATCTACCACATGTGGACTCCAAATTGAATGATTCCAGTGGCTACAAATCCATGACATACATATCTTTAATTCTTATGTTAACCATTTATTTTAATTCCCTACCAATAATTCCCAGAAATTAAATTACCGAAGCTATCCTAACATATTCTTCCCTGATGATTCATTTTCTGACCTTTGACTACTAATCAGACCATAGCTACCTCATATGGACTCCAAATGGAATGATTCCAGTGGCGAAAAATCCGAGACACATATATCTTTAATTCTTATGTTAACCATTTATTTTAATTCCTTATAGATTGTTCCCAGAAATTAAAATACCGAAGCTTAAAATTCTGCCACCCATAGCCATAACCATGCAGAACTATCTACACCAACCTAAGTATTCAAACATACATCACATGCAAGATCAATATGTAACATGATATAGCAACATCATGACCAATCATAAAAGTTCTAAGATCAAAATCTCATATAAATATTATAAGTTTCAAAAGTTTTCTTCAAAAAGAAATATTGTTAAACTTACTTGGAGCACTTAGTCTTCTAGACTTCTCCTTCCTCTTTCTTCCTTTCTTCCTCTCCTTTCCTCACTCTACCTTGCTTCTATTTTTTTCTCTCACTCACTTGGACGAAATTCTAATGTTGTAAGGGTGGGTTTTCTTATATAGACCACCAAATAATTCACCTTTCATGATCATGGGTCTACCTTATCACAATTAGGATACACTTTGTTGAATTTTTGGAAAACAAACAACTTATGTTCTTGTCTTCCTCTTCCTTAGTCAAGATATGCATAGGAAAAGGAGATTTGTATTTTGAAAATTATGATAATATGTTCTTAAGATATGGGACAAGGTCCCTTTGATTTAGGGATTCATTTCCATTTTCTTTTGTCTTAAACAAATATGATAGGTTTGCCTTTTTAGGTGGCAAATTTCTAGCCCTTGAATCTCCATTATTTGATTGATATTATTTGTGTGGGCTATGAATGTTTTGTCCTAATACCATGTATTATCATACCACTTGCTAAAATTATGAGTGTAGGATATAGATGTTTTTGTCCTAAAGCCTTGTATTATCATGCCACTTGCTTAAATGATGAATGTAGAATCACACCACTTGCTAAATTTTTTTTGTCTTAATGCCATGTAACCTAATCTTTATTCTTATTATTATATCATCATCTAATTTATTTTATTTTATTTTTCCTCTTGGATTTGGGCTTATTCCTACCCATTATGGGCTTGTCCTACCCATTTTCTTTGCTTTGGATAAAATTATTCCTTTCTTGGTGGGCTTGGTCACATTTTCATAATTTTTGGGCTATTGGTGAAATTACTATATCCTAGTCCAAGTCTATGTTTAATTTCTTGTTTAGGTTATCCAATGGGCTTGCTAGAAACTTATGTGAAGTGGAAAAACTCTATATGAAGTGTCCATAGGTAAAAGCCCAATGTATGGGTAAAGATTTTAAACTTAGTAACTATAGTTCTTGAATTAGGAAAAATTACCCTAATTCAATGTTCTTTGAAATTTTAAGACCTTTACTTGTTTCTAAAAATTTATCTTCCTTATCCAAGAATTTTGCATCACTTTAGTATGTTATTTCTAATTTCTTTCCTATTAGATTTTCCTTCTTTATTTGTTCTCTTAATGTTAGAAACATTTTCTATGCATATACATAAGGTGAAGAATTTCTAAGGATTATATTTCCTTAGATATCTAAAATATCGTCTAATAAATTTTATTTCCTTAATTAAATTTTTTATGTACCTTTATCAATAAAAGAAACGAAATTAAGGATGTTACATTTCTCTCCCCCTAAAAGTAATTTTGTCCTCAAAATTTCAGAAATTACCTTATAAGAACAATTGCGGATATTTCTTCCTCATGACTTCTTCTAGCTCCCAAGTTGCTTCTTCCAGAGTCAAACCTTCCCATAACACCTTAACTAGGGGAATGGTTTTATTTCTCAGTTGCTTCACGTCAGTGTCCAATATGGATGCAGGTACTAGCTGGTATGTCATGTTCTCCTTTATTTGGATTGGTTCATCCAGTATTATATGTGATGAATCTGAAAGATACTTCCGCAGCTGTGATACGTGGAAAACATTATGCAGGTTGGACAAATTAGGTGGGAGAGCAACTTGATATGCTGATGTCCCAACTTTCTTTAGAATTTGGTAGGGTCCTAAAAATCGCGGACTTAACTTTCTTGTTTTGAGAGACCTACCAACTCCAGTAGTCGGGGAAAGTTTCAAAAATACATGGTCTCCTTCCTTAAACTCTAGAGGTCTATGTCTCTTATCGTAGTAACTCTTTTGCCGACTCTGCGCTGTAAGTATTTTGTTTCGTATCATCCTGATTTGTTCAGTGGTTTGTTGAACTAGATCAGGACCCAACAAGTTCTTTTCTCCTACCTCGAACCAACATAGTGGAGATCGGCACTTTCTACCGTATAAAGCTTCATAGGGGGCCATCTTAATACTAGAGTGATAGCTATTATTATAAGCAAACTCTACTAAAGGTAGGTACTTATCCCATCCTTTACCTTGCTCTATCACACAGGCCCTTAACATATCTTCTAGGGTTTGAATGGTTCGTTCTGTCTGCCCGTCAGTCTGAGGATGGTAGGCAGTACTGAACCGCAACTGAGTACCAAAAGCTTCTTGCAACGCCTTCCAAAACCTCGACGTGAACCTCGAATCTCTATCAGAAACAATATTTAAAGGAATCCCATGAAGTCTAACTATTTCCTGAACGTACAATTGGGCCAATTTATCTAGTGAAAAGTTAATTTTTATGGGCAAAAAGTGAGCAGATTTGGTTAATCTGTCAACTATTACCCAGATAGAGTCATGTCCCACTGAAGTCTTAGGTAAACCTACAACAAAGTCCATCGAGATACTATCCCATTTCCATTTAGGGATCTCAAGAGGTTGTAGAAATCCCACTGGCTTTTGATGCTCCACCTTCACCTTTTGACAAATGAGACATTTCGCCACAAACTCAGCAATGTCATTTTTCATCCCTGGCCACCAATACATCCTTTTTAAATCCTGGTATATTTTAGTGCATCCAGGATGGATTGTGTATTTACTTTGATGCGCTTCCTGCAGTATCTTAGTCCTCAACTCTTGTTCTTGAGGGACACAAATCCTTCCCTGATACATGATTGCTCCATCTTCCATGACAGAAAAATTACCTTGGTCTTTATGATCCTGTAAGTATTGATCGTGAGCTTGAGCTTCTTTGATTTGGGCTCTAAGGTCAGACCCTATACTTAAACCATTAATGACTAGATTCTTTGGAGTAAGAGTAGTGGCTAGCTTTAAATTTTGAAACTCCTCTAGCATCTTCATCTCATACACCATCATCTGACCCATGTGCAGAGATTTTCGACTCAAGGCATCTGCTACAACATTCGCCTTTCCGGGATGATACTTTATCTCAAACTTGTAGTCATTGAGGAATTCTACCCATCTTCGTTGCCTCATATTTAACTCCTTCTGATCAAAGAGGTATTTAAGACTCTTATGATCACAATATACTTCAAAGGTTGCCCCATACAAATAGTGTCGCCAAATCTTTAAGGCAAACACTATTGCCGCTAATTCAAGATCATGGGTTGGATAGTTTCCTTCGTGAGGTCTCAGTTGCCTAGAGGCGTAAGCAACTACTCTCTTATCTTGCATCAGCACACATCCTAGCCCTTTCTTTGAAGCGTCACTATACACTTCAAAATATCCTGTGGGGTCTGGAATAATTAAAACAGGAGGAGTGGTCAGTCTTGTCTTCAGCTCCTGAAAACTAGCATCACATTGATCAGTCCATTTGAAAGGACTTCCCTTCCTGGTCAATTTAGTCAATGGCAAGGCTATACGAGAGAAGTTTTGTATAAATCTCCTGTAGTATCCTGCCAAACCAAGGAAACTTCTGATTTCCGTAACCGTCTTTGGTGTATCCCACTTAATCACTGCTTCCGTCTTGCTAGGATCTACGGCTACCCCTCTATTAGAGATGACATGTCCGAGAAACTTCACCTCTGACAGCCAAAATTCACACTTCTCCAATTTAGCATATAACTTTTTCTCTTTCAGCACTTGCAGCACGATTCGGAGATGTTGTTCATGTTCTTTCTCACTCTTAGAATATATCAAGATGTCATCAATGAACACTACAACAAATTGATCTAGGTAGGGTCGAAAAATGTGATTCATGTAATCCATGAAAATTGCAGGTGCATTAGTCAACCCGAAGGGCATTACGAGAAACTCATAGTGCCCATACCTAGTCCTGAAGGCAGTTTTTGATACATCCTCATCCTTGATCCTAATCTGATGATATCCTGACCTCAAGTCAATTTTAGAAAAAATAGAGGCTCCCTTCAGTTGATCCAATAAGTCATCTATCCTAGGGAGAGGGTACTTGTTTTTAATAGTCACCTTATTCAGCTGTCTGTAATCTATGCATAGTCTCAAGCTTCCATCTTTCTTCTTAACAAACAATACAGGAGCTCCCCAAGGTGATACACTTGGTCTAATGAATTGCTTGTCTAACAGTTCCTCCAACTGTTTCTTAAGTTCCTGTAGTTCCTTCGAGGCCATTCGATATGGTGCAATAGAGATAGGCCCTGTCCCAGGTAGGAGATCAATAGAGAACTCTATCTCTCTCTTGGGAGGTAAGCCTGGAATATCTGATGGAAACACTTCAGGAAACTCGTTGGCTATTGGAATTTCATCAAGCTTCGGTTCGACTTCTAGGTTTGATAAATACAAGAGAATGTATCCAAGTACTCCATTCTTCAACTCCCTATTAACTTGATTGGCATTTAGCATCAATAACTGGACCTCCTCTTTCGGAGTAGAAGGTAGAAATTCAACGGTCTTGTTACAACAATTCAACAAGACTCGATTTCTAGACATCCAGTCTAACCCTAGAATGACCTCAATACCTTTTAAAGGTAAACTGACGAGGTCTACAGAAAAAGTTTTCTCCTGGATGGTGACTTGATAGTCCTTACATACAGAGGAAGTTAATACCCGTTCCCCTGTAGGGGTTACTACAGATAGATTATAGGGAGTTTCAGAAATAGGGAACTGAAACTTCCTAATACATTCTTCTGATATAAATGAATGACTAGCACCAGAGTCAAATAACACCATAAGAGCAAATCCATAAATATAGCATGTACCTTGAATCATTTCAGAAGATTGAGCTGCCTCTTGGCCGCTCAGGGTGAAAACCCTTCCTTTCACCTGAGGCCTCTGTTCTGGCTGCTTTCCTACATTCTGTGGGCAGTTTTTCGCAAAATGTCCCTTCTGTCCGCAATTGAAGCAGACATCTTGTCCCATGTAGCATGGCCGGTTACCATGCATGCGTCCGCATTTAGCGCACTTGACTGAGGCAAGGTCTTGTTGAAAAGGCCTAGGACCCGCAATCAATGGCCTCTTACCAGCTCCATATCCACTTCTTCTCACGTTCTTTCTAGGGTTGGGAAAATTTTTCTTCCTTTTCCATAGGTTTCGCCTTTGCTTCTCGTCCTCTACTGCCCTTAAACTCTTTTCCAGGAGTCTGCATTTATTTATCAAAGGTACAAACTCCCTGATCTCCATAGCTATAACAGCATTCTTTAACTCTGGGTTTAGTCCCGCTTCAAACTTAACCGCCTTCCATGCTTCATCTGGGTTATATCGCAGATAAGAGGAGAACTTAGACAGCTCCTCGAACCTTGCGATATACTGGTCCATGGTCATGCTTCCTTGCCTGAGTTGGAGAAATTCGATCTCTTTCTCTGCCCGTACAGTACTTGGAAAGTACTTTTCAAAAAAAATGTCCTTGAACACTTGCCAGGTGATATGTCTTCCCTGATGAGCTAAAAGTTCTCTAGCTCCACGCCACCAGTATTCTGCTTCATCCTTTAACATATATGCAGCAAAAATGATTTGCTGCTCTTCAGTACAGCCCATCACTTCAAAGATTTTCTCTAATTCCCTAATCCACCTTTCGGCTACCGTTGGGTCATAACCACCTTGGAAACAAGGTGGTCTAGTCCTCAGGAACTCGGATATACCATTATCTTTTCCAGCCGTCCGGTTGTTAGGACCAATCTCAACATTTGTGTTATTAGCATTCTGGAGATGTTGTAAAATTTGGTTGGTGGTCATAACTTGGTCTCGAATTGCCGTGGCCAGGTTGTGCAGGGTTTCTTCTGCATTGGTTGCTGGATTCCTCCTTGGTGGTGCCATTTCCTACTATGGTACAAAACAAAGTTATGCTGCTATTGAGGTGATCAAGCCCAATAGTTAGTTCAAAAATATTTAATAGCAGTCATAACACCACCTCGGCATATAGATAGGAAACACTAGTAATTTCTTACCTATATGAATCACTGATCCCCTACACAGCACAACCACAACATACTCAAGACACTATAAGATCGATTCAGATAACCATCAAACCATTGGCCATCTAGGATCGACCTGCTCTGATACCAATTATGTAACAGCTCCATTTATGAAATTTTTTTTTTAAAATACCATGAAGTTATTACCTCGTTACAACTTAACTCAATATAACATTTATTTAATTTATACAATACTGAGTTTCCATACACACTATTATTTTACAAACTACACACCATTATTTTACAAACATTTGTACAAAGATACATATTAGTTCTAATCATCTATATCGACTATTTCCGGAGACACTGGTTCGGGTGGCACGTCCACCGGAATCTCAGTTACATCTACGACAGTTATATCTGAAATAACTGGAAGTTGCCCAAGGTAGGGCACCTCGATCCAACGTACAGAGATAATAAGTGTCATAGAGAATATCTGCATATTTATTCTTCTGAACATGATATGGAAATATAGTGAGAATTAAATCCCAGTAAGTTCAACAATAAATCATAATTTACCATTATAGTTCATCATGTCATGTTCAGCTGTATAAACTACAGAAAATATCTTTAAGTCACATGAATGCACTTTATCATGCACATGAAAATTATACAGTTATGACATGTATGGCATGAATAACTATTTTTTTCGAATTTCATATGATGGCTATCAACTTATTCTTACTTCAAGATACCCCGGTCAGGGTAAGTATTCTCTACTTTTCGGTACGGGCTTATCTCGCTCCGTCCGACATGGCACACTTTCTCTTTCTTTTCTCAAGAATATAATCATAACCGTTGGTAGGGCGTCCCCTACTGGTGCACCACACGGATTGCCATGTGACCGTGCTCATTTCTTTTCTTTTCATATTAATAGCCGAAAATATGATTCCAATAACGAGTATGTTCATTATATTCTCATGCCATAATGTATCAAAACATAATCATTCTCAAAATTCATTGGTAAACTGAAATTATGCCATGAATATAATCATTTTCTAATTTTCACTTTATAAAATATTTCCATGTCAAAATTTCACACTAATACCTCGATAACTGGATAGTAATTGTAGTCTGTAAACAGCACACCAGGAAAGTTCCCAGAAAAGAGAGGTGGGTCACTAATGGACACGCTTAAGTACCAAGTCTTTCCTTGCCAGAGCTTTCCTTAGACATGCACTTTTCACAAATCACAATTTTTTTCCAGTAACTAGAATAATTCTTTTCATTTTCTTTATGTCTAGGCATTTAGTCATTCTATTTCTACTTATATCATTTCCAACACATGTTCTTACAAATTTTATAGAGCATTTTTCCTCAAATTGATTTCTATTATTACCTTAAAAATTCATCTAGGGTAGAAAAATATTGAAAATAGGTTTACTAACTTTTAACACAGCCTTTGCTTACAAATCAGAGCATAACTCTCTCATTTTAACTCCGATTAAGATGATATTAGTGTCTATGAAAAGCTAAGACAATTATCTAAACCTATTATGTTAATCATATCAACAAAATAGTATGATATTGTGGTGTTATTACTCCTTTAAATTTAGTATTATTTCTTCTCGTTTAGGTTCTGACATTTACTAACTAATTAGACAATATCTCTCAAATTTGAACTCCAAATTGAGTTATTCCAGTTGGTAAAATTCCATGAGCCATATATCTATAATTGTTATGTTGGCGCGCTATTTTAATTCTCTACAGAATATTCCCAGAAATTCAAAAACTAAAACATTAATAACATACTCTTCCCTGAATAAACATTTTCTGACCTCTGCTTACTAATCGGATCATATCTACCTCATATGAACTCCAAATTGCATAATTCCAGTGGGCATATTTCCATGAGACATAGATATATAAGGTTCATGTTAACCATTTATTTTAATTCCATACAAATAATTCCCAGAAATTAAAATACAAAAGCTGTCCTAACATAATCTTCCCTGATGAACCATTTTCTGACCTTGGCTTACTAATCGGACCATATCTACCACATGTGGACTCCAAATTGAATGATTCCAGTGGCTACAAATCCATGACATACATATCTTTAATTCTTATGTTAACCATTTATTTTAATTCCCTACCAATAATTCCCAGAAATTAAATTACCGAAGCTATCCTAACATATTCTTCCCTGATGATTCATTTTCTGACCTTTGACTACTAATCAGACCATAGCTACCTCATATGGACTCCAAATGGAATGATTCCAGTGGCGAAAAATCCGAGACACATATATCTTTAATTCTTATGTTAACCATTTATTTTAATTCCTTATAGATTGTTCCCAGAAATTAAAATACCGAAGCTTAAAATTCTGCCACCCATAGCCATAACCATGCAGAACTATCTACACCAACCTAAGTATTCAAACATACATCACATGCAAGATCAATATGTAACATGATATAGCAACATCATGACCAATCATAAAAGTTCTAAGATCAAAATCTCATATAAATATTATAAGTTTCAAAAGTTTTCTTCAAAAAGAAATATTGTTAAACTTACTTGGAGCACTTAGTCTTCTAGACTTCTCCTTCCTCTTTCTTCCTTTCTTCCTCTCCTTTCCTCACTCTACCTTGCTTCTATTTTTTTCTCTCACTCACTTGGACGAAATTCTAATGTTGTAAGGGTGGGTTTTCTTATATAGACCACCAAATAATTCACCTTTCATGATCATGGGTCTACCTTATCACAATTAGGATACACTTTGTTGAATTTTTGGAAAACAAACAACTTATGTTCTTGTCTTCCTCTTCCTTAGTCAAGATATGCATAGGAAAAGGAGATTTGTATTTTGAAAATTATGATAATATGTTCTTAAGATATGGGACAAGGTCCCTTTGATTTAGGGATTCATTTCCATTTTCTTTTGTCTTAAACAAATATGATAGGTTTGCCTTTTTAGGTGGCAAATTTCTAGCCCTTGAATCTCCATTATTTGATTGATATTATTTGTGTGGGCTATGAATGTTTTGTCCTAATACCATGTATTATCATACCACTTGCTAAAATTATGAGTGTAGGATATAGATGTTTTTGTCCTAAAGCCTTGTATTATCATGCCACTTGCTTAAATGATGAATGTAGAATCACACCACTTGCTAAATTTTTTTTGTCTTAATGCCATGTAACCTAATCTTTATTCTTATTATTATATCATCATCTAATTTATTTTATTTTATTTTTCCTCTTGGATTTGGGCTTATTCCTACCCATTATGGGCTTGTCCTACCCATTTTCTTTGCTTTGGATAAAATTATTCCTTTCTTGGTGGGCTTGGTCACATTTTCATAATTTTTGGGCTATTGGTGAAATTACTATATCCTAGTCCAAGTCTATGTTTAATTTCTTGTTTAGGTTATCCAATGGGCTTGCTAGAAACTTATGTGAAGTGGAAAAACTCTATATGAAGTGTCCATAGGTAAAAGCCCAATGTATGGGTAAAGATTTTAAACTTAGTAACTATAGTTCTTGAATTAGGAAAAATTACCCTAATTCAATGTTCTTTGAAATTTTAAGACCTTTACTTGTTTCTAAAAATTTATCTTCCTTATCCAAGAATTTTGCATCACTTTAGTATGTTATTTCTAATTTCTTTCCTATTAGATTTTCCTTCTTTATTTGTTCTCTTAATGTTAGAAACATTTTCTATGCATATACATAAGGTGAAGAATTTCTAAGGATTATATTTCCTTAGATATCTAAAATATCGTCTAATAAATTTTATTTCCTTAATTAAATTTTTTATGTACCTTTATCAATAAAAGAAACGAAATTAAGGATGTTACATTTCTCTCCCCCTAAAAGTAATTTTGTCCTCAAAATTTCAGAAATTACCTTATAAGAACAATTGCGGATATTTCTTCCTCATGACTTCTTCTAGCTCCCAAGTTGCTTCTTCCAGAGTCAAACCTTCCCATAACACCTTAACTAGGGGAATGGTTTTATTTCTCAGTTGCTTCACGTCAGTGTCCAATATGGATGCAGGTACTAGCTGGTATGTCATGTTCTCCTTTATTTGGATTGGTTCATCCAGTATTATATGTGATGAATCTGAAAGATACTTCCGCAGCTGTGATACGTGGAAAACATTATGCAGGTTGGACAAATTAGGTGGGAGAGCAACTTGATATGCTGATGTCCCAACTTTCTTTAGAATTTGGTAGGGTCCTAAAAATCGCGGACTTAACTTTCTTGTTTTGAGAGACCTACCAACTCCAGTAGTCGGGGAAAGTTTCAAAAATACATGGTCTCCTTCCTTAAACTCTAGAGGTCTATGTCTCTTATCGTAGTAACTCTTTTGCCGACTCTGCGCTGTAAGTATTTTGTTTCGTATCATCCTGATTTGTTCAGTGGTTTGTTGAACTAGATCAGGACCCAACAAGTTCTTTTCTCCTACCTCGAACCAACATAGTGGAGATCGGCACTTTCTACCGTATAAAGCTTCATAGGGGGCCATCTTAATACTAGAGTGATAGCTATTATTATAAGCAAACTCTACTAAAGGTAGGTACTTATCCCATCCTTTACCTTGCTCTATCACACAGGCCCTTAACATATCTTCTAGGGTTTGAATGGTTCGTTCTGTCTGCCCGTCAGTCTGAGGATGGTAGGCAGTACTGAACCGCAACTGAGTACCAAAAGCTTCTTGCAACGCCTTCCAAAACCTCGACGTGAACCTCGAATCTCTATCAGAAACAATATTTAAAGGAATCCCATGAAGTCTAACTATTTCCTGAACGTACAATTGGGCCAATTTATCTAGTGAAAAGTTAATTTTTATGGGCAAAAAGTGAGCAGATTTGGTTAATCTGTCAACTATTACCCAGATAGAGTCATGTCCCACTGAAGTCTTAGGTAAACCTACAACAAAGTCCATCGAGATACTATCCCATTTCCATTTAGGGATCTCAAGAGGTTGTAGAAATCCCACTGGCTTTTGATGCTCCACCTTCACCTTTTGACAAATGAGACATTTCGCCACAAACTCAGCAATGTCATTTTTCATCCCTGGCCACCAATACATCCTTTTTAAATCCTGGTATATTTTAGTGCATCCAGGATGGATTGTGTATTTACTTTGATGCGCTTCCTGCAGTATCTTAGTCCTCAACTCTTGTTCTTGAGGGACACAAATCCTTCCCTGATACATGATTGCTCCATCTTCCATGACAGAAAAATTACCTTGGTCTTTATGATCCTGTAAGTATTGATCGTGAGCTTGAGCTTCTTTGATTTGGGCTCTAAGGTCAGACCCTATACTTAAACCATTAATGACTAGATTCTTTGGAGTAAGAGTAGTGGCTAGCTTTAAATTTTGAAACTCCTCTAGCATCTTCATCTCATACACCATCATCTGACCCATGTGCAGAGATTTTCGACTCAAGGCATCTGCTACAACATTCGCCTTTCCGGGATGATACTTTATCTCAAACTTGTAGTCATTGAGGAATTCTACCCATCTTCGTTGCCTCATATTTAACTCCTTCTGATCAAAGAGGTATTTAAGACTCTTATGATCACAATATACTTCAAAGGTTGCCCCATACAAATAGTGTCGCCAAATCTTTAAGGCAAACACTATTGCCGCTAATTCAAGATCATGGGTTGGATAGTTTCCTTCGTGAGGTCTCAGTTGCCTAGAGGCGTAAGCAACTACTCTCTTATCTTGCATCAGCACACATCCTAGCCCTTTCTTTGAAGCGTCACTATACACTTCAAAATATCCTGTGGGGTCTGGAATAATTAAAACAGGAGGAGTGGTCAGTCTTGTCTTCAGCTCCTGAAAACTAGCATCACATTGATCAGTCCATTTGAAAGGACTTCCCTTCCTGGTCAATTTAGTCAATGGCAAGGCTATACGAGAGAAGTTTTGTATAAATCTCCTGTAGTATCCTGCCAAACCAAGGAAACTTCTGATTTCCGTAACCGTCTTTGGTGTATCCCACTTAATCACTGCTTCCGTCTTGCTAGGATCTACGGCTACCCCTCTATTAGAGATGACATGTCCGAGAAACTTCACCTCTGACAGCCAAAATTCACACTTCTCCAATTTAGCATATAACTTTTTCTCTTTCAGCACTTGCAGCACGATTCGGAGATGTTGTTCATGTTCTTTCTCACTCTTAGAATATATCAAGATGTCATCAATGAACACTACAACAAATTGATCTAGGTAGGGTCGAAAAATGTGATTCATGTAATCCATGAAAATTGCAGGTGCATTAGTCAACCCGAAGGGCATTACGAGAAACTCATAGTGCCCATACCTAGTCCTGAAGGCAGTTTTTGATACATCCTCATCCTTGATCCTAATCTGATGATATCCTGACCTCAAGTCAATTTTAGAAAAAATAGAGGCTCCCTTCAGTTGATCCAATAAGTCATCTATCCTAGGGAGAGGGTACTTGTTTTTAATAGTCACCTTATTCAGCTGTCTGTAATCTATGCATAGTCTCAAGCTTCCATCTTTCTTCTTAACAAACAATACAGGAGCTCCCCAAGGTGATACACTTGGTCTAATGAATTGCTTGTCTAACAGTTCCTCCAACTGTTTCTTAAGTTCCTGTAGTTCCTTCGAGGCCATTCGATATGGTGCAATAGAGATAGGCCCTGTCCCAGGTAGGAGATCAATAGAGAACTCTATCTCTCTCTTGGGAGGTAAGCCTGGAATATCTGATGGAAACACTTCAGGAAACTCGTTGGCTATTGGAATTTCATCAAGCTTCGGTTCGACTTCTAGGTTTGATAAATACAAGAGAATGTATCCAAGTACTCCATTCTTCAACTCCCTATTAACTTGATTGGCATTTAGCATCAATAACTGGACCTCCTCTTTCGGAGTAGAAGGTAGAAATTCAACGGTCTTGTTACAACAATTCAACAAGACTCGATTTCTAGACATCCAGTCTAACCCTAGAATGACCTCAATACCTCTTAAAGGTAAACTGACGAGGTCTACAGAAAAAGTTTTCTCCTGGATGGTGACTTGATAGTCCTTACATACAGAGGAAGTTAATACCCGTTCCCCTGTAGGGGTTACTACAGATAGATTATAGGGAGTTTTAGAAATAGGGAACTGAAACTTCCTAATACATTCTTCTGATATAAATGAATGACTAGCACCAGAGTCAAATAACACCATAAGAGCAAATCCATAAATATAGCATGTACCTTGAATCATTTCAGAAGATTGAGCTGCCTCTTGGCCGCTCAGGGTGAAAACCCTTCCTTTCACCTGAGGCCTCTGTTCTGGCTGCTTTCCTACATTCTGTGGGCAGTTTTTCGCAAAATGTCCCTTCTGTCCGCAATTGAAGCAGACATCTTGTCCCATGTAGCATGGCCGGTTACCATGCATGCGTCCGCATTTAGCGCACTTGACTGAGGCAAGGTCTTGTTGAAAAGGCCTAGGACCCGCAATCAATGGCCTCTTACCAGCTCCATATCCACTTCTTCTCACGTTCTTTCTAGGGTTGGGAAAATTTTTCTTCCTTTTCCATAGGTTTCGCCTTTGCTTCTCGTCCTCTACTGCCCTTAAACTCTTTTCCAGGAGTCTGCATTTATTTATCAAAGGTACAAACTCCCTGATCTCCATAGCTATAACAGCATTCTTTAACTCTGGGTTTAGTCCCGCTTCAAACTTAACCGCCTTCCATGCTTCATCTGGGTTATATCGCAGATAAGAGGAGAACTTAGACAGCTCCTCGAACCTTGCGATATACTGGTCCACGGTCATGCTTCCTTGCCTGAGTTGGAGAAATTCGATCTCTTTCTCTGCCCGTACAGTACTTGGAAAGTACTTTTCAAAAAAAATGTCCTTGAACACTTGCCAGGTGATATGTCTTCCCTGATGAGCTAAAAGTTCTCTAGCTCCACGCCACCAGTATTCTGCTTCATCCTTTAACATATATGCAGCAAAAATGATTTGCTGCTCTTCAGTACAGCCCATCACTTCAAAGATTTTCTCTAATTCCCTAATCCACCTTTCGGCTACCGTTGGGTCATAACCACCTTGGAAACAAGGTGGTCTAGTCCTCAGGAACTCGGATATACCATTATCTTTTCCAGCCGTCCGGTTGTTAGGACCAATCTCAACATTTGTGTTATTAGCATTCTGGAGATGTTGTAAAATTTAGTTGGTGGTCATAACTTGGTCTCGAATTGCCGTGGCCAGGTTGTGCAGGGTTTCTTCTGCATTGGTTGCTGGATTCCTCCTTGGTGGTGCCATTTCCTACTATGGTACAAAACAAAGTTATGCTGCTATTGAGGTGATCAAGCCCAATAGTTAGTTCAAAAATATTTAATAGCAGTCATAACACCACCTCGGCATATAGATAGGAAACACTAGTAATTTCTTACCTATATGAATCACTGATCCCCTACACAGCACAACCACAACATACTCAAGACACTATAAGATCGATTCAGATAACCATCAAACCATTGGCCATCTAGGATCGACCTGCTCTGATACCAATTATGTAACAGCTCCATTTATGAAATTTTTTTTTTAAAATACCATGAAGTTATTACCTCGTTACAACTTAACTCAATATAACATTTATTTAATTTATACAATACTGAGTTTCCATACACACTATTATTTTACAAACTACACACCATTATTTTACAAACATTTGTACAAAGATACATATTAGTTCTAATCATCTATATCGACTATTTCCGGAGACACTGGTTCGGGTGGCACGTCCACCGGAATCTCAGTTACATCTACGACAGTTATATCTGAAATAACTGGAAGTTGCCCAAGGTAGGGCACCTCGATCCAACGTACAGAGATAATAAGTGTCATAGAGAATATCTGCATATTTATTCTTCTGAACATGATATGGAAATATAGTGAGAATTAAATCCCAGTAAGTTCAACAATAAATCATAATTTACCATTATAGTTCATCATGTCATGTTCAGCTGTATAAACTACAGAAAATATCTTTAAGTCACATGAATGCACTTTATCATGCACATGAAAATTATACAGTTATGACATGTATGGCATTAATAACTATTTTTTTCGAATTTCATATGATGGCTATCAACTTATTCTTACTTCAAGATACCCCGGTCAGGGTAAGTATTCTCTACTTTTCGGTACGGGCTTATCTCACTCCGTCTGACATGGCACACTTTCTCTTTCTTTTCTCAAGAATATAATCATAACCGTTGGTAGGGCGTCCCCTACTGGTGCACCACACGGATTGCCATGTGACCGTGCTCATTTCTTTTCTTTTCATATTAATAGCCGAAAATATGATTCCAATAACGAGTATGTTCATTATATTCTCATGCCATAATGTATCAAAACATAATCATTCTCAAAATTCATTGGTAAACTGAAATTATGCCATGAATATAATCATTTTCTAATTTTCACTTTATGCATGAGTAGACAACTATATTATGGGTCATTACAACTAATATGTCCATTTCAGGCTATTTTGGTATGCCAGCTTCTAAATTCCATCGTCAAAGATCTTTTAGTCGTGGTTGTGTTTTCACTACGGGTCAAACGCCCTAAAATGGTGAGAAAGTGTCTTGATGGGGAGGAGAAGCCGTAGCGAGCAATGTGATATATATTTTGCATGATTCTAATCAGTCGTGGCTAGATCCTTCTATCAAAGACCTCATTACTGCCATGTTTGCACTTTTGGGTTGGGTCAACATCCCTGAAACAATAAGAAAATCATATCAGAGAGTGGAAACACTGTGGCGAGCATAAGGACATCCTTTTTGTGTAGTTATGACGAGTAATGGTGATGGTCATGCTTTTGGGTCAGGTTAAATGCCTCGAAATAGTAAAAAACAAGTCTCGATGGAGAAAAGAAGCCATGGTAAGCTTGAGTACACTCATTTATTTCATAATTTTGGTGAGCAATGATTATTTATATGCTTACAGGTCAAGTTAAATACCCTAAAACGGTTGAAAAGGGACTAGATGGAAAGGAGAGGTCGTAGCGAGCATTAGTGATGAATGCATGGCTAAGACTAACAAATGGATATAGACCAAATTCAAATTCCAATTGGACTTATCTTGAGAACCCAGACTAAAAGATTTAAAAAAGCATTAAATGGCTTAATCCAAAAGGCCCAACAACGAGAGAGATGCATCACTACTAAAGGTGATCCAAAATTGGTCCATGTCATTAAAGCCAATCTAAATATGGATCAAGATTGACCAATCCAAATATGGACTCAAAGAAAAGAAGACTGAATATGGGCTATATTCTTAGCTACATTTTTATTTATTTATTTATAGTTTTTGCTCAGCTTGATTAGGATTAGATTATTTAGTTTTTCAAATATTAGATTATTTACTTTGATAAGGATTGAATTGTTTAGTTTATTTAGGAATTTTGATTTATATTGACCTATAAATAGGCATGAATGGTTAACAAAGATCTTCATATTATTAATCATAAAAATTGAGACTAATTTTTCTTTTGTTCTTTGAAGAAATATTTGAATTAATCGGAGTTTTCTATAACATTCATCCTTGACTTATCAATCAGATCTTCCATCACCAAGTATGGCATCTTCAATATACTAAGGTTCTTGCTTCTATACAAGCAATGGGTCACTATTCCACACAAACTTGACTATAGAATCTATCTTGGAGCCTTCTTAGATCATGGGTTTTGTCAATTCTCGGTGAGGTTCATATCTTTTAGTATCAAAGCTAGGTTCTTGTCTTAGGTTTGCCTATCCTTTAAATTTGTCAATCTCTAGTCCTGATCCCTTCTTCCATTTGTGTTTTGGTTGAGTCTTGTTAGAGTCCTTGTTCTTGTCTACTTCTTTCTTCGTTATCCAACTTTTACTACAAGTAAACAAAAAAGAGAAAGGAGATTTTAAAAAAATGCGAGACAAAATTTAGAAAAAAGAAAAAAAGGAGAGAAAATTCAAATTAAGAAAAAGGGGAGAAATAGAGATGAAATTCAAAATTCAAAATAAAAAAAATTCAAATCCAAAATTCAAATTAAAAAATTCAAAGGTGAATTATTATAGGAGAATTTTTATTATTTTTTAGTTTTAAAAGAACCAAAAGAGAAATTTGAGTAAATACAAGTGTGAATGCTATCAATTTTGAGTGAAACATGAGAAAGAGATAGTGTGTGATTTGTTTCAAACTTTGTTTTATAGTAAACATATCACACTAGAAGGATATAAGCACTTCCAAAGATGTGTCATGAATGGCAGATCCAAATATGATTTCATCTTATAAAAATATAATTTTAGTAAAAGACGAACAAATATGAATTTAGAAGTAAAAATTGGAGATCATCTTATAAAACAAGATACAATCTTTAAATATCTTGGGTTCATTATACAAAATGATAGAGAAATAAAGGAGGACATAAACCATATGATTCAAGTAGGATGGATGAAATGGAGGAAGGCTACGGTTGTCATTTGTGATAAAAAAAATACTGCTTAAGTTTAATGGAAAATTCTATCGTACAACTATAAGACCGACAATATTGTATGCCACTAAATGTTGTGCAGTTAAATGATAATATGAAGATAAACTTAATGTCGTAGAGATGAGAATGTTGCTTTGGATGTGTGGATACACTAGAAGAGATATGATAAAAAATGAGTGTGTTAGACAGAAAGTTGCGATAACACCTATTATGAAGAAGATTGTGGAATGTCGCTTAAGGTGGTTTGACCATGTGTGAAGAAGATTTGTAGAAGCCCTAGTGCAAAGAGTAGATCAGATGGAGAGTAGCCTGATAGTTAGAGGTGGAGAAAGGCCAAAGAAAACAATAGGTGAAACTATTAAAAATAATTTAGCTATTAATAATCTCTCTATTAACCTTATTTATGATAGGTCACTGGCATTGTTTGATCTATGTAGCTGACCCTACCTAGTAGAAAAAAGGGTAAGTTGTTGCTTTACACAAGGTAATCAGAGTGTGGAAGTTTATTATAAAGAGATAGAAATTGCTATAATTCGAGCAAATGTATAGGTAGACTAAGAGGCCACCATGGATAAATTTTTGGGTAGTTTGAATAGAGAAATTACTAATGTTGTGGAATTGCAACATTATGTGGTGTTGGAGGATATAATGCACATGGGCATCAAAATTGAGCGTTAGCTTAAGAGGACGGGTAGCACATGTGTAAACCAAATTATGAGAACACCTTCTTGGAAACCAAATCAATAGAATAGGTAGGAGAAGTAAATCATAGCCAAGCATAAAACAAAGCAAAAGCCAGAAATGACCAACCGAGGCAATAAAGGTGAATCTGATTCTTTCTTTACTCAAAACCATGGTATTAAATGTTTTAAATGCCAAGGCATGGGTCACATAGCAAGCCAATGTCAAAATAAAAGAGTTATGGTGATGAGAGCTGATAGTGGAATTAAAACTAATGATAAAGGTCACATTGAGTCTATGCCACCATTGGAGGATGCAGATGATAAGGAATCTGCTACCTAAGGTGAATTGTTCATTGCAAGGAGAGTTCTAAGTGTGAAAGTAAAAAAAGATAGCAAAGTGCAGCGAGAAAACATCATTCATACTAGGTGCCATGTGAAAAACAAAGTATGTAGACTAATTATTGATAGAGGTAGTTGTACTAACATTGCTAGTACTGAAATGGTGAGAAAAGTAGGGCTACCAACAATTAAACATCCCTGGCCTTATAGATTGCGACGGCTTAATGATAGTGATGAGTTGAAGGTAAATAAACAAGTGTTAGTTTCCTTTAGTATCAAGAGATATAAAGATGAAAATTTGGGTGATGTAGTTCCAATGCAGGTTGAACACTTATTATTAACTCGACCATGAAAATTTGATTGGTGTGTTATGCTTGATGGCATCAACAATAAACATTCATTTTTATTTAATCTAAGGAACGTCACCCAAGGTCCTTTGACACCAACAGAAGTTTATGAAGATCAAGTTAGGTTACAAAATAGAGTGAACAAAAGAAAGAAAGTGATCAAAATAAAGGGAAAAAAAGAGGGTGAGCGGAAATCAAAGAGAAAAAGAGAGGTTGAGAAAATTGAGATAGGAAAAAAGAAAGCAAATGTGGCCATTGAGAGAGTAGAGAGAAAAAAAATTCTAAGCAAAAGTGTGTGAAATAAAAAGAGCGATATTTTTAAATTAGCCAATGATTGTACTTTTGTATAAAGACATTTTTAAACACCAATGAACTTGATTTATCTTTGCCTAGTTCTTTTATTTCTCTTTTGTAGGAATTTGATGATGTCTTTCCCGAGGAGATTCCACATGGTTTACTACCAATTCAAGAAATTAAACATCAAATTGATTTTATGCATAGTTCCTCTATTCCAAACTGACTAGCCTATCAAAGCAATCCTAAGGAGACAAGGAGCTACAAAGGCATGTTATTGAATCAATGAAGAAGAGGTATGTGAGAGAAAGCATGAGTCTATGTGCAGTCCCAATATTGCTTATGCTTAAGAAGGATGGGACATAGAGAATGTGTATTAACTGTCGAGCTATTAATAATATCACTGTAAAGCATAGACATCCAATTCCTAGATTAGATGCTATGCTTGATGAATTGCATGGTTCATGTGTTTTTACAAAAATTGACCTTAAGAGTGGATATAATCAAATTAGAATGAGAGAAGGTGATGAATGGAAAACTGCATTTAAAACAAAATATGGTTTATATGAGTGGTTAGTTATGCCATTTAGGTTAACTAATGCATGTTGTGTGTATATCACTAATTAACCGCAAGCGCACGGCATAACTGTAGCTAGTCCGATGAGTACAGGTCGTATCCCACAGAGAACAAAGATCAATTACTAGACTTCTACGAATCAAGCTATCTAAATCAATGAAATTCAATAGAGAGTATGTCATAATTAAGAAAATAAGGAATTCAATTAACAAAAGCCTAGGGTTAGGGTTTACTGCACTTATGATATTCAACATTCAATATGTACCTCTAACTGTAATTTTCTAGGTAATTGGTGTAACATCCCTAATTTCATTTCATGTATTAATAAAATTACAAAAGTATTCAAAGTAACATCCCTAATTTCTTTTCCTTTATGGATAAACATACATAAATATTTAAGGAAATAAAATTTATTAGACAATTTTTAGATACCTAAGGAAATATAATCCTTTGAAATTCTTCAACTTACGTGTATGTATAGAAATGTTCTAACATTAATGGAATAGGTAAAGAGAGAAAACCTAAGAGGAAATATTAGAAATAAACATGCCAAAGAAAGTTGAAATTCTTGGATAAGGAAGATAAATTTTTGTGAAGTAAGTAAAGGTCTTAAAATTTCAAGAAGATTGGATTAGGGTAATTTTTCCTAATTTAAGAGTTAAAGTTACTAAGTTTAGTATCTCCACCGATAAATTGGGCTTTCACTTATAGACAATTCATATAGAGGTTTTTCACTTAACATAATTTTTTTAGCAAGCCCATTGGATAACCTAAGCAAGAAAAAAAATATAGACTAGGACTAGGATATAGAAATTGGTCCGGTAGCCCAAAAATCATGAAAATGTGACCAATCCCATTATGAAATGTAGAATTTTAACCAAAGTAAAGAAAATGGACAAGAGTGAGCCCAAATCCAATAGGAAAAATAAAAAATAAAGTGATAAGATAATGGTGTAATCAAGATTAGGTGAAATGGCATTAAGACAAAAATTTAGCAAGTGGTATGATAATACAAGGCTATAGGACAAAATATCTATATCCTACACTCATAATTTTAGCAAGTGGTATGATAATACATAGCATTAGGACAAAACATTTCTATCCCAAACAAATAATTTCAACCAAATAATGGAGATTGAAGGGCTAGAAATTTGCCACTTAAAAAGGCAAACCTATCATAATTGATTAAGACAAAAGAAAAAGTAAATGAATCCCTAAATCAAAGGTACCTTGTCCCATATCTTAAGAACATATTATCATAATTTTCAAAATACAAATCTCCTTTTCCTATGCATATCTTGACTAAGGAAGAGGAAGACAAGAACATAAGTTGTTTGTTTTCCAAAAATTCAACCAAGTGTAACCTAATTGTGATAAGGTAGACCCATGATCATGAAAGGTGAATTATTTGGTGGTCTATATAAGAAAACCCAACCTTACAACATTATAATTTCGTCCATGTAAGGGTGAGGAAAAATAGAAGCAAGGTAGAGTGAGGAAAGGAGAGGAAGAAAGGAAGAAAGAGGAAGGAGAAGTCTAGGGGACTAAGTGCTCCAGGTAAGTTTAACAATATTTCTTTTTGACGAAAAGTTTTGAAACTTGTAATATTTATATGGGATTTTGATCTTAGAACTTTTATGATTGGTCATGGATATTGCTATATCATGTTACATATTATGTATGTTTGAATACTTAGGTTTGTGTAGATAGTTCTGCATGGGTATGGCTATGGGTTGCAGAATTTTAAGATTTTGTGTTTTAATTTTTGGGAACATTATATAGGGAATCTAAACAAATGTTTAACATAACAAATGTAGATTTATGTCTCACGGATTTTTACCCACTGGAATCATTCAATTTAGAGTTCATATGAGGTAGATATGATCCGATTAGTAAACAAAGGTCAGAAAATGGTTAATTAGGGAAGAATATGTTAGGATAGCTTCGGTGTTTTAATTTCTAGAAACATTCTATAAGGAATTAAAATAAATGGTTAACATATGAATTATAGATATATGTGTCACGAATGATTTGCCACTGGAATCATTCAATGTAGAGTTTATATGAGGTAGATATGGTCCGATTAGTAAACAAAGGTCAGAAAATGGTTAATCAGGGATGAATATGTTAGGATAGCTTCGGGTTTTTAATTTCTAGGAACATTCTATAAGGAATTAAAATAAAAATTTAACATATGAATTATAGATATATGTGTCACGGATTTGTAGCCACTGGAATCACTTAATTTGGAATTCTTATGAGGGAGATATGGATATATTAGTAGGTAGAGGTCAGAACCTACCCGAGAAGAAATAACCTGTACATTGAGGGAGTAATATTACCATGATCTCTTAATATTTAGTTCAACTTTTCAACATTAAAGGTTTAGATAATTGTTTTATCTTTAAATTGACACTAATATCACCTAAATCGGAGTTACATTGAGGGAGTTATCCTCTGATTAGTAAGAGAAGGTTAGATAGGATGAAAACTTGCATCAAGAAAATAAAGGAATAAAATTAATATTTAAAAAAGAAGAATTTTATAATTGAAAATAATAAAGGACTAGTATATGCTATAGCCATTGCCAATGCATGAACTTTTTACCTTTCTAAGTGTGTAATTTTGACATGGAAATATTTTGATGAAACATTATGGTATGTGAGTATAATGAACATACTTGTTATTGCAAATCATATTTTTGGCTATTCATGTAAAAGGAAGAGAAATAAGCACAGTCACATGGTGATCTGTGAGGTGCACCAGTAGGGGACTCCCTACCACCGGTTATGAATATGTTAATGAGAAAAGAAAGAGAAAGTGTGCCATGTCGGACGGAGCGAGAAAAGCCCGTACCGGAGAGTAGAAAATACTTACCCTGACCGAGGTAGCTTGATATGAGAATAAATTGATAGTCATCATATGATATTCTGAAAATAATTAATCATGTCATAGATGTCATTACTGTACGATTCTCATGTGCATAGATATAGTGCATTCATGTGACCAAAGTTATTTACTGTAGTTTATACAGCTGAACATGACGTAATGAGCTATATTGATAATGATTTATTGTTGAACTTACTGGGATTTCATTCTCACTATATTTCCATTTCATGTTCAAAAAATTAGTTATGCAGATTTTTCTATAGCTCTGGCTTTCAGTGCACGTTGGATAGAGTTATTCTATGATGGGCGGATCCTAAATAAAATGTTTATGGGCGAGTTGGCACAGATCCCGGTGAAGGTGCAACCACCCACACCCAAATCTCCGGAATTGGTCAACCATAATAAATAAGATGTAGATATTTATGTGTTTAAAATGTTGTACGTACGTTTTAATTAATGATGTGTATGTGAACTTTATATTGTATAATAATAAATAAATAAAATAAAAAAATTTGTTACATAATTGGTATCAGAGCAGGTCGATCCTAGATGGCCAGTGGGTGCATGGTTATCTGAATCGATCTTATAGTGTCTTGAGTATGTTTGTGGTTGTGCTGTGTAGGGAATCATTGAATTCATATAGGTAAGAAATTACTAGTGTTTCCTATCTATATGCCGAGGTGGTGTTATGATTGCTGTTAAATATTTTTGAACTAACTATTAGGCTTAATCACCTCAATAGCAGCATAACTTTATTTTTTCCATAGTAGGAAATGGCACCACCAAGGAGGAATCCAGTAAACAATGTGGAGGAAACCTTGCACAACCTGGCCACGACAATTCGAGACCAAGTCATAACCACTAACCAAATTCTACAATACCTCCAAAATGCTAATAACTCGAATGGTGCTAACAACTAGATGGTTAAAAATGATAATAGCATATCCGAGTTCCTGAGGACTAGGCCACCTTGTTTTCAAGGCGGCTTTGACCCGATTGTAGCTGAAAAATGGATAAGGGAGTTAGACAAAATCTTTGAAGTGATGGCATGTACTGAGGAGCAGCAAGTAATCTTTGCTGCATATATGCTAAAAGATGAAGCAGAATACTGGTGGCGGAGAGTTAGAGAACTTTTAGCTCACCAGGGAAGGCAGATCACTTGGCAGGTGTTCAAAGAAACCTTTTTGGAAAAGTACTTTCTAAGTACTGTGCAGGCTGAGAAGGAGATCGAATTTCTCCAACTCAGGCAAGGCATCATGACCATAGACCAGTACATCGCAAGATTTGAGGAGTTGTCTAATTTCTCCTCTTACTTGCGATTTAACCCAGATGAAGCATGGAAGGTTGTTAAGTTCGAAGTAGGACTGAACCCAGAGATAAAGAATGCTGTTATAGATATGGAGATGAGGGAGTTTGTACCTCTAATAAATAAATACAGACTCCTGGAGAAGAGTTTGAAGGCAGTGGAGGATGAGAAACAAAGACGAAACTTTTGGAAAAGGATGAATGGGCCATAAAATTCTAGCAAAAATGTCAGAGGAAAAGGACAAGATACTGGCAAGAGGCCAATGACTGTGAGCCCTTGACCCTTCCAACAAGACCTTGCTCCAGTCAAGTGCACTAATTGTGGACGCATGCATGGTAACCGTCCATGCTACATGGGACTAGATGTTTGTTTTAAATGCGGACAGAAGGGCCATTTTGCAAGGAGCTGCCCACAAAATATGGGAAACCAGCCAGAATAGAAGTCTCAGGTGAAAGGAAGGGTTTTCACCCTGAGCGGCCAAGAGGTAGGTCAATCTTCTGAAATGATTCAAGGTACATGTTATATCTATGGATTTGCTCTTATGGTGTTGTTTGACTATGGTGTTAGTCATTCATTTATATCAGAAGAATGTATTAAGAAGTTTTAGTTTCCTATTTCTGAAACTCCCTATGAGCTATCTGTAGTTACCCCCACAGGGGAAAGGGTATTAACTTCCTCAGTATGTAAGGACTGTCAAGTCATCATCCAGGAAAAAACATTTTCTATAGACCTCGTCTGTTTACCTTTAAGAGGTATTGAGGTCATTCTAGGGTTAGACTGGATGTCCAGAAATTGGGTCTTGCTGAATTGTTGTAACAAGACCGTTGAATTTCTATCTCCTACTCCAAAAGAGGAGGTGCAATTATTGATGCTTAATGCCAATCAAGTTAATAAGGAGTTGAAGAATGGAGTACTTGGATACATTCTCTTGCGCTTATCAAATCTAGAAGTTATAGCAAAGCTTGATGAAATTCCAATGGCCAACGAATTTCCTAAAGTATTTTCATCAGATATTCCAGGCTTACCTACGAAGAGAGAGATAGAATTTTCTATTGATCTCTTACTTGGGACACGGCCTATCTCTATTGCATCTTATAGAATGGCCTCGAAAGAACTACAGGAACTCAAGAAACAGTTGGAGGAACTGTTAGACAAGCAATTTGTTAGACCAAGTGTATCACCTTGGGGAGCTCCTGTATTGTTTGTTAAGAAGAAAGACGGAAGGCTTAGACTATTCATAGACTATAGACAGCTAAATAAGGTGACTATCAAAAACAAGTATCATCTCCCTAGGATAGATGACTTATTGGATCAATTGAAGAGAGCCTATATCTTTTCTAAGATTGACTTGAGGTTAGGATATCATCAGATTAGGATCAAGGAGGAGGATGTACCAAAAACTACCTTCAGGACTAGGTATGGGCACTATGAGTTTCTCGTAATGTCTTTCAGGTTGACAAATGTACCTGCAATTTTCATGGATTAGATGAATCACATTTTTTGACCCTACCTAGATCAATTTGTGGTAGTGTTCATTGATGACATCTTAATATATTCTAAGTGTGAGAAAGAACATGAACAACATCTCTGAATTGTGCTACAAGTACTGAAAGAGAAAACGTTGTATGCCAAATTGGAGAAGTATGAATTTTGGCTGTCAGAAGTAAAGTTTCTTGGACATGTCATCTCAAATAGAAGGGTAGCCGTGGATCCTAGCAAGACGGAAGCAGTAATTCAATGGGAGAGACCAAAGACGGTTACGAAAGTTAGAAGTTTTTTGGGTTTGGCAGGATACTACATGAGGTTTATACATAACTTCTCTCGTATAGCCTTGCCATTGACTAAATTGACCAAGAAGGGAAGTCCTTTCAAATGGACTGATCAATGTGAAGCTAGTTTTCAGGAGCTAAAGACAAGACTGACCACTCCTCCAGTTTTAATTATTCCAGACCCCACAGGACATTTTGAAGTGTATAGTGACGCTTCAAAGAAAGGACTAGGGTGTGTGCTAATACAAGACAAGAGAGTAGTTGCTTACGTCTCTAGACAACTAAGACCCCATGAAGGAAACTATCCAACCCATGATCTTGAATTGGCGGCGGTGGTGTTTGCTTTAAAGATTTGGCGACATTACTTATACGAAGCAACCTTTGAAGTATATTGCGATCACAAGAGTCTTAAATATCTCTTTGATCAAAAGGAGTTAAATATGAGGCAACGAAGATGGGTGGAATTTCTCAATGACTACAAGTTTGAAATAAAGTATCATCCAGGAAAGGCGAATGTTGTAGCTGATGCCTTAAGTCGAAAATCTCTACATATGGACCAGATGATGGTGTATGAGATGCAAATGCTAGAGGAGTTTTGGAATTTAAAGCTAGACACTACTTTTTCCTCAAAAAAGCTAATCATTAATGGTTTAAGTATAGGGTGTGACCTTAGAGCCCAGATTAAAGAGGCTCAAGTTCACAACCAATACTTATAGGATTATAAAGATCAAGGAAATTTTTCTGTCATGGAAGATTGAGCAATCATGTATCAAGGAAGGATTTGTGTCCCTCAAGAACGAGAGCTGAGGACTAAGATCCTACAGGAAGCACATCAGAGTAAATATATTGTCCATCTTGGATGCACTAAAATGCACCAAGACTTAAAGAGGATGTATTGGTGGCCAGGGATGAAAAAGGATATTGCGGAGTTCGTGGCGAAATGTCTAATTTGTCAAAAGGTGAAGGTGGAGCATCAAAAGCCAGTGGGATTTCTACAACCTCTTGAGATCCCTAAATGGAAATGGGACAGTATCTCGATAGACTTTGTTGTGGGTTTCCCTAAGACTTCAGTGGGACATGACTCTATCTGGGTAATAGTTGACAGATTAACCAAATCTGCTCACTTTTTGCCCATAAAAATTAACTTTTCACTAGATAAATTGGCCCAATTGTACATCCAGGAAATAGTTAGACTACATGGGATTCCCTTAAATATTGTTTCTGATAGAGATTCGAGGTTTACGTCAAGGTTTTAGAAGGCGTTGCAGGAAGCTTTTGGTACTCAGTTGCGGTTCAGTACTGCCTACTATCCTTAGACTGACAGGCAAACAAAATGGACCATTCAAACTCTAGAAGACATGTTAAGGGCCTGTGTGATAGAGCAAGGTAAAGGATAGGATAAGTACTTACCTTTAGTAGAGTTTGCTTATAATAATAGATATCACTCCAGTATTAAGATCGCCCCCTACGAAGCTTTATACGATAAGAAGTGCCGATCTCCACTATGTTGGTTTGAGATAGGAGAAAAGAACTTGCTAGGTCCTGATCTAGTTCAACAAACCACTAAACAAATCGGAATGATACGAGATAAAATACTCACAGCTCAAAGTCGGCAAAAGAGTTACTATGATAAGAGACATAGACCTCTGGTGTTTGAGGAAGGGGACCATGTATTTCTAAAACTTTCTCCGACCACTGGAGTTGGAAGGTCTCTCAAGACCAAAAAGCTAAATCCGCGATTTTTATGACCCTACCAAATTTTGAAGAAAGTAGGGATGTCAGCATATCAAGTTGCTCTCCCACCTAATTTGTCCAACTTGCATAATATTTTTCATGTATCACAGCTCCGAAAGTATCTTCCAGACTCCTCACATGTATTACGAGATAAACCAATCCAAATAAAGGAGAACATGACATACCAGCTCGTACCAGCATCTATATTGGACACTGACGTGAAGCAATTGTGGCACAAAACTATTCCCTTAGTTAAGGTGTTATGGGAAGGTTTGACTCCAGAACAAGCAACTTAGGAACTAGAAGAAGTCATGAAGAAGAAATATCCAAAATTGTTCTTACTAGGTAATTTTTGAAATTTTGAGGACACAATTTCTTTTAGGGGAAGGGAAATGTAACATCCCTAATTTCATTTCATGTATTAATAAAAGTACAAAAGTATTCAAAGTAACATCCCTAATTTTTTTTCCTTTATGGATAAACATACATAAATATTTAAGGAAATAAATTTTATTAGACAATTTTTAGATACCTAAGGAAATATAATCCTTAAAAATTCTTCAACTTACGTGCATGCATAGAAATGTTCTAACATTAATGGAATAGGTAAAGAGAGGAAACCTAAGAGGAAATATTAGAAATAAACATGCTAAAGAAAGTTGAAATTCTTGGATAAGGAAGATAAATTTTTGTGAAGTAAGTAAAGGTCTTAAAATTTCAAGAAGATTAGATTATGGTAATTTTTCCTAATTTAAGAGTTAAAGTTACTAAGTTTAGTATCTCCACCCATTAATTGGGCTTTCACTTATGAACAATTCATATAGAGGTTTTCCACTTAACATAATTTTTTTTAGCAAGCCCATTAGATAATCTAAGCAAGAAATAAAACATAGACTTGGACTAGGATAAAGAAATTGGACCGATAGCCCAAAAATCATGAAAATGTGACCAAGCCCATTATGAAATGTAGAATTTTAACCAAAGTAAAGAAAATGGACAAGAGTGAGCCCAAATCCAATAGGAAAAAAAATAAAGTGATAAGATAATGGTGTAATCAAGATTAGGTGAAATGGCATTAAGACAAAAATTTAGCAAGTGGTATGATAATACAAGGCTTTAGGACAAAACATCTATATCCTACACTCATAATTTTAACAAGTGGTATGATAATACATAGCATTAGGACAAAACATTTCTATCGCACACAAATAATTTCAACCAAATAATGGAGATTGAAGGGCTAGAAATTTGCCACTTAAAAAGGCAAACCTATCATAATTGATTAAGACAAAAGAAAAAGTAAATGAATCTCTAAATCAAAGGTACCTTGTCCCATATCTTAAGAACATATTATCATAATTTTCAAAATACAAATCTCCTTTTCCTATGCATATCTTGACTAAGGAAGAGGAAGACAAGAACATAAGTTGTTTGTTTTCCAAAAATTCAACCAAGTGTAACCTAATTGTGATAAGGTAGACCCATGATCATGAAAGGTGAATTATTTGGTGGTCTATATAAGAAAACCTAACCTTACAACATTATAATTTCGTCCATGTAAGGGTGAGGAAAAATAGAAGCAAGGTAGAGTGAGGAAAGGAGAGGAAGAAAGGAAGAAAGAGGAAGGAGAAGTCTAGGGGACTAAGTGCTCCAGGTAAGTTTAACAATATTTCTTTTTGAAGAAAAGTTTTGAAACTTGTAATATTTATATGGGATTTTGATCTTAGAACTTTTATGATTGGTCATGGATATTGCTATATCATGATACATATTATGTATGTTTGAATACTTAGGTTTGTGTAGATAGTTCTGCATGGGTATGGCTATGGGTTGCAGAATTTTAAGATTCTGTGTTTTAATTTTTGGGAACATTATATAGGGAATCTAAACAAATGTTTAACATAACAAATGTAGATTTATGTCTCACGGATTTTTACCCACTGGAATCATTCAATTTAGAGTTCATATGAGGTAGATATGATCCGATTAGTAAACAAAGGTCAGAAAATGGTTAATTAGGGAAGAATATGTTAGGATAGCTTCGGTGTTTTAATTTCTAGGAACATTCTATAATGAATTAAAATAAATAGTTAAAATATGAATTATTGATATATGTGTCACAGATTTGTAGCCATTGGAATAACTTAATTTTGAATTCTTATGAGGGAGATATAGACAGATTAGTAGGTAGAGGTCAGAACCTACCCGAGAAGAAATAACCTATACTTTGAGGGAGTAATATCACCATGATCTCTTAATATTTCTTTCAACTGTTCAACATAAAATTATAGATAATTGTTTTATCTTTAAATTGACACCAAGATCACCTAAATCAGAGTTACATTGAGGGAGTTATCCTTTGATTAATAAGAGAAGGTCAGATAAGATGAAAACTTGCATCAAGAAAATAGATGAATAAAATTAATATTTAAAAAAGAAGAAGAATTTTATAATTGAAAATAATAAATGACTAGTATATACTATAGCCATTGCCAATGCATGAACTTCTTACCTTTCTAAGTGTGTAATTTTGACATGGAAATGTTTTGATGAAACATTATGGTATGTGAGTATAATGAACATACTTGTTATTGCAAATCATATTTTTTACTATTAATGTAAAAAGAAAAGAGATAAGCACGGTCACATGGTGATCCGTGTGGTGCACCAGTAGGGGACGTCCTACCAACGGTTATGAATATGATAATGAGAAAAGAAAGAGAAAGTGTGCCATGTTGGACGGAGCGAGAAAAGCCCGTACTGGAGAGTAAAAAATACTCACCCTGACCGGGGTAGCTTGATATGAGAATAAATTGATAGTCATCATATGATATTCTGAAAATAATTAATCATGTCATAGATGTCATTACTGTACGATTCTCATGTTCATAGATATAGTGCATTCATGTGACCAAAGTTATTTACTGTAGTTTATATAGCTGAACATGACGTGATGAGCTATATTGATAATGATTTATTGTTGAACTTACTAGGATTTAATTCTCACTATATTTCCATTTCATGTTCAGAAAATTAGTTATGCAGATTTTTCTATAGCTCTGGCTTTTAGTGCACGTTGGATCGAGTTATTCTATGTTGGACGGATCCTAAATAAAATGTTTGTGGGCGAGTTGGCACAGATCCCAGTGAAGGTGCAACCACCTGCAACCGAATCTCCAAAATTGGTCAAGCAGAATAAATAAGATGTAGATATTTATGTGTTTGAAATGTTGTACGTACGTTTTGATTAATGATGTGTATGTGAACTTTATATTGTATAATAATAAATAAATAAATAAAAAGTTGTTACAATCGGGGATGGTTTTGCCTTAATTAATTAATAACCTCTTTCAAGCGTTACTAATCACAAGTTCACTATAAATTAGGGGATAAAATATAACCATTAAACGCACATTTTTTCCCTTTATCAACTCTCCCATGCTTAAACCTTTTCTTGTCCTCAAGCAAATAACATGACATAACATTAGGAAGGGAGAAGATGCATACAAATTCCAAATAACAGAAAATACAATACAGGTCATTCTTTACTTAATCAATATGAACACAATAGATATATGAATAAACATTTATCAGAAAGTGTCCATTCTTCTAAAACTAAACCTAAATTGTCTTATTATATACCTACTTCTATTGTTACCATTGATTGTATGCATCAAATTGATCTTTAGACACTTAAGTAGGCCACCTCATCCTTTAGATCTCTCTATGTTGCCTTATCCTTATTTTTATTTTTCTCACTCAAATTCTTTTATTTCTCACTTTTTCTTCTTTCTTTTTTATTTTTCTTTTGTTTATTTCATTCATTTTTTTATAAAAATATACAGTGAGTGCATTTTATGCTCCATCTCACTAGGGTAAAGGTAGCTAGGTACTCATACCAAGGATTTTTTGGTGCCTTGAAGGGGTATTCAGAGTGAACTTTTTGGGTTTTATATTCCCTCATTTTTCAACTCTCCCTACCTTCACACTCTAATAGTGTTAAAATGAAAAAGGGGCATACAGTTTACAAGACAATAAAAGAGATATTTTTGAAAAATTAGAGGTTTAATACTAGAAGAGAGAGACTAAAAATGATAACTACCTATTTCATATTATATTGTGCATCACATGTTCATGAGTTAAAATTAACCTATATTACATCAATCTATCTCTATAATAGCAAACCGTGATTATGCAATGCAACAATAAGGATTCAACCAATAAAAACAAAATTTAGCAAGTGAAAACAAAAAACCTAAAGTCTACTCCCCTATGCTTAAACTTGACATTGTCCCTATTGTTAGTATCAAATAATGTACAGGCAAGGGAAAGAAGTAACTTACTTGCTTACTGGTCTTCTAGAGGTGGTGGTGGTGGGTTTTGATTCACGTGCCATTGGTACTAGGCTTGCATCATTCCTTGTATGCTTTAGCTTGTGTCATTCATAGCATGTAGGGTGGCCCTTTGAGTTAATTGTTCCTTCTCTATTTGTCTAAGCCGTGAGGAGATGGAGTGATGGTCCTCCTTCGGTACATGTGATGGACCTGACTGTTAATATACTGAAAATGGGGTGTGGGTGGTCGAGCCAAAAGTGGCTTAAGGGAGAAGTCATCCCCTTCAGGAACATCATCACCCTTTCTACCCTCTTCTAGAGGGTAGATTCAATTTTTCTCATTAGTAACTACAGTCCTAGTGGAGTTAAGGAGGTGGAAGATATTATGGCCACAGAGATGTAGTCAATAGTCGACATTCCTTTTAACAATTAATTTCATATGCAGACATGATTCTAAATCAATCCTACTACTGCCAATTATTGGTTGCAAATCCTGAAGATTTTCCTCTAGTCCTAACCCTCTAGCAAGTGCAGTTACTAGACCGCCTATGATTACTTTGCCATTCATGGCATTACCCACCCTAGCCATCTGATGGGCCAACTGGCGTTGTAAATATCTAAATGTAGGGTTACAAATAAAGGAGGCTTTCAAAACTGATGCACTATATTGCCCCTAACAGAAATAGAGTTCCAAAAATGTTAAGCAAGAAAAGTTTAGGGGACTGATATATCTCCCCCGGGAGGCAATCTAAATAATGCATTAAATTCGGCAAATGATAAACTAAATGAACAGTCAAATAGTCTAAAGTTAATGCGGCCTTGGTCGACGTCGGGACCCTGAAATATGACCACATTAATTGAATGAAAGAACTCTAAGGTCGTCCAGGCATAGGCTGGGTAATGTAACCCAATGAATGTGGTCCACCCAATCCAATTAACTAGGTAGCAAATGTCGGTTAAAATTCATAATCGTTCTAAGCATTCCTCATCCAAATACCGAGTACTCAGCATTCCTCGTTTAACTAGAGTATCATATCGTGTCCGTTGATTATCATCAACAAACACTATACCATACTCATTTATTTGATGAGGAGGTTAGGACGGTCTTTGAATCTATCCTCTACGTGGTTGCTGGGATTGGGAGGAGCTTTGGCCAGTTCTAGCTCTTTTGGGGGACATTTATGATGGTATGCAAATAAAAATGTAATGGGGAGTGGGATGTGTAGGACCAAAAGATAATTAACAGACTCATGCAGTTACACTAGCTAAAACAAGACACCAGAAGAATCAACTGCAAATCAGAGAAAATAAATCCAGGAAAAGTAGTGTTAAGATAGGCAAGCCAAGGCACCAGCAATTCAATGTGTACTACTAACAACAATAATAGTGCAAACCAATCCAGATGATGATGTAACTCAACAAATTCCAGGTGAAGATGGTTTTCAATTAAGTCAAATTCAAATTCAAATTCAGTCAGGGAATGATGAATTCAAAATTCAAGTCCAATATTAATTGTAAGTTCAGCCATAGAATTGCCAAGAAAAACCAGGAAACTTTAGCAAGATAATTCCTATTTCAGCAAAGTGACAATCAAGTAAAGGTTCAAGTAATAAACCAGAATTCCCAAACTAAACCAATTAAATAGGGCAGTTCAAGCAATCAACCACTAATGCAACAAACTAGTTAAATTCCAGCTAACCAGTAAAAGTTAGTAAATATATATCCTATATTCTGCAGCAAATGCTTAGAAAATCTAGTGCAACATTCAAGAGAAGCAAAGACTAGCAAATTTCAATCCAGCAATAACCAGTGGTCCAAAAGATTAAACTTAAATGATAGAGAATTAGGGTTACCTAGAGCGGGGAAGCCACAATGGAGATTGAGCAACCAACAATGTAGCAACGAGGTGATGCAAAGGGATGTGGACTTGGAGGTGTGGGAGCAGGGGAGTAAGCACAGGTTAGCTGGGAGAGGAAGGGAGGGTGTTGGTGTAGGGCTGGACACACGAGGATGGGAGGCAAAAGGAGATGACAGACTAGAGAGGGAGTTATGGTGGGCTTCGATAAGGGAAGAGGGAGAAGTAAACGCAAAGGGGAATGGAAGCTTAGGTCACAGTGGTTGCAAAGGAGGAGACCGAAACAAATGGAGAAGAGGAAACAAGGGTGGAGAAGATGGAGAAAAAGAGGGGAGAATGGTATGGGTGAAGGAGGATAGGCTACGAGAGAATTTTTGGGTGTGGCACGAGTATGGTTAGGGCACTGGAATGACTGGGTGAGGCACGAGAAGATAGGTTGCAGAAGAAGAGAATGAGAGATGCTTGGTTCAAGGCATGAAAATAGCTAGAATAGGGAAGAGGATGGGAATTTGTAGAGGAGAAAGAACACGAGCTAGGGCATGGGAAGAGGAAAGTGAAACACATGAGGAGAAAAGAGAGAGATCACAGGCAAAAATAGAAACTTGGTCCCAAAGCATAGTCGTGCTTCATAGCACGGCTGGGCCGTGTTTTATGATGGAAAGGCCAATTGCTTCTTGGACTTGGAACATAGCTTGATGGCTAGCCATGTTGGGGAACATGGTTTACCTATGTTCATTGCTCGAAATCCAAAACTCTTGGAATGGCTCGTGTTGGCTAGCATGGGGAAGGTGTGTTGGGGCAAAATTCCTGGGACACGGCTTGGCCGTGTTGCTTGTGGGAATGTATAATTTGTTCTAGGGACCTCGGGCATAGCCATGTCCTAGGACATGACCAGCTCGTGTTGGCTACGAGAAACTTTAATTCTTCAAAATTTTGGCCTATGCTTAAAGCACGGGTAGCTCATGTTCCATGCTGGAATTCACTTTTCTTCAAATTTTGCCTCAGTTCTTGCTCTGCTTTAAGATTTCTTCAAAATTCTTTCTTTCTTAAATCTTGGAGATGCAAATTGTAACCTACAAAACAACAAGAAACACTCATTAACTCCTAACTTAAGAAATTAGCTAAAATTAAAGACAAAAACAAAACTATAAATAAAGAAACTAAGCAAAAAGAAACTCAAAAACTCAAAATGTGAGTTGCCTCCCACAAAGCACTTGTTTAAAGTCATTAGCTCAACTCTCTTGCACTTTATTGGATTGAGGGAGGCTCTAAGAGAGTTTGGGTAGCTCTCTTTTCAATTGGTTGTCTCATGTTGTAGTGATTGAGGCATTGTCTATTAACTTTGAAGGATCCGGTGGCTTCACTCTATGTTTCCATTGCTCCATATGGGAAAACTTGACTCACATGGAATGAATCGAACCAACGAGAATGAAGCTTTTCGAGAAAAAGCATCAGCCTTGAATTAAATAGTAGGACCCAATCTCCTACTTGAAATTGAAGCCTTAGGATGTGCTTATCGTGCCATCTCTTTGTTCTTTCTTTATACATCCTAACACTATCATACGCATCAAGTCTTAGATTATCTAGGTCATTCAATTGCAATATTCTCTTATTTCCAGCAACGCTTAAGTTAAAGTAATGGTCTTTATTGCCCAATATGCCTTATGTTTGAGATATACTATAAAGTGGCAAGGCTTTCCATATATCAATCGAAAGGGTGTAGTGCCTATGGGAGTTTTATATGCTATTTTGTAGACCTATAATGTGTCGTCAAGCTTGAAAGACCAATCTTTTCTTCCCTTTGATACAGTCTTCTCCAAGATAACCTTGATTTCCCTGTTGGATATCTCAACTTGTCCATTTGTTTGTGGATGATATGCTAGAGCCATTTTATGAGTGACTCCATATTTCTTCAAGAGATTATGAAATTGTTGTTTAGTAAAGTGGGAACCACTATTACTTATTACAGCTCGGGGCACTCCAAATCATGGAAAAATCACTTTCTTGAAGAGTTTGACAACCACTCTAGCATCATTAGTGGAGATGGCACTGCTTCTACCCACTTAGACACATAATCCACAGGTACTAGGATGTACCTTTTTCCACATAAGGATGGAAAGGGGCTTATGAAGTCAATACCCTAAACATCAAATATCTCTACTTCTAAAATACTATTTAGGGGCATCTCATTCCTCCTTGAGATATTGCCAATTCTTTGACACCGATTACAAGCTTTCACAAAGGTATGCACATCTTTGAAAAGTGAAGGCTAATAGAAACTAGCTTGAAGATTCTTAGTTGCAGTCTCTGAGGTGTTATTGTAACCTCCACAAAGTGAGTTATAGCAATGATAGATGACACTATGTACCTCTTCTTTTGGAATACATCTACGAAAGATGCCATCTGCACACCATTTATAAAGACATGGATAATCCTAATAGTATGGTTTGATATCAAAGAAAAATTTCTTTCTCTGATGACAGCTTAACCCTTCAGGAAAAATCCTACATGCCAGATAGTTTACAAAATCTGCATACTAAGAAATATCGGTATGAGTGACTGCAAGGAGTTGGTCATCAGGAAAAGAATCATCTATAAGTAGCACATCTTTATCATCTCTCATTGAATCTTGCTTCAGCCTTGAAAGATGGTCTGCAACCACATTCTCTTTTCCTTTCTTATCCCAAATCACAAGATCAAACTCCTGCAATAGAAGGATCTATCTAATCAATCTTGGCTTGGCATCCTTCTTACTTAGCAAATATTTAATGGCAGCATGGTCTGTGTATACAATGACTTCGGATCCCATCAAATATTAGCAGAATTTGTCAATTGCAAACACTACTGCTAGGAGATCCTATTCTATGGTGGAATAGTTGACTTGGGCTTCATCCAAGGTCTTGCTGGCATAGTAAAGAACATAATGCTTTTTATCTCTTCTTTGTCCAAGTACAGCTCCCACAACATAGTCACTTGGATGATTGGTGCAGATATTAGTGCCTCCTTTAACCTACAAAAATCACATAAGCAGTGATTATAAAATAAGAATGGAATGTCCTTAATAAGCAAATTAGTTAAGAGTTTAAAAATTTTGGAGAAGTCTTGCATAAATCTTCTGTAGAAGCCTACATGCCCAATAATTTACCTACCTTTAGAGGAACATCCTCTAATATACCTACCAGATGTATAACGGAACAGTCTGGTAACTGGAGGGAAAGAATGGTAGGCATCAAATCACCTATCTGAAGCTTTTTGCATATAGATAATGGCATGAGACTCACACTTGCTCCGAGATCACATAAGACTCTAGTAATGTGCACATCTCCAATGGAACAAGGTATAGAGAAGCTCCCAGGGTCCTTGAGTTTAGGGGGCAATTTATTCTGAATCAATGCACTGCACTCTTCAGTTAATTCTATTGTGGCATATTGCTCAATTTTCCTCTTATTTGAGAGGAATTCTGTAACATCCCTAATTTTGTTTCTTTTATTAATAAATGTACATAAATATTTAATGTAACATCCTTAATTTTGTTTCTTTCATTAATAAAGGTACATAAATATTTAATTAAGAAAATAAAGTTTATTAGACAATTTTTAGATATTTAAGGAAATATAATCCTTAGAAATTCTTCACCTTATGTGTATACATAGAAAATGTTTCTAACATTAAGGGAATAAGTAAAGATAGAAAACCTAATAGGAAAAATTAGAAATAACATACTAAAGAGAGGTGAAATTCTTGGGTAAGGAAGACAAATTTTTGAGAAGTAAGTAAAGGTTTTAAAATTTCAAGAAGATTGGATTAGGGTAATTTTCCTAATTCAAAAATTTAAGTTCTTAAGTTTAACATCTCCACCCATACATTGGGCTTTCACCTATGGACACTTCATATAGAGTTTTTCCAATTCACATGAGTTTCTAGCAAGCCAATAGGATAGCCCAAGGAAGAAATAAAACATAGACTTGGCATTATAACAAAACATCCTTATCCTACACAAATAATTTTAGCCAAGCAAGGGAGACTCAAGGGCTAGAAATTTGCCACCTAAAAGGTAAACCTATTATACTTGATTCAGACAAAAAGAAAAAGGAAATGAATTCCTAAATCAAAGGGACCTTGTCCCTTGTCTTAAAAACATTTTAACATGATTTTCAAAATAAAACTCTCCTTTTTCTATGCATATCTTGACTAAGGGAGAGGAAGACAAGAACATGAGTTGTTTTTCCCAAAAAAACAACAAAGTGCATCCTAATTGTTATATGGTAGACCCATGGTTATGAAAGGTGAACCACTTAATAGTTTATTTAAGAAAACCCACCCTTCTAACATTATAAGTTCGTCATAGTGAGGGAGAGGAAAAACATAAGCAAGGTAGAGTGAGGAAAGGAGAGAAAAAGAGGAGAAGAGAGGAAAAAGAGGAAGGAGAAGTCTAGAGGACTAAGTACTCAAGGTAAGTTAGCTGAATCTCTACTTCAATCCATCTTTTCTCTTCATCCTTGGGGTTCAAAACTCACCCTCCTTCTTTTATTTAAGCTGCTAGAAAAGTAAAGGGAAGGGAGAAATCTTACTACTTCCTTCAAGAAGAAACAAGAAAAAGAATTCACTAACTAAGCTATGGAGATCTTTAGGTAGGTTTAACAATATCTCAGAACTTTGATGAAATTTATAATATTTTCTACTTTGATGATTGGTCATGGATGTTGCTATATCATGTTACATCTTATCTTGCATATGATGTATGTTTTGAACATTTGGTTGGTGCGGAAAGTTCTGCATAGGTATGGCTGTGGGTGGAAAAATTTTAGGATTTTTATGCTACTATTTTGTCTATTTGAATGTGGTGAAAATTTGATGGAATATGATTAGATGTAAATTAGGAAGAAAATGGAAGAGGACATAATAAAATGATAAACTAAAACCTTAGGAAAGGTTTGGTTAGGAAACTGGATTTCAGATTAAGTAGGAAACTTCTATTTTTAAAATTCTAGGAAGAATTTGTTAGGTGTTAAAAGAAATTGCTAATATGAAAAATGTAGATATATGTCTCACGGATTTTTAGCCACTCGAATCATTAATTTAGATTCCAGATAAGGGAGATATGGTTTGATTAGTAAGTAGTGATTAATGTGTAAAGATGAGAATCAGTCTAGAATCCAGGTTGGTAAATGTAGGCGTTTTTATTTTTGAATTTTTGGGAATAATTCATAAGGAATATGAAGAAATGATAAACATGAAAGTTGTAGATAATTGTCTTGTCTTTTTATAGGTATTGGAATCACCTCAATTGGACTTTATATGAGGTAGATATTATTGAATAAGTGAGGAAAGATCACAGAACCTGGCCAGGCCATGTTCTGGGTTGTTTCAGCATTGGTAGGCCGTGTTTAGGACTGTTTTTGAGTATGTTTGAAGTATTTTCAAGCATGGTCATGTCCTGAAACATGAATAGACTGTGTTGGGAGTTAGTAAAGCTTATTTTTAACATTTTGCTACCCTAAATGAACCTTATTAACTCTAGGGTAATAATAGAAACCAAATTGGAGAAGAATACCTAATAAAATTTGTGAGAACATATGTTGGAAATGATATAAGTAGGAGGAAAGTAACTAGAAGGCAAGCATAAAGAAAATAAAAAGATGAAAATAATATTTAAAAAAGAAGAAGAATCTTATGAATGGAAATAATAAATAATTAGTCTATGCCCTAGCCATTGTCATTGCATGAACTCCTTACCATCTTAAATGTGTAATTTTGACATGGAAATACTTTATAAAGTGATATTCAAAAATAGTTATTGTCATGACATAATTTTATTTTACCAATGATTTTTATTAGTAATTATGCTTTGATGATAAATTATGGCATGTGAGTATAATGAACATAATTGTTATTCAAATAATATTTTTGGCTATTAACATGAAAATAAAAGAAAAGAAAAGAGATGAGCACGGTCACATGGTGGTCTGTGTGGTGCACCAGTGGGGGACACCCTACTCACGAATATGATTATGTTAATGAGAAAAGAAAGATAAAATTTGCCTTGTCAAACGGAGCAAGAAAAGCCCATACTGGAAAGTAGAAATCACTCTAACTAGGTAGCTTAATATAAAAATAAGTTAATAGCCATCATATAATATTATGAAAATAGTTATTCATGCCATATATGTCATTACTGTATGATTTTCATGTGCATAGATAAAGTGCATTCATGTGATCTAAGATATTTGCTATAACTTATATAGATGAACATGACATGATGATCTATATTGATGATAATTATGATTTATTGTTGATCTTATTGAGATTTAATTCTCACTATATTTCCATACCATGTTTAGAAAACTAGTTTTTCATATTTTTCCTTGTCTCTAGCTCTTAGTGTACATTGGATCGAGTTACTTTATGTTGGGCAGATCCTAGAAATTAATAAGGTGTTTGTGTTCCAATTGGCTAAGATCCCAGTGAAGGTGCAACTACCTGCGCCCATATCTCCAGAATTAGTCAACATGGATGAATAAGATATAGACATATATGTGTTTGATTTGTGTACGGATATTGTTAATTAATGATGTGTAAACCTTAATTATGCTTGGTTAATTTAATTGAATGTTATTATGAGTTAAATAGTTAGAAGTAAAGAGGTAATGACTTCATGGGATTTTTTAATATATATATATATATATATATATGTAAAAAAATGGAGTTGTTACAATTTCCTTTAGAAATTTAGCATAAGAAGGTATCTAAGACAACTTTCAAGAATAGAATATTAATGTGCAATTTTTTTGCACATCAAGGAATTTTTCATACTGCTTTTCTTATTTGGCTTTAGCTAGTCTTTGGGGGAAAGGAACTGGTTTCTTGTATGGTTCAAGAACCACATATTTGGGCTCTTCCTCCTCTTTCCTTTCATTAATTTTCTCTTTTTGTACAATTGGTTGTTCAAGCATATCTTTCAATTCTTCCTCCTTTAACACTTACTTACCCAATGATAACTCTAATTCATTAGAATTTCTCTATACTTTTTTGAGGTCATTTACTCTGCATTTTGATGTATTAGCATGCATCCCCCCTGATTTAATGGTATGTTTTGCATTCCATGAATATAAGAGCACCCATTATGTTTGCTGTGAAAATTCAATATGCACGCATAGCAAAACAGGCAGCAAACTGAGTGATATTGGGTGGTCTTGATCTTTTTAATATGATGCATATAATGTGAAGCTAGCCGTTTGTGATATGGTGCAGGTGGTAATGAGTCAGGGCTACTGCAGTAGGTGCGACCACTTCCCAACATGGAAAAAGGGAGCACCCAGCTGACATAGCAAAGTGCTGCGAGGCACAGGGATTGGCTCCACTACTGGAAGTGGAGAGATAGCTACTGGCAGAGTTGCTAGCCGAAAAGTAAAGAGAATTGCAGCAGACTAGGCCATTTTATTAGGACCACAAGGCTTGCCTATGAAAGCCAGAAAACAGAAAAAAGAAAAAAGAAAAAAGAAAAGAGGACGCAGGGAACTGATTCGCCCTCAAGTAACTAATGCAGTATAGGAAAATAGAGTATCGTGTGTTATGTGCAACGAGCCTCATTTATTCAAAAGTTGTCTTTCAAATCCTAAGTCAGTATGTTATATGGGAAACATGACTCTCAACAACAATCCCTATTCAAACACATATAACTCAGGTTGGAGGTAGCATCCCAATTTTTCTTAGAGTAACTAAGGTACTGGACAGGGAAGCAACTCTGCCCCACAGCAAAGGCATCAGCCTAATGAAATTCCTACTTCGTTGGAGTCCCTACTCAAGGAATACATGGCGAGAAATGATGTCGTGATTCAAAGTCAAGCTACATCATTAAGGAATCTAGAGACCCAAGTTGGGAGCTTGCCAATAAATTAGAAAGCAAACCTCGAAGGACACTTCCAAGCAATACTGAAGTCCCTAGGAGAGAAGGGAAAGAGCATTGCAAGGCTATAGCTCTTAGAAGTGGAAAAGTAGTGGAAAAACCCCAAGCAAAGAGACAGGACCAAAAAGACCCTACTATACCCATGGATAAGAAGAAAGACAAGCAGAGGCAGGTTGAGGAAGCAAGTGAGAAAGTAAGAATCTCTGGAGAAAAGTCTGCAGCTTTGCCACAATAAAATGCTACAGCTCTGCCACAGAAAAATGCTGCTACTCTGCCATAGCAAAATACTGCAGCTTTACCACAACAAAACGTGCAGCAGACCAAGCTACCTCCACCATTCCCTCAAAGATTCTAGAAATAGAAGAAAGACCATCAGTTCTGAAGATTTCTGGAAGTCCTCAAGCAGCTACACATTAACATTCCTTTGGTGGAAGCATTAGAGCAGATGCCTAACTATGTAAAGTTTATGAAGGACATCTTGACCAAGAAAAGGAGGTTTAGGGAATTTAAGACTATTGCTCTAACACAAGAATGTAGTGATGTGCTGCAGAATAAGCTGCCCCCAAACTTAAGGATCCAAGTAGTTTCACCATTCCTTGCTCCATTGGGAACCAGTACTTTGGCAAAGCCCTCTGTGACTTAGGAGCAAGCATCAACCTCATGCCAATAGCAATATTCAAGAAGCTAGGGATTGGAGAAGCAAGGCCTACCACGGTTTCACTATAGTTGGCAGACTAATCTATTATAGATCCAGAAGGGAAAATCGAGGATGTCTTAGTTAAGGTGGACAAATTCATTTTTCTAGTAGATTTCATAATACTGGACTATAAAGCTGATGCAGATGTACCAATCATTTTGGGTAGGCCATTCCTAGCAACTGGCTGAATCTTAATTGATGTTCAAAAATAGGAATTAACCATGAGAGTTCAAGACGAATAGGTTACATTCAATATGTTTCAGTCCATGAAATTTCCTAATGAAGTATTGGAATGTTCGGTCGTTTCTGCGATAGACACATTAACATCAGAGCAGTTTGAAAAATGCTGCAAGGGCCCATCACCAGTTGTATGGCCGAATAACTTAGATTCAGAGTGGGAAAACGAGAAAGAATGGGCCTGGATAGAAGCCAAACATGGCACTGGGAAGCAAGGGCCGATAAATAAGCCATTAAATATGTCCTCCTAGGAAGCAAAGTTGCCAAAGGCATCAATAGAGGAACCACCAATCTTAGAGTTGAAGCCATTACCTGCGCATCTCAAATATACTTATCTAGTCGAAACAACCACTCTTCCTGTGATCATTTCCGCACTCTTGACAAAAGAGTAAGAGGAGAAACTAGTCGTGACATTGAAAAGATATTGGTTGGACCCTTGCTGATATTAAGTGAATCAATCCCTCATTTTGTATGCATAAGACCCTATTGGAGAGCAATGAAAAAGGGTCCATTGAACCCCAATGGAGGCTCAATCCAATAATGAAGGAGGTGGTAAAGAAGGAAATCATAAAGTGGTTAGATACTGGGATTATTTACCCCATATCAGATAATTCTTAGGTTAGTCGAGTCCAATGTGTTCCTAAGAAAGGTGGCATGACTGTGGTGGAAAATGAAAACAATGAGCTCATCCCCACCAAGGTTGTGACTGGTTGGAGGATTTGCATGGACTACAGGAGACTGAACAAAAGCACTAGAAAAGACCACTTCCCCCTGCCATTCATTGACCAGATGCTACACAAACTTGTGGGAAGGGAATACTATTGTTTCCTATATGGGTATTCAGGCTACAATCAAATTGCCATAGCACCCAAATACCAGCACAAGACCACATTTACGTGCCCTTATAGCACGTTTACATTTCAGAGGATGCCGTTTGGGTTATGCAATGCTTCAGCAACTTTTCAACGATGCATAATGGCAAGTTTCACAGAAATGGCTGAGCAATTTGTGGAAATTTTCATAAATGACTTTTTCAGTTTTTGGGGATTCCTTCGACTTATGTTTAGGGAATCTTGCTAAGGTTCTTCAATGGTGCGAGGAAACAAACTTGGTGTTGAAATGGGAGAAGTGTCAATTTATAGTGAAAGAAGGGATTGTGTTAGGACATAAAGTTTATTAAGATGGACTAGAGGTTGATAAGGCCAAAGTAGAAATCATAGAGAAGCTGCCTCCTCCCACTTTAGTCAAAGGCATCAGAAGCTTCCTTGTCTATGCAGTTTGCTAGAGAAAGACTGGACTTCTCCATTTGAGCTAATGTGTGACGCGAGTGAAGCAGCGTTGGGATCCGTTCTTGGGCAGCGCAAGAATAAGGTTTTTCATTCTATATATTATCCAAGCAAGACACTACAAAGGGCCCAACTCAACTACACAGTAACAGAGAAGGAGCTGATTGCTGTGGCATTTGCTTTTGAAAAATTCAGATCTTACTTGGTAGGTACAAAAGTAATTGTGCACACAGACCATTCTGCCATCAAACACCTAGTCAAGAAGAAGGATTCCAAGCCTAGACTCATTCGATGGGTGCTCTTTCTCCAAGAATTCGATCTGGAGATCAGGGATAAAAACGGAATTGAAAATCAGGTGGTAGACCATCTTTCCAGACTAGAACAGGACAGAGTAGATGCAGAAAAAATTAATGAAAAGTTCCTGGATGAGCAATTCTTCCTCATGTCCCAAGCTAGTATGCCATGGTATGCTGACTATGTGAACTACCTAGTGAGTGGACTACTCCCACCGGATTTGACGTCGCAGCAGAAGAAGAAATTCTTGCACGATGTGAATTCATATTATTGGGATGAATCGTACCTTTTCAAGTAGTGTGCTGATCAGATGACAAGAAGATGCATTCCCAGCGAAGAGATGGAGAAAATCCTGCAGCAATGCCATGCTTCACCCTATGGAGTCCACTTTAGAGGAGTGAGGACTACAAACAAAGTACTACAAGTAGGGTTCTACTGGCCTTCTCTATTCAAGGACTCCCACTCTTTTGTGTTGCAATGCGACAGGTGCTAGAGAGTAGGAAACATATCTAGAAGACATGAAATGCCGCTAAACAACATTCTAGAAGTGGAGTTGTTCGATATATGAGGAATAGATTTCATGGGCCTATTCCCTTCGTGTTTTAGGAACCAATATATCTTGGTAGCTGTTGATTATGTTTCGAAATTGGTAGAAGCAAGCGCGTCTCTAACTAACGAGGAAAATGTGGTAACTAGATTTTTGAAAAAGAACATTTTCACAAGATTTGGAACTCCTAAAGCCATCATTAGCGATGGAGGATCCCACTTCTGCAACAGGCAATTCGGAGCAGTGCTGGCCAAATATAGAGTAAGACACAAGGTGGCAACTCCATACCACCCTCAAACCAGGGGGCAGGCTAAAATATCTAACAGGGAAATCAAGAGGATCCTGGAAAAAATTGATGGCCCAACTAGGAAGGACTGGTCGTCAAGGCTAAATGATGCATTATGGGCCTATCGAACAACCTATAAAACACCGCTGGGGATGTCACCATACAAGTTGGTGTTTGGTATGGCTTGTCATCTGCTAGTGGAGCTAGAGCATCGGGCATATTGGGCAGTGAAGGAATTAAATCTGAATTTAGGAGCTGCTAGTGAAAAAAAGATGCTACAGCTAAATGAGTTGGATGAGTTCTGTGCTCAGGCTTATGAGAATGCCAAGCTATACATGGAAAAAAATGAAGAAATGGCATGACAAAAAGATACAACCCAAGGACCTCAAAGTAGGACAGAAAGTGTTGTTGTACAACTCTAGCTTAACCTTGTTGCTTGGGAAACTAAAATCCCACTGGTCTGGTCCCTTCCGCATCAGCAAGGTCTTTCCTTTTGGAACTATTGAATTGGAAGAAGAAAAGGCAGAGAGGACATTCAGAGTTAATGGACAACAAATCAAGCACTACCTGGGAGGTGATGTGGAGTGCCAGCATACCTCAATCCAATTGGAAGAGGGATGGACAGGGAAGAAGTCAGGCTGTTGACTCTAAAACAAGCACTTATAGGAGGTAACCCATGTTTAATTCGTTCTTGTTTTATTTTACAAATTGTTAAGTAGCTTAAATTATGACTCTAATAACTTTTGTGTTAATTTCGTAGGCCTAGGAAAACATCAGTCTACAAGTCAATTTTTTGTATTGTTTGCCACAAAAGTTGTTATACCAAACTCATGTGAAAGCCAGTTTATTTTTTTTCACAAGACTTGCTGCAACAAAAGGGTGTGAAAATCAATTTTTTTATTGTTGTCGCAAGACTTGGTATAGCAAAAGAACTTAGCCTTGAAGCAAGGAATTTTCACTTGATGTGGAAATGGTGCTGGACATAGGAAGTAAATTCAGTAGGAAGGAGAATGAAGATACTGGCTGAGGAACCATAAGAAAGGGCAGCCAAGAAGAGAAAAGGCAAATGGAGAAGCCCAAAAAAAAGGGGCGGGAAGCCTTAAGTATCCCATAAGTCACGACTATACCCCTCATTCTCCCCAACCCCTTCTAGTGAACTCAACAGCCCCCTGTAGTTTCCAAAATCCATGTTCTTTGTCCTCTCAAATCCTTCCCCCCTTCACATTCTGAGAGCTCCCGTGCGAAACATCTCTCTTCTCCACAAAGAACCCTCACCTAAAGACCATGTCGAGAATCAAGACGGTAGCAAGGAAGGCCAACAAGATGAAGAGGTTCACCTCGGACGAAAATCAAGGAAGGCGCGATGAATAAACTGCCCAGCGAACCTTCTGCACAAAAAAAGGGTTCGCCCTTACAACGTTCAAAGATATGGGTTTGCCAATGTATGTGACAATAGTAGTGAAGCAATGGGGATGGGAAAATTTTACCAAACACCCCCAGCCTACTCTGATTCCACTGGTAAGAGAGTTCTACACCAACTTCCTGAAGGAAGCCAAAGACTGGGTCAGGGTTAGGGAGACCTGCGTGCTATTCGACCGAGCCACTATAAATGAAGCCTATAAATTGAACGATGAGGATGAGGACTATGCAGCGCATTTGGAGTCTCTGCAAGAACCAGATTGGGAGGAAATGCTGGCACGGGTGTGCATACCAGGCACCACCTGGGATAAATCTTCTCAGGGTGCTGCAACCATAAACCATATTTCTTTGGTGCCTACGGCTAAAGTGAGGTATCACTTTCTGAAGACTCGCTTGTTGCCCTCCACTCATAGGCAAACTATAAGTTGAGATAGGGTGGCCATGGTTGATGCCATCATTTTGGGGATGCCCATTAATGTAGGAATGGTCATCAATGAGCAAATAAGAGTATGCACTAGGAGAAAAAAGGGCAGTCTGCTTTTTCCCTCCCTTATTACCCTGCTATGCTGCGATAACAAGGTACCCATTGCAATGGATGAAGAAAAACTCAAGATGGGAGCCCCCATAAGGACCATCACCATAGCTCGCATTGTGCAAGACAAGGGAGAGCCCGAGCCACCAACCACCACAAAAGCCCCTCCACACTCCGAAGGCCAAGCAACATCAACCTTAGCCCTCTAGCCGGCATATAAGACCTTCTAGCTACTCCTACAGCAACAAGCCACCATCCTACAACAATAAGCATTGTTCTGCAAATGCAGCAACAATTCTGGCAATACCAACAAAAGAAGGATATTGCCCTCTAGAAAACGCTTGAGCATAATTTCAAGCAATTCTTCCCCTTCCTTGAATTCCCCACAAACCTATTCTGTACCACATTTGGGAAAGAACAGAGAGCAACAGAGCCCTAGATTGAAGAGGGTGAGGAGTCCCAAGACTCCTCCTAGAGCAATGAGCAGAGGACAAGCCCACGGAGGACTCAAGAGGAAGATGCATCCTCTGAGGATGAAGAGCCACTTGCCAAAAGGGTAGCAGCCATACATAAGGGAAAGGTGAAACTCTAAAGCCCACAAAGATCAACTCAGTGAAGGAGTGGGCCCTCTGTAGCTCATCAAAATCTTAAGGGAGTCCATGCCACCCGGGTGCTGCAGCAATCCTGCAAGCATCCTAGGAAAGTCCCCTTCCCCTCTATTTCCTTTCTGTCAATTTCTTTTATATTCAAAAAGCTCTACATGCTTTTTGTTCCTGTCTTAGCATACATTTTTCTTTTGCCTATTTTGTTGGGTTTGCAATCTAATAAGCAGTGGGGACACTGCTCAACTTTAAGTTTAGGGGGATATAATTAGTGTTGCTCTAGTGTTTGTTGTAGCATTTGCTGTGGAATTAGTTTTGCTGTAGTGTTTGCTGTGGGGTTTGATGTGCTTGATTAAATGAGTTTGTTTCAATCTGTGCTAGGTCTTGTGTTTGTTTCCTATTTAATTGTGTAAGAATATGGGTTTATGTCTGTTGAGTAATTAGCTTTTAGCAATTAGGAAGCTCTTGTAATCATTTTTTTATATATATAAAAAAGATATGAGTCTGTCATGTGTATTTCATGGCTTGCTGTTAGTGCTAGGAAGCTCCATGAGGAGGGCTGGACTTGACTGATAACAAAAATAGGAATTCTGCATGTCAACCCTACACAACCGGAACCTTCCTCTATGAACACTAGACTATGGTCAGTCTTAGCAAGAGAAACTTGGTGATTTTTTAGGAATTGGACCTAGGATTTTAGAGTTAATGTTGTGAGCCCCCTACTGAATGACAAAAAGAGGCATGAGCTATTGGCAGAAAAGCTTAAGTTTGGGGGAAAAGAAAAAGAAAAAAAAGGGAGAAAAGTGAAGTAATTGCCACTCCAATGCCTCTGTTGTCGCTTAGTAACCAGGGGTATGCATGAGCCCCATGTGTGCTTTTGCGTAAAATAGTGACATCAGGGTATGAGTAGAATATCGCTTAAAGGTGATAGTGCTAAGTAACTGGGTGCCTTCATCTCAAATGTTGGCATTTGCGTCAAAAAGCACCAATGACCTATGCTGAAGCAAAGAAAAAAAAAGAAAAGAGAAGAGAGAAAGTTGATCCACCCCTTTAATTGCTACTATAGTTGTGCCTCTAATGTGTGCCATCTTGCTCTAATCAAAAGGGGACTTGATATATTAGCATGTAAAATCATAGGACCTTGACTGACCTTGATCCAAGTAGTTCTTGAAGGACTAACCATATCACATACCCAATCACAAAGGAGGTTACGGTTGAGGTTAAGGAAAGGAGAAAACAGGTAGTATTTCCTAAACAACTCTGAGAGAGTGGAGGCTAGCAGCAGTGCCACATGAAACTAGACAAAGGAGTGAGGGCTGGAGCTTAACAAAAGTGGTTTAGGGGTTAGAGTAATTGCTTGACGACAAGAAAGACTTTAAGTTTGGGGGGAATTGATAACTCTAATTCATTAGAATTTCTCTATACTTTTATGAGGTCATTTACTTTGCATTTTGATGTATTAGCATGCATCCCCCCTGATTTAATAATATGTTTTGCCTCCGATGAATATAAGACCACCCATCATGTTTGCTCTGAAAATTCAGTATGCACGCATAGCAAAATAGGCAGCAAACCGAGTGATATTGGGTGGTCTTGATCCTTTTAATATGATGCATATGATGGGAAGCTAGCCGTTTGTGATATGGTATATATGGCAGTGAGTTAGGGCTGCTACAGTAGGTGCGACCACTACCCGGCATGGAAAACGGGAGCACCCAGCTGACACAGCAGAGTGTTGGGAGGCACAGGGACTATCTCCACTACTAAAAGTGGAAAGATAGCTACTAGTAGAGGTGTTGGCCGAAAAGTAAAGAGAATTGCAGCAGACCAGGCCATTTTACTGGGACCACAAGGCTTGCCTATAAAATCCAAAAAATATAAAACAAAAAAGAAGACGCAGGGGGGATAGAAATAAACAGAAAGGAGAGCCCAGAATCTTGGAAAGGAGGAGGCCGTTGGGAGATGCTGTCCATCAGGAACCATCCTTGCATGGTGAAGCACTGAACGTGAAGAAGGGGACCCCTGCTGAGAATTTTCTTCCTATTTTTTTGTGCTGAATTATTTTAGTGCTGAATTGTATTTTTCCTTTAGTTGTATTACTCTTCACTGCATGATGATTTTCCTGATGATTGTAACTAGTTTTGATATGAGGCTGGCCTAAGTTTCTAGCTAGGGTTATAGACGGGTTGCAGTGAACACATGCACATTTTAATTTATAAATGATTTTGCTGCAGCATTGCTTTTGTCATTCAATTGCCTTTGCATTTCTTACACTTCTTCTGTTAACTGAAATTTAATAGTAGAAGGCTAAGGCTAACATTGACCTGGAAGGGTGTTGAAAGCTGGAAAACGGGTTAGATGTATGGGCACAACTAATATAGGAATATATGGTTATCCCATTTGACCCAATAGTTGGAACTTCGAGTACAACTCTGGGGCTAGGATTTATGCAGGAATGTATGTCTAAACCCAGGAGTGCATGGAATGGTAGTCTGGAAAGACCCCATCCTAGAGTAAACTGGGCACTAGAGCAATTGATATAGCAATTCCTAGAGCAAAATGAGTGCAAAAATTCATGGCAACCCTGAAGCAACCCTAGTTCATCTAATACCTTCCTCTTCATAACCTATTGGCCCTAAACTTGTTTAACGTCTTGTTTAGTTTTGTAACCTTATTTACACCTAAATCTTAAATCTTGTGAACCAACAAAATTTTGCTATAGCATTTCACGAGTCAAAACATTCTATAGTAATTTCTAGTACACTTCTTCATAGGATGATACTTACTTATCATTATATTACTTGGTCACGACACATGAACTTGTGTACTGACATTGCATATATACTTTTGCAACCCAACACCCAATTGCTTACCACTTCTCAAAATGATAGCCTTACAATGTTCTCTTGGATTCTCAGGTTGGCCAGGGAATTTGCCAAAGTTCCTATTTGAAGTGCTGGCTTGTTGTGCTATATGAGTTTCTAGCATTTTATTATGAGTAGCAAGCGAGTCAACCTTAGAGGCTAAATCTTTTATAGCCTCATTCATTGAGTGGTTTTGGTCTTTGAACTCATCATTCTGTTACTCTTAGTAGCAATGAAATTTTCCGTCAAAGCCTCCAAATTTGACTTTGGCTGAGGAGGAGTGTTGAATGACCTCTGATTCTGAAACCCAGGAGGTTGCTTGAAATTATTCTGAGGTTGATTCATATTAGGCTTGTATGAGAGATTTGGGTTATTTCTCCCGCCTGGATTGTAGGTGTTGCTGTAGAGATTGTTTTTCTAATTATTATTTACAAAATTTACCTATTTACAATCCTGAGGTGCAGGGTTTCCAAGATGACATTCATTGGCCACATGGCCAACACATCCAATAATCTCACATGCAGAAGATGGAGAAGAACTGAAAGCATTGATGCTTAATTTATCTAATTTATGAAACAATGCATCAACTTTAGAAGTTAGATGATTAAATGCATAAACTTGATACATACTTGCTGGCTTCCTAGATGGCTGCCTCTCACTAGACCATGAATAGTGATTCTGGGCCATATCTTTAATAAGTTCATTAGCCTCATCAATTTTTTTGTTCATCAAAGCTCCTCCAGCTGTAACATCCACAGACATACAGGTGTTGTATATTAGTCCATTATAGAATGTACAGACAATGAGCCATTTTTCTAACCCATGGTGTGGGCATAACCTGAGAAGTTATTTAAAGCTCTCCCAAGCTTCATATAATAACTCCCTATCTTTCTGAGCAAATATGGTAATCTTATTTCTGTGATGGGCTGTCTTACTTTGTGGGAAGTACTTGGCCGAAAAGGCTTGAGATAATTGCTGCCACGTAGTGGTGGACCCTGATGGAAGGGAGTGCAACCATGCTCAGGCCTTGTCACACAGAGAGAATGGGAACAATCTCAGTTGGATGGCATCTGAGGATACTCCACTAAGATTAAAGGTGTCACAATATTCTAAAAATACTAATAGATGGATATTCAAGTCAGTAGGTGACCCTCCAAATTAATTTTGCTAAAGCATCTACAAAAGAGAATGCTTCTGCTCAAAGTTATTGACCTCAACAACTGGTCTGACAATACTCAGATTTAGGCTATGAGTATTTGGGGCGGTGAAATCTTTTAGAGATCGGTTATCTCTGTCCACCATGGTAGGTGCAACAGGATCTTACTGCTATTTTCTTCTTCCCTTTTGTAAGGTGTGTTCAATCTCAGGGTCAAATTCAGTAAAGAATTCACGATCCCTTCGCATAAAAGAGTTACACACCTATAAAGGAAGAAAAGAGATAAAAATAAGCAAGATAGAATTATGCAAAAAAAGAAAGAATCTAGTATAACTATTTCACAAAATATCTAATATTGAACTTTCGTTCTTTGGCAACGGCGCCAAAAACTTGTTGTGTGTATATCACTAATTAACTGCAAGCGCATGTCGTAGTTGTAGCTAGTCTGACAAGTATAGGTCGTATTCCATAGAGAAGAAAGATCAATTACTAGACTTCTACAAATTAAGCTATCTAAATCAATGAAATTCGATAGAGAGTATGTCACAATTAAGCAAATAAGGAATTCAATTAACAAAATCCTAGGGTTAGGGTTTACCGCACTTATGATATTCAACATTCAATATGTACCTCTAATTGCAATTATCTAGGTAATTGGGGATGGTTTAGCCTTAATTGATTAATAACCTCTTTCAAGTGTTACTAATTGTATATAGGTTAATCCAATTGCCTACTTACGTGGTTCTTAGTTTAACCTAAATCTATTAAGTTCTATGCCAATCATGTGATTCAATTAATAGGTTTTCTTATGCCTACCAATTGATTCAATTCCTAAAGAACCTTAAACTACTTTCGGTATTAGCTTTTATCTTTTAGTTTATTAGTTAATAACCTAAGATGTGATAAAACAGTGATCTAGCATTCTATCAACTCTTATACATGCATATAATAGTTAATCCTAATTAACCACAAATAATTACAATTAAGGTTTGACAATTCCAATTAACTTAGTATCATCATACCATATGTGGGTTTACCAAAACCCTAGATCAAACTCTACTCACACATAATTGAAAGAAATCAAAATCATATTCATTAAGTAATTAATCAATGTTCAATACAATTAAAAAGAAAGGAGTAGAAGTAGAAGTAAGAGTAAAGCAAATAAAACCAGGATTGCGGTAGAATAATTAAAATAGAAACATCAATCGAACTCAATTCTACAATTGAAACATAAAGTAAGCAATTATTCTAATCTAAACATAATCTAAGAATGTTTCCTAAACCTAAAAATAAGTCTAAGTCGTCTGTATGAGTCTGCCTGTCTTTCTTCGTGTTTCCCCATATATATATATATATATATATATCATCTTGGCTGGTCAAAACCCTAAAAATCACGGAGTGTACAGACACGAAGCAATGACGTGTTCTAGGGCACGGCTTGGCCGTGCTTCGGGCTGGAAATCTGGGAATTTCTCCATTTTTTGCACAGAGCACACCCCGACCATGTTGGAGGCTACAAATGTCAAATGTTGCCAATTTCTTCAAGATTCATTCCTTGCTTCCTCCTTAGCTTGTTCCAAGTCCAAATATGTCTTTACATGAGCGTTTTCCCTTGCTTCTTAGCCTCTTTTGCTCACCTACAACCATGAAGAAAACCAAAGCAGTAACCAAAGAAAGCAAAACAAAACATAAGCAAAGTAGGGAAATAATCACAAGTTCACTATAAATTAGGAGATAAAATATAACCATTAAACTCACAATTTTTCCCTTTGTCAATGCACCAAGTACTTTCATAAGATTGATGAATCGTGTTTTGAGTGCTCTTATTGGCAAATTTGTGGTTGTGTACTTTGATGACATTATAATTTATAGCAAAACATAGATGAGCATATTGTGCATTTAAAAATCATTTTAAATATTTATAGAAAAATAAAGTTATTTGCTAACCTCAAAAAGTATACCATTTGCACAGATAATCTTATATTTCTTGGATTTGTTATTAATGTTAAAGGGATTGAGGTGGATGAAGAAAAGATAAAGGTAGTTTGAGATTGGCCAAATCCTACAAGTGGGGGTAATGTTAGAAGTTTTCATAGATTAGCTAGCTTTTATAGGATGTTTGTAAAGGATTATAGTAGCCTAGTTGCACCTTTAACTGATGCTATAAAAAAATGTGGGTTTTAAGTTGGGTTATGAACAAGAAAAAACATTTAATTTGATTAAAGAAATATTGAATAATGCACATTTACTTACTTTACTTGACTTTCCAAAAACCTTGAAATTGAGTGTGATGCTTTAGGAATAGGTATTAGAGCTATTGTAATGCAGAAAGGTCATCCCATTTCTTACTTTTACAAGAAATTAAGTGGGGCAACTTTAAACTACCCAATATATGACAAGGAAATGTATGCACTAGTTAGGACTTTAGAAAATTGGCAGACTATCTCTGGGTAAAAGCGCTTGTGATTCACACTGATCTTGAACTTCTAAAGCATTTGAAGGGTTAGCATAAGCTAAACAAGAGGAATACCAAATGGGTGGACTTCATTGAGATATTTCCTTATGTGATTAAGTATAAGCAAGGTAAGGAAAATAGTATGGTTGATGTATTGTCTCGAAAGTACATTTTACTTTCCACTTTAGATGCAAAATCACTTGGTTTTTAATACATTAAAGATTTTTATGCTATTGCTCTTGATTTTGGTGATGTATTCAATGCATGCGAGATAGTGGTGTTTGGTAAGTTCTTTAGGCCTAATGGGTTTCTATTTAGAGAAAATAATTTGTGTGTGACTAAATGTTCATTGCATGAATTACTTGTTGGAGAGGCTCATGGAGAGGGTTTGGTGGAGCATTTTGGTAGATCTAAGACATTAGATGTTTTGCATGAACACTTATTCTAACCTCATATGAAATGTGATAAAGAACGAATATATGAGTAGTGTATAACCCCTTTGCTTGTACATAGTATACCTTGGATTGACATATCTATACATTTGTGTTAGGTTTCCCTAGGTCTAAATATGGTAGGGATTCAATTTTTGTAGTTGTGGATAGATTTTCTAAAATAGCACATTTTATTCTATGTCAAAAATTAATGATGCTTCACATGTTGCCAATATGTTCTTTAGAGATATCGTAAAATTACATGGAATACCTAGAACAATTGTTTCGGATAGAGATGTTAAGTTCTTAAGCTATTTTTGGAAAACTTTGTGGGGGTAAATTAGGGACTAAACTTTTATTTTCTACCACTTGTCAGCTACAAACTAATGGTCAAATTGAAGTAGTGAATAGAACTCTGTCTACTTTGTTGATGGGCTACTATTTAAAAGAACATCAAAACATGGGAAGAATGTTTACCATATGTTGAGTTTTCTTATAATCGTACTGTTCATTCTACCACTAACATTTTACTATTTAAAAGTGTTTATGGTTTTAATCCCTTAACTCCATTGGATTTAACACCAATACTTTTGTATGAATGTGATAACTTAGATGGAAAGAAAAAAGCTAAATTTGTCAAACAAATACAGAAAAGAAACAAAATTCAATATTTAGAGAAAAACATAACAACATCCAAAATAGGCCAACAAAGGGCATCAGAAGCTGGTTTTTGAACCAGAAGATTGGGTTTGGTTATACATGAGAAAAGAAAGATTTCCAGCATAAAGACGTTTTAAGTTTCTTTCGAGAAGAGATGGTATTTTTCAAGTTCTTGAATGGATCAATGATAATGCTAACAAGTTGGGATTGCTAGGTGAATATAATGTTAGTACAACTTTCAATGTTACTAATTTAAGTCCTTCTAATGTAGGTGATGATTTGAGAACAAATCCTTTTCAAGAGAAAGGGAATAATGAAGGCATGGCTAAGATTAACAAATGGAATACAAACCAACTTTAAATTCCAATTAGACTTATCTTGAGAGGCCGAACTAAAAGATTTAAATAAGCACTAAATTGCTTAATCCTAGAGGTCCAACAAAGATAGAGATGCATCACTGCTGAAGGTGATCTAAACTTAGTCTATGTCATTAAAGTCAATCTAAATATGGACCAAGATCATCTAATACAAATATGGACTCAAAGAGAAGAAGTTTGGAAGCTGAATATAGACCTAGAGACAAGAAGACTAAAGGCTCAATATGGGTTATATGTTTATTTATTTATGGTTTTTGCTTAGTTTAATTAGATTATAAGACTTAAATTATTAATGATCAACTTATCCAGTCTGATAAGGATTAAGTCGTCTGATTAGGATTAGATTATTTAGTTTATTTAGGACTTTTGATGTACATTGGCCTATAAACAGGCATGAAATATTAGTAAGGAGATTCAGATTATTGCTCATAAAAGTTGATAGTATTTTCTCTTTTATTCTTTAAAGAACTATTTGAACTTACCAAAGTTTTCCATGGCATTCATCCTTGACTTATTAATAGCATCTTCCATCACCAATTATGGCGTCTTCATTATACCAATGTTCTTGCTTTTATATAAGCAATGTGACATTATTCCATACAAACCTGATTGTAGAATCGATCTTGGAGCCTTCTTAGATAACAGGTTTTGCCTGTTCTTGGTGAGGTTTGTATCAATTAGCAAGTCTATTAAGGTCATCTCTATTCTTTTTGGTCTGGTCAAATGACACAAAATAAGGAGAAAGGACCTTAAGAAAGAGGAAAATCAGTGGGGAGCATTAGGACATCTGTTTTGCTCGATTCTGATGAGTTAGCAACTGATCTCGTCATCTTGACTTTATGGCCTTGTTCACACTTTGGGGTCTAGTAAAAAAACCTAAAACTACAAAAAAGAGTCCTGATGGAGAGTGAAACATCCCGTAAGAAAATAAAATTTATTAGACAATTTTTAGATATCTAAGAAAATATAATCCTTATAAATTCTTTACCTTATGTATATGCATAGAAATATTCTAACATTAATGGAATAGGTAAAGAGAGAAAAATTAAGAGGAAATATTAAAAATAAATATACTAAAGAAAGGTGAAATTCTTGGGTAAGAAAGATAAATTTTTGTGAAGTCAGTAAATGTATTAAAATTTCAAGAAGATTGGATTAGGGTAATTTTTCCTAATTTAAGAGTTAAAGTTACTAAGTTTAGTATCTCCACCCATAAATTGGGCTTTTACCTATGGACACTTCACATAGATTTTTTCTACTTCACATGAATTTTTAGCAAGCCAATAGGATAGCTCAAGGAAGAAATAAAACATAGACTTGGACTAGGATATAGAAATTGAACCGGTAGCCCAAAAATCATGAAAATGTGACAAGCCCATTATGAAAGGTAGAATTTTAACCAAAGTAAAGAAAATGGGCAAGAATGAGCCCAAACCCAAGAGGAAAAAAAATAAAAATAAAAATAAAGTGACGGAATAATGGTGTAATCAAGATTAGGTGACATGTCATTAAGACAAAAATTTAGCAAGTGGTGTGATATCCTACATTCAAAATTTTAGCAAGTGGTATGATAATACATGGCATTAGGACAAAACATTTATATCCTACACTCATAATTTTAGCAAGTGGGTAATAATACATAGAATTATAACAAAACATCTTTATCCTACACAAATAATTTTAGCTAAGCAAGGAATATTCAAGGGTTGGAAATTTGCCACCTAAAAAGGCAAACCTATCATACGTGATTAAGACAAAAGAAAAGGAAATGTATCCCTAAATCAAAGGGACCTTGTCCCTTATCTTAAGAACATATCATCATAATTTTCAAAATACAAATCTCCTTTTCCTATGCATATCTTGACTAAGGAAGAGGAAGACAAGAACATAAGTTGTTTGTTTTCTAAAATTTCAACCAAGTGCATGCTAATTGTGATAAGGTAGACCCATGATTATGAAAGGTAAATTATTTGATAGTCTATATAATCAAAACCCACCCTTATAACATTGGAATTTCATCCAAGTGAGGGAGAGGAAAAATAGAAGCAAGGTAGAGTGAGGAAAGGAGAGGAAGAAAGGAAGAACGGGGAAGGAGAAATCTAGAGGACTAAGTGCTCAAGGTAAGTTTAACAATATTTCTTTTTGAAGAAAACTTTTGAAACTTATTATATTTATATGAGATTTTGATCTTAGAACTTTGATTATTGGACATGGATGTTGCTATATCATGTTACATATTATGTATGTTTGAATACTTAGGCTGGTGTAAATAGTTTTGCATAGGTATGGTTATGGATGGCAAAATTTTTAGCTTCTGTTTTTAAATTTCTGGGAAGACTCTGTAAGGAATTTAAAGAAATGGTTAACATGAAAAATGTCGATCTTTGTCTCATGGAGTTTTAACAACAGGAATCACTCAATTTGGAGTCCGTATGACGTAGATATGGGCCGATTAGTATGCAGTGGTCAGAAATTGGTTAATCAGGGAAGAATATTTTAGGATAGCTTTTATATTTTAATTTCTAGTAACTTTTTGTAAGGAATTAAAATAAATGGTTAACATAAGAATTATAAATATATGTGTCATGGATTTTTAACCACTGGAATAACTCAATTTGGAGTCCATATGAGGTAGATATGGTATGATTAGTAAGCAGTGGTCAGAAAATGGTTAATCAGGGAAGAATATGTTATGATAGCTTCTGTGTTTTAATTTCTGGGAACATTCTGTAGGGACTTAAAATACATAGTTAACATATGAATTATATATATATATATATATATATGTCACGGATTGGTTGCCACTGGAATCACTTAATTTGGAATTTTTATGAGGGTGATATGGACCGATTAGTAGGCAGAGGTCAGAACCTATCCGAGAAGAAATAACCTGTACATTGACGGAGGAATATCACCTTGATTTATTAATATTTCGGTAAATTGTTAAACATAATAGTTTTAGATCATTGTTTTATCTTGAAATTAACACCAAGATCACCGACATCATAGTTAAATTGAGGGAGTTATACTCTAATTAGTAAGAGAAGGTTAGATGGGATGAAAACCTACATCAAGAAAATAAAGAAATAAAATTAATATTTTAAAAAGAAGAAGAATCTTATAAATGAAAATAATAAATGACTAGAATATGCCATAGCCATTGCCATTGTATGAACTTCTTACCATCTTAAGTGTGAAATTTTGACATGGAAATATTTTATAAAGTGATATTTGAAATGGTTATGTTCATGGCATGATTACCAATGATTTTTGGTAATAGTTATATTTTGATGAACATACTTGTTATTGAAAGCATATTTTTGGCTATCATTGTGAAAAGAAAAGAATTGAGCACGGTCACATGGCAATCCGTGTGGTGCACCAGTAAGGGACGGCCTACCAACGGTTATGAATATATTAATGAGAAAAGAAAGAGAAAGTGTGTCATGTTGAACGGAGCTAGAAAAGCCCATATCAGAGAGTAGAAAATACTAACCCTGACCGGGGTAGCTTGATATGAGAATAAATTGATAGTCATCATATGATATTCTGAAAATAATTAATCCTGTCATACATGTCATTAATGTACGATTCTCATGTGCATAGATATAGTGCATTCATGTGACCAAAGATATTTACTATAGTTTATACAGCTGAACATGACGTGATGAGCTATATTGATGATGATTTATTGTTGAACTTACTGGGATTTAATTCTCACTATATTTCCATGTCATGTTCAGAAAATTAGTTATGCAGATTTTTCTATGGCTCTGGCTTTTAGTGTACGTTGGATCGAGTTACTTTATGTTGGGCAGATCCCAGAATCAAATAATATGTTTGTCGTCGAGTTGGTTCAGATCCCAATGAAGGTGCAACCACCCGCACCTATATCTTTGGAATTGGTCAATCAGAATAAATAAGATGTAGTTATTTATGTGTTTGATTTTTGTTGTACGTACATTTTGATTAATGACGTGTATGTGAATTCTATATTGTATAATAAATAATAAAAAAGGAGAGGTTGTTACAGAGAGGAAAAGCCAATAGAAGAAAATATGGCTTCTGTGATTACTAAAGCCATCATGAAAAGTCTAAAAGTCATCACTGAAAACATTTAGTGATGACTTTTACTTGTCGCCCCGTCATTGCGAATACTGCTATCGTTAAAAAAATTTCGTGATGATTTTTTTAGTCGTCACTGAAATAAGGAAAAATCGTCAAAAAAAGAAAAAGGTTGTCACAGATTAAATTTTAAATGTCATCGACAAGGGTTTCTGTGACGACTTTGTTTGTCACTAAATGTGTTTTTAGTGACAACTACTTAGGTCATCACAAAAGTATTGTTTATTCATATTTTCAATGATAGGAATAGTCATCACTGATAATAATTTTAGTCACAACCCAAGTGAGTCGTCGCTAAAAGTGTTATGTATTCAAAGTTTCAGTGACAATAAAATTTGTCATTGAATCTATTTTCATTGACAACTTTTATCGTTTTAACTAAAAGTATCATATATTCAAAGTTTCAGTGACGAGAAAAGTCATCACTAAAAGTCTTTTTTGTGATGATTTGTAAGTCTTCATTGAATGTATGGTTCCAGTGACGAGCAAAGTTGTCACATAAAGTTTTTTCAGTGATGACTTGGAAAGCTTGTCATAGAAAGTATTGTATATTCGCATATTTTGTGACAAAGAAAGTCATCATTGAGTCATTCATTTTAATTTTTTATATTATTTTTTTTAATAATTACATTTGCATTAAATATAGAAACCTACATTATGGAAAAAATGAAAACCAAAGAAGTTAATGAAACGATGTAAATTAAAATAATTTAAACTATAAATATTTTTTGGTAGGAAAATACCTAATATTGGTTAACAGAAAATAATACACATAACAAAATATCAACAAATTGAAAGGCAACAACTTGATGGTTCTCTTGGAGTTGCTAGTGTTGCATTAGTTGTAAAACTTGGTACAACACTCCTTGTTGGTGCTATTAGAATTTGTCCCTGTTTATAACACATAAAAATAAATTAATACTTAATAAGCAATACAAAATAAAAGCTAATTAAATAATAACAATGATTATATATGTAATTCAGTAATTTCTAACTATAAAAAAGTAACTAAAATAAAAAAAAGTAATATATCCTTTAGTTCAATAAACAATTAAATAGTTGCTTAGGTATTTGCACTCCTTCATTCCAAAAAAAATTTATATCCTCTAGTTCCCTCATCCTATGTCTATCCAAATTCCAAAGCAGTCGAGACACGTTTACAAAATAAATAGAATTATAAACTTGCATGCTCTAAATTGAAGCTGAATTTAAAAAATTAAAAACAAGCATCTACTTCTATCTTTAGCACATTGTAACAACTCCATTTATATATATATATATATATAAAATCCCATGGAGTCATTACATTTATTTAACTCATAATAACATTCAATTAATTTAACCAAGCATAATTAAGGTTTACACATCATTAATTAACAACATTCGTACATAAATCAAACACATATATGTATACATCTTATTCATCCATATTGATCAGTTCTAGAGATACAGGTGCGGGTGGTTGCACCTTCACTGGGATCTTAGTCAACTTGACTATAAACACCTTATTAGTTTCTGGGATATGCCCAACAGAGAGTAACTTGATCTAACATACACTAAGAGCCAGAGCTAAAGAAAAATATGAAAAACTAGTTTTCTAAACATGATATGAAAATATAGTGAAAATTAAATTCTAGTAGTTTCAACAATAAATCACAATTATCATCAATATCGATCATCATGTCATGTTCATCTGTATAAGCTACAACAAATATATTAAGTCACATGAATGCACTTTATGTATATACATGAAAATCATATAGTAATGACATGTATGGCATGAATAACTATTATCATATTACCATATGATGCTATCAACTTATTTTCATATAAAGCTACTCCCGTCAAGGTGAGTACTTTCTACTCTCCGATATCGGCTTTTCTCGCTCCATCTAACATGGCACGCTTTCTTTTCTTATTAACATAATCATAGCCGTTGGTAGGGCGTCCTCTACTGGTACACCACACGGATTGCCATGTGACCGTGCTAATTTCTTTTCTTTTCACATTAATAGCCAAAAATATGATTTCAAAAACAAGTATATTCATTATTCTCAAGTGCCATAATTTTTTTTCAAAATATAATCATTTCCAAAAATCATTGGTAATCATGACATGAACATAATTATTTCAAATATCACTTTATAAAATATTTTCATGTCAAAATTACACACTTAAGATGGTAAGGAGTTCATGCAATGACAATGGCTATGGCATACACTAGTAATTTATTATTTTTATTTATAAGTTTCTTCCTTTTTAAAAATATTATTTTTATCTCTTCATTTTCTTTATGCTTGGCCTCTAGTCACTTTCCTCCTACTTATATCATTTTGAACACATGTACTCACAAATTTAATATAGCATTCTTCTTCAATTTGGTTTCTATTAATTTCCTATAGTTAATGAGGTTCAATTAGGGTAGAAAAATGTTGAAAATAAGTTTTACTATCTTTTAACACAGCCTAAACGTATCATATAACACGAATTGGCCATTTCCTATAAAACAGTCATGCTTTAGGCTTCAATGCCCTTTTCAGCATAGAACACGACCATGCTCTATGTTGTGTTATTCCTTGATGCAGGTTTTCATCCTCCTATACCTTATCTCACTAATCAAAGCATAACTCCCTCATTTTAACTCCGAATTAAGTGATCTTAGTGTCAATTTAAAGATAAAACAATTCTATAAAACTATTATGCTAAACATTTTAGCGAAATTTTAATGAATCTTGGTGATACTAGTCCCTCAAGTTAAATGTTTTTTCTTCTCAAGTAGGTTCAGATCAACCACATTTAAATATACAAAATAGCAACCTAAAAATCTTAAAATTTTGCAACCTATAGCCATATCTATGCAAAACTTTTCACACCAACCTAAGTATTCAAACATAAATCACATGTCAGATCAACATGTAACATGATATAGCAACATCCATGGCCAATCATCCAGGTAACAAATATAGTAAATTTCATCGAAGTTCTAGGATCAAAATCCCATATAAATGCTTCTAATTTCAAAGCTTTTCTAAAAAAAATATTTTTAAACCTACCTAAAAATCTCCCTAGCTCATTGATAAAGGGGAATTTTGAGTGTTTATTGATATATTTTGTCCCCTAATTCATAGTAACATGTGGATATTTTTGTGCTTTTGGCCATACTTTGTTCTGGATACTGCTGTGGTTCATTTTATGGTTTCAGGAGAGCAAAAGAAGCAAGAAGTATGGAAAAAGCAATCATGGGAAGACCCTAAAAGACCTGGGATATGCCGAGGAGGAAGCAAGGAAGCTGCACGTCAAAAATCATGAAGAAAGAAGCACCACAGCATGAAGCACGGCCAGGCCGTGCTTGGTGGCCTGTAACACGGCCTGGCCGTGCTGTGGGCGGATGCTGCAGCAGCTTCCCATATTTTAGCCAGAAGCACGGCTAGGCCGTGTCCTGGACCATGGCCGTGCTTCGGGGACCGTAAGGAGCGCGAAAATTAGGGTTTTGGATGCCCAAATGGATATATAGGCTTGGGGTTCCGCAGCTACAGGGGGAGAACCATGGAAGACCTTAGAAAAACACTTTTTAGCCTTAGGAAACACATTTAGAGTAGGTATTTACATAGTTCTTGGAAGGATTTGTTGTTCTAGAGTTGATTTTATTGCTTTCAAGCTTGTAATTCATCTATATGTTTCTGCAAATCAGGTTCTATCTTCCTACTTCTGCATTTACTTGCTCATTTACCTCTTAATTGTATTGAATTGCTATGAATTGTCCAATGAATATGACTCTTGTTCTTGTTTTGATAATGAGTGAGTAGATTCTATCTAGGGTTTTGGTAAACCCAATTGTGATACAATGATACTATGCTTATAGATTGAATTATGAAACCCTAATTGTAACTTGGGTTAGATTGATTTGGATTGACCATTGCATGCTTGTACTAGATGATAGAATGCTTGATCACCAATCTATCACGTTTAGGTATTTAATCGATGAACTGAAAGGTGAAGATTAAAATCGGAATTCAATGGTTAATTAGAGTTGTCTTAATCACGAAAGTAGTTTAAGATACCCTAGGTTTGGATCAAGTAATGGGAATGAGAAAACCAATTAGTTGCATTCTATGGTTGGCATAAAGCTTAATGGACCTAGGTTGAGCTAAGAACCACGAAAGTAGGTAATTGAATTAACTTAGGTACGATTGGTAATGCTTGAGAGAGATTACTAATTAATTTGGGCTAAACCATCCCCAATAATCTAGACAATTGCAATTAGAGGTGAATGTCAGTTGTTGAGTATCACAAGTGTGGCGAACCTTAACCCTAGGCTTAGCTTAATTGATTACTTAAACTTGTTTAAATTGCGATATTTGCCCATCAAATTATATCGATTTAGTTAGCACTTTTGTAAGATTCTAGTAATTGACATTGTTCTCCGAGGGACACGACCCGTACTTGCCGAACTAGTTACAGCTACGCCGTGCACTTGCGGTATTTAGTAGAAATTAGACAACACTCATTTAGTAAATTCTTTTTCTTGTTTCCTCTTAAGGGAAGTAGCAAGATTCCTCCCTTCCCTTAGCTTTTCTAGCAGCTTAAATAAGAGAAGGAGGGTGAGTTTTTGAACCCTAAGAATGAAGAAGAAAGATAGATATAAGTGGAGATTAAGCTAACTTACTTTGAGTACTTAGTCCTCTAGACTTCTTCTTTCTTCCTCTCTTCTACTCTCTTTCTTTGCTTTCCTCACTCTACCTTGCTTATGTTTTTCCTCTCCCTCACTTGGACGAAATTATAATGTTATAAAGGTAGTTTTGCTTAAATAAACTATCAAGTGGTTCACCATTCATAAATATGGGTCTACCTTATCACAATTAGGATGCACTTTGTTATTTTATTTTGGGGAAAAATAAATCATCTTCTTGTCTTCCTCTCCCTTAGTTAAGATATGCATAGCAAAAGGAGCTTTGTATTTTGAAAATTATGTTAAAATTTTCTTAAGACAAGGGACAAGGTCCCTTTGATTTAGGGATTCATTTCCTTTTTCTTTTGTCTTAATCAAGTATGATAGGTTTGCCTTTTTAGGTGGCAAATTTCTAACCCTTGAATCTTCCTTGCTTGGCTGAAATTATTTGTGTAGGATAAGGATATTTTGTCATAATGCCATGTATTATTACCTACTTGTTGAAATTATGAATGTAGGATATAGATGTTTTGTCCTAATGCCATGTATTATTTATCTACTTGTTGAAATTATGAATGTAGGATATAGATGTTTTGTCTTAATACCATGCAACCTAATCTTGATTATTATTACACTACTATTTCCTTCTTGGATTTGGGCTCATTCTTACCCATTTCCTTCGCTTTGGCTGAAATTCTACCTTTCATAAAGGACTTGGTCACATTTTCATGATTTTTAGGCTATCGATCCAACTTATATATCGTAGTCCAAGTCTATGTGTTATTTCTTGCTTGGGCTATCCTATTGGCTTGCTAGAAATTCATGTGAAGTGGAAAAACTCTATATGAAGTGTCCATAGGTGAAAGGTCAATTTATGGGTGCAGATGTTAAACTTAGTAACTCTAAGTCATGAATTAGGAAAAACTACCCTAATCCAATCTTCTTAAAATTTTAAGACCTTTACTTACTTTACAAAAATTTATCTTCCTTACCTAAGAATTTTGCATCTCTTTAGTATGTTATTTCTAATTTTTCCTATTAGGTTTTCTCTCTTTACCTATTCCCTTAATGTTAGAAACATTTTCTATGCATACACATAAGGTAAAGAATTTCTAAGGATTATATTTCTTAGATATCTTAAAATTGTCTAATAATTTTATTTTCTTAATTAATTATTTATGTACTTTTATTAATAAAAGAAACAGAATTATGGATGTTACATTAAATATTTATGTACCTTTATTAATAAATGAAACGAAATTAGGGATGTTACATTTCTCTCCCCCTAAAAAAAATTTGCCCTCAAAATTTCAAAAATTACCTTTTAAGAACAATTGCAAATATTTCTTCCTCATGACTTCTTCCAGCTCTCAAGTTGCTTCTTCCGTAGTCAAACCTTCCCATAACACCTTAACCAAGGGAATTGTCTTATTCCTCAATTACTTCATATCGGTGTCCAATATGGATGCCGGTACTAGCTGGTATGTCATGTTCTCCTTTATTTGGATTGGTTCATTCTGTATTACATGTGATGAAGCTGGAAGATACTTTTAGAGTTGTGATACATGGAAAAATTTATATAGGTTGGACAAATTAGGTGGGAGGGCAACTTGATATGCTGATGTCCCCACTTTCTTCAAAATTTGGTAAGGTCCCAAAAATTGTGGACTTAGCTTTCGAGTTTTGAAAGACCTACCAACTCCAGTAGTCGAGTAAAGTTTCAGAAATACATGGTCTCCTTCCTCAAACTCTAGAGGTCTATGTCTTTTATCATAGTAACTCTTTTGCCAACTCTGAGCTGTAAGTATTTTGTCTCGTATCATCTTGATTTGTTTAGTGGTTTGTTAAACTAGATCAGGACCCAGCAAGTTCTTTTCTCCTACGTCAAACCAACATAGTGGAGATTGACACTTCCTACCTTATAAAGCTTCGTAGGAGGCCATCTTAATACTGGAGTGATAACTATTATTATAAGCAAACTCTACTAAAGGTAGGTACTTATCCCATCCTTTACCTTGCTCTATTACACAGGCCCTTAACATATTTTCTAGGGTTTGAATGGTACATTCTGTCTACCTGTCAGTCTGAGGATGGTAGGCAGTACTGAACCGCAACTGAGTTCCAAAGGCTTCCTGCAACGCTATCCAAATTCTCGACGTAAACCTTGGATCTCTATCAAAAACAATATTTAAGGGAATTCCATGTAGTCTAACTATTTCCTAGACGTACAATTAGGCCAATTTGTCCAGTGAAAAGTTAATTTTTATGGGCAAAAAGTGAGCAGATTTGGTTAATCTGTAAACTATTACCTAGATAGAGTCATGTCCAACTGAAGTCTTAGGTAAGCCCACCACAAAGTCCATCAAAATATTGTCCTATTTCTATTTAGGGATCTCAAGAGGTTGTAGAAATCCCGCTGGCTTATGATGCTCTACCTTCACCTTCTGACAAGTTAGACATTTTGCCACAAACTCAGGAATGTCCTTTTTCATCCCTGACCACTAATACATCCTCTTTAAATCCTGGTATATTTTAGTGGATCCAAGATGAACTGTGTATTTACTATGATGCAGTTTCTGCAAGATCTTAGTCCTCAACTCTTTTTCTTGAGGAACACAGAGCCTTCCTTGATACATCATTACTCCATCTTTCGAGACAAAAAAATTATCTTAATCATTATGATCTCGTAAGTATTGGTCGTGAACTTGAGCCTCTTTACTCTGGGCTCTAAGGTCACACTCTATACTCAACCCATTGATGATTAGCTTCTTTGGGGTAAAAGTAGTGTCCAGCTTCAAATTTCAATCTTTTCTAGCATTTTCATCTCATACACCATCATCCAAACTATGTGTAGAGATTTTTGACTTAAGGCACCAGCTACAACATTCGCCTTTCCTGGATGATACTTTATCTCAAACTTATAGTCATTGAGGAATTCTACCCGTCTTTGTTGCCATATATTTAACTCCTTCTAGTCAGAAAGGTACTTAAGACTCTTATGATCACATTATACTTCAAATGTCGCTCCGTATAAATAGTGTTGCCAAATCTTTAAGGGAAACACCACCACCACCAATTCAAGATCATGGGTTGGATAGTTTTCTTTGAAGCATCACTATACACTTCAAAAAGTCCTGTAGGGTCTGGAATAATTAAAACAAGAGGAGTGGTCAATCTTGTCTTAAGTTCCTAGAAACTAGCTTAACATTGATTAGTCCATTTGAAAATACTTCCCTTCTTGATCAATTTAGTCAATGGCAAGCCTATACGAGAGAAGTTTTGTATAAACCTCCTGTAGTATCCTAACAAACCCAAGAAACTTCTGACTTCTGTAACCGCCTTTGGTCTTTCCAACTGAATCACTGTTTCCGTCTTGCTAGGGTCTATGGCTACCCCTCTATAAGAGATGACATGTCTGAGAAACTTTACCTCTGTTAACCAAAATCCATATTTCTCCAATTTGGCATACAACTTTTTCTCTTTTAGCACTTGTAGCATAATTTGGAGAAGTTGTTCATGTTCTTTCTCACTCTTAGAGTATATAAAGATGTCATCAATGATCACTACCACAAATTGATCTACGTAGGGCCGAATAATGTGATTCATGTAGTCCATGAAAATTGCAGGTGCATTTGTTAACCCGAAGGGCATTACGAGAAACTCATAATACCCATACCTAGTCCTAAAAACTGTTTTTGGCACATCCTCCTCTTTAATCCTAATTTGATGGTATCATGATCTCATGTCAATTTTAGAAAGATGGAGGATCCCTTCAGTTGATCTAATAAATCATTTATCTTAGGGAAAGGATACTTATTCTTGATAGTCACCTTATTCAGCTGTCTGTAATCTACGCATAGTCTCAAGCTCCCGTCCTTCTTCTTAACAAACATTATAGGAGCTCCCCAAGGTGATACACTCGATCTAATGAATTGCTTGTCTAACAATTCCTCCAACTATTTCTTAAGTTCCTATAGTTCCTTCGAGGCTATTCTATAAGGTGCAATAGAGATAGGCCCTGTCTTAGGTAAAAGATCAATAGAGAACTCTATCTCTCTCTTGGGAGGTAAATCTAGAATATTTGATGGAAATACTTCAAGAAACTCGTTGGCTATTGGGATTTCATCAAGCTTTGGTTCGACTTCTAGGTTTGATAAATACAAGAGAATGTATCCAAGTACTTAATTCTTCAACTCTATATTGACTTGATTGGCATTAAGCAGCAATAACTGCATCTCCTCATTTGAAGTAAGAGGTAGAAATTCAACGCTCTTATTGCAACAATTCAGCAAGACCCAATTTCTATACATCCAATCTAACCCTAGAATGACATCAATACCTTTTAAAGGTAAACAGATGAGATCTACAAAAAAAATTTTCTCCTGAATAGTAACCTGACAATCTTTACATATAGAGGAAGTTAAGATCCATTCCCCTATGGGAGTTACTACAGATAGCTTATAAGGGGTTTCAGAAATAGGATACTGAAGCTCCCTAATACATTCTTCTGATATAAATGAATGACTAGCACCAGAGTTAAACAACACCACAAGAGAAAATACATAGATATAGCATGTACCTTGAATCGTTTTGGGGGATTGAGCTGCCTCTTGGCCGCTCAGGGTGAAAACCCTTCCTTTCACCTAAGGCCTCTATTCTGGCTTCTTCCCTAAATTTTATGGGCAGTTCTTTGCAAAATAACCCTTTTGTCCACAATTGAAGCAAACATCTGATCTCATGTAGCATGGCTGGTTACCATGCATATGACCGCAGTTAGTACACTTGACTAGAAAAGTTTTGTTGGAAGGGTTGGGGACTTGCAGTCATTGGCCTCTTGCTAGTATCCTGTCCTTTTTAAAAGTTTCGTCTTTGTTTCTCATTTATCACTGCCCTTAAGCTCTTCTCGAGGAGTCTGCATTTATTTATCAGAGGTACAAACTCTTTGATCTCCATAGCTACAATAGCATTCCTTATCTCCAGATTCAATCTCGCTTCGAACTTAACATCCTTCCATGCTTCATCAGGGTTAAATCGCAGGTAAGAGGAGAACTTAGACAACTCCTAAAACTTCGTGATGTACTGGTCTTCGATCATACTGTCTTGGCTAAGTTAAAGAAATTCAATCTCCTTCCATGCTCACACAATACTTGGGAAGTACTTTTCCAAAAAAGTGTCTTTGAACACTTCCTAGGTGATCTTCCTTCTTTGGTGAGCTAAACGTTCTCTAGCTCCATGCCACCATCATTCTGCTTTATCTTTTAGCATATCTGCAGCGAAGATAACTTGCTACTCCTCATTACAACCCATCACATCAAAGATTTTATCTATTTCTCCTATCCACCTTTCAGCTACAATCGGGTCAAAGCCACCTTGAAAAAAAGGTGGTCTAGTCCTTAGGAACTTAGATATTCTGTTATCATTCCCTAGCATCTGGTTATTAGCACCATTCTCACCATTATGGTTATTAGTATTCTAGAGGTATTGTAGAATTTGATTGGTGGTGGTGACTTGGTCTCGAATTGCCATGGCAAGGTTGTACATGGTTTTCTCTACATTGTTTGTCAGATTCCTCCTTGGTGGTATCCTTTCCTACTGTGGTAAAAACAAAGTTATGCTGTTAATGAGGTGATTAAGCCCAATAGTTAGTTTCAAAAATATTTAACAGTAATCATAACACCACCTCGACATATAGATAAGAAACACTAGTAATTTCTTACCTATATGAAATCACTAATCCCCTACATAGTACAACCACAACATAGTCAAGGCACTATAAGATCGATCTAGATAACCATCCACCCACTGGCCATCTAGGATCGACCAGCTCTGATACCAATTATGTAACAACTCCATTTTTTTTACATATATATATATATATATATTTAAAATCACATGAAGTCATTACCTTTATTTAACTCATAATAACATTTAATTAATTTAATCAAGCATAATTAAGGTTTAGACATCATTAATTAACAACATCCGTACATAAATCGAATACATATATATCTACATCTTATTCATCCATATTGACTAGTTTTGGGGATACGGGTGCGGGTGGTTGTACCTTCACTGGGATCATAGACAACTCGACAACAAACACCTTATTAGTTTTTGGGATCTACCCAATAGAGAGTAACTTGATCCAACATACACTAAGAGCCAGAGGCAAAGAAAAATCTGCAAAGCTAGTTTTCTGAACATGATATGGAAATATAGTGAGAATTAAATCTCCGTAGGTTCAACAATAAATCACAATTATCATCAATATAGATCATCATGTCATGTTCATCTGTCAAGTTATAGTAAATATCTTAGGTCACATGAATGTACTTTATCTATGCACATGAAAATCATATAGTAATGACATGTATGACATGAATAACTATTATTATATTACCATATGATGCTATCAACTTATTTTCATATCAAACTACCCCTAACAAGGTGAGTACTTCTACTCTCTAGTACAGACTTTTCTCGCTTCGTCTGATAATCATAACTGTTGGTAGGGCTTCCCTTACTGGTGCACCACAGATCACCATGTGACCGTGCTCATTTCTTTTCTTTTCTTTTCTTTTCTTTTTACATTAATGGCCAAAAATATGATTTCAATAACAAGTATGTTTATTATACTCTTATGCCATAATTTTTCATCATAATATAATCATTTTCAAAAATCATTGGTAATCATGACATGAACATAATCATTCTAAATATCACTTTATAAAATATTTTCATGTCAAAATTACACGCTTAAGATGGTAAGGAGTTCATGCAATGGCAATGGCTATGGCATACACTAGTCATTTATTATTTTCATTTATAAGAATCTTCTTTTTTCTTAAATATTATTTTTATCTCTTCATTTTCTTTATGCTTTGCCTCTAGTCACTTTCATCCTACTTATATCATTTTCAACACATGTTCTCACAAATTTAATACGGCATTCTTCTTCAATTTGATTTATATTATTATCGTATAGTTAATGAGGTTCATTTATGGTAGAAAAATGTTGAAAATAAGTTTTACTAGCTTCTAACACAGCCTAAACGTATCCTGTAACACGGCTTGGCCATTTCTTGTAAAAAATCTATGTTTAAGCTTTAAAATGTCCTTTCCAACACCAAACATAGCCATGCTCTATGTTGTGTTATTCCCTTATGTAGGTTTTCATCCTGCCAGACCTTCTCTCACTAATTAGAGTATAACTCTCTCATTTTAACTCCCAATTAGGTAATCTTAGTGTCAATTTAAAAATAAAACAATTCTATATAACTATTATGTTGAACATTTTAGCGAAATCTTACTAAATCTTGGTGATATTACTCCCTCAAGTTAAATGTTATTTTTTCTCGAGTAGGCTCTGATCTTTACTTACTAATATGATAATATCTCTCGCATATGAACTTTAAATTGAGTTACTCCATTCTCGTGAGACATATATCTATATTTTTCATGTTAACCATTTCTTTTAATTCCTAACTGATTCTTCCTAGAATTTAAAAAACATAAGCTTCCCTGGTTACTCCGAAATCCAGTTTCTTAACCAAAATTTTTATAAGGTTTTAGTTCATCATTTTATATTGTCATCTTCCATTTTCTTCCTAATTTACATCTAATCATATTCCATCAATTTTTCACCATATTTAAATATACAAAATAGCAACATAAAAACCTTAAAATTTTGAAAACCATAGCCATACCTATGCAGAACTTTCTACACCAATCTAAGTATTCAAACATACATTACATGCAAGATCAACATATAACATGATATAGCAACATCCATGGCCAATCATCCAGGTAACAAATATAGTAAATTTCATCAAAGTTATAGGATCAAAATCCCATATAAATATTTCTAATTTCAAAGGTTTTCTAAAAAAAAAATATTGTTAAACCTACCTAAAGATCTCCCTAGCTCACTTAGTGAATTCTTTTTCTTGTTTCCTCTTGAAGGAAGTAACAAGATTCCTCCCTTCCCTTAGCTTCTCTAGCAGCTTAAATAAGAGAAGAAGGGTGATTTTTGGAACCCCAAGGATGAAGAAGAAAGATGGATTCAAGTGGAGATTAAGCTAACTTACCTTGAGTACTTAGTCCTCTAGACTTCTCCTTCTTCTTTCATCCTCTCTTCTCCTCTCTTTCTCTCTTTTCCTCACTCTACCTTACTTATGTTCTTCCTCTCCCTCACTTGGACAAAATTTTAATGTTATAAGGTTGGGTTTTGCTTAAATAAACTATCAAGTGGTTGTCCTTTCATAACCATGGGTCTATCTTATCACAATTAGGATGTATTTGGTTGTTGTTTTTTGAAAAAACAACTCATGTTCTTGTCTTCCTCTCCCTTAGTCAAGATATGCATAGCAAAATGAGATTTTTATTTTGAAAATCATGTTAAAATGTTCATAAGACAAGGGACAAGGTCCCTTTGATTTAGGGATTCATTTCATTTTTCTTTTGTCTTAATCAAGTATGATAATTTTGCCTTTTTAGGTGACAAATTTTTAGCCCTTGAATCTTCCTTGCTTAGCTAAAATTATTTGTGTAGGATAAGGATGTTTTGTCATAATTCCATGTATTATTACCTACTTGTTGAAATTATGAATGTAGAATATAGATGTTTTGTCCTAATGCCATGTATTATTTACCTACTTCTTAGATTTAGGCTCATTCTTACCCATTTCCTTTGCTTTGGTTGAAATTCTACCTTTCATGAAGGACTTGGTCACATTTTCATGATCTTTGGGCTATCGGTCCAACTTCTATATCTTTGTCCAAATCTATGTTTTATTTCTTGCTTGGGCTATTCTATTGGCTTGCTAGAAATTCATGTGAAGTGGAAAAACTCTATATGAAGTGTCCATAGGTGAAAGCTCAATTTATGGGTGGAGATGTTAAACTTAGTAACTCTAGGTCTTGAATTAGGAAAAATTACTCTAATTCAATCTTCTTGAAATGAAGACCTTTACTTACTTCAAAAAAATTTATCTTCCTTACCCAAGAATTTCGCCTCTCATTAGTATGTAATTTCTAATTTTTCCTATTAGGCTTTCTCTCTTTACCTATTCCCTTAATGTTAGAAACATATTCTATGCATACACATAAGGTGAAGAATTTTTAAGGAATATATTTCTTAGATATTAAGAAACTGTCTAATAATTTTATTTCCTTAATTAATTATTTATGTAATTTTATTAATAAAAGAAACAAAATTATGTATGTTACATTAAATAATTATGTACCTTTATTAATAAATGAAACGAAATTAGGGATGTTACACACATTACCCATCAAGAAAATTGTAATGACTCAATTGTTTTTCATATCTACATATATATATATATATATTTAAAATCCCATGAAGTCATTACCTCTTTACTTCTAATTACTTAACTCATAATAACATTCAATTAATTTAACCAATCATAATTCAAGGTTTACACATCATTAATTAACAACATCCGTACACAAATCGAACATATATATGTCTACATCTTATTCATCCATATTGTCCAGTCCCCGGGAATACGGGTGTGGATGGTTACACCTTCACCGAGATCTTAACTAACTCGAACACAAACACCTTATTAATTTCTGGCATTTGCCTAACATAGAGTAACTCGATCCAACGTACACTAAAAGCTAGAGCCATAGAAGAATATGCATAACTAGTTTTCTAAACATGATATAGAAATATTGTGAGAATTAAATCCTAGTAGGTTCAACAATAAATCATAATCATCATCAATAATGCTCGCTACATCGTGTTCATCTGTATAAGCTACAACAAATAACTTAGGTCACATGGATGCACTTTATCCATGCACAGGTCACATGGATGCACTTTATCCATGCATAAGAAAATCGCACAATAATGACATGTTTGTCATGAATAACTATTTTCATAATATCATATGATGGCTATCAACTTATTTTCATATCAAAATACCCCGGTCAGGGTGAGTACTTTCTACTCTCCGCTATGGAATTTTCTCACTCTGTCCGACATGGCATACTTTCTCTTTCTTTTCTCATTAACATAATCATAGCTATGAGTAGAGCGTCCCTTACAGGTGCACCACACGGACCGCCATATGACCGTGCTCGTCTCTTTTCTTTTCTTTTCTTTTCACGTCAATAGTCAAAAATATGATTTTAATAACAAGTATGTTCATTATACTCACATGCCATAATTTATCTTCAAAGCATAATCATTACCAAAATTTAAAGGTAAAATACAATCTTGCCATGAACATAATCATTTTCAAAGATCAATTTATAAAATATTTCCATGTCAAAATTACTCACTTAAGATGGTAAGGAGTTCATGCAATGGTAATGGCTATGGCTATGGCATACACTAGTCATTTATTATTTTCATTTATAAGATTCTTCTTCTTTTTTAAATATTATTTTCTCTCTTACTAAAGAGAGCATAAACCCTCATTTTAAATCTGATTGAGGTGATTTTGGTGTCAATTGAAAGAATCCTATAAAACCCTTATGTTGAACATTTTAGTGAAATCTTAAGTAATCGTGGTGTTACTACTCCCTTAAATTCAATGTTATTTCTTCTCGGGTAGGTTTAGACTTCTATTTACTAATCGGACCATATTTCCCTCATACGAACTCTAATTGAGGTGATTCTAAATCTTATAAAATTATAAGACACTTATATACAACTTTCATGTTTATAATTTCTTCATATTCCTTATGAATTATTCCCAAAAAATTGAAAACAAAAGTGCTTACATTTACCATCCTGGATTCTAGACTAATTCTAACCTCTACTTATTAATCAATCATATCTCCCATATATGGACTCCAAATTAAGTGCTTTTAGAGCCTATAGATCTGTCATACATGTATATTATTTATTATTTTAACAAGTTCCTTTAATTTTCTATAGATTTTGTCCATAAATTCAAAGACAGAAGCATACTTAGATGATTCTTCCTTGGATAGCTATTTTAGTTCCGTATAAATTTGTCCTAGAATTTTAAACATAGAAACCTACCTAACAGATTCTTCCCTACTTAACCATTTTCTGAACACTTACTTCAAATTAACCGACTCCAGTGGCTAAAAATCTATGAGACATATATCTACATTTTTCATGTTAACTATTTCTTTTAATTCCTAACTGATTCTTCGCAAAATTTCAAAAATAGAAGCTTCCTTGGTTACTCCAAAATTCAATTTCCTAACCAAACCTTTCCTAAGGTTTTAGTTCATCATTATATTACGTCATCTTCCATTTTCTTCTTAATTTACATCTAATCATATTCCATCAATTTTTTAATACATTCAAATATACAAAATAACAGCATAAAAATCCTAAAATTTTGCGCCATACCTATGCAGAATTTTCCACACCAACCAAAATGTTCAAAACATCCATCATATGCAAGATAACATGTAACATAATATAGCAACATCCATGACCAATCATCAAAGTAGAAAATGTTGTAAAGTTCATCAAAGTTTTAAGATCAAAATTCCATATAAATGTTACCAATTTCAAAGATTTTCTTTAAAAAGAGAAATTGTTAAACCTACTTAAAGATCTCCCTAGCTCACTTAGTGAATTCTTTTTCTTGTTTCTTCTTGAAGGAAGTAGCAAGATTTCTCCATTCCCTTAGCTTTTCTAGCAGCTTAAATAAGAGAAGGAGGGTGAGTTTTGAACCCTAAGGACGAAGAGAAAAGATGGATTCAAGTAGTGATTAAGCTAACTTACCTTGAGTACTTAGTCCTCTAGACTTCTCCTTCCTCTTCCTTCCTCTCTTCTCCTCTCATTCTCTCATTTCCTCACCCTACCTTGCTTATATTTTTCCTTTCCCTTACTTGGACAAAATTATAATGTTATAAGGGTGGGTTTTGCTTAAATAAACTATCAAGTAGTTCAACTTTCAGAATCATGGGTCTACATTATCACAATTAGGATGCACTTAGTTGTTTTTTGGGGAAAGACAACTCATGTTCTTGTCTTCCTCTCCCTTAGTCAAGATATGCATAGCAAATTGAGATTTTTTTTTTGAAAATTATGATAAAGTGTTCTTAAGACAAGGGATAAGGTCCCTTTTGATTTAAGGATTCATTTCTTTTTTCTTTTGTCTTAATCAAGTATGAAAGGTTTGCCATTCTAGGTGGCAAATTTCCAGCCTTTGAGCCCTTGGTTGGCTGAAATTATTTGTGTAGGATAAGAATGTTTTGTCATATTGCCATGTATTATTACCTACTTGTTGAAATTATGAATGTAGGATATTGATGTTTTGTCCTAATTCCATGTATTATTACCTACTTTTTGAAATTATGAATGTAAGATATAGATGTTTTGTCCTAATGCCATGTGACCTAATCTTGATTATCGTTACACTACTATTTTCTCACATGATTCTTATTTTTTCCTCTTGGATTTAGGCTCATTCTTACCCATTTTCGTTGTTGTGGTTGAAATTCTACCTTTCATGGACGGCTTGGTCATATTTTCATGATTTGTAGGCTATCGGTCCAATTTCTATATCCTAGTCCAAGTTTATGTTTTAATTCTTGCTTGGGCTATCCTATTGGCTTGCTAGAAACTCATGTGAAGTAGAAAAACTCTATATGAAGTGTCCATAGGTGAAAGCCCAATTTATGGGTGGAGATGTAAAACTTAGGAACTCTAACTTTTGAATTATGAAAAATTTCCCTAATCCAATCTTCTTGAAATTTTAAGACCTTTACTTACTTCCCAAAAATTTATCTTCCTTACACAAGAATTTTGCCTCTCTTTATTATGTAATTTCTAATTTTTCCTATTAGGTTTTTTTCTTTACTTATTCCCTTAATGTTAGAAACATTTTCTATGCATACACATAAGGTGAATAATTTCTAAGGATTATATTTCCTTAGATATCTAAAAATTGTCTAATAAATTTTATTTCCTTAACTTAATATTTATGTACATTTATTAAGAAAAGAAAGGAAATTAAGGATGTTACAAAAAATATAAAGTAGGTTGCTATAAAGAAAAAGGCATCAACCATTTCATATAAATAAAGTAGCAATAGTTCCCTAAAATGCCATGGATGACCGCTCTTCTTTTTCACAGCTTACCCTTACTTCTGTTTCCAGGTAGGATAGGGTTCAGCCATATTAGAAATATAAGACTTTAGCCTAGGCCAACCCATCAAAAATATAAGACTATAACTAATATTCAATACTCATCATGACAGTTTGTTCCACAAAGCAACCACTAGACAATGTAAAGGTAAGGCCAATTATACAGTTTAGTCCAGAAACATCAACAACAACAGAAACACATATGTATGTGACAAAAGATTGAAAAAAAATATACAACCTTGATTAATACTTTTGACAAATCAATTCCACTGAAAGAAATATGAACATACATAGTTACCTATTGGAGAGATGCGATCAATACTTTCTAGTTGCTGCCAAAACATACAAAACTGTCATGCAGGTTATTCTCAATATTGTTTGATTCCAATTGGCCTAGTTGTAGGTTTTTAAAAATCATGAAAATTTATAGACTTGATTAGCAACATTTCAAGACTTTATACACCAAAACTTAGAGCATTTAAAGGCCACTTAGTTAGAAGAAAACTCTCCTAGATGAAAGAAAGCATGCAAATTTGGTTGAAATGTGGAACTTAGCAGGTTTATTGGGGTTTATAATCCAAATTCACAAGCTCAAGCCTAGATGAGAATTTTAACAAAAAAAGTAGCTTGTAGAACAAAAAAATAACAATTTTATGCATAGGGATATAAGGCTAAATAGAAAAGTAGTAACCTAACGAGGCAACAAATAGGAATATGGAGGTTCAATGTAAATAAGAGAAAATTAGTAATGCCAAAACTTCCCAGTGGGAAGTCTCAAGTTAATTTGAACTCAAATCAAAGATTGTCAAAACGTCCCATTCAATATGTTATGTTTGAAGGTAGCCTCATGTAAAGTAGGATAAAAAATTAACCCCAATTTATGAAATTAACACATTTAAGAGCTTATAGGTTTTTCATTGTCAAGACATTCAGGTGGATACCATTTTACTTTCTATGGAAAAGGTGTGGTGATTAATATACTCACAAATCACTTTTGATTTCACTTACAACACTTAATGACAATAAGCAAGAAAAGAAATAATTAAAAATTAACGTATAACACAAAACTAAGGACAAATAGCTATTGTACCAATGATAACTATAGATAATATTCCCAATGACAATAAGCAAGAAAAGAAATAATTAACATATAACACAACGATACTCAACAATTACCTACCAAATTAAGTCACTAATCATCTGAGCTTTAAAACTTTACAAAACCAAACACAATTAGCTACTGTACCAAACCATTAAAATTTCTGTTGATTAAAGTTCACAAGATTTTTCAGTATATGATGAAGCAAAAATTGACACTAGAGTGGAATTGATGTGAGGGTGTAGATATTATTAACCTTTCAGCATTAGCCAAAACTTAAACCTTTCACTCTCCATTATAAAAATTGGCATATGATCATTATTTTTAGAAAGTTGGTCGGATATGTGGTTATAAAATATAAGGGCATTTGACATTTTTAAAGAAAATGAATGTCCATATATTAGAGAGTAATTCATTTCCTATCTAATTTATTATCTTGCTTATCAAGACTTTATATAAGAATATGCCAGGCTACTAATCCAGAATTAATGAAAACATTATGCTAAAATATAGATTTATGAACAACAGATTGCTTTTAAACTCCAGTTAAGCCAAACTATAGAATTAGAAATAAAAGAATAGATATAGGCTTTAGTAAAACAATGTATTGCTCCCACTTTTTAGTTATGCAGAAAACCAGTTGATAAAGAAGATCATATGCTCTAGTAATTAAATAACTAGTAGGGCATATAGCACAACCTTGAACTAGTAGATAGATGCAAAACATACAAAACAACAGTAAAACAACACTGAACCGGTAGTTAGATGAAAAACATACAAAACAAGAATAGAACACTGAACTAGTAGTTAAATGCATAATTTATAAAACAATCGTAGAAGAGCATTGAACTAGTAGTTAAATGCATAATGTACATAACCATGAATTAAAATTGAAATTCACTGATCTAAATCTAAATAAGGTTACAAAGTTATTGCTTTTCAATATGTAGTGACAAAAAAAAGCAAATTCTTTTTCATATCTTATTTAAACAAATTGATTGTTCTAATGTAATAAATAAAAACAACGTTAAGGACAAGGTGGTGGTGACTGTCTTAAAAGGAAGGAACACCATCACAGCTCTAGTGCTTTCATCTTTTTGCAACATTTTCAGCAATCAATAGATATATATACTTAAGCAAACAACAAGTGAAGAAAACCAATAATGTAATTGTAATTTCTTTTGGGACATTTTCAACAGCCTACATAAACACATGCTTAAGCAAACAACAAAAAGTGGATCAAATAAAAAAAACCCCCTAAATTGTGATGCAAGCCATTGATGAGGATAGAAAAAACTCCCAAAATTGTCCATTCTAAAAAGAACAGAAAAAATACTAACCTAAATCAAGGGCAAATCAGAATACAAACAACAATTTAATGGGATGGTCACTAGGACATTCGTTTTGCTCAATTTCAGTAAGCTGGTAGCTGGATCTCATCATTGTAGACCTTACAGTCATGCTCGTGCTTTGGGGTCAAGCCAAATGCACTAAAATTACAAAAAAAATGACCCGATGGAGGGGAAAAGTCTTGAAGAGCACTAAGAAATTCATTTCACGTTATTTTAATAAGCTATGATTGTTTTCGTGCCTTTCGAGCTATGTTAAACACCCCAAAATGAGAGAAAAGGGTCCCAGTGGAGAAGAAAAGCTATGGGGACAACTAGGACATCCATTTTGTACAATTCTTACTAAATCCAACCTTCAGAGATGTTATAGCCATGTTGATACTTTTGGGTCCAGTTAAACAACCCAAAACAAGAACAAACAGTCTCGATGGAAAGAAAAACCTAGGGCAAGCACTAGCATGTCCGTTTCAGGCTATCTTGGCACTCTAGCTTCTAGATCCCATCATTGGAGATCTTTCAGTCATGGCCATGCTTTCGATGTAGGTCAACTATTTTAAAATGGTGAGAAAGGGTCTCAATGGGGAGGAAAGGCTATGGCAAGCATTGTGATCCCTGTTTAACATAATTTTGGTTAGTTGTGCTCAGATCCTTTGATGAATACTCATAATTTAATTATGTTTAACTTATAATTTTGTGAGTTTTGAGTAATTTACGTTAGATTTATGTGTGATTGTGTGTTTATTTTATAGGTAGAAAGAACATGAAGAATTAAGGAAAAATTAGAGGAAAAGGAGTAAGAGTTGCATATTTCGGACAGCTCTAATGTTTCTTCACTATTTTGGACATATCTCTTTCATCTAAACTTTGATTGAGATTATTCAAGTAGCTGAGGAAAGATAAGAAATATCTAAAAAATTTATGTTTTAAGTTTTGAGAGATTCAACTTGAGATGTTGGATATTGGCGTCATAATCTGAAGATGATAATGCTTCTTTTGAAAAATAAAATAATAATAAAAATGAAAGATAGAGTTTGAGTTGGATTAAAATATCTTTTATTAAAAGATTTTGTGTTGGACTAAAAGACATTTTCAAGATGGAGTTTGAGAAGGATTCAGAGATCAATTTCAACTTTAAAAGGAGCTATGAATTAGAGGAGAAGGAGAGGAACTCAGGCTTCCTTTAGACCATGGCTTTAACTTCTTCATCATCATCATCATCATCATCTTCTTCTTCTTCTTCTTCTTCTTCTTCTTCTGTTATGTTCTAGTTTATTTTCTAAGGCTACTATGTAGCCTAATTATAAACCTTTGTATTGTCTATTTGATTTAATCAATGAATTATTTTTCTTAATTAAGTTTCTATACTGTGTATAATGCTTCTAATGGCTTGATCACCAGTTAGAAAATTTGTTAATCATAATGAGACTGAGAGGAGATTTATGTGTCTAGAGTAGTGTGTAGGAACCATAAATTGCATGTAAGATAGAGATATACTTTCATAATCGGTGTAATCTTAATTGAGAACCATAAATCTTAAGGAATATTTGTTTGTTACCATTCACATGGAAACATAGTGTGTTAGTGTTCAAAAGGTGTAGTTGTTAAATCTTGAGAGAGGCTAGTGGATCATTTAGGGTATCTTGACTGGCAATTAGAAACATAATTTTAAGATTAAAGAGATAGTTAAATGTAAGGTGGATTAACTATGGTGAAATATGAATTCCTAGTATCCCGATCAATTTTGAGTTGCTCTTGCTCTCAAATTTTGTGGTTTTATTTTATTATCGATCAATTAAATATTTGAATTATTTAATTTGGATAAAGATTAATTTAGTGCAATAATTAATAACATCAATCCTTGTGGGATTGATACTCTATGCTCACTTAGAGATTTTTATTACTTGACAATAAAAGTGTATGCTTGCACTTAAACAAATTTCTAATTTGTGCATATCAAGTTTTTGGTGATGTTGCGGAGGATTGATTTGTTTATTAATATTGTTACTATGTAATCCTAATCATAGTTAAATTTTATTTTTATCTATTAACTGTGCTTTTTGGTGCAAATTTTTAGGTCATATCTCAAGAGGTCAAATATGTTGCTAAGGAGAATATAGAAAATATGATTAGCTAGAATCATTGGGCACCCAAATATTATGCTCCACCTATAAATTATGGAGCCTTATGAATATAATGTTGGTAATCCATATGCTTCATTCTAAATGGAGTCATCTCATTGGGTTGGAAATTCCTACATGCCAAACAATTTATATTTCAACCAATTTGATCAAGGCTAGCACAATCATCCAAATTTATCCAACCAAAATAATCAATTTCAACCCCATCCACTTAAAAATTCTTTAAAAGATGCTCTTGCCCAACTTGGAAGAAGTACCAAAGAATTTTAAGAAAGTACTAAGATTCAAAATGGATGTTAAGCAATTTTTGGCAAGAACAGATACTACTATTAAGAGCCAAGGAGCTTCCATTAAAAATTTAGAGCCTTAAGCATGTAAGCTTGCTGAACTCATCACTGATAGATCTCAATGTTCTTTACCAGGTGATATTAGGGAAGAACTACAAGAGCAAGTAAATATTGAGACCCTTTAGAGTAACATAGAGCTAGCTAGGCTGAATTAGAGGATATCAGTACTTGCTCTGAGGAAGGAGCTTTGGAGAACTATTAAGAAGAGGTCTATCTAAATGCACTTGTTAATCTCCCAAAGCAATGTATCATTACCTTAACTCAAGCATTTAATATCATTAATTCAGTAGGTTGTGGAGATGATTTACTTGTTTCTAGTGAAGGTAAAGAGATTCTTCACTATATAAGCACTTTAGATGCAAAACATAATGAAGCATCATTAGGCAAGGTTAAAGGGAAAATGAATAAAGTAAAGATGAGGTAGATCTTGAAATTTATGCAGCAACACCAGTAGTTAAAATAGAGGAAGAGCTGCATCAAACATCAAGTACTATTTCTCTAGAATTTAAACTATCATCTGAATATGTTTAGGATGCATTCTGGGGTGTTGCCTATGAGAGTGCAAACATTTATAAGGAGCAAGTTTATGTAGCAAATCAAGTAGAAAATTTTGATCAAAAGCTACAGGAAGCATTAGGTAATTTTCCTCCAGGTATGAAACTATCACCTGCATATTTTTGCTATATATTTTTTTTGAAATTGTTATGAGAACGTGAAGCTCTAAAAAGAGCAAGCTATATTAATCCCTCTTGGAGTTATGTAGATTAAAAATTTTGCCTGTTAAAGTGCTTACTAGGAGGTAACTCGGCTATATAAAAAAAAGAAAAACAAAGTGAGAGGAAAATTTTTTTTACTTAACTTGTCATCATGATGTTAGCATGATAAGCAAAAATAAAGGACTTGGCCAACCTTTTCCTACAAAATTCAACCCTTCATGAGTAAAACATTCAGGGAAGTCCTCTATACTTCATTTTTCTTATACTTGTACATTGAGGACAATGTAAACCTTAAAGTTGGGGGTGAATGTTATGAAAGAGTGATCAAGTTTTGTACTACATATTTTAACTCTCCTCAATGATTGCATTATTTATTATGTTTAATCAAATTATGTGATTTGTGTGATTGCATGTCTCAAATTTATGTTTTGAGTAACTTGTTGGAGTAAATAATACTAAGAGCCGATGATTTGATTAGTTTTAATTTTCTTATAGCTTTTGAAATATAGATAAAAATTATATTTATGTGTGAATTTAATACTTTTGTAATTTATATTTTACTTGAGAATCCTAAAAAATTTTGAGCACTCAAACTTTAAAAATTTGACTAATTAAGTATTTAGAGAAGGTTTATGTGACTCAAATAATATATATGATCTCATATGACTCTAGAACTTATTTGATTGTTACTTGAGGTGAAATCCTAGGCTAACACCCCAGTTAGGAGATTATTTAAACATTTCTTTTAGATTGAACCTTTTCAAGCCTACTTATAAATTTTTATATCCTTAGTCTCCCTACTTTGAGCATAATTGAACATTTTTTTATACCCATATTATTAACTATGTAACATCCCAGATTTTAATAAGTGGAAAATAATTCTCAATGGTGAAGGGAATGGAAGGGAATAAAATGGAACATTGATGAAACCTTAGAAAAATGATAAAGTGGCTAAATGGCAAAAGTGTAATTCTTAAAGAAAGAAAAGGCATGTGTTAAGGAGAGGAAACCTTCTAGAAGCTTGAAATTAAAATAATATTTCCCCTTGCCTTGGAGGAGAGGTCGGCTAAGCTTGTTGGAGAAGCTTGGATTAAAATATCTTATCCTTGGCTTAGAGAAGAAGTAGTTGACTTGGACAATTCTTGGCTTGGAGTAAAAGTAGGCCAAAAGGTGAAGGGAGAGGGAGGTGACGACCAAGGAAAAGGGGAGAAGGGAGAAAGACCGAGAGAAGGATAGGAAGGAAAAGAAGAGAGAGAGATGAGAGAGAAAGGAACAAGGTGAAGATCCAAGAGAAAGGAAGAAGGAGAGTGATCATGAGGAGGAAATCCAAGGAAAGCTTGAGAAGAGAAAGAATCTCTGGTTTGGTAGGTTTAACATTATTCATATTTCTATGGAATTTAATGTATCTTGAATGATTTATAAGTGTTTCATATATCCTATTTTGATGATTTATGATGTATATTTATGGTTGGCCATTAAAAGTGAGAGTTGGATGCATAGATCATACATGTTTTTTCTGATTTTGGGCTTGAAAGGGGTGAAAATTGATGGTCTGAATGGTTGATTCTGTTGGTTTTGATTTATATCGAATTTGGAAATCTGTTCAAATGATGAGTTGTATCTCTGTTTCTTAGCTTTCTAATGCCTCTGGAATCATCATAATCCGATTTAAAAGGAAAGAGATATCCCCTATTGAGTGAAGTAAGGTCAGATTTAACTCACAGAATCGCAATGCTGTTTTTGTACACCATTTGTACCTGTTTCTGTTTCTAATTCGTTAAATACATAAACATAAATGTTGTAGATAATTGTCTTATCTTTCCATAGACACCAAAATTGGCTTAATCGGAGTTAAATGGAGGGTGTTATCATCTTTTTAGTAAGAGAAGGTTTGGCTAGATGAAACTCTGGACTGTAGGAAAAACCTAATGCATGGCCGTGCTTGGTGACATGGCCAAGCCGTGCTTCAGGCTATTTTGTGGTTTTCCAGCATGGTTTACACAGCATAAAGTATGTCCGTGCTTGGTGACATGACCAGGCCGTGCTTGAGGCTGAAATTGTTCTGTTTTGCATTTTGGAGGCTCTAAATGAACTCCAATGAATGGATGATGTTAAGGGGAACTAAAATACAAATAAATACTTTGCTAATGATGCATTGTAGTGTGAATTCTATTCTTTTATTATGAGATATATGTGCAATGTATGGATGAAATGCATGTTGACTTGATGCCTATGCCAGTATATCAATGCATGAGGATTACATGATATAAGGTATGAATTATTGGTAAGTGTATTAATACATATTTGTTAAATGATGTGGTGATGATGTTATGCATGATATTAATGATGTGTTTGGTTAATACATAATCCTATTGTGATAATGGTATTGATGATTAAAGAGTGTGATGTATACATTATTATATGACGATAAAGGGGTTATTACATAGTGATTGTATGAAGAGACGAAGTTGATTATGGATGGCAAGCATAATGATAAAGGTGAGTTGTTTGATGTATACATGGTTATATCATGTTGATGTACATGGTTGAGATGTGACTATAGACGATTAGTCATTGAGTGTGGAGATGTGGCTACAGACAATTAGTCACTGAGTGTTGTGATGTGGCTGCAGACAATCAGTCACCCTGCATGAAAGTGCTGCAAAGATAGATACACAAGCATATTATTGAAGTATAACTTGTTTATTATACATGCCTGATATTGATGCATAACCTGTTTGTTGAATATGAAAGCATGCTATACATTCTTGTTATTTTATCAAATACAAAGAGGAAATGTTTTCTGTAGTTTATACAGCTGGACATAACACTGTGTTTTCCTTATTTACTGTATGATGCTTTTAATGTTAAACCTATTGGGAACTTTCGTTCTCATTATTGTTGGTGTTATGTTCAAATCAGAGCAAATGATACGCTAGCTACTTCCGTGCACTTGATCATGGAAGATCTAGTGGATGGCGATGCTTTGTACAGATCCCAATGCCAACACCACCTCGTCCACCCTTTATACCCAAGGGAGATGTGCAGTATAGGGTTCATGCTAAGTTGATGTAGTTATGTGTCTTAGTGTCGCTTATGTATAAATATTAACCTTTGATGTAGTTCGGATATTATAATAATGGAATATTTGCTGCTTATATAAATGTGTATGGTTCGCTGCTTGGAATCCGTTATCGATCGTTATATATATATATATATATATATATATATATATATATATATATATTAAAAAAATAGGTCGTTACAAACTAAGCCAAAAAAATAGAAATATCTTTATTTTTACCCTTTTCACTCATATGCATAATTATTATTGTTAAAAAAGTGGAAAAGTAAAGCAAGGAATGAGAAAAAGAAGAAAGCTGCAAAAAAAGGGATGTACCAAAAAAATGTGAATGAGTCTAATTTTGTATCTAGAGTTTTATCAACCATACTTTGCTTATGCATCTTTAGCACTAGGACCTTTGAAAGAAATTAGTGTTATAATTCAATTGGCTGATAAATCTAATACCCTTACCAAGGGTGTAGTTGATGATATTTTAGTGCAAGTTTGTGACCTAATTCTCTCTGCTGATTTTTATGCACTTAATATAGAGAATGGTCATCAAACTACTCTAATTTTGCTAGGGAAACCATTCTTAAAAAAATCCAAGGCCATAATAGATGTTTATAGTGGCATTCTGACAATGGAATTTGAAGGAAAAATTATAAAATTCAATGATGGTAATCCCATGACAGATCTTACTACTTATGCTATTAATATGATAAATTCTATAGCAGAGGATGTTGAGCCTTTAGAGAAAAAGGTTGAAGAAATAGCCTTGAGTGTTCACTTGTAGGAAAATAATGGAGAATTAAAAGTAGCATCAAAAGTGCAGCAAATAGGTAAAGATCCCCTTACCTCAGTACCAAATTCTAATGAAATAAGCACATCTTCTGTTTTATAGGATCCTGGATCAAATATGTCACATCTTCCTAGTCACTTGAAATACTTAGAAGTTAGAGATGCACCACTTATCATAGTGGCCAAGAATTTAGGTGCTCAAAAAGAGGAGGCATTAATGCAAATTTTTCCTGAAAAAGGAAGTGCCATTACAAAAGCAGATGCAAACCTTAAAGGCATAGATCTAGCTGTACAATTACATGAAGCTTTAGAGATCAAAGAGGTGAAACCCCACAAAGGTAATAGAAACCTCCATTGGTTTGGACCCCTTGTTATTACTAATGTGGTTGCTTGTCATGCAGTAGAACTTCAAGGCTTGAATCAGTCCCATAAATTTCAAATTAAAGTGGATATCAAGGATCCTCCTTGAATGACATAGGGAGCTTTGAGTTGAGCTAATGACTATAAATAAAGGTGCTTATTGAGAGGCAACCCAACATATTCAAAAAGAGAGAGCTGGAAATAAGAAAAATTCAGGGTCCAGTAATGCAACACTCTCATCCCACCCTAAACAAATTTAGGGAAGTTCACTTAACTTAAATCTCTTCATATATTTTCTCTTTAGTTTTATCTTTATTTTACATTGAGGACAATGTAAAGTTTAAGTGTGGGGGTGGAAGTATATTTGACTTAATGTTGTAACCCTATTTTGAGTATCAATTTTTTTATTTTCACTATCAAAGCACTTTTATTGCATTTAACAAGTTGCGTAATTGTGTGAGTATTTCAATTTATGTTTTATGTTGTTAGGCATAGCCAATAGCCAATGATATGGCTATCCAAAAAATTTTTAACTCTTGAAAAATGTAGAAAATTCATGGTTGTGTACAATTTTAACCTTTTTGCAATTTAGTTTTTTACTTTAGAATCCTTAAATGTTTTTGCACAATAACTTTGGGAATTTAATTTTTCTTTTACTTAGAAAAGGTTTATATAACTCAAAATTATTTTATAATCTCAATAGGATTTTAGAACTTATTTGAATGCTACTTGAGGCAAAATCTTAGGCTAATACTATTAATTAGGAGATGATTTAAGAATTATTTTATAGATTAAGCCTTTCAAGCCTAAGCCAAGCAATGAAATTTCCTTAGTTCCTCTATTTTAAGCTTAATGAATTTTTTTTCTATATCCATAAATGAGCCGAAAGCCAAATTTTGTATAAATATCCTTATTTTTGACCTTACTTACTCCTTGATTAGTTTTCTAAATATTTGTTTTGTAAAGCTTTATTGATAAAAGGGTGGAAGGGAGGACCAAGGAAAGAAAATAAAAATCAAAAGAAAAAAATTCAAAGGAAAGGATGAAAGCATATGCAGTGGGTGAAAGAAAAGAAATAAAGAATCAAGGAGAAAGATAATTTTAATTTAATTGAAGCAAGAAAATGTGTGTGGAGGAAAATTCCCCCAAACTTGAAAAAGCTTAAGAGATCAGATTTAATCACGTGGTGCTAGGTGATTGAGCTTGAATTCCTATCCTTTATCATATCTTATACCCTGGCCACATTACAAGCTAAATAAAGCCCCGTTGATCCTATAGGTAATTTTGGCCTACATTAGTGGAGAGCGACATAAACTCATTCGGGTAAAAGGAAATTTGTTGGCTCGAAAACACACACACACTGGGGATTTAGGAGAATAAAATAATGAATTGCATTTGAGTTAATCTTGTGCATGGTTATGACCGTTCAAAATTTTTCTTGAGCATTTTTTCATGTTATGAGGGAAAAAGGTTGGTGACATGCTATAAAATAAGCATGTTTTTGACATGTTTTAAGTTGCTTTTTATTTAATTTTAGTAGAAAATAGGTATGAATTAACTGAGTGTTGTGTTTTGTGTTTTAGGAATAATAAAGAAGAAATGAAGAGGAAAATAGAGAGAAAATTATAGAAAAATGCTGATTTTTGACCTTGTGTCACTAATTGAGGCATATCTCACTCATTTAGACTCCGATTAAGGTGATTTTAGCGGCTATCGAAAGAAGAGACATAGAACTACAACTTTCATGTTTGGCACTTTGGAAAACTCCAGAAGCATCTAAGCTCTGCGGCGCTCACAATGGACCACCGCGGCGGCACGGTAAGACAATCCGAAGCGCCGCGGCGCTGCGCTACCCAGGACATAGCGCCGCGGCGCTCAACCCATGGCGCCGCGGCGCCTTAGCTCTCTCGACAAAGAGCGACGCGGCGGTGACTGAGGGCGCCTCGGCGCCTCGTGGCTTCATCTTCGTAGCGCCGCGGCGCTCCACTTAAGCGCCGTGGCGCCCGTGCGCCGTAGGGGACTTGCTGATTTCGCGATTTTAGGTCATTTTCACTCAAAATTGAAGGGAATGGACGGGAATTTGACCTAAAACACATTTTGACTTTGATTTAGAGAGGGGAGTCTATAAAAAGAGAGGAAAGCAACCAGAGAAGGCATCCAATTCATCATCGAATCTTTCACCGAATTCTTCAATTCTTCTTTTGTTTATCTTATGGCCCTGCGTGGCTAATTCTCTTTAGTTGGTTGAGGTGAGTTGAAACCTCAAGGGATTTTTATACATTGTGAGATGTGGATTTGATGTTTTTATTTCAATTTGCTTTGAATATTGATTGTTCATCTGTTCTTATTCTTAATGATTATTCATATGATTGCTAGGAGGCCTACTAGTATTTTGTCTGTTTTAATCTACCGCTGAATTGTGTTTTGAACAAAGTTTTCAATTATGCGATTCGTGAGGCAAATAGGTTTGAGGGTTTTGGATTATAAATCATTGAACCTATGATGAATGATTAACTAAATTAAATATAACCGATGTGTTTATATTTGTTTAGCTCTGTCAGTTTCTCTAGTTCTTCATGCGATTAGCAAGTTATGTTTTACCGATGTGCTAAAATATGGCTTGTTAATTAGGGTTTAATTAGTGCGATTGTCATTAATTTGCTAGGCTTAAGGAGAAACGGGGTTAAAACCCCAATGATAGATATTCATTTGCAGATTGATTATATTGTCGATGATCAATGTAATCCCTTAACGGTGGATACCAACCGAAACCAACGTCTTTATTATTAATCACTTTCGCTTATTTATTTTCATTATTATTTACTTTACTTAATTTGCGATTATCAATTCCCCCCTTTTAATCACATAAGGTAATTCCAGTCTCTGTGGGATCGACCCTTACTCCCACTACTACAGGTTAGTTTTGAGGTAAGGTATTAATTTGGGTGCACCTGCGACAGTGTGCACTAAATTTTGGCGCTGTTGCCGGGGAATGCGTCATTACTTTTTGTGGTTTCTTTTATTTATGCCTGTAACTCGTTCTTCTAATTCTCGAGATTTACAGTTCAATCCAGATATTGGAAAATCTGTATACAGGCACAGAAGAGAAATTCAAGAAGACGTTAATCAGGATAAGGATGAAGTGATCATGGCTAGACACCCCACTCTGAAGGAGCTTGCAGCTCCTGATTTGCATCAGCAACCCTTATGCATTACTTTTCCTAATCTTGATGATAATGTTAATTTTGAATTGAAATCTGGATTAATTCATCTCTTACCAAGTTTTCATGGTCTTGCAGGTGAAGACTCGCATAAACATCTGAAGGAGTTCCATGTAGTTTGTACCAGTATGAAGCCCCCTGGAGTAACTGAGGAACAAATAAAACTCAGGGCTTTTCCTTTTTCCTTAAAAGATTCAGCCAAAGATTGGTTGTATTATTTGCCTTCTGGTACTATCACTACTTGGAATGAGATGAAGAGAATGTTTTTAGAACGTTATTTTCCTGCATCTAGAGCCGCTACTATTAGGAAAGAGATATGCGGCATTAGGCAATTGCATGGTGAAACCCTTTATGAATATTGGGAGAGGTTTAAGAAACTTTGTGCAAGCTGGCCACATCATCAGATTAGTGAGCAGCTACTAATCCAATATTTTTATGAAGGTCTTTTGCAGGGAGATAGGAGCATGATAGATGTGGCTAGTGGAGGAGCACTAGTAGATAAGACTCCTGAGGCAGCCAGAATCCTGATATCAAATATGGCTGCCAATTCACAACAATTTGGCGTTAGGCATGATCCTCCTATTAGACATGCCCAGGAGGTAAGTACTACTTCTCTTCAGAATCAAATATCTGAACTTACTTCTCTTGTGCGTCAAATAGCTACAGGTACACTACAGCAAGTTAAAATATGTGGAATATGCTCAGCCACAGGGCACCCAACTGACATGTGTCCTACACTTCAAGAGGAATCCACAGAACAAGCGAATGCTGTAGGAGGTTTTCCTGGCCAACCAAAAAGGTATGATCCATATGCCAATACATACAATCCTGGATGGAAGGATCATCCCAATTTCAGATATGGGAGTGCACAAAATAGGCCTGTAGGACAAATTTTTCAACAAAATCAGCAAGCCTATTATCCTAGACAGAATGCACCCCAGGATCAACAGGTAAGTAATCCATTGGAAGACATTGTAAAAACTCTGGTACATAACTCTCATCAATTTTAGCAAGAGACAAGAGCTAGCATCCAAAATCTGACAACTCAAATAGGTCAGTTAGCAACTACAGTGAGTCGATTGGATGCTCAGAACTCAGGTAAGTTACCTTCTCAAACTGTGGTGAATCCTAGAGAAAATGTCAGTGTCATTATTTCAATTAATGGTAAGGAGATTGAAAGTCCACCCGCACCCTCTTCTCCTAAGAAAACTGAAACATCAATTAAGGAGAAGGAAGCACCTACAGGTAAGTCTCCTTCTAATTTAAATTGTGAAGTAGTGCCTCCTTTTCCAGAAGCTCTTAAAGAGAATAGGCTAAATGAGAAAACTTCTAAATTTATGATATCTTTAGAAAATGTGAAGTTAATATTCCCCTTCTAAATACCATTAAACAGGTGCCAAGATATGCAAAGTTCTTGAAAGAACTATGTACTCAAAAAGAAGGGTAAAAATTAAAGGATTTTGAAAAGATTCATATGAGTCAGAATGTATCTGCTATGATACAGACAAAACTCCCTATTAAATGCAAGGATCCAGGTATGTTTACTATTCCATGCAAAATTGGGAGGACTCGCATTGAAAAGGCTATGTTAGATTTAGGAGCTTCCATCAATGTTATGCCATATTCTGTATACACATCTTTGAATTTGGGACCATTGAAATCTATAAATTTGATAATTCAGCTAGCAGACAGGTCCACTGCATATCCTAAGGGAATAATTGAAGATGTTTTGGTACAGGTAGATGATTTGGTGTTCCCTGCAGATTTTTATGTGCTTGACATGGACAATGGGGATTTTACTTCTCCAATATTATTAGGGAGACCATTCTTGAAAACCTCCAAAACCAAGATAGATGTTCACAATGGCACACTCACTATGGAATTTGATGGTGAAGTAATAAAATTCAATATGTATGAAGCCATGAAACACCCAGGTGATGATACTCCTGTTTATTCTATTGATGTACTTGATTCGTTGGCATATGATATTTTTGAATTAGATGAAAAGGAGAAAATGGAGGAAAGTGTGAACAAATCTATGGCAGCAGATGATGGTGAGATAGACTTAGATGAAGGAACAAAGAAGAAACTAACTGCACTCAATGATTTTTCAGAAGGGCCACAAAAAGGTAAGGTCGCTTATAAGGAATTATCAAATTCTGATACTACTCTTGCACCTTCTATTTTGCAGGATCCTGGGGCTAATTTGTCACCTCTCCCCAATCACTTGAAATACTTGGAAGTAGGGGAACCTTCACCTATTCTAGTTGCCAAAAATTTGGGTGTTAAAAAAGAAGAAGAATTGATGCATATTTTTCAGAAAAAAAGAAATGCCATTATAAAAACAATTGCAAACCTTAAAGGCATAGACCCGATTGTAAAGTTGCATCAAATTTTAGAAATTAAAGGGGTTTAGACCCTTTAAAGGTAAGAAATCTATCCCTTGGTTAGGACCACTTGTTATTACTGATGTGGTTTTTGATTATGCAGTTGAATTTCAAGGATTGAACCAATCCCAGAAATTTAAAATGAACCTCAAAGAGCCTCCATGAACAAAGATAGGGAGCTGAGTCGAGCCAACGACGTAAAACAAAGGCGCTGGTTGGGAGGCAACCCAACAATCATTCCTCTTCTTCTTCTTATTTTTTTTTTCTCTTTTCATAGTTTAATTTTCTAAAAAAAAAAAAGTTTGATCTGCGGACGCGCACATGCGTCGCGGCGCTCTAGAATAGAGCCTCGGCTCTTCTTACCCAGAATGGGTGAGCGCTGCAGCAGAGAGCGCCGCGGCGCTCTCTATAAGAGCATCACGATGCTCTTCGTTCCCCACCTCCGTTTTTGCCTCCTTTGCAACTCCCAATCCATTTTATTGCCTTCAATCAACCACAGCCACCTCCTATTACGTTTTCTTGCTGAAATTACATGATTTCTCATCTTCTTTTGCAGGATTAACTAATTCTTTCAGCTTTTGGCTTGGATTCAATGGCAATCTTCTAAGGTTCTCAAGCAATTTTGATCTTACACTTTCCAGCCACAAATCAAGCTGCATTCGGTACGATTTACGTTGTTTTTCTTGCTAAAGTTGATCTCTACACTTCCTTGCTACTGGTTTTTACTGCATTGGGACTCCAAGCTACGAATCTACCATCCATTCTCTCCATTTTTCAAGAGTGCACACTAGGTGTTTGATAAAACGCCCCAGTGAGTTTGCCAAGTGCAATGGCCCCCAAAACTTCCAAATTAGGCATCTCTAAGAGGAAGAACAGAGCTGAGGACCCTCCAGCATTTGACACCGGAGTTTTTGTGACTGAAGCGGTTTATCAACACCACATCAAAGTGGTGGTGCATAAACCTGTAGTTCCAGAACGTGGATTTCTGATCACCGAAGGGCTACCTCACAGAGACAATATCCTCCATAGGCATTGGGAGATCTTCTGCAGGAACCCAGAACCAGGAGTTATTCCCATAGTTCAGGAGTTCTACTCCAATGCTACAGTTCACGAACGTCATCAAGCAAGGATTAGAGGCAAGATGGTTCCATTCACTCCGCACGCTATTAATGAATTTTATTCCCTGCCGGATATTGAGGATGATGAATATACGGCGCTTCTTCAATCTTACATTGACTTTGACGACGTTATTTGCACTCTATGCTACAGGGGGGCCTCTTGGAAATTAGATAGCAATGGCCATCCGTTATACCTTGCTAGAGCTGACATGAATAAAGTGGCTAAAGCATGACATTATTTCGTATCAGCCAGATTCATGCCCAGGCTCAACATGAGTCAAGTCAGGCGGGAAAGGGCCATTTTGCTTTATGCAGTACTAAAAGGGCTTTCTATTGCTGTATCAGTGCTAGAGGCGGATCCCTATTTGCCCCTAGTTTAATTATTGGTCTATGTCAGAAAGCAGGTGTAAGCTGGGATTCCACTGAGGCTCTCATTCACCCGATGAAGCCTATTTCCTATGCAGACATCCAAAAATACAAGGGCCATGAAGAAGCAGCAGAGGAGGAGCTAGGGATTCAGCCAATACCTACGGTGGAACCGGGAAGCAGCTCAGCTCCACCACCATCCCAGCATACCATTGAAGATTTATGGGAGTGCACAGAGTATCTAAGCCATCAAATGAACGATCTGGCCCTCTATCAGCACTCTGTTGCACAGCATCATCATGCGTGTTTTAGCCAGTTAGCTCATGCCCTGAACCTCCCAATTGCTTTCCCGGCACCTCCTGAACCACCCTTTAGGCCTGCACCTGAACATGATGAGATGGATGGTGATCACTAGTCAGGGAAGTTTCACTGAACCCCTCTTTATGTTTTTATTTGTCCCTTTTATATTCTCTTTTATATTCTTACATTGAGGACAATGTATGTTTTTAAGTGTGGGGGGGTCACTTTATAACTCAGCTGGATGACTGTATAATATATCATACACGTGTGCATTTTCCTACTTTGATACATTTTATGGTATGTGCACTTTTAATCTTGTCATGAGGTGAGCATGTGAACAAAATTTCAATTTATGAGTTTGTGATAGCTGAACCAATAGCCAATGATATATCTGTTTAAATTGCTTATAGTTCTTGAGAGATGTAGGAAAGTCATAATTATGTGTAATTTTAATTTCTTTTCAATTTATGATTACCTATTTTCTAAAAATCCTGAAATTCTTTTGCACAGTAATTTTGGATATTTAATTTGTCTTTTACTTAGAAAAAGATTATATAACTCAAAATTATTTTATGATCTCATTTAAATTTCTAGAACTTATTTAAATGCTACTTGAGGCGAAATCCTAGGCTAATTCTAACAATTAGGAGATGATTTAGGCATTTCTTTTTGAGATTGAGCCTTTCAAGCTTAACCCAAACAAGTGAATATCCTTAGAACCTCTATTTTGAGCTTAATTAACATTTTATTCTATACCCACAAAATAGCCAAGACCAAATTTTTTTTTGTGATTAACACCTTTATTTTTTCTACCTGATTCACTCACTCTATGATTAATTTCTGAATATTTGTTTTATAGATCTATATTAATGAAAGGGTGGAAGGGTGGAGCAAGGACAAAAGAAAGAAAAAAAAAGAAAAAAATATATATTTATATTTTCTCAAAAGACTAACGAAAGTCTATCCAGTGATTGAAAAAGGAAGAAATAGAGAATCAAAGAAAAATAGAATGCAGAAAAGCAAGGAAATAAGTGTGGGGGAAAAACTTCCCCCAATCTTGAGAATTAGCTCAAATAGATCAGAGTTAATCATGTGATGTTGGGGGATTGAGCTTTAAAATTATATCTTTTATCTCACCCCATAGCCTAGCCACATTACAAGCTGAGGTAAGTCCTTTCGATCCTAAAAAGTAGTTTTAGCCTACATTAGTGGAGAGTAGCATGAAAAATAAGCCTATGGAAATTTTAAATAGAGAGCCATGCTATAATTCCTGAGATATATAAGCTCATTTAGGTAAAAGAAAATTTAATTATCCAAATACACACACACACTATGGATTTTAGGGAATAAATTATAAATTGCTTTTGAATTAAATGTTTCACATGGTCATGACATTTTCTGAAATTTCTTCAAGAGCATACAATTTTCACTATGAGGCAGCATATTGGTAAGCCATTCACTCATTTCATGTATTGAATTCTGTTTACATGAATCAAGGTTTGCTTGAGGACAAGCAAAAGAGTAAGTGTGGGGGTATTTGACATGCTATAAAATAAGCATGTTTTTGACATGTTTTAAGTTGCTTTTTATTTAATTTTAGTAGAAAATAGGTATGAATTAACTGAGTGTTTTGTTTTGTGTTTTAGGAATAATAAAGAAGAAATGAAGAGGAAAATAGAGAGAAAATCATAGAAAAATGTTGATTTTTGACCTTGTGTCACTAATTGAGGCATATCTCACACATTTGGACTCCGATTAAGGTGATTTTAGCGGCTATGGAAAGAAGAGACACAGAGCTACAACTTTCATGTTCGGCACTTCGGAAAAATCCAGAAGAATCTGGGCGCCGTGGCGCTCACAATGGAGCGCCGCAGCGCCACGGTAAGACAATCTGAAGCGCCGCGGCGCTACACTTCACGCCGCGGCACTACACTTCACGCCGCGACGCTGCGCTACCCAGGACATAGCGCCGCGACGCTCAACCTATCGCGCCGTGGCGCCTTAGCTCTCTCGACAAAGAGCGCCGCGGCAGTGACTGAGGGCACCTCGGCGCCCCGTGGCTTCATCTTCGTAGCACCGCGGCGCTCCACTTAAGCGGCGTGGCGCCCGTGCGCCGTAGGGGACTTGCTGATTTCGCGATTTTAGGTCGTTTTCGCTCAAAATTGAAGGGAATGGACGGGAATTTGACCTAAAACACATTATGACTTCGATTTAGAGAGGGGAGTCTATAAAAAGAGAGGAAAGCAACCAGAGAAGGCATCCAATTCATCATCAAATCTTTCACCGAATTCTTCAATTCTTCTTTTGTTTATCTTATGGCCCTGCGTGGCTAATTCTCTTTAGTTGGTTGAGGTGAGTTGAAACCTCAAGGGATTTTTATACATTGTGAGATGTGGATTTGATGTTTTTATTTCAATTTGCTTTGAATATTGATTGTTCATCTGTTCTTATTCTTAATGATTATTCATATGATTGCTAGGAGGCCTACTAGTATTTTGTCTGTTTTAATCTACCGCTGAATTGTGTTTTGAACAAAGTTTTCAATTATGCGATTCGTGAGGCAAATAGGTTTGAGGGTTTTGGATTATAAATCATTGAACCTATGATGAATGATTAACTAAATTAAATATAACCGATGTGTTTATATTTGTTTAGCTCTGTCAGTTTCTCTAGTTCTTCATGCGATTAGAAAGTTATGTTTTACCGATGTGCTAAAATATGGCTTGTTAATTAGGGTTTAATTAGTGCGATTGTCATTAATTTGCTAGGCTTAAGGAGAAACGGGGTTAAAACCCCAATGATAGATATTCATTTGCAGATTGATTATATTATCGATGATCAATGTAATCCCTTGACGGTGGATACCAACCAAAACCAACGTCTTTATCATTAATCACTTTCGCTTATTTATTTTCATTATTATTTACTTTACTTAATTTGCGATTATCAATTCCCCCCTTTTAATCACATAAGGTAATTCCAGTCTCTGTGGGATCGACCCTTACTCCCACTACTACAGGTTAGTTTTGAGGTAAGGTATTAATTTGGGTGCACCTGCGACAGTGCGCATGTAACAACTCCATTTATGTAAATTTTTTTTTTTTTAAAATACCATGAAGTTATTACCTCGTTACAACTTAACTCAATATAACATTTATTTAATTTATACAATACTGAGTTTCCATACACACTATTATTTTACAAACTACACACCATTATTTTACAAACATTTGTACAAAGATACATATTAGTTCTAATCATCTATATCGACTACTTCCGGGGACACTGGTTCGGGTGGCACGTCCACCGGAATCTCAGTTACATCTACGACAGTTACATCAGAAATAACTGGAAGTTGCCCAAGGTAGGGCACCTCGATCCAACGTACAGAGATAATAAGTGTCATAGAGAATATCTGCATATTTATTCTTCTGAACATGATATGGAAATATAGTGAGAATTAAATCCCAGTAAGTTCAACAATAATTCATAATTTACCATCAATATAGTTCATCACGTCATGTTCAGCTGTATAAACTACAGAAAATATCTTTAGGTCACATGAATGCACTTTATCATGCACATGAAAATTATACAGTTATGACATGTATGGCATGAATAACTATTTTTCGAATTTCATATGATGGCTATCCACTTATTCTTACTTCAAGCTACCCCGGTCAGGGTGAGTATTCTCTACTTTTCGGTACGGGCTTATCTCGCTCCGTCCGACATGGCACACTTTCTCTTTCTTTTCTTATTAACATGATCATAACCGTTGGTAGGGCGTCCCCTACTGGTGCACCACACGGATTGCCATGTGACCGTGCTCATTTCTTTTCTTTTCACAATGATAGCCAAAAATATGCTTTCAATAACAAGTATGTTCATCAAAATATAACTATTACCATAAATCATTGGTAATCATGCCATGAACATAACCATTTAAAATATCACTTTATAAAACATTTCCATGTCAAAATTCCATACTAATACCTTGGTAACTAGATAGTAATTGTAGTCTGTAAACAGCGCACCAGAAAAGTTCCCAGGAAAGAGAGGTGGGTCACTAATGGACACACTTAAGTACCATGTCTTTCCTTGCCAGAGCTTTCCTTAGACATGCACTTTTCACAATCACAATTTTGTTTTCCAGTAACTAGAATAATTCTTTTCTGATGTGAAAATACTGCAACCACGGAGCATACTAAGATTTTTCAAATAAAACCGGCACTTTCAAAACTTCTTGTAAATTTATATGAGTACTAGGGTAAATTCCATGTTAAAAATTACACACTTAAAATGGTAGTAAGTTCATGCAATGGCAATGGCTATGGCTATACTAGTCATTTGTTAAGATTCATTTTCTTTTTAAAATACTAATTTTATTTCTTTATTTTCTTGATGCAGGTTTTCATCCTATCTAACCTTCTCTTACTAATCAGAGCATAACTCCCTCAATTTAACTCTGATGTAGGTGATCTTAGTGTCAATTTCAAGATAAAACAATTATCTAAAACTATTATGTTGAACATTGTAGCGAAATATTAAGAAACCAAGGTGATATTACTCCCTAAATGTACAGATTATTTCTTCTCGTGTAAGTTCTGATCTTTACTGACTAATTAGACCATATCTCCCAAATTTGAACTCCAAATTGAGTTATTCTAGTTGGTAAAAATCCATGAGCCCTATATCTATAATTGTTATCTTGGCGTACGATTTTAACTCCCTACAGAATATTTTCCAGAAATTCAAAAACTAAAGCTTTAATAACATATTCTGAATAAACATTTTCTGACCTCTGCTTACTAATTAGCTTATATCTACCTCAAATGGACTTCAAATTGAATGATTCCAGTGCCTAAAAATCCATGACACATTTATCTTTAATTCTTATGTTAATAATTTATTTTAATTCCTTACAGATACTTCTCAGAAATTAAAATACCGAAGCTATCCTAACATATTTTTCCCTGATGACCCATTTTCTGACCTTTGTCTACTAATCGGCTCATATCTCCCTCATATGGACTCCAAATTGAATGATTCCAGTGGCTAAAATCCATGACATACATATCTTTAATTCTTATGTTAACCATTTATTTTAATTCCCTACCAATAATTCCCAGAAATTAAATTACCGAAGCTATCCTAACATATTCTTCCCTGATGATTCATTTTCTGACCTTTGACTACTAATCAGACCATAGCTACCTCATATGGACTCCAAATGGAATGATTCCAGTGGCTTAAAATCCATGACACATTTATCTTTAATTCTTATGTTAACCATTTATTTTAATTCCTTATAGATTGTTCCCAGAAATTAAAATACCGAAGCTTAAAATTCTGCCACCCATAGCCATAACCATGCAGAACTATCTACACCAACCTAAGTATTCAAACATACATCACATGCAAGATCAATATGTAACATGATATAGCAACATCATGACCAATCATAAAAGTTCTAAGATCAAAATCTCATACAAATATTATAAGTTTCAAAAGTTTTCTTCAAAAAGAAATATTGTTAAACTTACTTGGAGCACTTAGTCTTCTAGACTTCTCCTTCCTCTTTCTTCCTTTCTTCCTCTCCTTTCCTCACTCTACCTTGCTTCTATTTTTTTTTCTCTCCCTCACTTGGACGAAATTCTAATGTTGTAAGGGTGGGTTTTCTTATATAGACCACCAAATAATTCACCTTTCATGATCATGGGTCTACCTTATCACAATTAGGATACACTTTGTTGAATTTTTGGAAAACAAACAACTTATGTTCTTGTCTTCCTCTTCCTTAGTCAAGATATGCATAGGAAAAGGAGATTTGTATTTTGAAAATTATGATAATATGTTCTTAAGATGTGGGACAAGGTCCCTTTGATTTAGGGATTCATTTCCATTTTCTTTTGTCTTAAACAAGTATGATAGGTTTGCCTTTTTAGGTGGCAAATTTCTAGCCCTTGAATCTTCATTATTTGGTTGATATTATTTGTGTGGGCTATGAATGTTTTGTCCTAATACCATGTATTATCATACCACTTGCTAAAATTATGAGTGTAGGATATAGATGTTTTTGTCCTAAAGCCTTGTATTATCATGCCACTTGCTTAAGTGATGAATGTAGAATCACACCACTTGCTAAATTTTTTGTCTTAATGCCATGTAACCTAATCTTTATTCTTATTATTATATCATCATCTAATTTATTTTATTTTAGTTTTCCTCTTGGATTTGGGCTTATTCCTACCCATTATGGGCTTGTCCTACCCATTTTCCTTGCTTTGGATAAAATTCTTCCTTTCTTGGTGGGCTTGGTCACATTTTCATAATTTTTGGGCTATTTGTGAAATTACTATATCCTAGTCCAAGTCTATGTTTAATTTCTTGTTTAGGTTATCCAATGGGCTTGCTAGAAACTTATGTGAAGTGGAAAAAACTCTATATAAAGTGTCCATAGGTAAAAGCCCAATGTATGGGTAAAGATTTTAAACTTAGTAACTATTTTTCTTGAATTAGGAAAAATTACCCTAATTCAATGTTCTTTGAAATTTTAAGACCTTTACTTGTTTCTAAAAATTTATCTTCCTTATCCAAGAATTTTGCATCTCTTTAGTATGTTATTTCTAATTTCTTTCCTATTAGATTTTCCTTCTTTATTTGTTCTCTTAATATTAGAAACATTTTCTATGCATATACCTAAGGTGAAGAATTTCTAAGGATTATATTTCCTTAGATATCTAAAATATTGTCTAATAAATTTTATTTCCTTAATTAAATTTTTTATGTACCTTTATCAATAAAAGAAACGAAATTAAGGATGTTACAGCGCACCAGTTGGTAAACCTAACACTCACTAAATTTATTGATTTTTCTTTGTGATTAAGGATTATTTTACTTGAGGATAAGAAAAAGGTTGAGTGTGGAAGGTTTTTGATGTGTTCATAATTGAGCATGATTTTAATACCTTTAAACTTACTTTTTATTTGATTTAAGTAAAATATGATTAGGAATTGAATTATTTTTGTGTTTTGTGTTGTAGGAACAAAGGAAGAAGAAAATAGGAGAAAAAGATAAGAAATTTATGAAAAAATGCTCAATTGCAACGATTCCACACCTTTTGGTACTAATTAAACCATATCTACCACATATGAACTCCAATAAAAGTTATTCAAGTGGCTAGACAAATTTAATGCAATAATATACAACTTTATTGTTGAGAAATTTGTCAAATTCAAGAGATTTCAGATGTTACAGAGCTTGAAAATCAAAATTACAGTGCAATAGGATGAATCCTGACCTTTGGTCACTAATTTTGGTATATCTCCCTAATATTAGCTCTAATTAAGCTGATTCTAGCGGATATGGAATACTAATAGAGATGCAACTTTCATGTTGACCATTTTTCCAAATTATGAAGAAATAACAGCACCGTGGCATCCAATTGAGTGTTGCGGCTCTCCCCTTCTGCTGTAGGAAAAAAAGTATGATTTTAAGCCCTTTTTTATTCCAATTAAAGCCCAAAAGCCTGGGAACCAACCTTGAAGCAATCCTACTTTAGTTAGGAATTTTTAAACCTATAAATAAGAGGGAAAACAAGCATGAAAAAATCATTCAATCATCCAACGATCAAAGTATCAAATTCTCAATCATCTTCTTCAATTCTTCTCTAGATTTTCTAATGGCCCTACGTGGCTTATTTACTTTTTGTTGTGGAGGAAGATTGAAACCTCAAGGAATCTTCATGCATTGTAAGATTTGGATTAGATTTTATTAGTTCAATATTAATTAAATATTGATTATTCACTTCCTCTTCTCTTTTCAATAATTATTCATATAATTGCTAGGAGGCCTACTAGTATATTATTTATCCTAATATATTGCTGCATTATGTTTTGAACAAAGTTTTCATTATTGTGATTCAATAGGGAGATAGGATCAATGATTTTGGATTATAAATTATTGAAGCTATGATGAATAATTAACTAAATTAAATATAGCCTATGTGTCTATATTTGTTTAGCTCTATCAGTTTCTCCAATTCTTCATGCAATTAATAGGTTATACTTTACCGATGTGCTAAAGGATTTCTTGTTAATTAGGGTTAATTGAGGCGATTGTCATCGATTACTAAACTTAAGGAGGAATAGGGATAGAATCCCAATGATGAATATTCAAATTAAGATTGATTATGTTGGCAATGATCAATGCGATTTCTTGATGGTGGATATCAACCAAAACCAGCGCCTTTATTATTAATCACTCTCTTTTTAATTACTTTCATTCTCTTTTACTTTGTTTTATTTTCATTAATCAAACCCCATTATTAGAATCGCAAAAGGTAATACCAATCTCTATGGGATCAACCCTTACTTCCACGACTACAAGTTAGTTGAGAGGTAAGGTATTATATTTGGTGTACCCTCGACAATACGCACCACTACTCCATCACCACTCTCAACAATCTCCTCATGTCACTTACTAAAACTTCCATCATCAACATTAGATCTACCATTCCTGACACACCTTCGAAAGTATTTTTGTCATTGTTGTGTGACATGATTTTCCTACAAAATCAATATTAGACTAAAAAATATCTCACAACACTAGCTCATGTGTTTCACTCAAGATTAAAGGCACTAAAACTCATGTTTATGCTTTTACTCTCTTATAAGCTCACACTCTCTTGCATATTTCCTCTCGTAGTCCCCTATTTCAGTTCTTTATTGAAGTTAAACTAAATTAAACAAAAAAATCTCTTGTAACAATCCAAACTCAACTAATAGAATGAAAAGAGTAAAGAAAAAAAATAGACTTTTAAGAAGCAAAGGGAACGCAGCAATAGAACTTTAGAAAAAAAATGAAGACAAGATAAGCAATTGAATAAGAAAATCATAGCAAGAAAGCAACTAGAATAGAAAGAAATCAAAGACTAGAGGAAAGAAAACAACTGCGACAAGAAAATAATCATAGTAAGAAAAGCAAATGAGATAAAAGATCAAAGCAATAAAAAAAACAATTGATGCAATTAGAATTATTGGTTCTTTTTTTTTTTATAGACCAAATTGTAGAAACTAAGTGGAAAACATGAATTTCAACAATTATGAATTCTAAATATTCTTTTTGAATTTCTATTTTTACATTTTTTTTGGAATTCTGCACTTTTCTTTCTTTCTTTTCTAAATTTTTTTCTTTTTTTATGTTTTCAATTTTTTTTTTAGATCTGAATTTAGAATAGAAAAAACACAAGAAAACCAAAAGACGATAAGATGAATGAAGAACACAAGAAATCACAAGATAGCAAGATTAAATAATAACAAATAAACAAGCAAATAAACTTGACTTAGAACTTAGGCTCTGGTATGAACCTTACTAAGAGTAGTGAGACCTAGAATCAATATGGGATCCAATTTAAAAGATCGTGTTCTAATTCAGATTTATAACAAAAAATAAAAAAAATACCTTGACTCGATATCTATAAAGAGATAAGAACCAAATGTATAAGAAAATACTTGCAGACAACAAACTCAAGAAATGAAAAAAAGATTGTGAGTGATAAGTCTTGCTTGAATGCCACAAAAAAATCTTGATAAGTTCATAAAAATTTCTTTGAAAAACCAAAGTGAAAACACTCTTAATATTATCAATAATAATTTAAATTGTTCAAGAACATACATGCCTATTTATAGGCCAATTACCCAGACAAAGAGGGAAAACTAAATAAAAAAAATCCTACATAGCAAGGAAAATTGAAAATAGGAAAGTCTTCTAGTCAGACAATGAAACCATAAAAGAAGAAACTTTCCTAGTTAAACAAACTAAAAATAAAAATAAATAAATAAATAAATACAAAAAACATAGCCTAAATCGGGCCATTAAATAACTCCTTGATTTTGGGCCTATATTCAATCTATAACTATTAGTCTTCTTATTTTTTGGGGTCATATTTAGATTTGCTGGTCTTAGTCCATATTCTTAATGTCATGGCAGGTCTTGGCCCATATTTTAATAACATGGACTAATCTTGACTCTTCTTTAGTAGTGTTGCACTTTTCCCCTTAATGAGCCTCTATATTTAAACCATTAAGTGCTTCTTTGAACCTTTTAACATATGCTCTTGTGATAGGTCTAATTGGGACTTGAAGGAAGTTTGTATTTCATTTCAATTTATTATCCATGCTCACATCACATAACATCTCTGAAGGCAGGATATAGCTATCAAAAATGCGTTAAACAAACTTGCCAGTGCTTACTACAGCCGCTCCTTTCCAACTAGACCTTTTTCACTTATTTTAGGCTATTTGACCTAGCCCATAAGCACAGACATGATTATTGCTCGTTAGAATCATGCAAAACAAGCATCCTCATGCTTGCCATGGCTTCTCTTCTCCATTAAGACCAATTTTTTTTTTCTGTTTTGGGGCATTTATCCTGACCTTAGAGCATGGCCATCAACATCACTCATCAAAATAATGTGAAAGGGACGTCCTAGTCCTTGTCATGACTTTTCCTCTATCTGATATGCTTTTGTTATCATTTCATGCCTTTCACCCAACCCAAAAGCATAAAAATAGCCATAAGGAGGTTTCCAATAGAAGGATCTGGCATAAACTCTCCAGAATCTTGTGAAACAAACATTGCTGATGTGAGCATGGCTAACAAATGGAAATGGAACGTAAAGAAAGCTATAAGGAGGTTTCCACTCCATCGAGATGCTTTTTACAAATCCAGGGCATTTAACTTGACCCTAAAGAGCAAACATGACCATAAGGTCTACGATGACGAGATCGAACTACTAGGTTGCCAGAATAGAGTATAATGGATGTCATAGTGATCCCCATTGATTTTCCTCTTCGTCAAGACTCTTTCTTCCTATTTTGTGTCATTTATCCCAACCAAAATGCACTGACATAACCATAACATCTTTGAAGGGAGGATCTAGTTGTTATTTCATCAAAATTGTGTCAATGGACTTGCTAGTGATCACAACTGCCTCTCTTTTCCATTGAGATTCTTTTCACCCATTTAAGGGAATTTGACCCGACCCATAAGCATGAGCATGACTATTTCTCATTAGAATCATGCAAAATAAACATCTTTGTGCTCACCACGATTTCTCCTCTCTATCAAGACCTTTTGTTTTTTTTTTACCATTTTGGGGCATTTGACTAAATTTAAGAGTGCGTCCTTCACGGCAACTCGTTGGAATTTTAGGAAAGGGACGTCCTAGTGCTTACCCTAGATTTTCTTCTCTCTGAGATGTTTATATTATTATTTCAAGGCCCTTGACCGACCTAAAAGCGCAAAAGTGCTCGTAAGGAGGTATATGATAAGATCTAACCACAAGTCCCCAAAACCATGCAAAATGGACATCATAGTGCTCGCCACAACTTTTCCTTCTCATCGAAATCCTCTCTTACCATTTCAAGCATTTAAATCACACTAAAAGAATTACCATGACTGTAAGATCTCTAACAATAGGATATAGAAGTTAGTGTTCTAATGTAGCCTAAAACAGACATGCTAGTGCTCACCTCAAATTTTACTCTCCATTGAGACCGTTTGTTCTCATTTCAGTTTATTTGTCCTGACTTGAAATTATAAACATGGCCGTAACATCTTTTAAAGTGGGACTCAGTAGCCAACACACCATAATTACACAAAATGGATATCCCAATTGTCCCCATTACTTTTCTTCTCCACTTGTACTTTTTTCTCTCATTTTAGGGTGTTTAAAACATCTCGAAAGGCATGAATATCTCTTCAAAATCAAGTGAAACAAATGTCTTAATTCTTGCAATGGCTTTTCCTCTCAATCGAGACCTTTTTTTTATAGTTTATGGTGTTTAACTTGACCCCAAAGTGCAAACATCACTATAAGTTCTATGACAACAAGATTCAGTTGCCAGCTCATTAGAATTGAGTAAAATGGATGTCCTAGTTGTCCTCGCTAATTTTCCTCTCTATCATGACCCTTTTTCCTATTCCATGTCGTTTTACTGGACCAAAAGACATGACCGTAACGCCTCTAAAGGCGGGATCCAATTGTCGACTCATTAGAATTTTGTGAAATAGACTTACAAGTGCTTGCTATGGCCTCTCTTAATCTTTAAGGACATTTTCATCTATTTTAAGGCATTTGACCCAACCTGTAAGAACAGGCATGACCATTGCTCTAATGAATCATGCAAAACAAGTTTCCTTGTGCTTGCTGTGACTTCTCTTCTCCATTGAGAGTTTTTTTTACAATTAGGGGACTTTGACTTGACCTGAGAGCACAACTAGCACCGTTACTTATTAGAGTTATGTGAAAGCTACATTGTAGTGCGTGAAAGGTACATTAGAGGCATTTGACTTGACCTAAAAGTACGAACATGGCCCTAAGGAGGTCTCAGATAGAAGGATCTAGCCATAACTTTTCAAAATAACTTGAAACGGACATTATAGTGTTTGCTATGGCTTCCTTCTCCATAGAGACCCTTTCTCAACATTTCAAGGTGTTTGGTTCACACCAAAAGCACGACCATGAGTGTATGATCTTTGATGATAGGATCTAAAAGAAGGCACGCCGAAATAGCCTAAAATAGACATTCTAGTTCTTGCCCCAGGTTCTACTCTTCATTGATTAAATTTGTTCCCATTTTGGGTTGTTTGACCTGACTTGGCTTTTATTCTCCATCGGGACACTTCTTTTGCAGTTTCAGGGCGTTTAACACAACTCTAAAGCACAAACAAGACCATATGGTCTACGATTATGAGATCCAGCAACTAGCTCTCCTTAATCGAGAGAAATAGATGTCCTATTTCTTCCCACTAATTTTTCTCTCCCTCAAGACCCTTTCTTCCTATTTCATGTCATTTGTCTTTGCTAGAAAGACCTTGACTTGACTCAAAAGTGTGACAATGACTGTAAAAATATCTCTAATGGAAAGATTAAGCCAAGAATCTCTAGAATCATATGAATTAGATATCGTAGTGGTCGCCTTAGCTTTTCCTCCCTATTGATACCTTTTTCTCACTATTTTTGGAAGTTTGACCCTTACTGAAAGCACGGGCATGACTGTAAGATCTCCAAAGATGGGATCTAGAAGTAGGTGCACCGAAATAGCTTGAAACAGACAAGTTAGTCCTCGTCCTCGGTTTTTCTCTCCATTGAGACCATTTGTTCACAATTTGAGGTGTTTGACCTAACCCAAAAGTATAAACATGGCTGTAATATCTTCGAAGGCAGAATTCGGTAGAAGGCACTGTAATTACACAAAACAGATGTCCTAGTTATCCCTACAACTTTACTTTTCCACAAGGACCCTTTTCTCTCTGTTTAGGGTGTTTGACATAGCCTAAAGGGCATGACCACGATCGTAGCTCATCAAAACCACATGAAAAATATCATAGTGCTCGCCATGGCTTTTTGTGTCCATCAGGACACTTTTTTTGTAGTTTCAGAGCATTTGACTTGACCCTAAAGCGCAAACATGTTTGTAAGGTCTACGACGATGAGATCCAACTACTTGCTCATTAGAATCAAGCAAAACAAATGTCCTAGTGCTCCCATAGATTTTCCTATCTGTCAAAACTCTTTCTTCCTATTTCATGTCGTTTGAACCGACATAAAAGCATAGACATAACCGTAACATCTCCAAAGACAGGATTCAACTGTCAACTCATCGAATGTGCATCAAGTAGACTTGGTAGTGCTCGCTATGGCCACTCCTTTTTATCGAGACCTATTTCAACTATGTTATGACCCAACTCGTAAGCACGAGTATGATTGTTGCTTGCCAAAATATGCAAAACGAGCATCCTTGTGCTTGTTAATACTTTTCTCCATTGAGACCCTTTTTTTTAATTGTTTTGAGACGTTTAACTTAACCCAAGAGCATGACCATCACCATTACTCATCGGAATTACATAAAAGGGACATCATAGTGTTTGCCATGACTTTTCCTCTCTCTTATATGATTTTTATCATTTTAGTGCCCTTGACCTAATACAAAAGCATGAACATGGCCATTAGGTGGTCTTTTATAAAAGGATCTAACCACAAGTCACTAGAATAATGCAAAATGGACATCGTAGTGCTTACCACGGCTTCCCCTCCCTATTAGGGCATTTAACCCATACCGAAAGTGTAACATCCCTAATTTCATTTCTTTTGTTAATAAATGTACATAAATATTTAGTTAAGGAAGTAAAATTTATTAAAAAATTAAGGAAATATAATCCTTAGAAATTCTTCAACTTATGTGTATGCATAGAAAATGTTTCTAACATTAAAGGAATAAGAAAAGAGAGAAAAACCTAATAGGAAAAAAATTTGAAATAACATACTAAAGAGAGGCAAAATTCTTGGTTAAAGAAGATAAATTTTTGGGAAGTAAGTCAAAATCTTAAAATTTTAAAAAGATTAGATTAGAGTAATTTTTCCTAATTCAAGAGGTAGAGTTCCTAAGTTTAATATCTCCACCCATACATTGAGCTTTCACCTATGGACACTTTATATAGAGTTTTTCCACTTCACATGAGTTTCTAGCAAGCCAATAGGATAGCCGAAGAAAGAAATAAAACATAGACTTAGACTAGGATATAGAAATTGAACTGATAGCCCACAAACCATGAAAATGTAACCAAAACCTCCATGAAAGGTAGAATTTCAGCCAAAGCAAAGAAAATGGGTAAAAATGAGCCCAAATCCAAGAGGAAAAAATAAGAATCATGTGAAAAAATAGTAGTATAATAATAATCAAGATTAGGTCACATGGCATTAAGAAAAAACATCTATATCCTACATTCCTAATTTCAACAAGTAGGTAATAATACCTGGCATTAGGACAAAACATCTATATCCTACATTCATAATTTCAACAAGTAGGTAATAATACATGGAATTATGACAAAACATTCTTATCCTACACAAATAATTTTAACAAGCAATGGAGACTCCAGGGCTGAAAATTTTCCACCTAGAAAGGAAAACCTATCATACTTGATTAAGATAAAAGAAAAAAAAAGAATCCCTAAATCAAAGGGACCTTGTCCCTTGTCTTAAGAACATTTTATCATAATTTTCAAAATACAAATCTCCTTTTGCTAAGCATATCTTGATTAAGGGAGAGGAAGACAAGAACATGAGTTGTCATAATGCCAGTGTAGAATATGTTAGGTAAGCTTTTGTTTTTGAATTTTTGGAAAAAATATATAGGGAACTAAAATAAATAGTTAACACAAAAAAAATGTATATATGTCTCAATGATTTTTAGAAACTAGAAGCATTCAATTTGGAATCCATATTAGGAAGATATGGTCAGATTAGTAAGCTGTGGTCAGAAACTATCTAACCAGGGAAGAATCTGTTAAGTATCCCTCTACTTTTTAATTTTTGGGAAACATCTACAGAGAATTAAAGGAAATTGTTAACATAATAAATATAGATATATGTATCATGGATCCATAGGCTCTAAAATCACTTTATTTGGAGTTCATATAAGGGAGATATAGTTGATTAATGAGTAGATGTTAGAATCAGTCTAGAATCCAGGGTGGTAAATGTAAGCATTTTTGTTTTTATTTTCTAGGAATAATTCAATAGGAAGATGAAGAAATGATAAACTTAAAAGTTGTATATAAGTGTCTTATCTTTTTGTATGCTTTTGAATCACCTTAATTGAAGTTCTTATGAGGGAGATATAGTCAAATTAATAAGTAGAGCTCTTAACCTACCTGAGAAGAAATAACATTGAATTTTGAGGGAGTAATAACACCATGATTGTTTAATATTTTAGTAAAATGTTCAACATAAGAGTTTTATAGGATTGTCTTATCTTTTAATTAACACCAATATCACCTTAATCAGAATTAAACTGAGGGTGTTATGCTCTATTTAGTGAGAGAGGGAATAATATTCAAAAAAGAAGAATCTTATAAATGAAAGTAATAAATGACTAGTATATGCCATAGCCATTACCATTTCATGAACTCCTTTCCATCTTAAGTGTGTAATTTTGACATGAAAATATTTTATCAAGTTATATTTGAAAATGATTATGTTCATGGCAAGATTGTATTTTACCATTGTTTTTTGTAATGATTATGCTTTGATGATAAATTATGGCATGTAAGTATAATGAACTTACTTCTTATTAAAATCATTTTTTTCGCTATTAACGTGAAAAGAAAAGAGACGAGCACAGTCATATGGCAGTCCGTGTGGTGCACTAGTAAGGGATGCCCTGTTCATGGCTATGATTATGTTAATGAGAAAAGAAAGAGAAAGTGTGACATGTCGGACGGAGAAAGAAAAGCCCGTACTAGAGAGTAGAAAGTACTCACCCTGACCGGGATAGTTTAATATGAAAATAAGTTGATAGTCATCATATGATATTCTGAAAAATAGTTATTCATTCCATACATGTCATTACTGTATAATTTTTATGTGCATAGATAAAGTGAATTCATGTGACCTAAGATATTTGCTATAGTTTATTTAGATGTACATGACATGATGATCTATATTGATGATAATTATAATTTATTGTTGAACCTACTGGGATTTAATTCTCACTATATTTTTATATCATGTTCAGAGGACTAGATAAGCATATATTTTTTATGATCGGCTTTTAGTGTACATTGGGTCGTGTTGGCTAAGATCTCGGTGAAGGTGCAACCACTTGCATCTGTATCCCCAGAACTGGTCAATATGGATGAATAAGATATAGACATATATGTGTTTGATTTGTGTATGGATGCTGTTAATTAATTATGTGTAAACCTTAATTATGCTTGGTTAAATTAATTGAATGTTATTATGAGTTAAATAAAGGTAATGACTTCATGGGATTTAAAATATATATATATATATATATGTAAAAAAATGGAGTTGTTATATAATTAGTATTAGAGCATATCAATCCTAGATGGCCAGTGGGGGATGGTTATCTGAATCGATCTTATAGTGTCTTGAGTATGTTGTGGTTATACTCTGTAAGGGATCAGTGATTTCATATATGTAAGAAATTACTAGTGTTTCCTATCTATATGCCGAGGTTGTGTTATGATTGTTGTTAAATATTTTTGAAACTAACTATTGGGCTTGATCACCTCAATAGCAGCATAGCTTTGTTTTTGTCACAATAGGAAATGGCACGACCAAGGAGGAATCTGGCAAGCAATGCAGAGAAAACTCTGCACAACCTTGCCATGACAATTCGAGACCAAGTCATGACCATTAACCAAATTCTACACTACCTCAAAAACAATTTTTAGGTTGACACTTCTCGGCAACGGCGCCAAAAACTTCTTGGGTTGTAATTCATACAAAGATGAATATAATGTCAGAACGCAAGTGCACGTGTCGTGACCAAGTAATAAAGTGATGAGTGAGTATCGTCCCACGAGGAGTGAACTAAAACTGCTTAGAGACTTTTTGCTGTATGAATGTTGTAGCAACGTTAAGAGGTTTCACAAGATTGGAATAAAAGTGCAATGACTGACTGTAACTATAACTAAAATAAAGAGTAATAGGAAATAAAAGGGGAAACTAAATTGGGAGAACTAGGGTTGCTCAGGGTTGCCATGGACTATAGCACTCATTTATGCTCTAGGCTTTGCTGCAGCAATTGTTCTGAGTGCCAGATTCAGTCCTGAATAGAGTCTTCCCAGACTACCATTCCTTACAATTCCAAGGTTTAGACACGCATTCCTACTTCAGTCCTCACCTCCAAATTGTGCATGAAGTTCATTATGGGACTAATGCGGTACCCGTATATCCCTACATAAGGTAACCCCTTACATTCAACTTTCTCCCAGCCTCCATTACCCTTCCAAGTGAATGTTGGCCTTAGTTTTCTTCCTCCAAACTTCCGTTATTAAGGAAAGAAAAACTAACAGGAAACACAATTGAATGGTGAACAACAACTACAATGAAATGAATTAATAATAAAAATGTGCTTCAGTTCATTACAACCCTTGTGCAACCCTAGCTGGAAACTAGCCAAGCCTCATGGGTACACTGGTTACAAAATTCCCAAAAACACTAGTATGCATCCTAAGTGATTTAAATAAAATTACAAAGTGCAGTTCTTTCTTTTTGATAAAACAGTAGTATAACAATAGGGGACAATCCATTTCTGCAAAACTATTCACTTAATGTTGCATCTCCCGGTGTCAACACATCCTCGGCTATGGTGTTTCCTCCTCCAAGTTCTCTCCTGCTTTCTCTTGTCCCCCCTCTCGGGCTCCTCGCAATAGCTTCTTTATGGCCTTTTATAGGCAGCCCTTGTGGTCCCTGTAAAGTGCCCTGAGTTGCTGACATTCCTTCTGCTATGCAGCCGGCGCCCTTGTTGTGTAGCTTTTTCCTCTCCACTTTCAGTAGTGGAGGCAGTTCTATACTAGCAGCCTGCAGTGTCCCTGTTGCTGTCCCCTGCTCAATGGTGGCTGCTCTTGCTGCGCAGCTCTGCCACCTGCACCATATCAAATAGAATCAGTGTATTGCAGGAAAGAGAGAGCAGCTCACCCACTATCACCCCGGGGTTCTGCTATTGTTGCCACATATGCTTACTGAAATGCTGCAGCAATGAGGTAGCTGATGTTATATCTAGAAGAGTCATCCCATTTAATTAAATCAGGGGGTAAGAGTGCTTAAAACACCAGAAAAATTCAGTAAACATACACAGACAGCACATAGAAACTATAATGAAATGCAGTTGTCAAATCCCTCCAAATGCAGACACTTTTTTTTGTGTGAATAGAAATACACATCTAAGTCAGATAATTTCTACAGGTAGCGACCAGTAACACTGTAGTTTCATCTAATTCAATCGGGCACAAATATCAGCACTCAGACAAACAGAACATAAATAAACAAGTCTAACCTAACATTTGCTCCAGTAAATACTATAGCATAAAATCAATGCTTTAGCAGATATCACAGCAATGAACAAAACATAAAAAGTGCCACAACAACATTATATTATTCCTAGCAGACATTATATCACACCCCCAAACTTAAATTGAGCAGTGTCCTCACTGCTGATGCAATGGCCATAAAACAAAAGACACCCAAAAACAGAAGTAGAAGCAAAGGAATTCCAAATACAACAGAGAAGGAAGAAGAGTTGAGGGAACTTCCTGAGGGTACTAGCAGGTATGCTGCAGCACCCTAGGGGCATTGACCCCTGGAAGATCTTGATGAACTTCTAAGCCCACTCCTCCGCTGTGTTGATTGCTCTAGGGCCTTTCTTTTGCTCATCATTGCTGCCCGTTTTGCAATGGGCTCATTGTCATCGGAGGACTCAGTTCCCTCTAGTGTCTGGTGGGGTTCCGGATGGGGCTCCTTGCTGGAGGAGGATCCTTTGGAATCCTTGTGCTGCTCTGTCTGTGGTTCAGGTGCTGGGGCTGACTCCTCGAAAGTGGTATGGAGCAAGTCAGTTGGAAACTCTAGGAATGGGAAGAATTGCTTAAAGTTCTGCTCCAAGGTGGTGTGGAGGACGAAGTCCCTCTTCTGTTCATAACGCCAAAAGGTCTGCTGATGCTGCAGCAGTTGTGCTTGATGTTTGAGGATTGTAGCTTGTTGCTGTAGAATATGCTGAAGGTTCTTGTCAGCTGGCTGAGTGGCAGAGGAAGAAGCATATGGTCCAGCAGCTTGTGGAGGGTCTCGAGAGGCAGCTGGTGGGTGTGGGGCTACTTTCTCCAGGACAATCCGAGTAATGGTGGTAGTAGTAATGAGGTTGGTGTCCTTCAAGACTTCTTCATCAATGGAGACTAGTACTCCACGATTCTTGCATAGTATGGTGATGAGGGAGGGAAAAAGTAGGCTTCCCTTTTTTCGGCTGGCGCATGCTTGGATTTGGCCACTGATGATGCGGCCAACGTTGAGTGGTCTGCCGAGTATGAGTGCGTCCACCATTGCTACTCTGTCTCGGCTCACCGTCTGCCCATAGGTGGAAGGTAACAGATGGGTCTTGAGAAAATGATACCAGACTTTCACTGCCAGCACCAGGGAGATCCGATTGATAGTGGTGGAGCCCTGAGGAGATTTATCCCAGGTGGTGCCAGGAAGGCACACCCAGGTGAGCATTGCATCCTAGTCTTCGTCCCGCAAACCATGTAGATAGTCCTCATACTTGTCCTCTTCGTCTGGTAGATTGTAGGCCTTGTTGATTGAAGCTTGGTCAACACGTACCTTCATCTCTCGAACTGTCACCCACTTGTCAGTTTCTGGTGAGAAGTTCGCATAGAATTCCCGAACCAGAGGAATGAGGGCCGTTTGCGGGTGGCTTGTGAAATTTTCCCAACCCCTCTGCTTGACTACTATGCCAACGTACATTGGCATCCCCAAATCTCCAGAGGAGGTGAAGGTGAACCCTTTCTCAGCATAGAAGTTTCGGGGTACAATCTCTTCATCGTGCTTCTGCCGATTTTCCTCAGAGGTGAATTTCTTCACCTTGCTTGCTTTTTTGGCCACCGTCTTGATTCTGGGCATGATTGGTTCGAGGGTTTAGAGGTAGGGGTTTTCGGAATGAAGGAGGTGAGGAGGTTGTAGGGCTTTGAGAACTCGGGAGAGGTGAAGTGGGAAGGGGAATTGTAGAGGTGAAAAACGTGGGTGTCTTAACTCGAGGGTGAAGTGGGTTGGAAGTTGTAGAGGTTAAAGACCGTGGGTGTCTTATGGCCTTTTGCTAGTTTTCCCGCCCACTTTTAATTTATTTTTTTTTACGATTGGGAAACTCCTTCACCTAGGACTGAACACAATTGCTGTAGCAACTATTGCAGCAATACTGCCTTGCCTATGCTTTTGCTGCAGCAGAGGTGGCTTGCCCAAAAATCTTGCTGCAGCAGAGCCAAGCCTACCTCACCCAGTTTGTGCTGCAGTAAAGTGAGAACCTTCCTGCAGCCTACTATGTTTCCCTACCTGTGTAGCAAACAAAAATGTCATTAAATTCGCAAATCAAACAATATAAAAACTACTAACTTTACCAACAACAGATTTAAACATGGGTTGCCTCCCATAAGCACTTGTTTTACAGTCTTCAGCCTGACTTCCTTCCTGTTCATTCCTCTTGCAGTTGAATGGAGGTGTGATGTCTATCCACATCACCTCCTAGATAGTGCTTGACCCTTTGTCCATTAACCTTGAATGTCCTCCCCTCCTTTTCTTTTTCCAATTCAATTGTCCCAAAGGGGAAGATCTTGCTTATGCGGAAAGGACCAGACCAACGTGATTTCAACTTCCCAGGAAACAAGGTCAGCCTAGAGTTGTACAGTAGTACTCTCTGTCCCACTTCGAAGTTCCTGGGTTGTATCTTCTTGTTATGCCATTACTTTGATTTCTCCTTGTATAGTTTGGCATTCTCATAGGCCTGACCACGAAATTCATCCAGGTCGTTTAGCTGCAGCATCCTCTTCTCACCTGCAGCTTCCAAGTTCAAGTTTAGCTTCTTCACTGCCCAGTATGCTCGATGTTCCAACTCTACTGGTAGATGACAAGCCTTCCCGAATACCAATCTGTATGGTGACATGCCTAGAGGTGTCTTATAGGCTATCCTATTAGCCCATAGTGCATCATCCAACTTGGAGGACCAATCCTTCCTCGTGGGGCCTACTATTTTTTCCAAGATTCTCTTGATCTCTCTGTTGGAGACTTCAGCTTGCCCACTCATTTGAGGGTGATAGGGGGTTGCCACCTTGTGCCTTAGTCCATATTTCGCAAGTAGTGCCTTAAACTGCCGATTGTAGAAATGGGTCCCTCCATCGCTGATGATGTCTCTAGGGGTTCCAAACCTTGTAAAGATGTTTCTCTTCAGAAATTTGGTCACGACTCTGGCTTCATTAGTCTGGGATGCATTGGCTTCCACCCACTTTTAGACATAGTCTACAGCTACAAGGATGTATTGATTGCCGAAACTCAAGGGAAATGGTCCCATGAAATCTATTCCTCAGACATCAAATAATTCCACCTCTAAGATGTTATTCAGTGGCATTTCATGTCTGCGAGATATGTTTCCTGTCCTCTGACACCGGTCACATTGCTTTGCAAAGGAGTGAGAGTCCTTGAATAGGGAGGGCCAATAGAACCCTACCTACAACACCTTATTTGCAGTTATAACTCCTCCAAAATGACCTCCATAAGGGGAAGCATAGCATTGCTGTAGGATTTGCTCCATCTATTCGCTGGGTATTCATCTCCTAATCATCTTATCAGCATATTGCTTGTAAAGGTATGGTTCATCCCAGTAGTATGAGTTTACCTCATGCAGAAATTTTTTCTTCTGCTGCCACGTCAAGTTTGGTGGGAGCATTCCACTCACAAGGTAATTTACATAATTAGCATACCATGGCACATCATCTTGAGTCAGGAGATAGAGTTGCTCGTCTGGAAATCTTTCGTTGATGTCATCTGCTTCGGAGCTGTGCCCTTCCAACCTAGATAGATGGTCTGCCACTTGATTTTCAGTTCCTTTCCTGTCTCTGATCTCTAGATCGAATTCTTAAAGCAAAAGCACCCACCGAATGAGCCTAGGATTGGAATCCTTTTTCCTAACCAAGTGTTTGATGGCAGAGTGGTCTGTGTGCACTATCACCTTTCCTCCTACCAGATATGCTCTAAATTTCTCAAAGGAAAACACTACTGCAAGCAATTCCTTCTCTGTCACAGTGTAGTTCAGCTGGGCACCTTGCAGCATTTTGCTAGCATAGTAAATAGAATAAAACAGCTTGTTTCTGCGCTACCCGAGGACAGCCCCCAATGCTATTTCACTAGCATCACACATCAGCTCAAATAGGGATGTCCAGTCTGGTGCCACGATAACTGGGGCTGTACTCAATTTCTGTTTGAGATCGCAGAATGCTATCATGCAACTTTCATCAAAACAAAAAGTTTTGTCCTTTTCTAGCAAACTACATAAAGGTTTGGCAACCTTAGAGAAGTCCTTAATGAACCTCCTATAAAATCCTGCATGTCCCAGGAAGCTTCGAATGCCCTTGACCGAGGTGGGAGGAGGTAGTTTCTCAATAATTTCCACCTTGGCCTTGTTAACCTCAAGTCCTCTCTGAGAAACCTTATGCCCCAGCACAATCCCTTCTTTGACCATAAACTGACACTTCTCCCAGTTTAGCACCAAGTTTGTTTCCTCACACCTTTGCAAGACTTTAGCAAGGTTTCCTAAGCATAGGTTAAAGGAGTCCCCAAAGACTGAGAAATCATCCATGAAGATTTCCACAAACTGCTTAGCCATTTCTGTGAATATTGCCATCATGCATCGCTGGAATGTTGCTGGAGCATTGCACAGCCCAAATGGCATCCTTTGAAATGCAAAGGTACTATAAGGACATGTGAATGTGGTCTTATGCTGATCTACTGGTGCTATAGCAATCTGGTTGTACCCTGAGTACCCATCCAGGAAACAATAGTATTCCCTTCCAGCAAGTTTATCTAACATTTGATCAGTGAATGGCAGAGGGAAGTGGTCCTTCCTAGTGCTCTTGTTTAGCTTCCTATAGTCCATGCAAATCCTCCAGCCGGTCACAACCTTGGTGGGGATGAGCTCATTGCTATCAGTTTCCACCACAGTCATACCCCCTTTCTTAGGGACACACTGGACCGGACTCACCCAAGAACTATCTGATATTGGGTAGATAATTCCAGCATCTAGCCACTTGATAATTTCCTTTTTAACCACCTCCTTCATTATTGGGTTAAGCCTTCGCTGGGGTTCTGTGGACGCTTTTTCATTGCTTTCCAAGAGGATCTTATGCATGCAAAATGAAGGGTTGATTCACTTAATGTCAGGAAGTGTCCAGCCAATGGCCCTTCTGAATTTCTTCAGTGTCAGGACCAATTTCTCCTCTTGTTCCTCTGTCAAAAGTGCTGAGATAACCACAGGAAGAGTGGTTGTTTCTCCTAAATATGCATACTTAAGGTGTGCTGGTAGAGGCTTCATCTCCAAGACTGGTGGCTCCTCCACTGATGCTTTCAGCAACCTTGAATCTGGTGGGGTCACATATAATGGCTCCTTTATTGGCTCCTGCTTCCTAAAGCCTTGCCTGACATCAATCCAGGCCCATTCCTTCTTATCTTCTCCTTCGGAATCTGAGTAGTCTGTTCATGCTACTGCTGGTGGCTCCTTGCAGCATTTTTCCAATTCTTCTGATGCTAATGTATCTATCATAGACACCATTGCACATTCCTCTTCTTCACTGGCAAACTTCATGGTCTGGAGCACATTGAATGTAACTTGCTCATCCTGGACTCTCATGGTTAATTCACCTTTCTGAACATCAATTAGTGTTCGGCCAGTTGCTAGGAGTGGTCTGCCCAATATAATTGGTACCTCTGCATCAACTTCATAGTCCAGAATTATGAAGTCTACTGGGAAGATGAACTTGTCCACCTTAACCAGGACATCCTCGATCTTTCTTTCTGGGTGTGCTATGGATCTATCTGCTAGTTACAGTGAGACTGTGGTAGGCCGAGCTTCTCCAATTCCTAGCTTTTTAAATATGGTCATTGGCATGAGGTTGATGCTTGCTCCCAAATCACAAAGTGCCTTGCCAAAATACTGATTCCCGATTGAACAAGGTATGGTGAAACTGCCTGGATCCTTAAGTTTGGGTGGCAACTTATTTTGTAGCACAGCACTGTATTCTCTTGTGAGAGCAACAGTCTCAAACTCACCAAATCTCCTCTTCTTGGTCAGGATGTCCTTCATGAATTTCACATAATTCGGCATCTGCTCCACTGCGTCCACCAGAGGAATGTTGATGTGCAGCTGTTTCAGGACATCTAGGAACCTTCTAAATTACAGGTCATTCTGCTGCTTCTGAAATCTCTGAGGGAAGGGGGGAGGTAACTTAGCTTGCTGCATGCCTTGCTGTGGCAAAGTTGCCAAATTCTACTGTGGCATAGCTGCAGCATTTCCTCCAGAGGTGGTTGCTTCCTCGCTTACCTCCTCTTCTTGCTTCTTTTTGTCTTTTTTCTTCTCCAAAGGTACAGTGGAGTCTGTCTGGTCTTGCCCTCTTGCTTTTGGTGCTTCCACCATCTTCCCACTCCTCAGGGCTATAGCCTTGCAATGCTTTTTCCCTTCTCTCCTGGGGACTTCAATATTACAAGAAGTGTCATTGGGGGTCTTCTTTTTAATTCATTGGCAAGCTGCCCCACTTGAGTTTCCAGATTCTGCAATGAGGCTGCTTGACTCTGGATTAGAGCATCATTCCTTGCCATATATTCCTTCAGTAGGGATTCCAGTGAAGTGGGGGCTTCCTGAGGCTGTTGTCTTTATTGTTGGAAGCCTGGTGGGCCCTGTGGTCTTTGCGGGGCAGAGTTGCTCCCTTGTCCTGTACTGTAGTTACTCCAGGAGAAATTGGGGTGTTGCCTCCATCCTGGGTTATATGTGTTGGAGTAGGGATTGTTATTGCGATTCATATTACCCACGAAACACACTGATTTTGGGTTTGAGGGACAAGCTTCAAATAGATGAGGTCCATTACATAGTACACAAGATGGTCTATTTTCCTGGACTGCATTGGCTGCTTGAGGGCAGGCAATTTGTTGGCTCTTCAAGACATTAACTAGTGAAGCTAGCTGGGCTGTGAGAGAAGTCACTTCACTCACTTTGTGCATGCCTGCTGCTTTCTTTCCAGTTGAAACTCTGTCCATTGGCCATTGATAGTTGTTACTAGCCATCCTTTCAAGTAGCTCATGTGCTTTATTATATGTCTTGGACAAGAGTGCCCCATTAGCTGCTGCATCCACTATGGTACGGGTTTGGGCATTGAGGCCATTGTAAAAGGTCTCCATCTGAATGTAGTAAGGAATTTCATGATGGGGGCATCTCTGTAATAACTCTTTATACCTCTCCCAAGTCTCATACAAAGATTCACCTTCTAATTACTGGAAAGAGGTGATGTCATTTCTCAATATGTTATTCTTAGTGGGCGGGAAGTATTTCAGCAGAAATTTTTCTGCCAAGTCACTCCAGTTAGCGATAGAGTCAGGTGGCAGAGAGTTCAACCATGCTCTTACTCGGTCTCTTAATGAATAAGGGAACAACTTTAGCCTGAGCACTTCTTCTGTTATCCCATTCATTTTGAAAGCATCCGTGACTTCCATGAACACTCTTAAGTGAAGGTGAGGGTCCTCTGTCAGCATTCCACTGAATTGCCTTGCAGTTTGCAGCATCTGGAACATTACTGGTTTGAGCTCAAAATGTAGAGCCTCGATCTCTGGTCTCACAATGCTCGGGTTCAACCCATTCAGGTTTGGTTGAACATAAGCATTTAAGACCCTATCTCTATCATCCATGTTGTCTGCTCCATTCTGATTAGCCATCTCTGCCTGCTGCTGGTGTGTTAATTGTCCTCTTCTTCTTCTCAAAAGCATTCTTTCTATCTCAGGATCTAAAGGCAGAAGTTCTCTGTCAGCTCGGCTCATGCACTGTGTTACTTGCTCAACAAGATACCAGAGTAAAAAGATATACAACAAAACAATACTTCACACAGTTGGGTATCTAAAAACAATTTTTAAGTTGACACTCCCCGACAACGGCACCAAAAACTTGTTAGGTTGTAATTCATACAAAGATGAATACAATGTCAGAACACAAGTGCACGTGTCGTGACCAAGTAATAAAGTGATGAGTGAGTATCGTCCCACGAGGAGTGAACTAAAACAGCTTAGAGACTTTTTACTGTATGAATGCTGTAGTAACGTTAAGATGTTTCACAAGATTGGAATAGAAGTGGAATGACTGACTGTAACTATAACTAAAATAAAGAGTAATAAGAAATAAAAGGGGAAACTAAATTGGGAGAACTAGGGTTGCTCAGGGTTGCCATGGACTATAGCATTCATTTATGCTCTAGGCTTTGCTGCAGTAATTGTTTTGGGTGCCAGATTCAGTCCTGGATGGAGTCTTCCCAGACTGCCATTCTTTACAATTCCAAGGTTCAGACATGCATTCCTGCTTCAGTCCTCACCTTCAAATTGTGCATGAAGTTCATTATGGGACTAATGGGGTACCCGTATATCCCTACATGAGGTAACCCCTTACATTCAACTTTCTCCCAGCCTCCATTACCCTTCCAGGTGAATGTTGGCCTTAGTTTTCTTCCTCCAAACTTCCGTTATTAAGGAAAGAAAAACTAACAGGAAACACAATTGAATGGTGAACAACAACTGCAACGAAACGAATTAATAATAAAAATGTGCTTCAGTTCATTACAACCCTTGTGCAACCCTAGCTGGAAACTAGCCAAGCCTCATGGGTACACTGGTTACAAAAATCCCAAAAACACTAGTATGCATCCTAAGTGATTTAAATAAAATTACAAAGTGCAGTTCTTTCTTTTTGATAAAACAGTAGTATAATAATAGGGGACAATCCCTTTCTGCAAAACTATTCCCTTAATGCTGCACCTCCCGGTGTCAACACATCCTTATTTATGGTGTTTCCTCCTCCAAGTTCTCCCCTGCTTTATCTTGTCCACCCTTTCGGGCTCCTCGCAATAGCTGCTTTATGGCCTTTTATAGGCAGCCCTTGTGCTCCCAGTAAAGTGCCCTGGGTTGTTGACATTCCTTCTGCTCTGCAGCCAGCGCCCTTGTTGTGCAGCTTTTTCCTCTCCACTTTCAGTAGTGGAGGCAGTTCTGTACCCGCAGCCTGCAGTATCCCTACTGCTGTCCCCTGCTCAATGGTGGCTGCTCCTGTTGTGCAGCTCTGCCACCTGTACCATATCAAATAGAATCAGTGTATTGCAGGAAAGGGAGAGCAGCTCACCCACTATCACCTGGGGTTCTGCTATTGTTGCCACATATGCTTACTGAAATGCTGCAGCAATGAGGTAGCTGATGTTATATTTAGAAGAGTCATCCCATTTAATTAAATCAGGGGGTAAGAGTGCTTAAAACACCAGAAAAATTTAGTAAACATACACGGACAGCACATAGAAACTATAATGAAATGCAGTTATCAACAACCAAGGAGGAATCTGGCAAGCAATGGAGAGGAAACTCTGCACAACCTTGCCACGACAATTCGAGACCAAGTCACGACCATTAACCAAATTCTACACTACCTCAAGAATACTAATAATCAGAATAATGAGAATGGTGCTAATAACCGGATGGTAGGGAATGATAATGGCATATCCAAGTTCTTAAGGACTAGACCACCTTTTTTTCAAGGCAATTTGGACCTGATTGTATCTAAAAGGTGGATAAGGGAATTATAGAAAATCTTTGAAGTGATGGGTTGTACTGAGTAGTAGTAAGTTATCTTCGCTGCATATATGCTGAAAGATGAAGCAGAATGCTGGTGACGTGGAGCTAGATAACTTTTAGCTCATCAGGGAAGGCATATCACCTAGCAGGTGTTCAAAGACACCTTTTTGGAAAAGTACTTCCCAAGTATTGTGCGAGCGGAGAAGGAGATCGAATTTCTCCAACTCAGATAGGGCAGCATAACTGTAGATCAGTAAATTGCGAGGTTCAAGGAGTTGTCTAAGTTCTCCTCTTAGCTGTGATTTAACCCCCATGAAGCATGGGAGGCTTTTAATTGCAAAGCAGGATTGAATCTAGTGATAAAGAATGTTGTTGTAGCTATGGAGATAAATGAGTTTGTACCTCTGATAAATAAAAGTAGACTCTTGGAAAAGAGCTTGAGGGCAGTGAAGGATGAGAAATAAAGATGGAACTTTTGGAAAGGACGAACGGGCCAAAAAACTCTTGTAGAAATGTTAAAGGAAAAGGACAAGGTATTGGCAAGAGGCCAATAACTACAAGTCTCGACCCTTCCAATAGAACTTTTCCACAGTCAAGTGTACTAAGTGCGGACATATGCATGGTAACCGTCCATGCTACATAGGATTAGATGTTTGCTTTAATTGCAGACAGAAGGGTCATTTTATAAAGAACTGCCTACAGAATGTGGGGAAACAGCCAAAACAAAGGTCTCAGGTTAAAGGAAGGGTTTTCACCCTAAGCGGTCAAGAGGTAGTTCAATCCTTCGAAATGATTCAAGTGCTGAAAGAGAAAAAGTTGTATGCCAAATTGGAGAAGTATGGATTTTGGCTGTAAGAGGTAAAATTTCTCGAACATGTCATTTCCAATAAAGGGGTAGCCATAGACCCCAGCAAGATGGAAGCAGTGATTAAGTGGGAAAGACCAAAGATGGAAGTCAGAAGTTTCTTGAGTTTGGCAGGATACTATAGGAGGTTTATACAAAACTTTTCTTTTATAACCTTACCATTGACTAAATTGACTCTGAAGGGAAGTCCTTTCAAATGTACTGATCAATGTGAAGCTAGTTTCTAGGAGCTTAAGAAAAGATTGGCCACTCCTCCTGTTTTAATTATCTGAGACCCTACAAGACATTTTGAAGTGTATAGTGATGCTTCAACGAAAGGGTTAGGTTGTGTGCTAATGCAAAACAAGAAAGTAGTTGCTTACGCCTTTAGGCAACTAAGACCCCATGAAGGAAATTATCCAACCCATGATCTTGAATTAGCAGTGGTGGTGTTTGCCTTAAAGATTTGGCAACACTATTTGTACGGGGCAACATTTGAAGTATACTGTGATCATAAAAGTCTTAAGTACCTTTTTTATCAGGAAGAGTTAAATATAAGGCAACAAAGATGGGTATAATTTTTCAGTGACTACAAGTTTGAGATAAACTATCATTTAGGAAAGACGAATATTGTAGCTGATGCTTTAAGTCGAAAATATCTACACATGGGTCAGATGATGGTGTATGAGATGCAAATGCAGATGCTAGCGGAGTTTTGAATTTGAAACTAGTCACTACTCTTACCCTAAAGAAGCTAATCATTAATGGGTTAAGTACAGAGTGTGATCTTAGATCCAAGATTAAAGGGACTCAAGCTCACGACCAATACTTATAGGATCACACAGAACAAGATGTTTTTTCTGTCTCGGAAGATGGAGTAATCATATATTGAGGAAGGGATTGTGTCCCTCAAGAACAAGAGTTAAAGACTAAGATCTTGCATGAAGCACATCAGAGTAAGTACAAAGTCCATCTTAGATCCATTAAAATGTATTAAGACTTAAAGAAGATGTACTAGTGCCCAGGGATGAAAAGGGACATTGTTGAGTTTATGGCAAAATATTTAATTTGTTAGAAGGCGAAGGTAGAGCATTAAAAGCTAGCAGGATTTCTACAACCTCTTGAGATCCCTAAATGGAAATGGGACAGTATTTCAATGGACTTTGTGGTGGGCTTACCTAAAACTTCAGTTGGATATGACTCTATCTGGGTAATAGTTGACAGATTAACCAAATATGCTCACTTTCTGCCCATAAAAATTAACTTTTCACTAGAAAAATTGGCCTAGTTGTACATCCAAGAAATAGTTAGACTACATAGAATTTCCTTAGATATCGTTTCTGATAGAGATTCGATTTCACATTAAAGATTTGAAAGGTGTTGCAGGAAACTTTTGGAACCCAATTAAGGTTCAGTACTACCTACCCTCCTTAGACTAACGGACAAACAGAACGAACTATTCAAACCCTAGAAGATATGTTGAGGGCCTGTGTGATAGAGCAAGGTAAAGGATGGGATAAGTACCTACCTTTAGTGGAGTTTTCTTATAATAATAGCTATCACTCTAGTATTAAGATGGCCCCTTACGAAGCTTTATACTGTAGAAAGTGCCAATCTCCACTATGTTGGTTTGACGTAGGAGAAAAGAACTTGTTGGGTCATGATATAATTCAAAAAACCACTGAAAAAATAAGGATTATACGAGACAAAATACTTACAGCTCAGAGTCAGAAAAAGAGTTATTATGATAAGAGACATAGACCTCTGGAGTTTGAGAAAGGAGACCATGTATTTTTGAAACTTTCCCCGACTACTGGAGTGGGAAAGTCTCTCAAGACCAGAAAGCTAAGTCCACGATTTTTTGGACCCTACCAAATTCTGAAGAAAGTGGGGACATCAGCATATCAAGTTGCCTTCCCACCTAATTTGTCCAACTTACATAATTTTTTTCATGTATCACATCTCCAGAAGTATCTTCAACATTCATCACATGTAATACGGAATGAACCAATCCAAATAACGGAGAACATGACATACTAGCTAGTACTGGCATTCGTATTGGATATTGACGTGAAGCAATTAAGGAATAAGACCATTCCCCTAGTTAAGGTGTTGTGGGAATGTTTGACTTTGGAAGAATCAACTTAGGAGCTGGAAGAAGTAATGAGGAAGAAATATCCACAATTGTTCTTATTAGGTAATTTCTAAAATTTTGAGGACAAAATTTCTTTTAGGGGGGAGAAATGTAACATCTCTAATTTCGTTTCTTTTGTTAATAAAGGTACATAAATATTTAGTGAAGGAAATAAAATTTATTAGACAATTAAAGAAATATAATCCATAGAAATTCTTCACCTTATGTGTATGCATAGAAAATGTTTCTAACATTAAGGGAATAAGAAAAGAGAGAAAACCTAATAGGAAAAAAAGTTGAAATAACATCCTAAAGAGAGGCAAAATTCTTGGTTAAGAAAGATAAATTTTTGGGAAGTGAGTCAAGGTCTTAAAATTTCAAGAAAATTAGATTACGATAATTTTTCCTAATTCAAGAGATAGAGTTCCTAAGTTTAGAATCTCCACCCATACATTGGGCTTTCATCAATGGACACTTTATATAGAGTTTTTCCACTTCACATGAGTTTCTAGCAAGCCAATGGGATAGCCCAAGAAAGAAATAAAACATAGACTTGGACTACGATATAGAAATTGGACCAATAGCACACAACCCATGAAAATGTAACCAAACTCTCTATGAAAGGTAGAATATCAGCTAAAGCAAAGAAAATGGGTAGGAATGAGCCCAAATCCAAGAGGAAAAAATAAGAATCATGTGAGGAAATAGTAGTATAATAATAATCAAGATTAGGTTACATGGCATTAGGACAAAACATCTATATCCTACATTCATAATTTCAACAAGTAGGTAATAATACATGGTATTAGGACAAAAAATTTATATCCTACAATCATAATTTAACAAGTAGGTAATAATACATGGCATTATGACAAAACGTCCTTATCCTACATAAATAATTTTAGCCAAGCAAGAGAGACTGAAGGGCTAAAATTTTTCCAACTAGAAAGGCAAACCTATCATACTTGATTAAGACAAAAGAAAAAGAAAATGAATCCCTAATTCAAAGGGACCTTGTCCCTTGTCTTAAGAAAATTTTATCATAATTTTCAAAATACAAATCTCCTTTTGCTATTCAAATCTTGACTAAGGGAGAGGAAGACAAGAACATGAGTTGTCTTTCCCCAAAAAACAACCAAGTGCATCCTAATTGTAATAAGGTAGACCCATGATTATGAAAGGTGAATCACTTGATTGTTTATTTAAGCAAAATCTACCCTTATAACATTATAATTTTGTCCAAGTGAGGGAGAGGCAAAATATTAGCAAGGTAGAGTGAGGAAAAGAGAGAAAGAGAGGAGAAGAGAGGAAGGAAGAGGAAGGAGAAGTATAGAGGACTAAGTAATCAAGGTAAGTTAGCTTAATCTCTACTTGAATCCATCTTTTCTCTTTATCCTTAGGGTTTAAAACTCACCCTCCTTCAAGAGGAAACAAGAAAAAGAATTCACTACGTGAGTTAGGGAGATCTTTAGGTAGGTTTAACAATATCTCTTTTTAATGAAAAGCTTTGAAATTTGTAACATTTATATGGGATTTTAATCTTAGAACTTTGATGAAATTTTCAATATTTGCTACTTTGATGATTGTTCATGGATATTTCTATATCATGTTACATGTTATCTTGAATAGGATGGATGTTTTGAACATTTCAATTGATGTGGAAAGTTCTGCATAGGTACGGGTATAGGTGGCAAAATTTTAGAATTCTTATGCTGCTATTTTGTATATTTGAATTTGGTGAAAAACTGATGGAAGATGATTAGGAAACTAGATTTTGGAGTAACCAAAAAAGCTTTATTTTTGAAATTATGGGAAGAATTGGTTAGGAAATAAAAGAAACTGTTAATATGAAAAATGTAGATATATGTCTCACAGATTTTTAGTCACTGGAATTACTTAAATTGGAGTCTAGATGATGGTGATATTGTCCTATTAGTAAGTAGTAGCAGAAAATGGTTAACCGAGGAAAAATCTGTTAGGTAAGCTTCTATTTTTGAATTTCTGGGAAATATATATAGGAAACTAAAATAAATAGTTAACATGAAAAATATGTATATATGTCCCATAAATTTATATAAACTGGAATCATTCAAATTGGAATCCATATTAGCAAGATATGGTCAAATTAGTAAGCAGTGGTCAGAAACTAGTTAACTAAGGAAGAATCTGTTACCTATGCTTCTATATTTAAATTTATGGGCACAATATGTAGCGAATTAAAGGAAATGGTTAGCATATTAAATATAGATATATGTATCAGGGATCTATAGGCTCTAAAATCACTTAATTTGGAGTCCATATGAGGTAGATATAGCTTATTAATGTGTAGAGGTCAGAATCAGTCAAGAATCCAGAGTGGTAAATGTAAGCGTTTGTAGTTTCTATTTTATTGGAATAATTCATAAGGAAAATGAAGAAATGATAAACATAAAAGTTGTATATAATTGTCTTAATATTTTATAGGCTTTAGAATCACCTCAATTGGATTTTTTATGAGTGAGATATGGTCAAATTAGTAAGTTGAGGTCTTAATGTGATCTTAATTAAGCATGATATTAATACCTTTAAACTTACCTTTTGTTTGATTTAAGTAAAATATAATTAGGAATTAGTTTAGTTTTGTGTTTTGTGTTGTAGGAACAAAAGAAGAAGAAAAGAGAAGAAGAAGATAAGAAATTCATGGAAAAATGCTACATTGTAGGGATTCCAGACCTTTTAGCACTGTTTTGCGTATATCTCCATCTTATGAACTCCATTCAATGTAATTCAAGTGGCTGGGAAATGATAACACAATCATCTACAACTTTTATGTTGAACCCTTGGTCAAATTCGGGAGATTTCATAGCGTTATAGAGCTTGCAAATCAGAATCACAGTGCAGCAAGATGAATTATGACCTTTGGTCACTACTTTTGTCATATCTACTTCAATTCAGATCCCATTAAGGCGATTCCAGTGGCTATGGAAAGACGAGACACAGAGCTACAACTTTCTTGTTGAGAACTTTTGCAAATTCTGGAACGTTCTGGGCGCTGCGGCCCTCGCAGTAGAGCGTCGCGGCACCCTCTGTCGTACCAGTATGATGATTTTTACGATTTTAGGTCTTTTTCACTCCAATTGAAGCCCGATCGATTGGGATTTGACCTAAATACAATCCTACTTCGATTAGGAGGAGTTAATCTATAAAAAGGGAGCAAAACAAGCAGAGAAATCATCCAATCCTTCATCCAAGTTCTTCAATTCTTCTTTAGATTTTCTTATGGCCCTACGTGGCTAGTTCTTTTTAGTTGGTTGAGGTAGATTGAAACTTCAATGGATATTCATGCATTGTGAGATGTGGATTTGATTTTACTATTTCAATTTGAATTGAGTATTGATTATTCATCTGCTCTTCTTCTTAATGATTATTCATATGATTGCTAGGGAGGCCTACTAGTATATTGTGTGTCTTAATCTACCATTGAATTATGTTTTGAACAAAGTCTTCAGTTCTGTGATTCATGAGGCAAATAGGTTTGAGGATTTTGGATTATAAATCATTGAACCTATGATGAATAATTAACTAAATTAGATATAACCGATGTGTTTATATTTGTTTAGCTCTGTCAGTTTCTCTAGTTCTTCATGCGGTTAGTAAGCTATGCTTTACCGATGTGCTAAAGGATTGCTTGTTAATTAGAGTTTAATTAGTGCGATTGTCATTAATTTACTAGACTTAAGGAGGAACAGGGTTAGAAACCCAATGATAGATATTCAATTACAGATTGATTATGTTGTCAATGATCAATGTATTCCCTTGACGGTGGATATCAATCGAAACCAACGCCTCTCTTATTAATTACTCTCTTAATTATTTTCATTATTGTTTACTTTACTTAATTTGTGATTATGAATCCCCCCTTTTTTTCTAATCACAGAAGGTAATACTAGTCTTTGTGGGATCGACCCTTACTCCCACTACTATAGGTTAGTTTTGAGGTAAGGTATCAATTTGGGTGTACTTGCGACAGTGCGCACCAAATTTTGGCGCCATTGCCGGGGACTGCCTCATTACTTTTTGTGATTTTTTAATTTATGCCTGTAACTTGTTCTTCTAATTCTCAAGATTTACAGTTCAATCCAGATATTGGAAAATCTGTATACAGGCACAGAAGAGAAATTCAAGAAGACGTTGATCAGGATAAGGAGGAAGTGATCATAGCCAGACACCCCACTCTGAAGGAGCTTGCAGCTCCTGATTTGCATCAGCAACCCTTATGCATTACTTTTCCTAATCTTGATGACAATGTTAATTTTGATTTGAAATCTGGATTAATTCATCTCTTACCAAGTTTTCATGGTCTTGCAGGTGAAGACTCGCATAAACATCTGAAGGAGTTCCATGTGGTATGTACTAGTATGGAGCCCCTTGGAGTAACGGAGGAACAAATAAAACTCAGGGCTTTTCCTCTTTCCTTAAAAGATGTAGCCAAAGATTGGTTGTATTATTTGCCCTCTGGTACTATCACTACCTGGAATGAGATGAAGAGAATTTTTTAGAACATTATTTTCCTGCATCTAGAGCCGCTACTATTAGGAAAGAAATATGCGGCATTAGGCAATTGCATGGTGAAACGCTTTATGAATATTGGGAGAGGTTTAAGAAACTTTGTGCAAGCTGCCCACATCATCAGATTAGTGAGCAGCTACTAATCCAATATTTTTATGAAGGTCTTTTGCAGGGAGATAGGAGCATGATAGATGCAGCTAGTGGAAGAGTACTAGTAGATAAAACTCCTGAAGCAGCCAGAATCCTGATATCAAATATGGCTACCAATTCACAACAATTTGGCATTAGGCATGATCCTCCTATTAGGCATGCCCATGAGGTAAGTATCACTTCTTTACAGAATCAAATATTTGAACTTACTTCTCTTGTGTGCCAAATGGCTACAGGTACACTTCAGCAAGTTAAAGTCTGTGGAATATGTTCAGCGACAGGGCACCCTACTGATATGTGCCCTACACTTCAAGAGGATAGAATAAGCTAACGCTGCAGGAGGTTTTCCTAGCCAACCAAATAGGTATGATCCTTATTCTAATACATACAATTCTGGATGGAAGGATCATCCAAATTTCAGGTATGGGAATGCACAAAATAGGCCTGCAGGACAAAATTTCCAACAAAACCAATAGGTCTATTATCCTAGACAAAATGCATCCCAGGATCACCAGGTAAGTAATCCATTGGAAGACATTGTGAAAACTCTTGTACATAACACTCATCAATTTCAGTAAGAGACAAGAGCTAGCATTCAGAACCTGACAACTCAAGTAGGTCAGTTTGCAACCACAGTGAGTCGATTGGATGCTCAAAACTCAGGTAAGTTACCTTCACAAACTATGGTAAACCTAAGGGAAAATGTGAGTGCAATCATGCTACAAGGTGATGAAGAAGTTGAGACCCCAATGCAAGAGTTACATGCACCAATTGAGCAAGAGGTAGACAAGAATCATGCAACCAGGGTAGGTAAGCATCCAAAAGGTAAGTCTAAACCTTTCTCTGAATATAAATCTAAACCTCCCTTTCCTAAAGCTTTGAAGGAAAATAGGATGAATGAGAGAACTTCTGAACTATATGATACCTTTAGAAAGTGCGAGGTAAATCTTCCTCTTTTGGATGCAATCATTCAGGAACCTCACCATGCCAATTTCTTAAGGGAATTACACACCCAACAGGGGAAGCAGAAGTTGAAAGGAGCTGAGAAAGTTAAAGTAGGTGAGCATGTTTCTGTAATTATTCAGAGAAAACTCCCTACAAAATACAAGGACCCAGGTATGTTTTTATTCCCTGCTCTATAGGCTACAATACATTTGATAAGGCCATGCTAGATCTAGGAGCATCTATTAATGTCATACCATACCCTATCTATGCATCTTTAGCACTAGGACCTCTGAAAGAAATTAGTGTTATAATACAATTGGCTGACAAATCTAACACCCTCCCTGAGGGTGTAGTTGATGATGTTTTAGTACAAGTTGGTGATTTGATTTTTCCTGCTGATTTTTATGTACTTAACATGGAGAGTGGTGATCAAACAACTCCAATTTTGTTAGGGATACCATTCTTAAAAACATCCAAGGCCATAATAGATGTTTATAGTGGTACACTGACAATGGAATTTGAAGGAAAAATTATGAAATTCAGTAAATGCAGTGCCATGAAAGATCTCACTGCCTATGCTATTAATATGGTAAATTCTATAGCACAGGATGTTAAGCCTTTAGAGACAAAGGTTGAGAAATCAGCCTTGAGTGTTCACTTGCAGGAGAATAATGTAGAAGCTCCAAAAGTGCAGCAAACAGGTAAGGTTCCCTTTACCTCAGCACCAAATTCTAATGCAAATGCACCTTCTATTTTTGCTGGATCTTGGGTCAAATCTGTCACCTCTTCCCAATCACTTGAAATACTTAGAAGTAGGAGATGCATCACCTATTTTAGTTGCCAAGAATTTGGGTGTTAAAAAAGAAGAGGAATTGATTCATATTCTTCAGAAAAAAAGAAAAGAAATGCCATTATAAAAACAATTGCAAATCTTAAAGGCATAGACCCGACTGTAAAGTTGCATCAAGTTCTAGAAATCAAAGGGGTTAGACCCCATAAAGGTAAGAAATCTCTCCCTTGGTTAGGACCACTTGTTATTACTAATGTGGCTTCTAGTTATGCAGTTGAATTTCAAGGAATGAATCAGTCCCAAAAATTTAAAGTGAACATCAAAGAGTCTCCATGAACAGAGATAAGGAGCTAGGTTGAGCCAACAACATTAAACAAAGGCGCTTATTGGGAGGGAACCCAATATTAAAAAAAAGGTGAAAATTGGAGAAATTCAAGGTCTAATAATGCAACACGCTCATGCCACCCCAAACAAATTCAGGGAAGTTCACTTGACCTATATGTTTTCCTATATCCTTCCCTAATTCTTATCTTTCTTTTATATTGAGGACAATGTAAAGTTTTAGTGTGGGGGTGGAAGTATATTTTTTTGAATTATTGTGACCCTATTATGAGCATTAATTTTCTGATTTTTACTATCAATGCACTTTTATTGCGTTTAGCAAGTTGAGTGATTGTGTGAGTATTCAATTTATGTTTTAGGATGTTAGGCACAACCAATAGCCAATGATATGACTATCCAATTTTTGTTTTTTTAGCTCTTGAAAAATGTAGAAACTTCATGGTTGTATGCAATTTTATCCCTTTTGCAATTTATTACTTTTGACTTTAGAATCTTGAAATAGTTTGCACAATAAATTTGGGCATTCGATTTATCTTTTACTTGGAGAAGGGTTATATAATTCAAAAATATTTCATGATCTCAACAGGATTTTAGAACTTGTTTGAATGCTACTTGAGGTGAAATCCTAGGTTAATACTATTATTTAGGAGATGATTTAGGCATTATTTGATAGATTGAGCCTTTCAAGCCTAACCTAAGCAATGAAATATATCTAGTTCCTCTATTTTGAGCTTAATGAACTTTTCCTTCGAAAAACCACAAATGAGCCTAAAGCAAAAATTTGTATGAATATCCTTATTTTTCTTTACCCTATTCACTCACTCCATGATTATTTTGATGAATGCTTGTTTTGTAGAGTTTAAATTGACAAAAGGGTGGAAGGGTGGAGCAAGAAAAAAAAAAGAATTATGCAAAAAAAAAAGAATTATGCAAAGGAAATAAAAGAAAAATTCAAATGCTGTGAAAAAAATAATTTTGAGAACCAAGGAAAAGGATGGATTAAATTGAAATAAGAAAATGAGTGTGGGGGAGAAATCATCCCAATTTTAGGAAAGCTCAAGAGATCAGATTTAATCATATGGTGCTGGGTGATTGAGTCTAAATTTGTATACTTTATCTTTCCTTATACCCTGGCCACATTACAAGCTAAATAAAGTCCTATTGATCTTAGAGGTAGTTTTGGCCTACATTAGTGGAGAGTGGCATGAAAAATAAGCATATGGAAATCATAAACTAATTAGAGATCTACAATCAAAATTTTGGGATATATAAATTCATCCAGGTAAAAAGAAAATTTATTGACCCAAAAACACACACACACTAGGGATTCAGAAGGATAAAATACTAGATTTCATTTTTGTTAATCTTGTGCATGATTATGACCTTTCAAAATTTTCTAAAGTATATTTTTATGTTATGAGGCAAACATTTGGTAAGCCTAACACTCACTACATTATTGATTGTTGTTTTTTTGTCTTTAGGGATTATTTTGCTTAAGGACAAGCAAAAGGTTGAGTGTAGGGGTATTTGATGTGATCTTAATTAAGCATGATAAAATATAATTAGGAATTAGTTTAGTTTTTTGTTTTGTGTTGTAGGAACAAAGGAAGAAGAAAAGAGAAGAAAAAGATAAGAAATTCATGGAAAAATGCTACATTGTAGGGATTCCAGACCTTTCAGCACTGTTTTGTGCATATCTCCATCTTATGAACTCCATTCAAAGTAATTCAAGTGACTGTGAAACGATAACACAATCATCTACAACTTTTATGTTGAACACTTGGTCAAATTAGGGAGATTTCATAGTGTTACAGAGCTTGTAAATCAGAATCATAGTGCAGCAAGATGAATTATGACCTTTGGTCACTAATTTTGTCATATCTACTTCACTTCAGATCCAATTAAGGCGATTCTAGTGGCTATGGACAGAAGAGACATAGAATGACAACTTTTGCATTGAGCACTTTCACAAATTCTATAATTTTCTGGGCGCCGTGCTGCTGCGTCATTGTAGGTCCGTAGCGCCGCGGCGCCTGCCGTCGCACCAGAATGATCATTTTTGCGATTTTAGGTCTTTTTCACTCCAATTGAAGCCCGATGGATTGGGATTTGACCTAAATATAATCCTACTTCGATTAGGAGGAGTTAATCTATAAAAAGGGAGAAAAACAAGTAGAGAAATCATCCAATCCTTCATCCAAGTTCTTCAATTCTTCTTTAGATTTTCTTATGGCCCTACGTGGCTAGTTCTTTTTAGTTGGTTGAGGAAGATTGAAACCTCAAGGGATATTCATGCATTGTGAGATGTGGATTTGATTTTACTATTTCAATTTGAATTGAGTATTGATTATTCATCTGCTTTTCTTCTCAATGATTATTCATATGATTGCTAGGGAGGCCTACTAGTATATTGTGTGTCTTAAACTACCGCTGAATTATGTTTTGAACAAAGTATTCAATTCTGTGATTCATGAGGCAAATAGGTTTGAGGATTTTGGATTATAAATCATTGAACCTATGATGAATAATTAACTAAATTAGATATAACCGATGTGTTTATATTTGTTTAGCTCTGTCAGTTTCTCTAGTTCTTCATGCGGTTAGTAAGCTATGCTTTACCGATGTGCTAAAGGATTGCTTGTAAATTAGAGTTTAATTAGTGCGATTGTCATTAATTTACTAGACTTAAGGAGGAACAGGGTTAGAAACCAAATGATAGATATTCAATTACAGATTGTTTATGTTGCCAATGATCAATGTATTCCCTTGACGGTGTATATCAACCGAAACCAACGCCTTTCTCATTAATTACTCTCTTAATTATTTTCATTATTGTTTACTTTAATTAATTTGCAATTATCAATCCCCCTTTTTGTTTCTAATCACAGAAGGTAATACCAGTTGTTGTGGGATCGACCCTTACTCCCACTACTACAAGTTAGTTTTGAGGTAAGGTATCAATTTGGGTGTACCTGCGATAGTGCGCACCTAGTCTTAACCTACCTTAGAAGAAACAACATTGAATTTGAGGGAGTAATGACACCATGATTACTTAATATTTCACTAAACTATTCAACATAAGGGTTTTGGAGGATTGTCTTATCTTTCAAATGACACCAAGATCACCTCAATCATATTTAAAATGAGGTTGTTATGCTCTGTTTAGTGAGAGAGGGAATAATATTTAAAAAAGAAGATGAATCTCATAAATTAAAATAATAAATGACTAGTGTATGTCGTTGCCATTTCCATTTTATGAACTCCTTACCATCTTAAGTCTAGAATTTCGACATGGAAATATTTGATAAAATGATATTCGAAAATGATTATGTTCATGGCAAGATTGTATTTTACCATTGATTTTTGGTATTGATTATGCTTTAATGATAAATTATGGCATGTGAATATAATGAACATACTTGTGATTAAAATCATATTTTTGGCTATTAACGTTAAAAGATCAGAGATGAGCACGATCACATGGCGGTCTGTGTGGTGCACCAGTAGGGGACTTCCTACTCATGGCTATGATTTTGTTAATGAGAAAAGAAAGAGAAAGTGTGCCATGTCAGACGGAGCGAGAAAAGACTATATCGGAGAGTAGAAAGTACTCACCCTGACCAGGGTAGCTTAATATGAAAATAAGTTGATAGTCGTTATATGATATTCTAAAAATAGTTATTCATGCCATACATGTCATTTTTGCATATTTTCATGTGCATAGATAAAGTTCATTCATGTGACCTAAGATATTTACTATAGTTTATATAGATGAACATGACATAATGATCTATATTGATGATAATTATAATTTATTATTGAACCTACTAGGATTTAATTCTTACTATATTTCTATATCATGTTCAGAGGACTAGATATACATATATTCTCTATGACCGGCTTTTAGCGTACGTTGAGTCGTGTTGGCTAATATCCCGCTGAAGGTACAACCATCCGTACCCATATCCTCAAAATTAGTTAATATGGATGAATAAGATGTAGACATATATGTGTTTGATTTATTTACGGATGTTGTTAATTAATGATGTATATGTGAACCTAAAATTGTACCTGTATTAATGTTATACCGTAAACCTTAATTATGCTTGGTTAGTTTACTTGAATGTTATTATGAGTTAAATAGTTTGAAGTAAAGAGGTGATGATTTCATGGGATTTTAAAAATACATATATTTGTATATATTTAAAAAACATGGAGTTGTTATAGAAAGCATGACCATGACTGTAAGATCTTTAATAATTAGATCTAGAAGCTAGAGTATCGGAATAGCCTAAAACAGATAAGCTAGTGCTCGGCCTAGGTTCTACTCTTCATCAAGATTGTTTTTCCTATTTTTAGGGTGTTTATCCCATGGTTTTTCCTATAACAACTCCATTTATTTTATATATACATATATATATATACACACACACACATTTATATAGATATATATATTTATAAAATCTCATGAAGTCATTATCTCTTTACTTCTAACTATTTAACTCATAATAATATTCAATTAAATTAACCAAGCATAATGAAGGTTTATGGTATACCATACATATTGATACAATTATGGGTTCACATACACATCATTAATTAAAAACGTCCATATAAAAATAAAACACATATATGTCTACATCTTATTCATCCATATTGATCAGTTCTGGGTATACGGGTACAGGTGGTTTAACCTTCATCGGGATCTTAGCCAACTTGACCTAACGTATGCTAAAAGTCAGTCATAGAGAATATATGTATATTTAGTCCTCTGAACATGATATGAAAATATAGTGAGCATTAAATCCCAGTAGGTTTAACAATAAATCATAATCATCATCAATATATCACGTCAGGTTCATCTATATAAGCTACAGTAAATATCTTAGGTCACATGAATGCACTTTATCTATGCACATGAAAATATGTAAAAATGATATGTATAGCATGAATAAATATTTTTAGAATATCATATGATGGCTATAAACTTATATTCATATTAAGCTACCCCAGTGAGGGTGAGTACGATCTACTCTTCGGTATGAGCTTTTCTCGTGACATGGCACACTTTCTCTTTCTTCTCTCATTATCATAATCGTGAGTAGTGTGTCCCTTATTGGTGCACCACACGAACTGCCATGTGACTGTGCCTGTCTCATTTCTTTTCTTTTCTTTTCTTTTCACATTAATAGCCAAAAATATGATTTCAATAACAAATATGTTCATTATATTCACATGCCATAATTTATCATCAAAGCATAATCAATACCAAAAATCATTGGTAAAATGCAAGCAAGCCATGAGCATAATCATTTTCAAATATCATTTTATAAAATATTTCCATCTCAAAACTACACACTTAAGATGGTAAGGAGTTTATGTAATGGCAATGGCTATGGCATACACTAGTCATTTATTATTGTTATTTATAAGATCCTTCTTCTTTCTTAAATATTATTTTTATCTCTCACTAATTAGAGCATAAATCCCTCATTTTAACTCTGATTGAGGTGTTCTTGGTGTCCATCTAAAGCTAAGACAAACTTATAAAACTCTTATGTTGAACATTTTAGTGAAATTGTAAGGAATATTAGTTTTATTACTTCTTCAAATTCAATTTTATTTCTTCCTCAAATTCAATTTTATTTCTTCCCTGGTAGGTTTTGACCTGTACTTACTAATATGACCATATCTCTCTCATATGGATTCCAACTTGAATGATTCTAGTGGATAAAAATTTGTGAGACATATATATATATATATATATATATATATATATATATATATGACATATACTTACTAATTTGACCATTTCTCTCTCATATGGATTCCAACTTGAATGATTCTAGTGGATAAATATTTGTGAGAAATATATATATATAATGTTAACCATTTCTTTTAATTTTCTACAATGTTTCCCAAAAATTCACACACAAAGCTTACCTAACAAACTCTTCCCTAGTTAACTATTTTCTGACCACTGCTTATTAGGCTGACCATATCTCTCTCATATGGAATCCAAATTGAATGATTCTAGTGGCTAAAAACTCGTGAGATATATATCTATATTTTTTATGTTAAACATTTCTTTTAATTCCCTACATATATTTGCCAAAAATTTAAACACAGAAGATTACCTAATAGATTCTTCCCTGATTAACCATTTTCTGATCATTGCTTATTAATCAGACCATATTTTCCTCATTTGAACTCCAAATTTGGTGATTCTAAAGCATAAAACTCTGTGAGACATATATCTAAATTTTATATGTTAACCATTTCTTTTAATTCCTAACCGATTCTTCCCAAAAGTTCAAAAATAGAAGCTTCCCTAGTTACTCTGAAATCCAATTTTCTAACCAAACATTTCCTAAGTTTTTAGTTTATCCTTTTATTACGTCCTCTTTCATTTTCTTCCTAATTTAAATCTAATCATAAGATTACTCATTTCAACATTTTAATTAGATTCCTTACACTTAATTTAACATATTCCATCATCTACTTTACAAGAAAACAGAAATTAAATCATGTATTATTAACGGTGTTTCCTAACAGAAATGTCTTATGGTCTTCTTCGAAGTGTTTAAGGCTATCCTCATTTTATCAATCTAATCATATTCCATCAATTTTTCACCACATTGAAATATACATAACAACAAGATAAAAATCCTAAATTTTTTCCAACCATAGCCATACTTACGCAGAAATTTCCACACCAACCGAAGTATTCAAAACATTCATCATATGCAAGATCAACATGTAACAAGATATTGCAACATCCGTAGCCAATCATCAAAGTAGCAAATATTGTAAATTTCATCAAAATTCTAAGATCAAAATCCCATATAAATGTTATAAATTTCAAAGCTTTTCTTCCAAAAGAGATATTGTTAAACCTACCTAAAGATCTCCCAAGCTTACTAAGTGAATTCTTTTTCTTGTTTCCTCTTAAAGAAAGTGGTAAGATTCCTCACTTCCCTTAGCTTTTCTAGAAACTTAAATAAGAGAAGGAGGGTGGGTTTTAAACCCCAAGGATGAAGAGAAAAAATGGATTCAAGTGGAGATTAAGCTAACTTACCTTGAGTACCTAGTCCTCTAGACTTTTCCTTTTTCTTCCCTCCTCTCTTCTCCTCTTTTTCTTTCTTTTCCTTACTCTACCTTGCTTTTGTTTTTCCCTCTCCATCACTTGGACAAAATTCTAATGTTATAAAAGTGATTTTTTCTTAAATAAATTATCAAGTGGTACTTTTCTCATAATCATGGGTCTACCTTATCATAATTAGGATGCACTTGGTTGCTTTTTAAGGGAGGACAAATCATGTTCTTATCTTATTCTCCCTTAATCAAGATATGCATAGTAAAAAGAGGATTTGTTATTTGAAAATTATACTAAAATATTCTCAAGAAAAGAGGAAAGTTCCCTTTGATTTAGGGATTCATTTCTTTTTTCTTTTGTCTCACTTAAGTATGATAGGTTTGCCATTCTAAGTGGCAAATTTTTAGCCCTTGAATCTCCCTTGCTTGGCTGAAATTATTTGTGTAGAATAGGGATATTTTGTCATAATGCTATGTATTATTACCTACTATATCATCACATGGCTTGCTGAAATTATGAGTGTAGATTATAGATGTTTTGTCCTAATGGCATGTATTATTACCTACTATATCATCACATGGCTAACTAAAATTATGAGTATAAGATATAGATGTTTTGTCCTAATGCCATGTGATATAATCTTGATTATTATTACACTACTATTTCATCACATGATTCTTATTTTTCCCTCTTGGATTTAGGCTTATTCTTACACATGTCCTTTGCTTTGGCTGAAATTCTACTTCTCATGAAGGGCTTGGTCATATTTTCATGATTTTTGGGCTATCGGTCCAACTTCTATATCCTAGTCCAAGTGGAAAAACTCTGAAGTTTCTATAGGTTAAAGCCCAATGTATAGGTGGACATGTTAAACTTACGAATTCTAGCTCTTGAATTAGGAAAAATTAACCTAATCCCAATCTTCTTGAAATTTTACGATCTTTCCTTATTTCCAAAAATTTATCTTCATTACCCAAAAATTTTGTATATCTTTAGGTTGTTATTTCTAATTTTTCCTATTAGGTTTTCTCTCTTTACCTATTCCCTTAATGTTTGAAACATTTCTATTCATACACATAAGGTGAAGAATTTCTAAGGCTTATATTTTCTCAGATATCTAAAAAATGTTTAATAAGTTTTATATCCTTACTTAAATATTTATGTAAATTTATTAATAAAAGAAATAAAATTAGGGATATTACATTTCCTCTCTTTGAAATGCTTTATTATCATTTTAGGCCCTTTGACTCTACCCAAAAGTGTGAACATAGCCATATGAACGTTTCTGATAGATGGATCTGGCCAAGACTTGACAGAGTCATCCGAAATGGACATCGTAGTGTTTGCCACATCTTCCCATCCCCATAGAAACACTTTCTCGACATTTTAGGGTGTTTGGTCCGTACTGAAAGCATGGCCACAAGTATAAGATCTCTAATGATAGGATTTAGAAGCAATAACACCAAAATAGCCTAAAAGAAAATTTCTAGTATTCATCCTGAGTTCTACTCTTTATCGATTCCATTTCTTCCCATTTCGGGTTGTTTGATAGGACCTGGATTTTACTCTCCATCGCATCACTTCTTTTGCAGTTTTAGGGCATTTAACACGACCCTAAAGCGTGAACATGACCATAAGGTCTACAGCGATGAGATCTAACTATTAGCTCACCTTAATCGAGTGAAAAAGATGTCCTAGTTCTCTCCACTAATTTCCTCTTCATCGAGACTTTTTATTTATATTTTGTGTTGTTTTTGTTGAGTAGAAAGCATAGATATGACCATAACATCTCTGAAGGCGGGATCCACCTATTGGCTCATTAGAATTGTATCAAATGGACTTGCCAGTGCTCATCTCTACCTCTCCTATCCTATCGAGGCCTTTTTCAACTATTTTTAGGTAGTTAACCCAACTTGTAAGAATGGGCATGGTGCGTACTCTCACAGGTACACCAAATATAATAAATACCTTACCTAAAAACTAACCTATAGTAGTGGGAGTAAGGGTCGATCTTACAGAGACTGGTAGTACCTTTGGTGAATAAGAACGGAGAGAATGCTAAAAGTAAATTAATAAAGTAAAAAGAGAATTATTGCAAATAATAAAAGAGAGTGATTAAGAATTAAAGCATTGGTTTCGGTTGATATCCACCATCAAGTAATCACACAGATCATTGACAACATAATCAATCTTAAATTGAGTATTTACCATTGGGATTTAATCCCTATTCCTCCTTAAGTTTAGTAATTGATGACAAGCGCCTCAATTAACCCTAATTAACAAGTAATCCTTTAGCGCATCGGTAAAGCATAACTTATTAACTACATGAAGAATTAGAAAAACTGGTAAAGCTAAAAAAACATAAACATATTGGCTATATTTAACTTAGTCAATCATTCACTATAGGTTTTACAAATCATAATCCAAAATCATTAATCCTATTTGCCTCACGAATCATAATAATGAAAACTTTGTTCAAAATACGATTCAATAGTAGATTGAAACAATGAAATCACTAGTATGCACCCTATATATCAATTGAAACAATCATAGGAATAAGAATGGATGAATAATCAATACTCAATTGAAATTGATATAATAAATTCAAACCCACATCTCACAATGCATAAAAACCCATTGAGGTTTCAATCTTCCTCAACCAACAAAAGTAAACTAGCCATGCAGGGCCATTAGAAAACTTAGAGAAGAAGAAGAAGAAACTTGAGAAATTTCTCCTTGAATCCCTTTGATGGATTTGGATCCCCTTGATGCTTGATTTTCCTCTTATTTATAGGTTAGGAGAGTCCTAAATGAATTAGGATTGATTTTAGGGATGTTCATGGGCTCTTGGGCTTCATTTGGAGTCAAAATAACATGAATATTGCGTTTTTAAATTTCTGCAGCGGCTATGGGCGTCGCGGTGCTGATTTCCTAGCACTGCGGCGTTAAGATTTCTTCAGAATCTGGAAAGGTGGTCAACATAAAAGTTGTATCTTTGTCTATTATCTTTCTATAGCCGCTGGAATCACTTTAATCAGAGCTAACATGTGGGAGATATACCTAAATTAGTGACTAAAGATCAGGATTCATCTCCTGCACTGCAATTTTGATTTTCAAGCTCTATAACACTCTGGAATTGGACAAAGGGATCAACATAAAAGTTGTAGATACATGTCTTATAGTTTCATAGCCACTTGAATCACTTCAATTGGAGGTTATATGATGGAGATATGGTTTATTTAGTCCTGCAAGGTCAGGAATCGCTGCAATTCAGCATTTTTTCATGAATTTCTTATCTTTTTCTCTTCTTTTCTTCTTCCTTTGCTTCTACAACACAAAACATAAAACTCAATTAATTACTATTTATATTCTACTTAAATCAAACAAAAAGTAAGGTTAAAGGTGTAACATCCCTAATTTCGTTTCATGTATTCAAAGTAACATCCCTAATTTCATTTCTTTTATTGATAAAGGTACATAAATATTTAATTAAGAAAATAAAATTTATTAGACAATTTTTTAGATATATAAGGAAATATAATCCTTAGAAATTCTTCAACTTCCGTGTATGCATAGAAATGTTCTAACATTAATGGAATAGGTAAAGAGAGAAAACCTAAGAGGAAAAATTAGAAATAAATATACTAAAGAAAGGTGAAATTCTTGGGTAAGGAAGATAAATTTTTGTGAAGTAAGTAAATGTATTAAAATTTCAAGAAGATTGGATTAGGGTAATTTTTCCTAATTTAAGAGTTAAAGTTACTAAGTTTAGTATCCCCAACCATAAATTGGGCTTTCACCTATGGACACTTCATATAGATTTTTCCACTTCATATAAGTTTTTAGCAAGCCCATTGGATAACCTAAACAAGAAATAAAACATAGACTTGGACTAGGATATAGAAATTGGACCAATAGCCCAAAAAATTATCAAAATGTGTCTAAGCCCTCGAAGAAAGGTAGAATTTTATCCAAAGCAAAGGAAATGGATAGGAATAAGCCCAAATCTAAGAGGAAAAATAAAATAAAATAAATCATGTGATAATATAATAAAGATTAGGTTACATGGCTTTAAGACAAAAATTTAGCAAGTGGTATGATAATACAAGGCTTTAGGAAAAAGCATTTATATCCTACACTCATCATTTTAGCAAGTAGTATGATAATACAAGGCTTTAGGACAAAACATCTATATCCTACACTCATAATTTTAGCAAGTGGTATGATAATACATGACATTAGGATAATACATGACATTAGGACAAAACATTCCTATCCCACACAAATAATTTCAACCAAATAATGGAGATTCAAGGGCTAGAAAGTTTCTACCTAAAAAGGCAAACCTATCATAATTGATTAAGACAAAAGAAAAAAGAAATGAATCCCTAAATCAAAGGGACCTTGTCTCTTATCTTAAGAACATATTATCATAATTTTCAAAATACAAATCTCCTTTTCCTATGCATATCTTGACTAAGGAAGAGGAAGACAAGAACATGAGTTGTTTGTTTTCCAAAAATTCAACCAAGTGTATCCTAATTGTGATAAGGTAGACCTATGATCATGAAAGGTGAATTATTTGGTGGTGTATTTAAGCAAAACCCACCCCTATAACATTAGAATTTTTGTCCAAGTGAGGGAGAGGAAAAATAGAAGCAAGGTAGAGTGAGGAAAGGAGAGGAAGAAAGGAAGAAAGAGGAAGGAGAAGTCTAGAGGACTAAGTGCTCAAGGTAAGTTTAACAATATTTCTTTTTGAAGAAAAGATTTGAAACTTGTAATATTTATATGATATTCTGATCTTAGAACTTTGATGTTTGGTCATGGATATTGCTATATCATGTTACAAATTATGTATGTTTGAATACTTAGGCTGGTGTAGATAGTTTTGCATAGGTATGGCTATGGGTGACAAAATTTTAAGCTTCTATTTTTAAAATTCTTGGATGAATTGGTAAGGAACTAAAACAAATGGTTAACATAAAAAATGTAGATCTATGTCTCACGGATTTTTAGCCACTAAAATCACTCAATTTGGAGTCCATAGGAGGTAGATATGGTCCAATTAGTAAGTAATCGTCAGAAAATGGTTAATCAGGGAAGATTATGTTAGGATAACTTTTATGTTTTATTTTCTAGGAACCTTATGTAGGGAATTAAAATAAATGGTTAACATAAGAATTATAGATATATGTGTCACGAATTTTTAGACACTGGAAACACTCAATTTGGAGTCCATATGAGGTAGATATAGTCCAAGTAGTATGCAGTGGTCAGAAATTTGTTAATCAAGGAAGAATATTTTAGGATACCTTATGTATTTTAATTTCTAGGAACATTCTGTAGGGAATTAAAATAAATGATTAACATAAAAATTATTACTATATGTGTCACGGATATTTATCCATGGGAATCACTTAATTTAGAATTCTTATGAGGGAGATATGGACATATTAGTAGTTAAAGGTCAGAACCTACCCGAGAAAAAATAACCTGTACTTTGAGGGAGTAATATCACCTTGATTTCTTAATATTTCGCTAAACTGTTCAACATAATAGTTTTAGATAATTGCTTTATATTTAAATTAACACAAAGAGCACCTGCATTGGAGTTAAATTGAGGGAGTTATGCTTTGATTAGTAAGAGAAGGACAGATAGGATGAAAACTTACATTAAGAAAATAAAGAAATAAAATTAATATTTACAAAAGAAGAATCTTATAAATGAAAATAATAAATGACTAGTATATGCCATAGCCATTGCCATTGTATGAACTTCTTACCATCTAAAGTGTAAAATTTTGACGTGGAAACATTTTATAAAGTAATATTTGAAATGGTTATGTTCATGGCATGATTACCAATGATTTTTGGTAATGATTATATTTTGATGAACATACTTATTATTGAAAGCATATTTTTGACTATTATTGTAAAAAGAAAAGAAATGAGCACGGTCACATGGCAATCCGTGTGGTGCACCAGTAGGGGACGCCCTACCAATGGTTATGATCATGTTAATGAGAAAAGAAAAAGAAAGTGGACCATGTTGGATGGAGCAAGAAAAGCCCGTACCAGAGAGTAGAAAATACTCACCCTGACTGGGGTAGTTTAATATGAGAATAAATTGATAGTCATTATATGATATTTTGAAGATAGTTAATCTTGTCATACATGTCATTATTGTACAATTCTCATAGGCATAGATATAGTGCATTCATGTGACCAACGATATTTGCTGTAGTTTATACAGATGAACATGACGTAATGAGCTTTATTGATAATGAATTATTGTTGAACTTACTAGGATTTAATTCTCACTATATTTCCATGTCATGTTTAGAAGAATAATTATGCAAATTTTCTCTATGGCACTAGCTTTTAGCGTATGTTGGTTCGAGTTACTCTATTTTGAGCTAATCTCAGTAATATATATGGTGTCTATGATCGAGTTGACTAAGATCCCGATGAAGGTACAACCACCCGCACCCGTATCTCCAAAACTGGTCAATAGGGATGAATAAGATGTAATTATATATGTGTTAGACTTTTGTACATATGTTATTCATTAATGATATGTATGTAAACTCTGTATTGTATAAATTAAATAAGTGTTATTTTGAGTTAAGCTGTAAGGAGGTAAAAACTTCATGGTATTCTTTTAAAAAAAATTTACTTAAATGCAGTTGTTACAAAAGGTATTAAAATCATACTTAATTATCAACACATTAAATACCCTTACACTCAACCTTTTCTTGTACTCAAGCAAAATAATTCTTAATGACAAAAACAAAAGTCAATATATGTAGTGAGTGTTAGGCTAACTAATCTTTTGCCTCATAACTTAAAAATATGCTAAAGTAAAGTTTTTTGAAATATCATAACCATGTACAAGATTAACCTAACTGCAACCCATTATTTGATTCTCTTGAATCCTGAGTATATGTGTGTTTTTGGGTCAATAAATTTTCTTTTACCCAAATAAGTTTATATATCCCAAAATTTTAAGTGCAAATATCTAATTAGTTTAGGATTTCCATAGGCTTATTTTTCATGCCACTCTCCACTAATGTAGGCCAAAACTATCTCTAGGATCAATAGGGCTTTAATTAGCTTGTAATGTGGCCAGAGTATAATGTATGGTAAAGGATACAATTTTAGGCTTAATCACCCAGCACCACATGATAAAATCTGATCTCTAGAGCTTTTCTCAATTTTGGGGGAGGATCCCCCCCACACTCATTTTCTTGCTCCAATTGGATTTAATTCATCATTTTTCTTAGTTCTCTATTTATTTTCTTTCCCCCACAGCATATGCTTTTATTCTCTTTGGAATTTTTATTTTCTTTCCTTTGCTCCACCCTTCAACCCTTTTGTTAATAAAGATCTAAAAAATAAATATTTATAAAAATATAATCATGGAGTGAGTGAATAAGATAAAAAATAAGGATATTCATACAAAATTTGGCTTTTGGCTCTTTTGTGCTTTTTAGAAGGAAAAGTTCATTAAGCTCAAAATAGAGAAACTAAGGATATTTCTTTGCTTAGGTTAGGCTTGAAAGGCTCAATCTATCAAATAATGCCTAAATCATCTCCTAAATAATAGTATTAGCCTAGGATTTCGCCTCAAGTAGCATTCAAATAAGTTCTAGAATCATGTTGAGATCATGAAATATTTTTGAATTATATAAACCTTCTCTAAGTAATTGACAAATTAAATGCCCAAAGTTATTATGTAACAATGTTTCAGGATTCTAAAGTCAAAAATAATAAATCATAAAAAGGGTTAAAATTATACACAACCATGAATTTTTACATTTTTCAAGAGCTAAAGAAAATTTGGATAGTTATATCATTGTCTATTGGTTGTGCCTAACATCCCAAAACATAAATTGAAAAACTCACACAATAACTCGACTTGCTAAACACAATAAAAGTGCATTAATAGTGAAAATCAGAAAATTGATGCTTAAAAGAGAAGAGTATATGAATAATCAATACCCGGTTAAGATTGAACTAATAAAATATATTCCAAATCTCACAATGCATAACGATCCCTTGTGGGTTCAATCTTTCTCTACCAACTAAAAATAAATCAGCTATACAGGGCCATAAGAAAATCTAGACAAGAATTAAATTAGGTAATTAAGAGTTTCAATGATCTTTGATGCTTCCTTTCCTCATTTTTTATAGATTGGCTTCTCCTTCTTGAAGTAGAATTATTTCTAAATCAAAATTTGACTCCTCGGGCTTCAATTGGAAACAAAAAGATCTAAAAATTGCGAATTCAGTATTCTGGTGTGGGGTCAAGTGTCACAGCGCATTGGGACCAGCATCGCGGTGCTGCTTTTCTGGGTAGCTAAGTGCCGCAGCGCGTTGGGGAGCACTGCGGTCCTTCGGATGTGCCATAATGCGGCACCCTAAAAATTCTGGATTCTGCCAAAGTGCTGAACATGAAAGTTGTAGCTCTATGTCTCTTCTTTTGATAGCCACTAGAATAACCTCAATCGGAGTTCAAATGAGAGAGAGATATCTCAATTAGTGAAGAATGGTCAAAAATGAGCATTTTTCCATATTTTCTCTCAATTTTCCTCTTCTTTTCTTCTTTATCATTCCTAAAACATAAAAAAAAACTCAATTAAATCCTATTTATTTCCTACTCAAATTAAATAAAAAACAAATTAAAATATGCTAAAGACATGCTTAATTTATAGCATGTCAAATACCCTCACACTTACTCTTTTACTTTTCTTCAAGCAAATTAATTCATGTGAATGATATTCAATATATGACATGAGTGAAAGACTTACCAATAAGTTTCCTTATAGTGAAAATTGTATGCTCTTGAAGAAATTTTAGAAAATTTAATAATTATGTGCAATATTTAGCTTAAATGCAATTCATGATTTATTTTTTAGAGCCTTGAGTGTGTGTGTGCCTTCGAGCGGTTCAATCATCTTTCACCCAAATGAGTTTATATATCTTAAGATTTTGGGTATGAACCTCTTTTTAGGATTTCCATATGCTTATTTTTCATGCTACTCTCCACTATTGTAGGCTAAAACTACATTTTAGTATCAAAAGGGCTTTAATCAGCTTGTAATGTGGCTAGGTTATAGGGAGAGACAGAAGATATAAATTTAGGCTTGATCACCTAGCACCACATGATTAATTATACTTTTCTTGAGATTTCTCAAGTTTGGGGAATTTTCCCCCCATACTTATTCCTTTACTTTACTAAATTCATTTTTTTTTCTTTTCTTTGATTCTCTATTTCTCTTTCACTGCTTAGACTTTCATCCATATTTTTGAACTTTCTTTTGTCCTTGCCCCATCCTTCCAACCCTTTATTAATGTAGCACTACAAAACAAGCATTTCAAAATTAATCATGGAGTGAGTGAATCAGGAAAAACAAATAAAGGAATTAATCATAAAATTTGGTCTTGGCTCTGCAATGGGTATGAAAAAAAAGAAATATATTAATTAAGCTAAAAATACAGGTGCTAAAGATATTTTATTGCTTGGGTTTGACTTAAAAGGCTCAACCTCATCAAGTAATGCCTAAATCATCTCCTAATTAATAGTATCAGCCTAAGATTTTGCCTCAAGTAGCATTTAAATAAGTTCTAGAAATTGGTGAGATCATAAAATATTTGTAGTTATATAAACCTTCTCTAAGTAAAAGATAAATTAAATACCCAAAGTTGTTGTGCAAAATAGATTTAGGATTCTAAAAAAATGGATAATAATAATAAATTGCAAGAAAATTAAAATTACGCATAATCATGATTTTCCTACGTTTCTTAAGAGCTATTAACAATTTAAAATTTTATATCATTGGCTATTTGTTTGACTAACACAAAATCAAATATTGAAATCGGTTCACATGCTCACCCCATTCAATAAGTAGAATTAAAAGTGCAAAGATCATAGAAGCAGAGTAAATAGTGCACCAGTATTTGATTTATTATATAGTCATCCAGTTGAATCATAAAGTGACCCCCCCACACTTAAAAACTTACATTGTCCCCAATGTAAAATAGATAAGAAAAAGATAGGAGAGACAAGTAATAAAAGGAGGAGGGGTTCAGTGGAACTTCCCTGATTAGTTGTCACCATCTATCTCCTCCTGCTCAGGTGCAGGCCTAAAAGGCAGTTTAAGAGGTGCTAGAAATGCTATTGGAAGGTTCAGGGCATAGGCTAGCTAATTGAAACAAGCATTGTTATGCTGTGCTATGGTGTACTGGTAGAATGCCAGATCATTTATCTAGTGGCTCAAGCACTCAGTTCGCTCCCATAGCGTGCTAAAATGGTGGTGGAGCTGAACTACTACCAGGTTCCCCTGTAGTAAATGGCTGAATCCCTAACTCCTCCTCTTCTGCTTCCTCATGCCCTTTATATTTTTGTATGTTTACATAGGATATAGGTCTCATTGGTTGGATGAAATCCTCAGTGGAATCCTAGCTTACTCCTGCATTCCTACATAGACCACTGATTAGACTGAGAGCAAAGAGGGAATCACCTCGAGAATTAATGCAGCTTAGCATTTGTCTGTGGATATTTTTCCCTACATCAATAAGAAAGCCCTTCAGTATAGCATAAAGTAGAATGGCCCTGTCCTTCCTAACTTCACTCATATTCAAGCTTGTCATGAATCTTACTGACACGAAATAGTGCTAGGCTTTAGCCACTTTGTTCATGTCGGCCCTAGTAAAGTACACTAGTTGGCCATTATTATCCAATTTCTAAGAAGACCCACTGTAGCAAAGAATGCAAAGAATGTCTTCAAAATCAATGTATGACTGAAGAAGCGTCGAGTATTCATCATCCTCAATGTCAGGCAGTAAGTAAAACTCATTGATGGCATATGGAGTGAATTTCACCATATTTCCTCTAACCCGTGCTTTATGATGTTCGTGGACTGTGGCGTTGGAGTAAAACTCCTGTACCACGAGAATAACCCCTGGTTTTGGATTCTTATAGAAAATCTCCCAATGCCTATGGAGGATATTGTCTCTATGAGGTAACCTAGTAGTGACAATAAATCATCGTTTTGGAATGATGAGTTTGTTCACTACCACTTTGATGTGGTGCTGATAAACGTCTTCAGTCATGAATGTTGTGCTATCGAATGCTAGAGGGTCATCAGCTCTATTCTTCCTCTTTAAGAGGCCCAATTTTGAGGTTTTAATAGCCATTGGACTTAGAAGCTCATTGGGGTATTTTATCGAACACCTGGTGTGCGCTCTTAAAATATAGGAAGAATGGTTGATAGATTCCCAACTTGAAGTCTCAATGAAGTGCAACCAAGTAACAATGGAGTATGGAGATCAATCTACAGCAAGAAATATGAAGAAAATCATACCCAATTGAGATTGTTTTGTGGCTAGAAATGCAAGATCAAAATTGCCTTAAAAACCCTAGGAAACTTCCATTGAATCCAAATTAATTGCTGGAAGTCTGGAACAATTGCTTAATCTTGTAAAAAAAGATGAAAAATTACTTAATTCAAGTAAGGAAACGTAATGGGAGGTTATTATGGTTGATTGGAAGCAAGAAATTGCGTTTGTGGGTGAAGGGGAGTGTAAAATCAAGTGTGGGAGATGAAGAGGCCACGAGCCTCTTATAAAGAGCGTCGTGATGCTCTTTACTGCAACGTGGACCTTACCCATTCTAGGTCAGGAGCGTCGCGGCGCTCACCCTTTCTGGGTTTCTAGCTCCACAGGTGAAAATTTTTATTTTTATTTTTAAAAAGAAAACAAAATAAGAAAAAGAAGAGGAAGAAGATTTGTTGGGTTGCCTCCCTACCAGTGCCTTTGTTTAAAGTCGTTGGCTCGACATAAACTCATAAATTTAAGGAGGATCTTCAAGAGTTGTCCATTATGGTTCCTTTTGCTGAAATCCTTCATAATATGGTTTAAGCCTATGCTTTTTATTTCCACTGCACCATGAGAAAAAATATCAGAAACAATAAATGGTCCTTCCCATCTAGAACGAAACTTACCTTAGAACAATCTGAGCTTGGAATTATAGAAGATGATTTTCTGTCCTTTAGTGAACTCCTTGCGTGAAATCATATGATCGTGTAGGAGTTCAATTTTGGCCTTATATATATTTGCATTTTCATAGGCCTCATTTCTGATTTCCTCTAATTCTTGAAGTTGTAATTTTATGTATTCTCAATTTTCTTCTAGATTTATGTTAAATTTCTTTATAACCCAGAATTCTTTATGTTCCAATTCAACTGGAAAATGACAAGTTTTTCCAAATACTAACTTGTATGGAGACATACCAATTGAGGTTTTATAGGCTGTTCTATATGCCCAAAGAGCATCATCTAATCTAAGACTCCAATCCCTCGGGTTGGGATTTATTGTCTTACTAATGATATTTTTTATTTCTCTGTTGGATACCTCAGCTTACCCATTGGTCTAGGGTGGTATGTGTAACATCCCAGATTTTAATAAACGGAAAATATTTGTCAATGGTGAAGGGAATGGAAGAGAATGAAATGGAACATCGATGAAACCTTAAAAAAAGGATAAAGTGGAATTAAAGCATTTTGAAGAATTTGAGAAAGCCAAACAAGGCCTTAGTCAAGGGAGAAGGGAGGTAGCAGCTAAGGAAAAGAAGAGAAGAAAGAGAGGCCAAGAGTGTAACGTCCGATTTTTTTTTTCACAATACGCATGTTAAATACGCCATATGTATAAACACATAATATATATATATATATATATATATATATATATACATATTTATTACAAACCTAATACATGTTATAATTATACAATTCAACATTTCAAAACACAATATACATGTTTACATATATATTACAAACCTCACACATGTTATATTTATATAATACAACATTTCAGTACATAAATAAGAGTCTTTATACAGCACTTCACCCTTGAAATACAAAGGGTGAGGAGGTGGTGCTGACATCTAGATTTCCATCAATAACGCCATTTTGTGTTGCATCTCATTTCTTTTTATCTGAACATAACACCACAATAATAGTGAGAACAAAGGTTCCCACGAGACTTAACATAAATAAAATATGATGAGAAAATAGGAGTTATGTTCAGCTGTATAAGCTGCAAAGAAATATCAAAATTTTGAGATAAAATCATAATTTATGTTTATGCATAATTATCATACTACACATGCACTGAAAGTCCAATTTTTTTTATAATGTTCAGCCCTATCACGGCTTTTAATTTACTCATTTGCTATATGCATAGTGACCGATCGACTACAGTCACAATAAGTGATCAGGGAATGTGAGTACATCACCCTCCTGCCCCTCACATTACCACTGACAGCCGGTTGGAGCGACCCTCCCTTGGCTCACTCAGGCTAATAGGGCATCCCCTACTCGGTACTGTGTCAAGCCATACAACCCGTCGATATTCATCTATACATATAAATGTATATATATAAATTCATATTCATCAAATACAATATATAACTATCAAGCAACTCGTCATGAGTTTTACACTTGATATTGAATTACTTTCATAATATCATTCATCACATACCAATATTCAATATAATTCATTTTAAATCAAATAAAGAAAAAGAGTAATTTGTGATACCAAAATCATCATTTTAAAAGTATTTTTTTTGAATATAAGTTTCCTAAAAATATTACAACAAACAAGATTATATTTAGGTATAAAACAATGAAAACTATGATTTAATCTCGAATTATCTGTATTTGCTCAGAAGTATGTTTCAATAACTCAGGCCCCAATAACCTTTTCTCCCCCACTTCATTCCAACATAATGGCGATTTACATCTCTTACCATACAAAGCTTTATAAGGTGCCATTCCGATACTAGAATGATAACTGTTATAATACGTAAACTCAGCCAGTGACAGATATCCATCCCATCCTTTTCCTTGCTCTAGCACGCACGCTCTTAGCATATCCTCTAGAGTTTGTATAGTTCTCTCCGTTTGACCGTCTGTTTGAGGATGATATGCAGTACTAAAACACAAACGAGTACCCAAATCTTTTTGTAGTGCTCTCCAAAATCTAGAAGTAAATCGAGGATCTCGATCTAAAATGATACTATTAGGAATTCCATGTAACTGTACAATTTCCTTCATATACAACTGGGCCAACTTATTCAACGAGTAGTTTTTCTTAATGGATAAAAAGTGCGCAGATTTTGTCAGTCTATCAACTATTACCCATATCACATCATGACCTGTCTGAGTCTTAGGTAATCCGATAATAAAATCCATAAATATATTGTCTTACTTCCACTCAGGGCTTTCTAAAGGTTGTAACATCTAAGAAGGTTTTTGATGTTCTATCTTCACCTTTTGACAAACCAGACACTTAGACACATATTCAGCAATGTCTCCCTTTATTCCTAGCCACTAGTATAATCTTTTCAAATCTTGATACATTTTTGTAGATCCTGGATAGATTGTATATTTACTTTGATGAGCTTCTTCCAGAATCTTAGCCTTCAAATTCTCTCCTTGTGGTATACATGTTCTGCCCCAGTACATAATAATTCTATCCTCTGACATTGCAAAGTTAGGCTGATCTCTTCGATCTTGTAAAAATTGATTATGTGTCTTCGCTTCCTTAATCTGAGTCTTCAAATCACTTTTAATTCTTAATTCACTAACAATCAAACTACCAGGGACAGTCATAACTGATAATTTCAAATTTCTAAATTCCTCAATTAGCTCCATTTCTTTTATCAGTATTTGACTTAAATGCAACGACTTCCGGCTCAACGCATCAGCTACTACATTTTCCTTCCCTGGGTGATACTTTAATTCAAATTTGTAATCATTAATGAATTCCATCCACCTTCTTTGCCTCATATTCAATTTTTTTTAGTCAAAGAGATACTTTAAACTCTTGTGGTCATTGTATATTTCAAATATAGCTCCATACAAGTAGTGTTTCCACATCTTCAGGGCAAAAACTATTGCAGCTAACTCTAAATCATGAGTAGGATAGTTCTCCTCATGCGGTCTCAATTGTCGAGACGCATAAGAAACTACTCTACTTTCTTGCATCAAAACACAACCTAAACCTTTATTGGAAGCATCCGTATAGACTACAAAGCATCCAGAAGGGTTAGGAACAACTACAACAGGTGAAGAAGTCAATTTGACTTTAAGCTCTTGGAAACTATTCTCGCATTCTTTAGTCCAATTAAAGAGACTTCCTTTTCTAGTCAATCGAGTCAAAGGCAAAGCTATTTGAGAGAATCCCTGTATAAACCTTCAGTAATATCCTGCTAAACCCAAGAAACTTCTAATTTTAGTCACATTTTTTGGTCTCTCCCATTTCAGCACTGCTTCAGTTTTACTGGGATCCACCGACACACCATCTTTAGAAATTACGTGACCCAAAAATTTCACTTTTTCCAGCCAAAATTCACATTTTTCCAACTTAGCGAAAGTTTCTTTTCCTTCAAAACCTGAAGTACTAATCGGAGATGCTGGTTGTGTTCTTCCTCACTGTTAGAGTATATTAAAATATCATCTATGAACACTACTACGAATTCATCCAAGTAGGGTCTAAAAATGCGATTCATATAGTCCATAAAGACTACAGGAGCATTTGTGACCCCAAAAGGCATGACTAAAAATTCGTAGTGTCCATATCGAGTTTTGAAAGCTATTTTTGGAATGTCTTCTTCTTTAACTCCAATTTGATGATATCCTGACCTCAAGTCTATCTTAGAGAAAATAGTAGCTCCCTTTAATTGATCTAATAGATTGTCTATTCTAGGCAACTGATACTTATTCTTAATAGTCGCCTTATTCAATTGCCTGTAATCAATACACAATCTCAAACTGCCATCTTTCTTCTTTATAAACAATACAAGTGCTCCCCAAGGTGATACGCTAGGTCTGATAAAATTCTTTTCTAACAGCTCTTCGATCTGCTTCTTCAGCTCTTGTAGTCCTACAGGATACATTCTATAGGGAGTGATAAAAATAGGCCTCGCCTCTGGTGCTAGATCGATGGAAAATTCCACTTCTCTCTTCGGTGGAGGTTCAGAAATTTCAGATGGAAAAACCTCTGGAAATTCACGGACTACTGGAATCTCTAGCAGTTCCTATTTCATACTCGGGTTGATGGTATACAGGAAAACACATCTCAGATCTGCATCCCTCATCTCCTTATAGAGTCGGTGAGCACTAATAATGTTATACTTTTGGTCCTCTGTTGGATCCGAGAGAAACTCAAAAGTCTTATTGGAACAATTCAGTAGGACTCGGTTCTAACTTAACCAATCCATACCCAAGATGACATCTATACTGTCTAGAGGTAGACAGATCAGATCCACTTCAAAGGATCTGTCATTCAATACAATGGGACAATTCAAATACACTGAGGAGGTAATTATTTTTCTTCCTGTAGGTGTCACCACCGCTAACTCGTATGGTAACTCCGCAATAGAGTGTTGTAATTTCTCCACACATTCTATTGCTATGAAAGAATGACTTGCACCAGAATCAAACAATACAATCAGAGGCAAATTATGATACAACACGTACCTTGCATCAAATTAGGAGCTGTCTTTGCTTCAACACTGCTCAAGGTGAAAACTCTTCCTGTTGTTTGTTGAGTTCATGCAATACCTTTCCCATTTCCCAGTGGACAATATCGTGCCATGTACCTCTTCTATCCACATTGGTAACAAGTGACTAAATCAAAATAACATGGTTTATTCCCATGGAATTTTATGCATTTTTCACACTGACCCATTGCCGTATTTTTCAGAAAAGGTCTGCGTTCCACAGTTGCTGGTTGTTTACCTCTCATAATATTCTTCCCTCTGGTATTTCTATCCATAACTGGGAACTCTCTCTTTCGCTTCCACTGAGTCTGCCTATCCTTTTCATCCTCGACTGCTTTTAGACTTGTCGCCAGCATCCAACATTTATTTACCAACGGGGCATATTCCCGAATGTCTAATGCCACCACAACATTTCTAATTTTCGGGTTCAGTCCTGATTCAAACTTCACTGCCTTCCGAGCTTCATCTGGATTATTCTTCCAAGTACTTGAGAACTTAGATAGTTCTTCAAATTTGGTAATATAGTGCTCAATGGTCCCATTTCCCTGTCTAAGCTGAAGAAATCCAATCTCTTTCTTAGCTCTCACATTACTGAAAAAATATTTGTTCAAAAAAGTCTCTCAGAACAAGTGCCATGTAATTTCCCTGTCTTGATGTACCAATAACTCTTTGGCTCCTCTCCACCAGTATTCAACTTATTCCTTTAGCATATATGTCCCAAAATTGACCTTCTGCTCATCAGAACAATTTAGAACTTCAAAAATCTTCTCGAGTTCCGTCAGCAATCTCTCAACAACTATTGGGTCATATGCACCCACAAAAGACGAAGGTCGCGTTCCCATAAATTCAGACCATCCATTACCATTTCCAGTTCTGTTTCCATTTCAGTTTCTTTCATTTCCCCTAACCTCGTCATTATTATTAATATTCAGAAGGTCCTGCAGAATCTGATTCGTAGCAGCTGCCTGAGCTTGAATAGCTGCGCCTATGTTATTTAAAGTAGCATATGCACTGCCTGGCAGATTCCTTCTTGGTGGTGCCATAACTCACTGTATTAGTAAAACAAAATATTAGTCATTATTGAGGAGATCAAGCTCAAGAGTAGTTCAAAATTTTATAGTAGTTTTCACACTACACAAGATTATAAATAGGAAATACTAGTACTTTCCTATTGAATTTTTCTACTACCTTACATAATGTTTCCACATAACTATTCAAGACTCTTCTAAGTCAATCTAGGTGACCACTCACCCCATGGTCGCCTAAGATCGACCGTCTCTAATACCTACTTTGTAACATCTGGCTTTTATTTTCACAATACGCATGTTAAATACGCCATATGTATAAACACAATATATATATATATACATATTTATTACAAATCTCATACATGTTATAATTATACAATTCAACATTTCAAAACACAATATACATGTTTACATATATATTGCAAATATCACACATGTTATATTTATACAATACAACATTTCAATACATAAATAAGAGTCTTTATACAGCACTTCACCCTTGAAATACAAAGGGTGAGGTGTAACAACTCCATTTATGTAATTTTTTTTTTTAAATACCATGAAGTTATTACCTCGTTACAACTTAACTCAATATAACATTTATTTAATTTATACAATACTGAGTTTCCATACACACTATTATTTTACAAACTACACACCATTATTTTACAAACATTTGTACAAAAATACATATTAGTTCTAATCATCTATATCGACTACTTCCGGGGACACTGGTTCGGGTGGCACGTCCACCGGAATCTCAGTTACATCTACGACAGTTACATCAGAAATAACTGGAAGTTGCCCAAGGTAGGGCACCTCGATCCAACGTACAGAGATAATAAGTGTCATAGAGAATATCTGCATATTTATTCTTCTGAACATGATATGGAAATATAGTGAGAATTAAATCCCAGTAAGTTCAACAATAAATCATAATTTACCATCAATATAGTTCATCACGTCATGTTCAGCTGTATAAACTACAGAAAATATCTTTAGGTCACATGAATGTACTTTATCATGCACATGAAAATTATACAGTTATGACATGTATGGCATGAATAACTATTTTTCGAATTTCATATGATGGCTATCCACTTATTCTTACTTCAAGCTACCCCGGTCAGGGTGAGTATTCTCTACTTTTCGGTACGGGCTTATCTCGCTCCGTCCGACATGGCACACTTTCTCTTTCTTTTCTTATTAACATGATCATAACCGTTGGTAGGGCGTCCCCTACTGGTGCACCACACGGATTGCCATGTGACCGTGCTCATTTCTTTTCTTTTCACAATGATAGCCAAAAATATGCTTTCAATAACAAGTATGTTCATCAAAATATAACTATTACCATAAATCATTGGTAATCATGCCATGAACATAACCATTTAAAATATCACTTTATAAAACATTTCCATGTCAAAATTCCATACTAATACCTTAGTAACTGGATAGTAATTGTAGTCTGTAAACAGCGCACCAGAAAAGTTCCCAGGAAAGAGAGGTGGGTCACTAATGGACACGCTTAAGTACCATGTCTTTCCTTGCCAGAGCTTTCCTTAGACATGCACTTTTCACAAATCACAATTTTGTTTTCCAGTAACTAGAATAATTCTTTTCTGATGTGAAAATACTGCAACCACGGAGCATACTAAGATTTTTCAAATAAAACCGGCACTTTCAAAACTTCTTGTAAATTTATATGAGTACTAGGGTAAATTCCATGTTAAAAATTACACACTTAAAATGGTAGTAAGTTCATGCAATGGCAATGGCTATGGCTATACTAGTCATTTATTAAGATTCATCTTCTTTTTTAAATACTAATTTTATTTCTTTATTTTCTTGATGCAGGTTTTCATCCTATCTAACCTTCTCTTACTAATCAGAGCATAACTCCCTCAATTTAACTCTGATGTAGGTGATCTTGGTGTCTATTTCAAGATAAAACAATTATCTAAAACTATTATGTTGAACATTGTAGCGAAAAATTAAGAAACAAAGGTGATATTACTCCATCAAAGTACATGATAGTTCCTCTCGGATAGGTTCTAACCTTTACTGACTAATTAGACCATATCTCCCAAATTGGAACTCCAAATTGCGTTATTCCAGTTGGTAAAAATCCATGAGCCATATATCTATAATTGTTATGTTGGCGCGCTATTTTAATTCCCTACAGAATATTCCCAGAAATTCAAAAACTAAAGCATTAATAACATACTCTTCCCTGAATAAACATTTTCTGACCTCTGCTTACTAATCGGATTATATCTACCTCATATGAACTCCAAATTGCATAATTCCAGTGGGTATATTTCCATGAGACATAGATATATAACTTTCATGTTAACCATTTATTTTAATTCCATAAAGAAAATTCCCAGAAATTAAAATACAAAAGCTGTCCTAACATAATCTTCCCTGATGAACCATTTTCTGACCTTGGCTTACTAATTGGACCATAGCTACCTCATATGGACTCCAAATGGAATGATTCCAGTGGCTAAAAATCCATGACACACATATCTTTAATTCTTATGTTGACCATTTATTTTAATTTCCTACCAATAATTCCCAGAAATTAAATTACCGAAGCTATCCTAACATATTCTTCCCTGATGATTCATTTTCTGACCTTTGACTACTAATCAGACCATAGCTACCTCATATGGACTCTAAATGGAATGATTCCAGTGGCTAAAAATCCGGGACACATATATCTTTAATTCTTATGTTAACCATTTATTTTAATTCCTTATATATTGTTCCCAGAAATTAAAATACCGAAACTTAAAATTCTGCCACCCATAGCCATAACCATGCAGAACTATCTACACCAACCTAAGTATTCAAACATACATCACATGCAAGATCAATATGTAACATGATATAGCAACATCATGACCAATCATACAAGTTCTAAGATCAAAATCTCATATAAATATTATAAGTTTCAAAAGTTTTCTTCAAAAAGAAATATTGTTAAACTTACCTTTAGCTTTCTAAACTTCTCCTTCTTCTTCCTTCCTTTCTTCTTCTCTCTTCTCTCCTTTCCTCACTCTACCTTGCTTCTATTTCTCTCTCTTTCTCACTTGGACGAAATTAAAGTGTTGTAAGGGTGGGTTCTCTTATATAGACCACCAAATAATTCACCTTTCATGATCATGGATCTACCTTATCACAATTAAGATACACTTTGTTGAATTTTTGGAAAACAAACAACTTATGTTCTTGTCTTCCTCTTCCTTAGTCAAGATATGCATAGGAAAAGGAGATTTGTATTTTGAAAATTATGATGATATGTTCTTAAGATAAGGGACAAGGTCCCTTTGATTTAGGGATTCATTTAATTTTTCTTTTGTCTTAATCAATTATGATAGGTTGCCTTTTTAAGTGGCAAATTTCTAGCCCTTCAATCTCCATTATTTGGTTGATATTATTTGTGTGGGCTATGAATGTTTTGTCCTAATACCATGTATTATCATACCACTTGCTAAAATTATGAGTGAAGGATATAGATGTTTTTGTCCTAAAGCCTTGTATTATCATGCCACTTGCCTAAATGATGAATGTAGAATCACACCACTTGCTAAATTTTTGTCTTAATGCCATGTAACCTAATCTTTATTCTTATTATTATATCATCATCTAATTTATTTTATTTTATTTTTCCTCTTGGATTTGGGCTTATTCTTACCCATTATGGGCTTGTCCTACCCATTTTCTTTGCTTTGGATAAAATTCTTCCTTTCTTGGTGGGCTTGGTCACATTTTCATAATTTTTGGGCTATTGGTGAAATTACTATATCCTAGTCCAAGTCTATGTTTAATTTCTTGTTTAGGTTATCCAATGGGCTTGCTAGAAACTTATGTGAAGTGGAAAAACTCTATATGAAGTGTCCATAGGTAAAAGCCCAATGTATGGGTAAAGATTTTAAACTTAGTAACTATAGTTCTTGAATTAGGAAAAATTACCCTAATTCAATGTTCTTTGAAATTTTAAGACCTTTACTTGTTTCTAAAAATTTATCTTCCTTATCCAAGAATTTTGCATCTCTTTAGTATGTTATTTCTAATTTCTTTCCTATTAGATTTTCCTTCTTTATTTGTTCTCTTAATGTTAGAAACATTTTCTATGCATATACCTAAGGTAAAGAATTTCTAAGGATTATATTTCCTTAGATATCTAAAATATTGTCTAATAAATTTTATTTCCTTAATTAAATTTTTTATGTACCTTAATCAATAAAAGAAACAAAATTAAGGATGTTACATGAGGAGGTGGTGCTGACATCTAGATCTCCATCAGTAACGTCATTTTGTGTTGCATCTCATTTCTTTTTATCTGAACATAACAGCACAATAATAGTGAGAACAAAGGTTCCCAGTAGACTTACCATAAATAAAATATGATGAGAAAATAGGAGTTATGTTCAGCTGTATAAGCTACATAGAAATATCAAAATTTTGAGATAAAATCATAATTTTTGTTTATGCATAATTATCATACTACACATGCACTGAAAGTCCATTTTTTTTATAATGCTCAGCCCTATCACGGCTTTTAATTTACTCATTTGCTATATGCATAGTGACCGATCGACTACAGTCACAATAAGTGATCAGGAAATGTGAGTACCTCACCCTCTTGCCCCCTCACATTATCACTGATACCCAGTTGGAGCGGCCCTCCATTGGCTCACTCAGGCTAATAAGGCGTCCCCTACTCGGTACCGTGTCAAGCCATACAACCCGTCGATATTCATCCATACATATAAATGTATATATATAAATTCATATTCATCAAATACAATATATAACTATCAAGCAACTCGTCATGAGTTTTACACTTTAATTACTTTCATAATATCATTCATCATATACCAATATTCAATATAATTCATTTTAAATCAAATAAAGAAAAAGAGTAATTTGTGATACCAAAATCATCATTTTAAAAGTATTTTTCTTCAATATAAGTTTCCTAAAAATATTACAACGAACAAGATTTTTTTTACGCATAAAACAGTGAAAAGTATGATAATCCAGCACCCAACACGGCTTGACCATGTTCAAGACACTGCCATGCTTGAAAAATACTTCAAACATGCTTAAAAACAGCCCCGAACACGGCCTACCCATGCGGAAGCAACCCAGAACACGACCTGGCCGTGTTCTGTGACATTTCTTTACTTATTCAATCATATCTCCCTCATACGAACTCAGATTGAGTGGATTTCAAATTTTATAGAAATCTAAGACAATTATCTACAACTTTTGTGTTTATAATTTCTTCAAATTTGTTACGTATTGTTCACCAAAAATTAAAACAAAAACGTTTATTTTTACTATCCTCAATTTTGACCTCTGCTCAATTAACTAGCCATATCTCCCTCAAATTATCTCCAAATTAAGTAATTCTAAAGCCTATAGATCCATGAGACATATATCTATAATTCCTAGGTTGACCATTTCTTTAAAATCCTTACCAAATTTTTCCAAAATTTCAAAAATAGTAGCTTCCCAATTATTCCAAAATTCAGCTTAATTTATCTTCTTCTTTGAATTTTCTTTTATATAATTCCATGCACCCGTATGCATCCAAAATATAATTTCACATAACTATCCAGACCACATTCTATTCAAAATGACATTTAAACAAATCTAAAAGCATATATATCATTTTATACAAAATTTATTAAAAGATGTTAAACTTACCTTAAACAACTCTTTAAACTTGTGCTTGATTCCTACCACCTAGAAATTCTTGATTCCTTTTTCCTCTTCCTTCTCCTTCTTCTTTCTCTTCTTCTTCTTCCTAGTTCTCTTCTTTTTTTTTCCTTCCACTTTCTTTTTCTCCTCTTCCTTTTCTTCTCTTTTTTTCCCTTTCTGTTCCTACCGACACTCCCCCTTCTCCTTCTTAACTTCTCTTCTTTTCTTTTTTTTCCTACCTACCTCCTACCTACCACCTCTTCATCTCCAAAATGCCCATGCCATCATCCATAATTACACTAATGCCATCCTCCATAAATTACATAAACTAAATGCCATTTTAATGAAATTACTTAAATGCCATTTTAACCATTCCTACTATCTTGTTTGACTTAAGTAAAATAATTTAATCCTCCCATGAGATCCAAAATCCTTTCTCCTCTTTGAAAGAAAGAAAATTCAATTAGTAACATAAGGAAAAATTGGGGATGTTACAGAGAGAAGGAGAGGAAGAAAAAGAAGAGAGAGAGAGGAGAGAGAAAGGCACAAAGGTGAAGGTCCAAGGATTCTGTAGAGAAAGGAAGAAAGAGTAGTGATCAAAGAGGAGGAATTCCAAGGAAGGTTTGAGAATAGAAAGAATCTCTAGTTTTGGTAGGTTTAACATTATTCTTTCCATGGAATTTCATTTATTTTGAATGATTTATAAGTGTTTCAAATATCCTTTTTTGATGATTCATTATGTGATAGCTGCAATTTATTTTAGTTCCTATATGCTATCTGAGTGCGTTTACTGAGTTGTTCTGGTGTTTTAAATGCTCTTATTCCCTGAATAAATTGAACGGGATGACTCGTTTAGATAAAACATCAGCTACGCTATTGCTGCAGCATTTTAGTAAGCATATGTGGCAATTATAGCAAAAACCTGAGTGATATTGGGTGAGCTGCTCCCTTTTTCTGTAATACACTGATTCTGTTTGATATGGTGTAGATGACAGTAAGCAGGGCTACGCAGTAGGTGCAGCCTTCAACCAGCAGGAGAGAAAGCAACAAAAATTGACACTACAGGCTGCTAGCACAGAACTGTCCCACTACTGAAAGTGGAGAGGACAAAGCTACACGCAGAGATGGTTTTCTGTAGAGCAGGGGCAATGACGGCAAAAGCAAGGCAGCTGACTGGGACCACAAGTCTGAACGATAAAGAGAGGCAGAGAGGGGGAGACAAACACACGCGACGGAGGGGGGGTGAAAGAGGAGAATAGCTACACACTGTCGAGGAGCCTGAGTGGAGGAGACAGAGTGTAATCCCAGAATTCTTTTGTTCGCTATTTTGTTTTCCTTTTTCTTCTGTTTTCTATCAAGACTACTTTTGCGTTCTCTTTTATCATTAGAGATGTATACCAGTGATTTTGGGATTTTGGTAACCATTGTGACCATGAGGCTTGGCTAGTTTCTAGCTAGGGTTGCGCAAGGGTTGTAATGAACTTAAGCACATTTTTAGTATAACACATTCTCTACAGCACTGTTTTTACATTCAACTGTGTTTATATTTTAAACTCCTCTAATAACGAAAGTTAGTGGAGGTAGATTGAGGCCAATATTCATCCGGGAGGGGAATGGAGGCTGGAAAAATAGTTTGAATAGATAGGGACAGCCAATATAGGAATATATATGGTCCCCCGTCTCCTCAGCAGTGGAGCTTCATGCACAATTCATGGGTGAAGACTGCTGCAGGAATGCAGGTCTGAACCTCAGAATTGCAAGGAATGGAAGTCTGGGAAGACTCCGTTCAAGACTGAACTGGGCACCTAGGACAATTGCTGTAGCAATTTCTAGAGAATAGATATGTGCAGTATTTCATGGCAACCCTGAGCAACCCTAGACCTCCCTATCCCAATTTCTTTACACCCTAGTACCCCTCGTCCTAGTTATAGCAGTAGTTAATTGAACCACCTTTATTTTATTCTACAAACCATCATATCTTTGCTACAGCATTTCACACAGCAAAGTGTCCTTAACAGTTTTAGTTCACTCCTCGTGGGACGATACTCACTCATCACTTTATTACTTGGTCACGACACGTGCACTTGCGTTTTGACACTGTATTCATCTTTGCATGAAATAAACAAGTTTTTGGCGCCGTTGCCGGGGAGTGACACTTTGAAAATTATTTTTAGATACTGGACTGTGTGAAGTGTTATTTTGTTTCTTTTTACTCTGGTGTCTTGTTAAGCAGGTAACGCAGTGCATGAGTAAGGCTGACAGGGAACTTTTGCCTCTAGATCCAGAGATAGAAAGAAGGCTTTTGAGAAGAAGAAAAGGACAGTTAACACGTCACCAGTAGGCAGAGATGGCTAATTAGAATGGAGCAGACAACATGGACGATAAAGATAGGGTCTTAAATGCTTATGTTCAACCAAACCTGAATCGGTTGAACCCGAGCATTGTGAGACCAGAGATCGAGGCTCTATTTGAGCTCAAACCAGTAATGTTCCAGATGCTGCAAACTGCAGGACAATTCAGTGGAATGCCTACAGAGGACCCTCACCTTCACTTAAGAGTGTTCATGGAAGTCACGAATGGTTTCAAAATGAATGGGGTAACATAAGAAGTGCTTAAGCTAAAGTTGTTCCCTTACTCATTAAGACACCAAGCAAGAGCGTGGTTAAACTCTCTGCCACTTGACTCTATCGCTAACTGGAGTGATTTGGCAGAGAAATTTCTGCTAAAATACTTCTCGCCCACCAAGAATGCCAGATTGAGAAATGACATCACCTCTTTCCAGCAATTGGAAGGTGAATCTTTGTACGAGACCTGGGAGAGGTATAAAGAGTTACTACGAAGATGCCCCCATCATGGAATTCCTTACTACATTCAGATGGAGACCTTTTACAATGTCCTTAATGCTCAAACACGCACTATAGTGGATGCAACAACTAATGGGGCACTCTTGTCCAAAACGTATAATGAGGTATATGAGCTGCTCGAAAGAATGGCTAGCAACAACTATCAGTGGCCTATGGACAGAGTTTCCACTGGCAGAAAAACGGCAGGCATACATGAAGTGAGTGAAGTTACTTCTCTCACAGCCCAGCTAGCTTCGCTGGTTAATGTCTTGAAAAACCTGCAACTGAGCCGCCCTCAAACAGCCAATGCAGTCTAGGAGACTAGACCATCTTGTGTGCTGTGCAATGGACCACATTTTTTTGAAATGTGCCCCTTAAACCCAGAATCAGTGTGCTTCGTGGGAAATATGAATCGCAATAACAATCCCTACTCCAATACGTATAACCCAAGATGGAGGCAACACCTTAATTTCTCCTGGAGTAACTATGGTACGGGACAAGGGAGCAACTCTACCCCACAAAGACCATAGGCTCCCCCAGGCTTCATGCAGCAAAGACAACAGCCTCAGGAAGCCCCCACTTCATTGGAATCCCTGATAAAGGAGTATGTGGCAAGGAATGATGCTCTAATCCAGAGTCAAGCAGCCTCATTACGGAATCTGGAAACTCAAGTAGGATAGCTTGCCAATGAACTAAAAAGCAGACCTCTAGGAACACTTCCAAGTAATACTGAAGTCCCTAGGAGAGAAGGGAAAGAGCACTGCAAGGCTATAGCCTTGAGAAGTGGGAAGATGGTGGAAGCACCAAAAGTAAGAGGGCAGGACCAGACAGACTCCACTGTACCTTTGGAGAAGAAAAAAAATAAGAAGAAGCAAGAGGAGGAGGTAAGCGAGGAGGAAACCATCCCTGTAGAAAATGCTACAACTATGCCACAACAAAATTTGGCAACTTTGCCACAACAAGGCATGCAGCAAACTAAGTTACCTCCCCCTTTCCCTCATAGATTTCAAAAGCAGCAGAATGACCAGCAGTTTAGAAGATTCCTAGATGTCCTAAAATAGCTACACATTAACATACCTCTGGTAGAAGCACTAGAGCAGATGCCTAATTATGTAAAGTTAATGAAGGACATCCTGACGAAGAAAAGATGATTTGGTGAGTTTTAGACTGTTGCTCTCACAAGAGAATGCAGTGCTGTGTTGCAAAATAAGTTGCCACCCAAACTTAAGGATCCAGGCAGTTTCACCATACCTTGTTCTATCGAGAACCAATATTTTGGCAAGGCACTATGTGACTTGGGAGCAAGCATCAACCTCATGCCAATGGCCATATTTAAAAATTAGGAATTGGAGAAGCTCGGCCTACCACAGTCTCACTGCAACTAGCAGACAGATCCATAGCACACCCAAAAGGAAAAATTAAGGATGTTCTGGTTAAGGTGGATAAGTTCATCTTCCCAGTGGACTTTATAATTCTGGACTATGAAGTTGATTCAGAGGTACCAATCATATTGGGCAGGCCATTCCTAGCAACCGGTTGGACACTAATTGATGTTCAGAAGGGTGAATTAACCATGAGAGTCCAGGATGAGCAGGTTACATTCAATGTGCTCCAGACCATGAAGTTTGCCAGTGAAGAAGAAGAATGTGCAGTGGTGTCTGTTATAGACACATTGGCATCAGAGCGGTTAAGAAAATGCTGCAAGGACCCACCATCAGTAGCATGGACAGAAGACTCAGATTCAGAAAAGGAGAACAAGAAAGAATGGGCCTAGATTGATGTCAGGCATGGCATTAGGAAGCTGGAGCCAATAAAGGAGCCATTATATGTAACCCCACCAGATTCAAGGCCGCTAAAAACATCAGTGGAGGAGCCACCAGCCATGGAGATGAAGCCTCTACCAGCACACCTCAAGTATGTGTATTTAGGAGAAACAACCACTCTTCCTGTGGTTATCTTAGCACTTTTGACAGTGGAACAAGAGGAGAAATTGGTCCTTACACTAAAGAAATTCAAAAAGGCCATTGGGTGGACACTTGCTGACATTAAGGGAATCAGCCCCTCATTTTGCATACATAAGATCCTCTTAGAAAGCAATGAAAAAGGGTCCATAGAACTCCAGCGAAGGCTCAACCCAATAATGAAGGAGGTGGTTAAAAAGGAAATTATCAAGTGGCTAGATGCTGGAACTATTTCCCCAATATCATATAGCTCTTGGGTGAGTCTGGTCCAGTGTGTTCCTAAGAAGGGGGGTATGACTGTGGTGGAAAGTGAAAACAATGAGCTTATCCCCACCAAGGTTGTAACTGGCTGAAGGATTTGCATGGATTATCGGAATCTGAACAAAAGCACTAAGAATGATCACTTCCCTCTGTCGTTCATTGATCAAATGTTAGATAGACTTACTGGAAGAGAATACTATTGTTTTCTAGATGGGTACTCAGGGTACAACCAGATTGCTATAGCACTAGAAGATCAGCATAAGACCACATTCACATGTTCTTATAGTACCTTTGTATTTCGAAGGATGCCATTTGGGCTTTGTAATGCTCCATCAACATTCTAGCAATGCATGATGGCAATATTCACAGAGATGGCTGAGTAGTTTGTGGAAATCTTTATGGATGACTTCTCAGTCTTTGGGGACTCCTTTGACCTATGCTTGGGAAACCTTGCTAAGGTCTTGCAAAGGTGTGAGGAAACAAACCTGGTGCTGAACTGGGAGAAGTGTCAGTTTAGGGTAAAATAGGGGGTTGTGCTGGGGCATAAGGTTTCTCAGAGAGGACTTGAGGTTGACAAGGCCAAGGTGGAAATCATAGAGAAGCTCCTTCCTCCCACCTCGGTCAAGGGCATTCGAAGCTTTCTGGGACATGTAGGATTTTATAGGAGGTTCATTAAAGACTTCTCTAAGGTTGCCAAACCTTTATGCAGTTTTCTAGATAAGGATAGAGCTTTCTGTTTTGATGAAAGTTGCATGACAGCATTTTGCGATCTCAAAAAAAAAATTGAGTGCAGCCCTAGTTATTGTGGCACCAGACTGGACCTCTCCATTTTGAGCTGATGTGTGATGCTAGTGAAACAACATTGGGGGCTGTCCTCGGGCAGCGCAGAAATAAGTTGTTTCATTCTATATACTATGCTAGAAAAATGCTGCAAGGTGCCTAGCTGAACTACACGGTGACAGAGAAGGAATTGCTTGCAGTAGTGTTTGCCTTTGAGAAATTCAGAGCATATCTGGTAGAAGCAAAGGTGATAGTGCACACAGACCACTCTTCCATCAAACACTTGGTTAGGAAAAAGGATTCCAAGCCCAGGCTCATTCGGTGGGTGCTTTTGCTTTAAGAATTCGATCTAGAGATCAAAGACAGGAAAGGAACTAAAAATCAAGTGGCAGACTATCTCTCCAGGTTGGAAGGGCACAGTTTTGGAACAGATGACATTAATGAAAGATTCCTATATGAGCAACTCTATCTCCTGTCCTAAGATGATGTGCCATGGTATGCTGATTATGTAAATTACCTTGTGAATGGAATGTTCCCATCAGACCTGACGTGGCAGCAGAAGAAAAAATTTCAGCATGAGGTAAACTCATACTACTGGGATGAACCATACCTTTACAAGCAATGTGCTGATCAGATGATAAGGAGGTGCATACCCAGCGAAGAGATGGAGCAAATCTTGCAGCAATGCCAAGCTTCCGCTTATGGAGGTCATTTTGGAGGAGTTAGAACTGCAAACAAGGTGCTGCAGGCAAGGTTATATTGAACCTCTCTATTCAAGGACTCCCACTCCTTCGCAAAGCAATGCGACCGGTGTCAAAGGATAGGGTTCGCAGACATGAAATGCCACTGAACAACATCCTAGAGGTGGAATTATTTGATGTGTAGGGAATAGATTTCATGGGCCCATTCCCTTCGAGTTTTGGGAATCAATACATTCTTGTAGCCGTAGACTATGTCTCAAAGTGGGTGGAAGCAAGTGCATCTCAAACTAATGAGGCAAGGGTGGTGACCAGATTCCTGAAAAGAAACATCTTTACAAGGTTTGGAACCCCCAGGGCCATCATTAGCGATGGAGGGACCCATTTCTGCAATCGACAGTTCAAGGCACTACTTGCCAAATATGGAGTAAGGAACAAGGTGGCAACCCCCTATCACCCACAAACGAGTGGGCAAGCTGAAGTCTCCAACAGAGAGATCAAGAGAATCTTGGAAAAAACAGTAGGCCCCACGAGGAAGGATTGGTCCTCCAGGTTGGATGATGCACTATGGGCCTATAGAATACCCTATAAGACACCTTTGGACATGTCACCATACAGGTTAGTATTTGGGAAGGCTTGTCATCTACTAGTAGAGTTAGAACATCGAGCCTATTGGGCAATGAAGAAGCTAAACTTGAATCTGGAAGCTACGGGTGAGAAGAGGATGCTGCAGCTAAATGAGCTGGATGAATTTCGTGGTCAGGCCTATGAGAATGCTAAATTGTACAAGGAGAAAGCAAAGCAATGGCATGACAAGAAGATACAATCCAGGAACTTCGAAGTGGGACAGAGGGTACTATTGTACAACTCCAGGCTGACCTTGTTTCTTGGGAAGTTGAAATCTCGTTGGTCTGGTCCCTTTCGCATAAGCAAGGTCTTCCCTTTTGGGACTATTGAATTAGAAGAAGAAAAGGAAGGGAGGACATTTAGGGTTAATGGACAAAGGGTCAAGCACTATCTAGGAGGTGATGTGGAAAGACAGCACACCTCCGTTCAGCAGCAAGAGGAATGAACAGGAGGGAAGTCAGGCTGAAGACTCTAAAACAAGTGCTTATGGGAGGCAACCCATGTTTAAATTTGTTGTTGACTAAGTTAACAATTTTAAGATAGTTTAAATCATGAGTCTAATAACATTTGTGTTTGTTACGCAGGATGGGAAGCATAGAAGTTTGCAGAACCAGTTTTTGTTTTGCTGCAGCAAAACTATATGAAAGATAGTCCCTGCTTTGCTATAGCAGGATTAAGAACGAGCACCTTCTGCTACAACAAAATCCTAGGCAAGCCAATTTTTGCTGCAACGTTGTTGCAGCAAACGCAGTTAGCCCTAAATCAAGGGGTTCCCCTCTGCTATGCTTCTTACAGAAAAAAAAAATATTTTCAAAAAATTGTTGTCAGAAGCAAAATGGGGGCAGGAAAAAGGCAGAAGCCCATAAGTCATGAAATCACGTCTTCCACGCTCATTAAACCTCTGCAACTCCCCCACCCCCTTCACCCTCGAGTACCTCACCCGAATTCCCAAAACCCATACAGCTCCTTCACCTCCTTCGCACCAGAAAACTCCACTTCGAAACCCTAGTACCTATCATGCCGAGAATCAAGACGGTGACCAGGAAGGCAAGCAAGGTGAAGAAATTCACCTCCGAGGAAAACAGGCAGAAGCACGACGAAGAGATTTTACCCCGAAGCTTCTGCGCTGAGAAAGGTTTCACCTTCGCCTCATCTGGAGATTTGGGGTTGCCAATGTATGTTGGCACTGTGATCAAACAGAGGGGTTGGGAAGTTTTTGCAAGACACCTGCAAACGACCATCATCCCTCTGGTTTGGGAATTCTACGCAAACCTCTCACCCGAAAATGAGAAGTTGGTGACCGTTTGGGAGACGAGGGTTCATTTTGACCAAGCCTCCATAAACAAGGCTTACAATCTGCCAGACGAAGAAGACCAGTATGAGGACTATCTCCAGGATAGAGACTGGGACGCTATGCTTACCCAGGTATGCCTTCCCGGCACCACCTGGGATAAATCCCCTCAGGGGTCCACCACCATCAATCGGGTCTCTCTGGTACCTGCAGTAAAGGTGTGATATCACTTCCTCAAGACCCGTATACTACCTTCTACCCATGGGCAGATAGTGAGCCAAGACAGAGTGGCAATGGTGGATGCACTCATATTCGGTAGACCACTCAATGTTGGCCGAATCATCAGTGGCCAAATCCAAGCATGCACCAACCGGAAAAAGGGAAGCTTGCTTTTCCCTTCCCTCATCACTATACTATGTAAGAATCGTGGAGTCCCAGTCTCCATTGATAAAGAAGCATAGAAGGACGCCAGCCTCATCACTACCACCACCATTGCCCGGATTGTCTTGGAGAAAGCGGCCCCACACCCACCAGCGACTTCCTGAAATCCTCCACATACTGCTGGACCCTCTGCTTCTTCTTCTGCCCCCCAGCCAGCTGACAAAACCTTGTAGTTCATCCTCAATCAACAAGCTACCATTCTGAGACAGCAAGCTATGCTTTTGCAACTTCAGCAAACCTTTTGGCGTTATGAGCAGAAAAGGGATTTTGCCCTTCACACCACCCTCGAACAAAACCATAAGCAATTTTTCCCATTTTCGGAGTTTCCCACTGACTTGCTCTATACCACCTTCGAGGAGTCAGGCCCAGCACCTGAGCCACAGACAGAGCAGCAAAAGGATTCTGAAGGATCCTCCTTCAGTAAGGAGCCCCACCCAGAACCCTACCAAACACTAGTGGGAACTGAGTCCTCTAATGATGATGATCCCATTGCAAAATGGGCAGCAATGATGCATAAAGGAAAGGCCCCACAATAATCAACACATCACAGAAGTGGGCTCAGAAGCTCCTCAAGGTCCTCTGGGGGTCAATGCCCCTAGGGTGCTGCAACATCCCTGCTAGCACCCTCAGGAAGTTCCCTCAACCCTTATTCCTTCTCTGTTGTATCTGGAATTCCTTTGCCTCTACTTCTATTTTTGGGTGTCTTTTGTGTTTTTGGCCATTGCATCAGCAGTGAGGACACTGCTCAACTTTAAGTTTAGGGGGGGTTATATTATATAATGTTTGCTGTGGCATTTTTGTGGCTTAGTGTTGCTTTGATATTGCTATAGAGTTTGCTGAAGCATGGACTTGTTTATTTGAGTTCTGCTTATCTATGTGGATGTTTATCCATATTGCAGTTTACTTATGTTTCCGCCTGCCTGTGTTGGATGAGTCTGCATTAGCACTTACTCGTTTTGATGTATATAGTTATATTTTTATGTTAAAAAGCTACCAAAAAAAAAAGATAAAAAAAATGAAGAGGGAAATGAGTCTGCATATTGCATAGCCTGCTAAAAGTTCTGGGATACTCCATGAGAAGGATTGGGTATTTCGCTAAAAACCAGAATAGGAGACCTACAACCTTACCCAATCACACACAGAACCCTCTTCTAATAAGCACAGGATCATGTGCAGTTTTCCAAAAGAAAATTTGGTGATCTTTTAGAAATTGGACCTAAGTCTTAGAGCTAATATTGAGAGCTTTTTGTAGAATCATAAAAGAAGCAGATGCATAGGGTCAGAAAGGCTTAAATTTGGTGGGGGGAAAGTAAAACAAAAAAAAATATTTAGGACACTCCAATGCCTCTATAGTTCCTTAGTAACCAGGGGTATGCATGAGCCCCATGTGTACCCTTGCGTAAAATAGGGACATAGAGTATGAGTGGGAAGCTGTTTAAGGGTGATAAGGCTGAGTAATCGGGTGCGTGCATTGAACATGTTGGCATTCACATCAAAAGGAACTAATGACCTCTGCTAGAATAAGATCTATGCCAAAAGAGAGAAGTAAAAGAAAAAGAAAAGAAAAGAAAAGAATATATATATATATACAAAAACAAAGACAGAAAATCAGTCAGTTGCCTCCCCCCCACATTTGTTGCCCTGACTGCACCTATGATGAATGCCAACTTAACCTAGGAAGATCAATATATTAGCATGAAAGTCTTAGGAACTCTGGCTGTTTTTGATCCAAGTAGCTCTTAGGGAAACTGTCCATTTCACACACACAACTTCAAAGAAGGTTTTTGTTGTGATTGGGAGTAAGGTTTGTGGTTTCCTTTATATGAAAGCAATCCTGAGAGTTGAGAGCTATCAGCAGAACTATGGATTCATGCATGAGAAAGGTCTGGAATTTCTTGTTGGTTGGAATGTGGTGAACAGAGCAGATTGCTTGGGGGCAAGCAATCCTTTAAGTTTGGGGGGATTTGATAGCTGCAATTTATTTTAGTTCCTATATGCTTTCTGAGTGCGTTTACTGAGTTGTTCTGGTGTTTTAAACGCTCTTATTCCCTGAATAAATTGAACGGGATGACTCTTTTAGATAAAACATCAGCTACCCCGTTGCTGCAGCATTTTAGTAAGCATATGTGGCAATTATAGCAGAAACCTGAGTGATATTGGGTGAGCTGCTCCCTTTTTCTGCAATACACTGATTCTGTTTGATATGGTGCAGGTGATAGCTGAGCAGGGCTGTGGAGTAGGTGCAACCTCCACCCAGTAGGAGAGAAAGCAACAAAAACTGACACTGCAGGCTGCTGGCACATAACTATCCCACTACTGAAAGTGGAGAGGACAAAGCTTCATGCAGAGATGGTTTTGCTGCAGAGTAGGGGGAATGACAGCAAAAGCAAGGTAGCTGACTGGGACTACAAGTCTGAACGATAAAGAGAGGCAGAGAGGGGGAGACAAACACACGCGATGGAGGGGGGTGCAAGAGGAGAATAGCTACACACTGCGGAGGAGCCTGAGTGAAGGAGACATAGTGCAATCCCAGAATTCTTTTGTTCGCTGTTTTGTTTTCCTTTTTCTTCTGTTTTCTATCAAGACTACTCTTGCGTTCTCTTTTATCATTAGAGATGTATACCAGTGATTCTGGGATTTTTGTAACTAGTATGACCATGAGGCTTGGCTAGTTTCCGGCTAGGGTTGCGCAAGGGTTGTAATGAACTTAAGCACATTTTTAGTATAACACATTCGCTGCAGCACTGTTTTTACATTCAACTTTGTTTATATTTTAAACTCCTCTGATAACGGAAGTTAGTGGAGGTAGATTGAGGCCAGTATTCACCCAGGAGGGGAATGGAGGCTGGAAAAATAGTTTGAATAGATAGGGACAGCCAATATAGGAATATATATGGTCCCCCGTCTCCCCAGCAATGGAGCTTCATGCACAATTCAGGGGTGAAGACTGCTGTAGGAATGCAGGTTTGGACCTCAGAATTGCAAGGAATGTAAGTCTGGGAAGACTCCATTCAAGACTGAACTGGGCACCTAGGACAATTGCTGTAGCAATTCGTAGAGCATAGATGCATGCAGTAGTTCATGGCAACCCTGAGCAACCCTAGACCTCCCTATCCCAATTTCTTTACACCCTAGTACCCCTCGTCCTAGTTATAGCTGTAGTTAATTGAACCAACTTTATTTTATTCTACAAACCATCCTATCTTTGCTACAGCATTTCACACAGCAAAGTCTCCTTAACAGTTTTAGTTCACTCCTCGTGGGATGATACTCACTCATCACTTTATTATTTAGTCACGACACGTGCACTTGCGTTCTGACACTGTATTCATCTTTGCATGAAATAAACAACATTATGCATAATTATGTTTAGCCATGAAAATTGAGAGTTTGGATGCATAGATCATACATGTGTTTGCTAAAATTGGCTTAAAAAGGGTGAAAATCAATGCTCTGAATGGTTGGTTCTGTTGGTTATTTTTCATATCGAATTTGGAAATCGGTTCTAAAGATAAGTTGTATCCCTATTTCTTAGCTTTCTAATGCCTTTGGAATCACCTTAATCGGATTTATAATGAAAGAGATATTCATAGATGAGTGAAGAAATCTCAGATTTAACACACATAGTCACGATGCTGTTTTTGAACACATTTTTTTACCTATTTCAATTTCTAATTTGGTAAAGTGGTAAACATAAAAGTTGTAGATAATTGTCTTAGATTTCTATAGACATGAAAATAATCTTAAGAAGAGTTAAAATGAGGGAGTTATGGTCTTTTTAGTGAGAGAAAGTCTGGCTGTACGAAAATTTGAAATGCAGGAAAACCCAAAGCACGGCCATTCTTGATGCTAGAATTGTTCTGTTTTTTTTATTTTGAAGGCTCTAAATGAACTCCAATGGATAGATAATGTTAAGGGAAACTAAAATACAAAAAAAATACCTTTTTAATAATGCATTGTAATGTTAATTCCATTCTTTTATTATGAGATATATGTGCAATGTATGGATGAAATGCATGTTGATTTGATGCCTATGCTAGTATATCAATGCATAAGGATTACATGATATAAGGTATGCATTGTTGGTAAGTGTATTAATACATATTTGTTAAATAATGTGGTGATGATATTATGCATGATATTATTGATGTGCTTAGTTAATGCATAATCCTACTATGATGGTCATGATGATTAAAGAATATGATGTGTACATTATTATATGACAATAGAGCGGTTATTACTTAGTGATTGTATGAACAGACGAAGTTAATTGTGGATGGTAAGAATGATAATAAAGGTGAGCTGTTTAGTGTATACATGGTTATATGATGTTAATGTACATGATTGAACTCATGGCTACAGACGATTAGTCATTGAGTGTGGAGATGTGGCTATAGAGGGTTAGTCACTGAGTGTAGAGATGTGACTACAGACGATTAGTCACTGTTTGTTGACCTTGTGGCTACGGATGATTAGTCACCATGCATAAAAGCACTGTAAAGATATACATATACAAGCATAATATTAAAGTATAACTTGGTTATTATACATGCCTGATATTGATGCATAACCTGTCTATTGAACACGCAAGCATGCTATACATTCTTGTTATTTTATCATATACAAAGAGAAAATATTTTCTGTAGTTTATACAGCTGGACATAACACTGTGTTTTCTTTATTTACTGTATGATGCTTTTAATGTTAAACCTATTGGAAACTTCCGTTCTCATTATTGTTGGTGTTATGTTCATATAAGAGCAAATGATATGTTAGCTGCTTCCGTGCACTTGATCATAGAAGATCCAGTGGATGATGATGCCTTGTACAAATCCCGATGCCAGCACCACCTCCTCCACCCTTTACACCCAGGGGAGATGTGCGGTATAAGGTTCATTGTTAAGTTGATGTAGTTATATGACTCATTGTCGCTTATGTATAAATATTAATCTCTGATGTAGTTTTGGATATAATGATGATGGAATATTAGCTGCTTATATAATTGTGTATGGTTTGCTACTTGGAATGTGTTATCAGTCGCTATATATATATATATTAAAAAAACCGGTCGTTACAGTATGCAATTGACAATTTATGAGTGACATTATATTTCTTTAATAAGGCTTCAATAGTCCTATTGTAAAAATGTGTTCCCCTGTCACTTATCAAAGCTCTCGAAATTGTAAATCTTGAGAAAATATGGGATTTAATGAAATTTCCAACCACTTTAGAATCAACAGTCCTAGTGGGTTTTGCTTCCACCCACTTTGAGACATAATCCATAACTAGCAAAATATAATTATATCGAGATGATAAAGGACAAGTCCCTTGAAATCAATTCCCCAAACATAAACAATTTCACAAAATAATACTGGTGTTTGAGGAATCTCATTTTTTTGGATATATTACCTGTTTTTTTACAATTAGTACATGACCTACAAAAACGATATGAATCTTTGAATAGAGTAGGCTAGTAAAAACCGTAGTCCAATACTTTCTTTGCTGTCCTTTTTTCCCCAAAGTGTCCTCCACTTACATAAAAGTGGTAGAAGGTTAAAATTGATAGAGCTTCAGAGTCAAGAATACACCTTTTTATAATTTGATATAAGCATTGCTTCCATAGGTAGGGATCATCCCATATGTAATATTTGGCATCACTCTTGATCCTATTTTTGGCAGCCCTGGTCAAAAGAGGAGGTAACTAATTAGTAGCCAAATAATTTATAATATTTGCATACCATGGCATATGAACTGAAATTGAAAATAAATTTTCATATGGGAATGATTCTTATATTTTTAGTTTCTCCTCCACATGTGTTAGGCAAATTAAGTGATCTGCTACATTATTTTTCTGATCATTTCTTGTCTTTGATTTCTAAATCAAATTCTGTAAGTAGTAACATCCATCTGATTATCCTAGGTTTAGCCTCCTTTTTCATCACTAAGTACCTCAAAGCTACATGATTAGTAAAAACAATAATTTTAGTATATATTAAATATGATCTAAATTTTTCTAATGCAAAGACTACAGCTAAGAGCTCTTTTTCAGTGGTGGTATAATTGTTTTGGGCATCATTCAGTATTCTAAAGGCATAATATATCACATAGGATGCAGTTTCGAATCTTTGGCCAAGTATTGCTCTAACTATATGATCACTAGCATCACACATAATTTCAAAAGGGAGGTTCCAGTCTAGTGCTTGGATGATTGGAGTCGAAATTAAAGATTCTTTCAATTTGTCAAAAGCTTACGTGCATTCTTTATCAAATTCAAAAGAGACATCTTTTTGAAGCAATTTTCATATGGGTGCTGCTTTCTTGGAAAATTCCTCTATGAATCTTCTATAAAAACATGCATATCCAAGAAAAGAACGAACTTCCCACACACAAGTGGGATAAGGTAGAGTTTGTATAATATCAATTTTTTCTTTGTCTACCTCTATTCCCCTTTTGAAGACAACATGGCCTAAAACTATACCTTGTTCAACCATAAAATAACATTTTTCAGAATTCAAAACAAGATTACTTTCTTGACATCTTTTCAAAATTAATGAAAGGTTATGTAAACAATCATCGAATGAATCCCTATAAACTAAATATATCATCCATAAATACCTTAATAAATTTTTCAAGGTAATCTGAGAATATGCTAACCATACACCTTTGAAAAGTGGTGGGGCATTACAAAGCCTAAACGGCATGCGTCTAGATGCGAATGTCCCAAATGGACAAGTGAAGGTTGTCTTTTCCTGGTCTTCAGGAGCATTTGCAATTTGAAAATAACCTGAATAACCATCAAGAAAATAATAGTAAGGTTTACTAGATAACCTTTCCAGCATTTGCTTATAAAAGGTAAAGGAAAATGGTCTTTCGGTTTATAGAATTTAATTTTCTATAATCTATACAAACCATCCACCTATTTTGAATTTGGGTGGGTACCAATTCCTCCTTCTGATTTTTTATCACAGTTATTCCTATTTTATTGGGAACCACTTGCATTGGGCTCACTCAATGACTGTCTGAAATAAGGTATATTACCCCAACCTCTAACAGTTTAAGAATTTCCTTATTATCTACATCCATCATAGGTGGATTTAGCCTTCTTTGGGGATGTCTTGATGGTTTAGCTCCTTCCTCCATTAATATTCTGTGCATACATGTATAAGAGCTTATCCCCTTAAGATCAGCTATGGTCCATCCTATTGCAGTTTTGTGCTCTTTAAGAACTTGGATTAATTTCTCCTCTTGATCGACTTCAAGCTTGTTGGAGATAATAACAGGAATTGTTTCTCCTTCCCCCAAAAATATATATTTGAGATGATCAGGAAGTGGCTTCAATTCAGGAGTAAAAGCCTACACAAAAAAAGGTAGAAGAGTAGTATCAGAAATTGGTAATTCTATATAAGAAACATTACCTGTTGGTAGTCCTTCTGAAAAACCATTTAGTTCAGGCAGTTCCTATTTTGTTTCTTCATCCAAATCTATCTCACCATCATCTTCTTCTATGGATTTGCTCACAATCACTTCCAGTTTATCCTTTCCATCTAATTCAAACACATCATATGCTAAGGAATCAAAGACATCTATAGAATAAATAGGAACATAATCACCTGGGTATTTCATGGCTTCATACATATTAAATTTTATTACTTCACCATTAAATTCCATAGTGAGTGTGCCATTGTGAACATCTATCTTGGTTTTAGAGGTTTTCAAAAAAGGTCTCCCTAATAATATTGGGGAGGTAAAATCCCCATTTTCCATGTCAAATGCATAAAAATCTATAGAGAAAACCAAATCATCTACTTGTACCAAGACATTCTCAATTACTCCCTTAGGATATGTAGTAGACTTGTCTACTAATTGAATTACCATATTAATAAAGTTCAATGGTCCTAATTTCAAGGAAGTATATATAGAATATGGCATGACATTTATGGAGGCTCCTAAATCCAACATAACTTTTTCAACATGAGTATCCCTAATTTTGGATGAAATAGTAAACATACCTAGATCGTTGCATTTAGTGGGGAGTTTTGTTTGTATCATGGCATCTACATTCTGACTTATTTGAACCTTTTTAAATTCCTTCAATTTTTGCCTTCTTTTTTGAGTACATAGTTCTTTCAAGAACTTTGCATATCTTGATACCTGTTTAATAGCATCTAGAAGGGGAATATTAACTTCACATTTTCTGAAGGTTTCATATAAATCAGAAAGTAGCTTGTTTTCTTTAAGAGCTTTTGGAAAAGGTGGCACTACTTCATAATTTAAATTTGATGGAGACTTACCTGTAGGTGCTTTATTCTCCTTAATTGATTTTTCATGTTCTTTAAGAGAAGAGGGTGCTGGTTGACTTTCAATTTCCTTATCATTCCTTAAAACGATTGCACTAGCATTTTCTTTAGGATTCACCATAGTTTGAGAAGGTAACTTACCTAAGTTTTGAGCATCCAATCGACTTATTATGGTTGCTAATTGACCTCTTTGAGTTGTCAGATTCTAAATGCTAGCTTTTTCTTTTGCTGAAATTGTTGAGAGTTATGTACAATATTTTTCACAATATCTTCCAATTGATTACTTATTTGGTGATCCTAGAATGTTCAATTTGTTGAAAATTTTGTCCTACTGGTTTACTTTTTGTATTCCCATATCTTAAATTGGGATGATCCATCAATCCAGGACTATATGTACTAACATGACGATCATTGTAACATCCCTAATTTCGTTTCATTTATTAATAAAGGTACATAAATATTGAATGTAATATCTGAAATTTTGTTTCTTTTATTAATAAAGGTACATAAATAATTAATTAAGGAAATAAAATTTATTATACAATTTTTAGATATCTAAGAAATATAATCCTTAGAAATTATTCACCTAATTTGTATGCATAGAAAATGTTTCTAACATTAATGGAATAGGTAAGGAGAGAAAACCTAATAGGAAAAATTAGAAATAACATACTAAAGAGAGGCAAAATTCTTCAGTAAGGAAGATAAATTTTTGTGAAGTAAGTAAAGGTCTTAAAATTTCAAGAAGATTGGATTAGGGTAATTTTTCCTAATTCAAGAGCTAGAGTTACTAAGTTTAACATCTCCACCCATAAATTAGGCTTTCACCTATGGACATTTCATATAGAGTTTTTCCACTTCACATGAGTTTCTAGTAAGCCAATAGGATAGCCTAAGCAAGAAATAAAACATAGATTTGGACTAGGATATAGAAGTTGGAGTGATAGCCCAAAAATCATGATTTTGTGACCAAGCCCTTCATGAAAGGTGGAATTTCAGCCAAAGCAAAGGAAATGGGCAAGAATGAGCCCAAATCTAAGAAGAAAAATAAGAATTATGTGAGGAAATAGTAGTGTAATAATAATCAAGATTAGGTCACATGGCATTAGGACAAAACATCTATATCCTACATTCATAATTTCAACAAGCAGGTAATATAATACATGGCTTTAGGACAAAATATCTATATCCTATATTCATAATTTCAACAAGTGGGTAATAATACATAGCATTATGACAAAACATCCTGATCCTACACAAATAGTTTCAGCCAAGCAAGGGAGATTCAAGGGCTGAAAATTTTCCACCTAAAAAGGCAAACATATCGTACTTGATTAAGACAAAATAAAAAAGAAATGAATCCCTAAATCAAAGGGACCTTGTCCCTTGTCTTAAGAACATTTTAACATGATTTTAAAAATAGAAATCTCATTTTGCTATGCATATCTTCACTAAGGGAAAGGAAGACAAGAACATGAGTTGTTTTTCCCCAAAAAACAACCAAGTGCATCCTAATTGTGATAAGGTAGACCCATGGTTATGAAAGGTGAACCACATGATAGTTTATTTAAGCAAAACCCACCCTTATAACATTATAAATTTGTCCAAGTGAGGGAGAGGGAAAACATAAGCAAGGTAAAGTGAAGAAATGAGAGAAAGAGAGGAGAAGAGAGGAAGAAAGAGGAAGGAGAAGTCTAGAAGACTAAGTACTCAAGGTAAGTTAGCTTAATCTCTACTTGAATATACCTTTCTTCTTCATTCTTTGGGTTCAAAAACTCACCCTCCTTCTCTTATTTAAGCTGCTAGAAAAGCTAAGGGAAGGGAGGAATCTTGCTACTTCCTTCAAGAGAAAACAAGAAAAAGAATTCACTAAGTGAGCTAAGGAGATCTTTAGGTAGGTTTAACAATATTTAATTTTAGAAAAGATTTGAAATTAGAAACATTTATATGGGATTTTGATCTTAAAACTTTGATGAAATTTACTATAATTGTTACCTGGATAATTGGCCATGGATGTTGATATACCATGTTGTATGTTGATCTTGCAAGTGATGTATGTTTGAATACTTAGGTTGGTGTGGAATGTTCTGCATAGGTTTGGTTATGGGTGACAAAACTTTAAGATTTTTATGCTTCTATATCATATATTTAAATGTGGTGAAAAATTGATGAAATATAATTAGATTTAAATTAATAAGAAAATGGAAGAGGACATAAGATAATGATGAACTAAAACCATAGAAACGGTTTAGTTAGGAAATTGAATTTTAGAGTAACTAGGGAAGCTTTTGTTTTCCAAATTCTGGGAAGAATCGGTTAGTAATTAAAAGAAATAGTTAATGTGAAAAATATAAATATATGTCTCATGGATTTTTTGCCACAATAATCACTCAATTTGGAGTCTATATGAGGTAGATATAGTCAAATTAGTAAGCAATTGTCAAAAAATGGTTAACCATTTTCTTAGTGATGTTGATATATCATGTTGTATGTTGATCTCAGTGAAGGTGCAACCACCCGCACCCGTATTCCCAGAACTGGTCAATATGGATGAGTAAGAGGTAGACATATATGTGTTTGATTTATGTATGGATGTTGTTAATTAATGGTGTAAACCTTAATTATGTTGGGTTAAATTAATTGAATGTTATTATGAGTTAAATAAAGGTAATGACTTCATGGGACTTTAAAGAATTTATATATATGTACATATGTAAAAAAGAAAAAAGAAAAAAAGGAGTTGTTACATGATTGGTATAAGAGCAGGTCGATCCTAGATGGCCAGTGGGTGGATGGTTATTTGAGTCGATCTTATAGTGTCTTGAGTATGTTTTGGTTGTGCTGTGTAGGGGATAAGTGATTTCATATAACTAAGAAATTACTAGTGTTTCCTATCTATATGTCGAGGTGGTGTTATGACTGCTGTTAAATATTTTTCAAACTAACTATTGGGTTTGATCAACTTAATAGTAGCATAACTTTATTTTTGCCACAGTAGGAAATGGCACCACCAAGGAGAAATTTGGCAAACAATGCGGAGAAAACCTTGCACAACCTGGCCACGGCAATTCGAGACCAAGTCATGACCACCAACCAAATTCTACAATACCTTCAAAATGCTAATAACTGGAATGGTGAAAATGGTGCTAATAACCAGATGGCAGGAAATGATAACAGCATATCTGAGTTCCTAAGGACTAGACCGCCTTATTTTCAAAGCGGATTTGACCCAACTGTAGCTGAAAGGTGGATAAGGGAACTAGAGAAAGTCTTTGAAGTGATGGGCTATACTAAAGAGCAATAAGTTATCTTCACTGCATATATGCTGAAAGATGAAGCAAAATACTAGTGGCGTAGAAATAGAGAACTTTTAGCTCACAAGTGTAGGTAGATCACCTGGCAGTTATTCAAAGACACCTTTTTGGAAAAGTACTTCCCAAGTACTGTGCGGGTAGAAAAGGAGATTGAATTTTTCTAACTTAGGCAAGGCAGCATGACTGTAGACCAGTACATCACGAGATTTGAGGAGTTTTCTAAGTTCTCCTCTTACCTACGATTTAACCCCGATGAACCATGGAAAGCTATTAAGTTCAAAGCGGTATTGAATCTAGAGATAAGGAATGTTGTTGTAGTTATAGAGATCAGGGAGTTTGTACCTCTGATAAATAAATGTAGACTCTTGAAGAAGAGCTTAAGGGCAGTGGCAGATGAGAAACAAAGACGAAACTTTTGGAAAAGGAAGAACGAGCCACAAAACTCTGGTAAAAATGTTAGAGAAAAAGGGCAGGGTACTGGCAAGTGGTTAATGACTGCAAGTCCCCAACCATTCCAATAGAACTTTTCCACAGTTAAGTGTACTAAGTGTGGATGTATGCTTGGTAATCGGTCGTGCTACATAGGATCAGATGTTTGCTTCAATTGAGGACAGAAAGGTCATTTTGCAAAGAACTACCCACAGAATTTGGGGAATCAGGCGAAATAGAGGCCTCAGTTGAAAGGAAGGGTTTTCACCCTAAGCACCCAGGAGGCAGCTCAATCCCCTGAAATGATTCAAGGTACATGATAAATCTATGGATTTGTTCTTATGGTGTTGTTTGAATCTGGTGCTAGTCATTCATTTATATCAAAAGAATGTATTAGGGAGCTTCAGTATCCTATTTCTAAAACCCCTTATGAGCTATCTATAGTAACTCCCACAGGGGAAAAGGTCTTAACTTCCTCTATATGTAAAGACTGTCAGGTCACTATTCAAAAGAAAACATTTTCTGTAGACCTCGTCTGTCTACCTTTAAAAGGTATTGATATTATTCTAGGGTTAGACTGGATGTCTATAAATCGGGTCTTACTGAATTGTTGCAACAAGACCGTTGAATTTCTACCTCCTACTTCAGAAGAGGAAATGTAGTTATTGATGCTTAATGCCAATCAAGTCAATAGGGAGTTAAAGAATAGAGTACTTGAATACATTCTCTTGTATTTATCAAACCTAAAAGTCGAACTGAAGCTTGATGAAATCCCAATAGCCAACGAGTTTCCTAAAGTATTTCCATTAGATATTCCAAGCTTACCTCTCAAGAGAGAGATAAAGTTCTCTATTGACCTCCTACCTGGGATAGGGCCTATGTTTATTGCACCTTTTAGAATGGCCTCGAATGAATTATAGGAACTTAAGAAACAGTTGGAGAAACTATTAAACAACCAATTCATTACACCAAGTGTATCACCTTGGGGAGCTCCTATGTTGTTTGTTAAGAAGAAAGACAGGAGCTTAAGATTATGCATAGATTACAGACAGCTAAATAAGGTGACTATAAAAAATAAGTATCATTTCCCTAGGATAGATGATTTTTTATATCAACTGAAAGGAGCATCATCTTTTCTAAAATTGACTTGAGATTAGGATACTATCATATTAGGATTAAAGAGGAGGATGTACCAAAAATAGCTTTTAGGACTAGGTATGTGCACTATGAGTTTCTCATAATGCCCTTCGGGTTGACAAATGCACCTGCAATTTTCATGGACTACATTAATCACATTTTTTTACCCTACCTATATCAATTTGTGGTAGTGTTCATTGATGATATCATGATATACTCTAAGAGTGAGAAAGAAAATGAACAACATCTCCGAATCGTGTTGCAAGTGCTAAAAGAGAAAAAGTTGTATGCCAAATTGGAGAAGTTTGGATTTTGGTTGACAGAAGTGAAGTTTCTCGGACATGTCATCTCTAATATAGGGGTAGCCGTAGACCCTAGCAAGACGGAAGCAATGATTCAGTGGGAAAGACGAAAGACAGTTATAAAAGTCAGAAGTTTTTTAGGTTTGGTAGGATACTACAAGAGGTTTATACTAAAATTCTCTCGTATAGCCTTGCCATTGACTAAATTGAGCAGGAAAGAAAGTCCTTTCTAATGGAATGATTAATATGAAGCTAGTTTCTAGGAGCATAAGACAAGATTGACTACTTCTCTTGTTTTAATTATTCCAGACCTTACAAGACATTTTGAAGTCTATAGTGACGCTTCAAGGAAAGGGCTAGGGTGTGTGTTGAGGCAAGACAAGAGAGTTATTGCTTACGCCTCTAGACAACTAAGACCCCACGAGGGAAACTATCCAACCAATGATCTTGAATTGGTGGTAGTGGTATTTTCCTTAAAAATTTTGTGACACTATTTATACGAAGCGACATTTGAAGTTTAAAGTGATCAGAAAAGTCTTAAGTACCTTTTTTATCGAAAGGAATTAAATGTGAGGCAATGAAGATGGGTATAATTCCTCAATGACTACAAGTTTGAGATAAAGTATCATCCAGGAAAGGCGAATGTTGTAGCTGATTCCTCAATGACTACACATTGGTCGGATGATGGTGTATGAGATGCAAATACTAGAAGAGTTTCAAGATTTGAAGCTGGACACTACTTTTATCTTAAAGAAGCTAATCATCAATGGTTTGAGTATAGAGTGTGACCTTAGAGCCCAGATTAAGGAGGCTCAAGTTCACAACCAATATTTACGGGATCATAATGATCAAGATGATTTTTTTGTCTCAGAAGATGGAGTAATCATGTATCAAGGAAGGGTTTGTGTTCCTCAAGAACAAGAGTTGAGAACTAAGATCTTATAGGAAGCGCATAAAAGTAAATACACAATCCATCCTGGATCCACTAAAATGTACGAGGATTTAAAGAGGATGTATTGGTAGCCAGGGATGAAAAAGGACATTGCTGAGTTTGTGAAAAAATGTTTAATTTGTCAAAAGGTGAAAGTAGAGCATCAAAAGCCAGCCAGATTTCTACAACCTCTTGAGATCCCTAAATAGAAATGGGATAGTATTTTGATGGACTTTATGGTAGGCTTACCTAAGACTTCAGTTGGATATGACTCTATCTGGGTAATAGTTGACAAATTAACCAAATCTGCTTACTTTTTGCCCATAAAAATTAACTTATCACTGGACAAATTGGCTCAGTTGTACATCCAGGAATTAGTTAGACTACATGGAATTCCCTTAAATATCATTTCTGATAGAGATCCAAGGTTCACATCGTGGTTTTGGAAGGCGTTGAAGGAAGCTTTTCGAACCTAGTTGCGATTTAGTACTACCTACCATCCTCAGACTAACAGTTAGACGGAACAGACCATTCAAACCCTAGAAGATATGTTAAGGGCCTGTGTGATAGAGCAAGGTAAATGATGGAATAAGTACCTACCTTTTAGTGGAGTTTGTTTATAATAATAGTTATTACTCCCATATTAAGATGGCCCCCTACGAAGCTTTATACAGTAGGAAGTGCCGATCTCCACTATGTTGGTTTGAGGTAGGAGAAAAGAACTTGCTGGGTACTGATCTAGCACTACAAGAAACTGAGGATTCTATGACAACTAAAGTCGTCACTAAAAGTCAAAAAATCATCACTGAAAGTATTCAGTGACGACTTTTTGGTCGTCACCCCTCGGTTGCTAATAAGACCGTGGCTAAAAGTTATTAGTGACGACTCAAAGTCGTCACTGAACGTATAAAATAGAAGTTTAAAATCTAATCAGAGGGTTTCTGTGACAACTGGAGTTGTCACAAAATATGTTTTTAGAACAAAAAAAGTTGTCACAAAAAAATGTTTCCGTGACGACTTTATGCGATTGTCACATAAAGTAACTCTTTCAGTGACGAGAGAGTCGTCACTGAATCATTTTTAAATTTTTTTTGCCAATTTATGATCATATGTTAGAGTTTTAGTGACGATTTAAGTCGTCACGGAATACTACTTTTAGTGATGACTTATATAGGTCGTCACTAAAAGTTTTATGAAAAAATGGATTCAGTGACGAAATAGTTGTCACTGAATCCTATCTAGTAATTTTTTTTTAAAAAAAATTAGACGTTTTCATTTAAAAGCATAGCATGCATTACAAAAATAGATGAGAACAAAGAAATAAAATGATATTTAAAATAAACGATATACATTATGAAAATAAATGAGAACAAAAAAGTATAATAAAATGATATATATTAAAATAATTTGAACTACAAATATTTGTTGATAGAAAATCGTAAAATATCAATTAACAAAAATAATACACATAGTGAAATATTGACAAATTAAAAGCCATCAAGTCAGCGATTCTCTTGGAATTGTTGGTGTTGCATTAGTTGCAGAATTTGGTACAACACTCCGCTTTTGAGCTATTCAAATTTGTCCCTATTTATAGCAAATAAAAACAAATTAATACTCAATAAATAATACAAAGTAGAAGCTAATTAAATAATAACAAATATTATAAATGTAGTTTAATAATTTCTAACTATCAAAAAGTATCCAAAGAAAAAAATTCATATATACTGATTCAACATAAGCAAAGGCAGTTAAATTTATATCAATCATGTTTGAACCCCTAAAACAAACATGATAAATGACAAAGGCTAAAAGAACACAATAATAACATTTAATAAGTACCATGAAAAATTCAAATTGCACATTGGCTTCCACTTAGGATATGTTCCATATGACATCAATTTAATTCTCTACATTTTCCACCTTAAATTCCAAATAGTGCAAAAAAACTAGTAAAAATTGAATTTGACGCCACTTTGATGCAAATAGAAAGGTTATATATGGATGGAGGGGGCAAAGATGCTTACAATATGCTCATAAAGAAATAAAAAAAACAAGAGTTTAAAAGAATTAAGCAATCTAACCACTAAATAATTATCAGTTAGATAATAACAAGAATTAAGCCATCAACTAATGCAAAATTACATATAGGTTAATAGTAATCCATAAAAGACATTGCAGTATTGCACAGGTCCAGGTATAAACCCTTTATATAGACCAATATAATTCACAGACAACCTTAGATGAGGAACAATATGAATATTACTGGATACTCAGTTAACAGATAAAAAAAATCCAAAACTTCTTCAGCAATAACTATAAATATCCCAATGGTTTTCATCCAATAACAAATTCAACTAATTCAAAGCTTCATAGTTGTATAAGGTAAAAAAAAGCTGATTACCAATTTTACAAGACTAGAAAGAAGACAGCTAAAGTTAAACAAAAGAAATTATTTTATAATTCGGTGGGGGTGAGGGGAAGAGTCAAAGAGCCACCAAGAGGTGTAAACAAGTACATAGGAACTTAAGAATGTGTACATAGGGTCCATTAAGGGTAAAAAAAAGGAAAGGTAGATAGCCTCTCTGATTAATTCACACAATGTAAAGGAAATATTGTTTTTAGTAACAAGAAATGGCCTTAATGAAATGATTGGATCAGCTCAATCATCTTTAGTCAAAACTGATTTAAATCCTCAATAGAAATATCCTCTCACCATTTAATTTCATCTAGGCCACACACCACAAACCCTCTTTTATGTGACTAGATGTAACTACTTAACATCCACTTGCCAAGAAAATGATTTAGTAATAAATTTTTTAGATCAATTGTAACAAACTAACAAAAGAATATAGAACAATGCAAACCTATGCCTATTATTATATAGATATTCTGATGTGCCATTTAAATGTGCATTTTTCGACAAGCTATACTTTATATGGAATATGGGAGCTCCCAAAACTGCTTGTCTTACAATGCAGCCAAATAGAAAGCAGAGAACATTAGTAATAGAAAGAAACCAAACAGAAAACTAGAGTACAAGAGTAATAAAAAGAATATAATAGGCCAAGTCAAGTATACTTTATATATAATTTTAGCAGCTAATCTTTACCACTATATTTATTATGAAAGTAATAGGGATAAAAGCTATTTAAATACATAAACAATTATGCAATGCACACCTTGTAATTCTTACCTTTTAAAACAATGCATATTTCTAAAATGAAAGCAACCAATACGCAAAGTACAATAGTAATAGAAAGAAACCAAACAGAAAATGAAAGCATGGACAGTATGTGTTGCAACAACCGGATCAAAATAAAACTTCCATTGACAATACACATGTACATAGCAGCAATGAAGCTCATAACAGAAAGCAAAACAAGAAGAAGAAGAACAAAAGCAATAGGCCAAATCAGATATTGTGGGTTGAAAACATGGACAGTGGAACCTTCCTCCTCAAGATGTTCTTTCCAACTTCTCTAACCTGGATGAGGAAGGAAAAAGGAGGGAAATGCTCCAAGATCACTATTTCAAGAATCCATAAAACATGTAGGAAGTGAGTGGCAGATTAAAAACCTTTTCCAAGCAGGAGAAAACAGAAGTGACGTGAAAGGTAGCATAAGTGAAAGCACTAATAGTAATGGCAACAGAAGCAGGTAGATATGTAATTTTCTTTAGAAAATCAGCTTTGAATACACAATTTTCAGTTGCAGTATGTAGTTCAATGACTAACTAAAATCCATTGCTTGAGAAAGCCACGAATAAAGTATAATATCAAAGATGCTTATAGTAAGCTCATAAAGAAATAAAAAAAAACAAGTGTTTAAAAGACGAAATATTAGCCAAAAGATATTCTCTAATGCCATTAAATATTAAATTGTTAACAATATAGTACATCTAGTCAAGCACTCCATATTATTTACCCACCAATAAACCTTGTAGTTGCTAATGGTAACAGTTTTCATGACCAAGATACACACTACTCATGATAAAAGAGAAATAATCTCAAATTTCAACAAAACAAAGGGATAGCAAAGTATTACTAGCAAACAATGAGAAAAAGGACATAAACCTTAAAAATACTAAGAAAAATTAGTAACACTATTATTAATCAATGTCTCAATTCCCACATAATAAACAAGTTGACTACCGATTATATTTCTATATATGCTCCTTTTGCAAAGCGGTACACTTTTAAAAAGTTCAATGGGCCAACTACATTGAATGAAACAACAACAAAAAATTGTATTAGCTTGTCAAGATATCAATCTCCAAGAAACTCAGTCATAATAAAATAATGAACATACATAATTACCTATTTCAGAGATGAGATTAAAGAGGCCATCTGTGCTTGCAACCTTTCTTCAATTTGTGATTGCAACAATGCATTCATCCTCTCTTCTCGTAATTTTATCTCTTCATGCATCTCCCTACGTAGTTCTGCAGTAACCTCTTCATGTATTTTTTTTCTTTTGCTCTTGAAGATGCTCATAAGTGATTTGGTTAGAAGCTCTTTTAGAAGGAGGTCTAGCTCCATGTCCTTTACCACGAACATACCCTGTCTTTTGACCAAGAACTTGGGTCAAGATTTCTTCATTGCTCAAACTAGGAGAGTCTTCCTGAGATTGCTTGGCTAGAATATCTTGCAATTGGCCCTATATTTAAATCAAGTATGCATTTAGAATAATATCAACAATATAAATTAAAATTTATACAAATTAATAAAATTAAAGTATACATGAACTTCTTGTGACTTTGCATCTGACCATATAACTTCTCTATCTTTAGTTTTACGGGTATGTTGTATCTCCCATATCTTGTTAATTGGTGCCTTCTCTCCAGTTTCAAGATTTCTCTACAATAAAATAGCATGAATACTAAATGATGGAATGAGAACATGCACATAAAGACATGTATGACAATAGGGCATTTTAAAATATCACTGTTGATTCCTCAACTTCGGCAAACGACCACGAACCACACGTATGCTTCGTGGTTAGCTTGGCCCTGTTCTGTGCATTCGTTGAACTTCTTCCTTACAATAAACTCCATAGCCAATTTCTTTACACATTTTGTATAATAATGATATTTAAGTAAGCTATAATAGAATACCTTAAAGTCATCTGAGCCAAAATAACTGACCAAATGCCTCCATTCATCATCTTTGACAGCAGGAGTCGTGTGTGCCAATCTTTCTTCATCAGTCTTGTACATGGAGTAGAAGCCATGCAAGTGGCCCCTCCAATTTTTTTATAACCTTTGCGCAGTGGCATTGATGAATGCATCAAATTGCCACTCCATACTTGCATCGACCTCAAATTTTTCCTACAATAATGAACCCAAAGGTATTAAATTAAAAAGTTAATATAGATATAATATAATTATGCGAATTATTACCTTTACTTTTTACAAAATCTGTTCGCCACACTGTTCCTAAATATTGTACCACTCCCTCTCCTTCAAGGAATAATTGCATCATGTTATGTGTCCAATATAGTTGATGAGCTCTCTCGATCCATCTCCCACAGCTCGAAGGATATCATCAGGGATCACAATTTGGATCTTTTTACCATTTTTAGTCTTTGAATCTACTGAAATATATTTGTATGATCCCCTTACATTCTTAGCTATGCTACAAGAACTTGTGAATCACATGACAATAGGGTATTAATCACATAATAATAAATATCAATTAACAGGTATAAAGTATTTTATTTTATTACTTGCACTACTCATTGGACGTCGAGAAGTTGGTGTAACAGGTTGTGCCTGGCTCTCTTTGCAGTGTGGTTGCATACACAACTGTGGAGTCTCACATTAGAAGTAGCTTGTGCAATACCTCTAGATCCACACCCACATCGTCCACCTCTTCCTCTTCCTACCATCTTCAAATCAACCTATTGCAAATTGCAGACCATGTTTTTAGTTCAATGAATTCAATGATAAATGCAAGGCATCTAAAACCAAATAAAATGTGCAATGAATAAATTTGTTTGGAAAATGCATAAAATCTAGCAAAAAAGAAAAATTACATATACATTTTACATTCTATGGCATTTTACATAGAGTCTTCAGATAAAACTTCTTCTTCATCACTCTCCTCTTCCATGGTTTCATCTTCTTCGTTGTCATCAATGAAATCAATTTCCCTAAGACTGCTCCCTTCACTCTGATGACCAAAACTTTGAGGTTTAATGTCGTTCCTATGTAATATCACTTCAACATCATCTTGGTCCTCTCTATGAATGAACTTATTTTGTTTAACCTCTTCTTGTTAGTATGCATCTTCAATAGATAATGATTCACTCTCATCTTCTTGGGGCATGCTGAAAAGGTCACGAGGATTTGTTTTCACAACTACGAGCCAATCTTTATAAATGATTTCATCCAAATAGAACACTTGTTCATCTTGTGATGCCATAACAAATGGCTTATTTGTACTTAATGACAAACGAGTATTCACACTTATGTATCCATACTTGTCGACTTTATATCCTCTTCCTAAATGAGCAACATCCCACTAGTGACACTTAAAGAGGTATATTTTCCTTCCCCCCAAGTAAGATAACTCATAAATATCTTCAAGAACACCATAATATTCCTTCTCTGGATCTGAATCATCTTCCTTCACGAGAACACTATTTTGAGTTTTACTTTGAGATGCGTGGTCTCTTTTATGGAATCTAAATTCATTGACCAAAATTGTTGTATATCTATATACTACTCTTTGGGGACCAATGGCTAAACTAATCAACTCATTGTCCCCTTGGCATGGTGAACCTGACTTTGTAACCTATTGAAAATTAATAACACCGTGAGGTTATGAAATTGCTAATAATATAATGCATTGTTTGATCTTATTAAGGAAACTTACTTGATGATTAAACCATTTGGAAAACTCTTTCATGTGGCTTGAATCAACATTTGATGCTTGTGTTTGTGTTTCAAGCTCCTTTTTATACTCTCTACAAAATATGTCATTTAATCTGTTAGAATTTAATTTACGAACAATTTAATTACTAACAAACAATAGTTGACTCACTCTATGAACGGCCAAATCTTTTCACAATTTTGTAGCACATATAGACAAACTTGATCAAATTCTTTGTTGGATAGGAAAATCAATTTAGCTGCACCTTTTGCCTGTCCGCTTTGACTAAATATTGACATGCCACATGATGTCATGTTACCATCATCAGTCCTTGGAACTCTATTAAACTTTGTTGGAATATTGCTCAGATATCTTGAGCAGAAGGTGATGTTTTCATATGCTAAATAACCCTCAGCGATTAAGCCTTCATGACGAGCTTTGTTACAAACATATGATTTCAGTGTGTGTAGATACCTAGAAAAGAAGATTAAAATTAATATGGTCTCTAATATAAAGCACCATTCAAGTTTAAGTCAAATAATACTACCTTTCAATTGGATACATCCATCGGTATTGAATAGGCCCAGCAATCTTTGCCTCTTTTGCCAAGTGGACTGGTAAGTGAACCATAACATAAAAAAATGCTGGAGGGAAAAGAGTCTCCAATTTACATAATGTAATGGCAATTTGTTCTTCTATGGAATCCAAGTCTTTCGTGGTTAAATACTTTGAGAACAAAATTTTGAAAAATTATGCCAACTCTATTATGGGATCACTCACCTCGTTAGGCAACAATCCACATATGGCAATTGGAAATCGTTCTTGCAACAATATGCGATGATCATGACACTTTAATCCAAATATCTTCTTCTCTGCTACATTGACACATCTTGAAATATTTGAGGAAAATGCATCCGGAACCTTTAATTGAGCCAAAAAATTGCAAACTTTCAACTTCTCTTGTGGCGATAGCACATAACATGCTACGGGTAGCAAAATGTTGTTCCCATCATTAATAGGTTGTAAACTTTGTCTGATCCCCAAGTCTACTAAGTCATACCGACTCTTCACTGTGTCCTTTGTCTTCCCAGTCATATCCATCACCATGAACACAATGTTGTCTAATACATTTCTCTCAATGTGCATGACATCAAGATTATGCCGCAGGAAAAGTGTTTTCCAATAAGGCAATTGGAAAAAAATACTCTTCTTCTTCCAATTATAAGCAACACTAGATTGGCCACGTATTCGCTTGTTGCCCTTTCCAAATGTCACATTTGGTAAGAGCTATAGTTGCTCAAGCGCTTCTTCACCAGTTAAATGTCTAGGAGCGGCATTATTTTCTACTTTACCATCAAATGCCCTCCTATTTCGATGCCATGGATGATTAGCTGGTAAGAAGCGATGATGACCCATGTAGCATAATTTGCTTCTCAATAATATTGAATGGGTATGTTTATGGCAACAAGGACATGTCAATTTTCCCTTTATTGATGTAACATCCCTAATTTCCTTTCATGTATTAATAAAAGTACAAAAGTATTCAAAGTAACATTCCTAATTTCGTTCTTTTATGGATATACATACATAAATATTTAGTTAAGGAAATAAAATTTATAAGACAATTTTTAGATATCTAAGGAAATATAATACTTAGAAATTCTTCACCTTATTTGTATGCATAGAAATGTTTTAAAAGAGAGAAAACTTAAGAGGAAATATTAGAAATAAACATGCTAAAGAAAGTTGAAATTCTTGGGTAAGGAAGAAAAATTTTTGTGAAGTAAGTAAAGGTCTTAAAATTTCAAGAAAATTGGATTAGGGTAATTTTTCCTAATTTAAGAGTTAAAGTTACTAAGTTTAGTATCTTCACCCATAAATTGGGCTTTCACCTATGGACAATTCATATAGATTTTTTCCACTTCACATAATTTTTTTAGCACGCCCATTGGATAACCTAAGCAAGAAATAAAACATAGACTTGGACTAGGATATAGAAATTGGACCGGTAGCCTAAAAACCATGAAAATGTGACCGAGCCCATTATGATATGTAGAATTTTAACCAAAGTAAAGAAAATGGACAAGAGTGAGCCCAAACCCAAGATGAAAAATAAAAATAAAAATTAAGTGATAAGATAATGGTGTAATCAAGGTTACGTAACATGACATTAAGACAAAAATTTAGCAAGTGGTGTGATATCTTACATTCATAATTTTATCAAGTGGTATGATAATACAAGGCTTTAGGACAAAAAATCTATATCCTACACTCATAATTGTAGCAAGTGGTATGATAATACATAGCATTAGGACAAAATATTTCAATCCCACACAAATAATTTCAACCAAATAATGGAGATTCAACGGCTAGAAATTTGCCACCTAAAAAGGAAAACCTATCATAATTCATTAAGAAAAAAGAAAAACGAAATGAATTCCTAAATCAAAGGGGCCTTGTCCCTTACCTTAAAAACATATTATCATAATTTTCAAAATATAAATCTCCTTTTGCGATGCATATCTTGTCTAAGGACGAGGAAGACAAGAACATAAGTTGTTTGTTTTCCAAAAATTCAACCAAATGTATCCTCATTGTGATAAGGTAGACCCATGATCATGAAAGGTGAATTATTTGATGGTTTATTTAAGCAAAACCCACCCTTACAACATTATAATTTTCGTCCAAGTGACGAAGAGGAAAAATAGAAGCAAGGTAGAGTGAGGAAAGGAGAGGAAGAAAGGAAGAAAGAGGAAGGAGAAGTCTAGAGGACTAAGTGCTCCAGGTAAGTTTAACAATAATTCTTTTTGAAGAAAACATATGAAACTTGTAATATTTATAAGAGATTTTGATCTTAGAACTTTGATGATTGGTCATGGATGTTGCTATATCATGTTACATATTATTTATGTTTGAATACTTAGGCTAGTGTAGATACTTCTGCATAGGTATGTCTATGGGTGGCAGAATTTTGAGCTTCTATGTTTTAATTTTTGGGACAATACTGTAGGCAATTAAATTAAATAGTCAACATAAGAATTATAGACATATGTGTCATGGATTTGTAGCCACTGGAATCACTTAATTTAGAGTCCATATGAGGTAGATATGGTCTGTTAAGTAAATAGTGGTCATAAAATGGTTAATCAGGGAAGAATATGTCAGGATATCTTCAGTGTTTTAATTTCTAGGAATATTTTGTAAGAAATTCAAATAAAAGGTTCACATATGAATTATAGATATATGTGTCACGGATTTTTAGCCATTGGAATCACTTAATGTGGAGTCCATATGATGTAGATATGGTATGTTAAGTAAATAGTGGTCAGAAAATGGTTAATCAGGGAAGAATATGTCAGGATAGTTTTTGTGTTTTAATTTCTGAGAACATTCTTTAAGGAATTCAAATAAATAGTTAACATATGCATTATAGATATATGTGTCATGGATTTTTCGCCACTAGAATCACTTAATTTGGAGTCCATATGAGGTAGATTTGGTCTATTAAGTAAATAGTGGTCAGAAAATGGTTAATCAGGGAAGAATATGTCAGGAAAGCTTCTGTGTTTTAATTTTTGGGAACATTCTATAAGGAATTCAAATAAATTGTTAACATATGAATTATAGATATATGTGTTACGGAGTTTTAGCCACTAGAATCACTTAATTTGGAGTCCATATGAGGTAGACATGGTCTATTAAGTAAGTAGTGGTCAGAAAATGTTGAATCATGGAAGAATATGTCAGGATAACTTATGTGTTTTAATTTTTGGGAACATTCTATAAGTAATTCAAATAAAACTTTAACATATGAATTATAGATATATGTGTCACCAATTTTGGGCCACTAGAATCATGCAATTTGGATTCCATATGAGGTAGATATGGTCTGATTAGTAAGCAATGGTCAGAAAATGGTGAATCAGGGAAGAATATGTTAGGATAGCTTTTGTGTTTTAATTTCTCAGAGCATTCTGTAGGGAATTAAAATACATTATTAACATAAAAATTATTTCTATATGTGTCACGGATTTTTAACCACTGGTATAACTTAATTTGGAATTCTGATGAGGTAGATATGGACAGATTAGGAGGTAGAGGTCAGAACCTATCCAAGAAGAAATAACCTGTAATGTTAGGGAGTAATATCACCTTTATTTTTTAATATTTCGCTAAACTGTTCAGCATAATAGTTTTAGATAATTGTGTTATCTTTAAATGGACACCAAGATCACCTACATCAGAGTTAAATGGAGGGAGTGATGCTCTGATTAGTAAGAGAAGGTTAGATAGGGTAAAACTTGCATCAAGAAAATAAAGAAATAAAATTAATATTTAAAAAAAAGAATCTTATAAATGAAGATAATAAATGACTTGTATATGCCATAACTATTGCCATTGAATGAACTTCTTACGATCTTAAGTGTCAAATTTTGACAGGAAAATATTTTATAAAATGGTATTTGAAATGGTTATGTTCATGGCATGATTACCAATGATTTTTGGTAATATTTATATTTTGATGAACATACTTGTTATTGAAAGCATATTTTTAGCTATCATTGTGAAAAGAATAGAAATGAGCACGGTCACATGGCAATCCGTGTGGTGCACCAGTAGGGGACGCCCTACCAACGGTTATGTTAAAGAGAAAAGAAAGAGAAAGTGGGCCATGTCGGACGGAGAGAGAAAAGCTCATACCGGAGAGTAGAAAATTGTCACACTGATCAGGGTAGCTTGATATGAGAATAAATAGATAGTCATAATATGATATTTTGAAAATAGTTAATCCTATCATACATGTCATTATTTTACGATTCTCATGTGCATAGATATAGTGCATTCATGTGACCAAAGATATTTGCTGTAGTTTATACAGCTGAACATGACGTGATGAGTTATATTGATGATGATTTATTGTTGAACTTACTGGGATTTAGTTCTCACTATATTTCCATATCATGTTCAAAAAATTAGTTATGCAGATTTTTCTATGGCTCTGGCTTTTAGTGCATGTTGGATCGAGTACTTTATGTTGGACAGATCCCAGAAGCAAATAAAATATTTGTGGTCGAGTTGGTTTAGATCTCGATGAAGGTGCAACCACCCACACCTGTATCTCCGAAATTGGTCAACCAGAATAAATAAGATGTAGATTTTTATGTGTTTTATATTTTGTACATATGTTTTGATTAATGACATGTATGTAAACTCTATATTGTATAATAATAATTAAAAAAAAAGTTGTTTCATAATTGGTATCAGAGCAAGTCGATCCTAGATGGCCAGTGGGTGGGTGGTTATCTGAATCGATCTTATAGTGTCTTGAGTATGTTGTGGTTGTGCTGTGTAGGGGATAATTGAATTCATATAGGTAAGAAATTACTAGTGTTTCCTATCTATATGCCGAGGTAGTGTTATGACTATTGTTAAATATTTTTGAGACTAACTATTGGGCTTGATCACCTCAATAGCAGCATAACTTTGTTTTTGCCACAGTAGGAAATGGCACCACCAAGGAGGATTCCAGCAAACAATGTGGAGGAAACCTTACACAACCTGGCCACGGCAATTCGAGACCAATTCATGACTACTAAACAAATTCTACAATACCTCCAAAATGCTAATAACTTGAACGGTGTGAATGGTGCTAACAACTGGATGGCTGGAAATGATAACGGCATGTCCAAGTTCCTGAGGACTAGGCCACCTTATTTTCAAGGCGGCTTTGACCCGACTGTAGTTAAAAGGTGGATAATGGAGTTCGAGAAAATCTTTGAAGTGATGGGCTGTACTGAGGAGCAGCAAATAATCTTCACTGCATATATGCTAAAAGATGAAGCATAATACTGGTGGTGTGGAGCTAGAGAACTTTTAGCTCACCAGGGAAGGCAGATCACTTGGCAGGTGTTCAAAGACACCTTTTTGGAAAAGTACTTTCCAAGTACTGTGTGGGCGGAGAAAGAGATTGAATTTCTCCAACTTAGGCAGGGTAGCATAACCATAGACCAATACATCGCGAGGTTCGGGGAGTTGTCTAAGTTCTCCTCTTATTTGCGATTTAACCCAATAAAGCATGGAAGGCTGTTAAGTTCGAAGCGGGACTGAACCCGGACATAAAGAATGTTGTTGTAGCTATGGAGATTAGGGAGTTTGTACCTTTGATCAATAAATGCAGACTCTTAGAGAAAATTTTAGAGGCAGTGGAGGACGAAAAGCAAAGGCGAAACCTATGGAAAAGGAAGAAAATTTTTCCCAACCCTAGCAAGACGTGAGAAGAAGTGGATATAGAGCTGGTAAAAGGCCATTGACTGCGGGTCCCAGACCTTTCCAACAAGACTTCGCCCCAGTCAAGTGCGCTAAGTGCGGACGCATGCATGGTAATCGGCCATGCTACATGGGACAAGATGTATGTTTCAATTGTGGACAGAAGAGTCATTTTATGAGAAACTGCCCACAGAATGTGGGGAAGCAGCCAGAATAGAGGCCTCAAGTGAAAGGAAAGGCTTTCACCCTGAGCGGCCAAGAGGCAACTCAATCTTCTGAAATGATTTAAGGTACATGCTATATATATGGATTTTCTCTTATGGTGTTGTTTGACTCTGGTGCTAGTCATTCATTTATATCGGAAGAATGTATTAGGAAGTTTCAATTTCTTATTTCTAAAACTCCTTATGAGCTATCTGTAGTAACCCCCACAGGGGAAAGGGTATTAACTTCCTCTGTATGTAAGGACTGTCAAGTCACCATCTAGGAGAAAACTTTTTCTATAGACCTCATCTGTTTACCTTTAAGAGGTATTGAGGTCATTCTAGGGTTAGGCTGGATGTCTAGAAATTGAGTCTTGCTGAATTATTGTAACAAGACCGTTGAATTTCTACCTCCAACTCTGAAAGAAGAGGTACAGTTATTGATACTTATTGCCAATCAACTTAATAGAGAGTTGAAGAATGGAGTACTTGGATACATTTTCTTGTATCTATCAAATCTAGAAGTCGAATCAAAGCTTGATGAAATCCTAATAGCCAACGAGTTTCCTGAAGTATTTCCATAAGATATTCTAGGCTTACCTTCCAAGAGAGAGACATAATTCTCTATTGATCTCTTACCTGGGACAGGGCCTATCTCTATTGCACCTTATAGAATGGCCTCGAAGGAATTACAAGAACTTAAGAAACAGTTGGAGGAACTGTTAAACAAGCAATTCATTAGACCAATTGTATCACCTTGGGGAGCTCTTGTATTGTTTGTTAAGAAGAAAGATGGAAGCCTTAGACTGTGCATAGACTATAGACAGCTAAATAAGGTGATTATCAAAAATAAGTATCCTCTCCCTAGGATAAATGACTTATTGGATCAACTGAAGGGAGCCTCTATCTTATCAAAAATTGACTTGAGGTTGGGATATTATCAGATTAGGATCAAGGAGGAGGATGTACCAAAAACTGCCTTCAGGACTAGGTATGGGCACTATGAGTTTCTCGTAATGCCTTTTGGGTTGACAAATGCACCTGCAATTTTCATGGATTACATGAATTGCATTTTTCAACCTTACTTAGATCAATTTGTGGTAGTGTTCATTGATGACATCTTGATATATTCTAAGAGTGAGAACGAACATGAACAACATCTCCGAATCGTGCTGCAAGTGCTAAAAGAGAAAAAGTTATATGCCAAATTGGAGAAGTGTGAATTTTGGTTGTCAGAGGTGAAGTTTCTCGGACATGTCATCTATAATAGAGGGGTAGCCGTGGATCCTAGCAAGACGGAAGTAGTGATTCAGTGGGAGAGACCAAAGACGGTTACGAAAGTCAGAAGTTTCTTGGGTTTGGCAGGACACTACATGAGGTTTATACAAAAATTCTCTCATATAGCTTTGCCATTGACTAAATTGACCAGGAAGGGAAGTCCTTTCAAATGGACTGATCAATGTGAAGCTAGTTTCCAGGAGCATAAGACAAGACTGACCACTCCTCTTATTTTAATTATACCAAACCCTACAGGATATTTTGAAGTGTATAGTGACACTTCAAAGAAAAGGCTAGGATATGTGCTGATGCAAGATAAGAGAGTAGTTGCTTATGCCTCTAGGCAATTGAGACCCCACGAAGGAAACTATCCAACCCATGATCTTGAATTGGCGATAGTGGTGTTTGCCTTAAAGATATGGCGACATTATTTGTATAGGGAAACCTTTGAAGTATATTGTGATCATAAGAGTCTTAAATACCTATTTGATCAGAAGGAGTTAAATATGAGGCAACGAAGATGGGTAGAATTCCTCAATGACTACAAGTTTGAGATAAAGTATCATCCAGGAATGGCGAATGTTGTAGCAGATGCCTTTAGTCGAAAATCACTGCACATAGGTCAGATGATGGTGTATGAGATGTAGATGCTAGAGGAGTTTCGAAATTTGAAGCTAACCACTACTCTTACTCCAAAGAAGTTAGTCATTAATGGTTTAAGTATAGGGTGTGACCTAGGCTTAAGCTCACGACCAATACTTACAGGATCATAAAGACCAAGGTACTTTTTTTGTCATGGAAGATGGAGCAATCATGTATCAGGGAAGGATTTGTGTCCCTCAAGAACGAGAGTTGAGGACTAAGATCCTACAGGAAGTGCATCAGAGTAAATACACAGTCCATCCTGGATGCACTAAAATGTACTAAGATTTAAAGAGAATGTATTAGTGGTCAGGGATGAAAAAGGACATTGCCGAGTTTGTGATGAAATGTCTTATTTGTCAGAAGGTGAAGGTAGACCATCAAAAGCCAGCAGGATTTTTACAACCTCTTGAGATCCCTAAATGGAAATGGGACAGTATTTCGATAGACTTTGTCGTGGGTTTACCCAAGACTTCTATTGGATATGACTCTATCTGGGTAATAGTTGACAGATTAACCAAATCTGCTCACTTTCTGCCCTTAAAGATTAACTAGTCACTGGACAAATTGGCCTAGTTGTACGTTTAGGAAATAGTTAGACTACATGGGATTCCCTTAAATATCGTTTCAGGTAAAGATCTGAGGTTCACATCGAGATTTTGGAAGGCGTTGCAGGAAGCTTTTAGTATTTAGTTGCGGTTCAGTACTGCCTACCATCTTCAGACTGACGGACAGACAAAACAGACCATTCAAACCCTAGAAGATATGTTGAGGGCCTGTGTGATAGAGCAAGGTCAAGGATGGGATAAGTATTTACTTTTAGTATAGTTTGTTTATAATAATAGCTATCACTCTAGTATTAAGATGGCCCCCTATGAAGCTTTATACGGTAGAAAGTGCCGATCTCCACTATGTTGGTTTGAGGTAGGAGAAAAGAACTTGTTGGGTCTTGATCTAGTTCAATAAACCCCTAAATAAATCAGGATTATATGAGACAAAATGGTCACAGCTCAAAGTCAGCAAAAGAGTTACTATGATAAGAGACATAGACCTCTGGAGTTTGAGGAAGGGGACCATGTATTTCTAAAACTTTCCCCAACCACTGGAGTTGGTAGGCCTCTCAAGATCAAAAATCTAAATCCGCGATTTTTGGGACCCTACCAAATTCTGAAGAAAGTAGGGACATCTGCATATTAAGTTGCTCTCCCACCTAATTTTTCGAACTTGCATAATGTTTTCCATGTATCACAGCTCCGAAAGTATCTTCCAGACTCCTCACATGTGATACGAGATCAACCAATCCAAATAAAGGAGAACATGACATACCAGCTAGTACCAACATCTATATTGGACACTGACGTGAAGCAATTGCGAAACAAAACTATTCCCCTAGTTAAGGTCTTATGGGAAGGTATGACTCCAGAAAAAGCAACTTGGGAGCTAGAAGAAGTCATGAGGAAGAAATATCCAAAATTGTTCTTATTAGGTAATTTTTGAAATTTTGAGGACAAAATTTCTTTTAGGGGAAGGAAAATGTAACATCCCTAATTTTGTTTCATGTATTAATAAAAGTACAAAAGTATTCAAAGTAACATTCCTAATTTCGTTTCTTTTATGGATATACATACATAAATATTTAGTTAAAAAATAAAATTTATAAGAAAATTTTTAGATATCTAAGGAAATATAATCCCTAGAAATTCTTCACCTTATGTGTATGAATAAAAATGTTCTAACGTTAATGGAATAGGTAAAGAGAGAAAACCTAACAGGAAATATTAGAAAAAAACATGCTAAAGAAAGTTGAAATTCTTGGGTAAGGAAGATAAATTTTTATGAAGTAAGTAAAGGTCTTAAAATTTCAAGAAGATTGGATTAGGGTAATTTTTCCTAATTTAAGAGTTAAAGTTACTAAGTTTAGTATCTCCACCCATAAATTGGGCTTTCACCTATGGACAATTCTTCACATAATTTTTTTAGCAAGTCCATTGGATAACCTAAGCAAGAAATAAAATATAGACTTGGACTAGGATATAGAAATTGGACCAGTAGCCCAAAAATCATGAAAATGTGACCAAGCCCATTATGAAATGTAGAATTTTAACCAAAGTAAAGAAAATGGACAAGAGTGAGCCCAAACCAAAGATGAAAAATAAAAATAAAAATAAAGTGATAAGATAATGGTGTAATCAAGATTAGGTGACATGGCATTAAGACAAAAATTTAGCAAGTGGTGTGATATCTTACATTCATTATTTTAGCAAGTGATATGATAATACAAGGCTTTAGGAAAAAACATCTATATCCTACACTCATAATTGTAGCAAGTGGTATGATAATACATAGCATTAGGACAAAATATTTATATCCCACACAAATAATTTCAACCAAATAATGGAGCTTCAAGGGCTAGAAAAAAGGCAAACCTATCATAATTCATTAAGACAAAAGAAAAATGAAACGAATCCCTAAATCAAAGGGGCCTTGTCCCTTATCTTAAGAACGAATTATCATAATTTTCAAAATACAAATCTCCTTTTGCTATGCATATCTTGATTAAGGAAGAGGAAGACAAGAACATAAGTTGTTTGTTTTCCAAAAATTCAACCAAGTGTATCCTCATTGTGATAAGGTAGACCCATGATCATGAAAGTTGAATTATTTGATGGTCTATTTAAGCAAAACCCACCCTTACAACATTAGAATTTTCGTCCAAGTGAGAGAGAGGAAAAATAGAAGCAAGGTAGAGTGAGGAAAGAAGAGGTAGAAAGGAAGAGAGAGGAAGGAGAAGTCTAGAGGACTAAGTGCTCCCGGTAAGTTTAACAATATTTCTTTTTCAACAAAAGATTTGAAACTTGTAATATTTATATGAGATTTTGATCTTAGAACTTTAATGATTGGTCATGGATGTTCCTATATCATGTTACATATTATGTATGTTTGAATACTTAGGCTGGTGTAGATAGTTCTGTATAGGTATGGCTATGGGTGGCAGAATTTTAAGCTTCTATGTTTTAATTGTTAGGACTATTCTATAGGGAATTAAATTAAAAAGTCAACATAAGAATTATAGATATATGTGTCACGTATTTTTAGCCACTAGAATCACTTATTTTGGAGTCCATATGCGGTAGATATGGTCTGTTAAGTAAATAGTGGTCAAAAAATGGTTAATCAGGGAAGAATATGTCAGGATAGCTTCTGTGTTTTACTTTTTGGGAACCTTTTGTAAGGAATTCAAATAAACGGTTAACATATGAATTATAGATATATGTGTCACAAATTTTTAGCCACTGGAATCACTTAATTTGGAGTCCATATGAGGTAGATATGGTATGTTAAGTAAATAGTGGTCAGAAAATGGTTCATCAGGGAAGAATATGTTAGGATAGCTTCTGTGTTTTAATTTCTGGGAATATTCTGTAAGGAATTCAAATAAATAGTTAACATATGAATTATAGATATATGTGTTACTGATTTTTAGCCACTAGAATCACTTAATTTGGAGTCCATATGAGGTAGATGTGGTATGTTAAGTAAATAGTGGTCAGAAAATGGTTAATCAGGGAAGAATATGTTAGGACAACTTCTGTGTTTTAATTTTTGGGAACATTCTGTAAGTACTTAAAATAAATGGTTAACATATGAATTATAGATATATGTGTTACCGATTTTTGTCCACCAGAATCACACAATTTGGAGTCCATATGAGGTAGATATGGTATGATTAGTAAGCAGTGGTCAAAAAATGGTGAATCAGGGAAGAATATGTTAGGATAGCTTTTGTGTTTTAATTTCTTGGAACATTCTGTAGGGAATTGAAATAAATGATTAATGTAAAAATTATTTTTATGTGTCACAAATTGTTAGCCACTGGAATAACTTAATTTGGAATTCTTATGAGGGAGATATGGACAGATTAGTAGGTAGAGGTCAGAACCTATCCGTGAAGAAATAACCTATACTTGGAGGGAGTAATATCACCTTGATTTTTTAATATTTCGCTAAACTGTTCAACATAATAGTTTTAGATAATTGTGTTATCTTGAAATGGACACCAATATCACCTACATCGGAGTTAAATTAAGGGAGTTATGCTCTGATTAGTAAGAGAAGGTTAGATAGGATGAAAACTTGCATCAAGAAAATAAAGAAATAAAATTAATATTAAAAAAAAAAGAATCTTATAAATGAAGATGATAAATGACTAGTATATGCCATAGCCATTGCCATTGTATGAACTTCTTACCATCTTAAGTGTGAAATTTTGACATGGAAATATTTTATAAAATGGTTTTTGAAATGGTTATGTTCATGGCATGATTACCAATGATTTTTGGTAATATTTATATTTTGATGAACATACTTGTTATTGAAAGCATATTTTTGGCTATCATTGTGAAAAGAATAGAAATGAGCACGGTCACATGGAAATCTGTGTGGTGCACCAGTAGGGGACGCCCTACCAACGGTTATGATCATGTTAATGAGAAAAGAAAGAGAAAGTGGGCCATGTCAGACGGAGCGAGAAAAGCCCATACCAGAGAGTAGAAAATACTCACCCTGACCAGGGTAGCTTGATATGAGAATAAATATAGTCATCATATGATATTTTGAAAATAGTTAATCATATCATACATATCATTATTGTATGATTCTCATGTCCATAGATATAGTGCATTCATGTGACCAAAGATATTTGCTGTAGTTTATACAGCTGAACATGACATGATGAGCTATATTGATGATGATTTACTGTTGAACTTTCTGGGATTTAATTCTCACTATATTTTCATATCATGTTCAGAAAATTAGTTATGCAGATTTTTCTATGGCTCTGGCTTTTAGTGCACATTGGATCGAATACTTTATGTTAGGCAGATCCCAAAAGCAAATAAAATGTTTGTGATCGACTTGGCTTAGATCCCAGTGAAGGTGCAACCACCCGCACCTGTATCTCCGTAATTGGTCAACCAGAATAAATAAGATGTAGATTTTTATGTGTTTTATATGTTGTACATATGTTTTGATTAATGACATGTATGTAAACTCTATATTGTATAATAATAATATAAAAAAAAGTTGTTACAGTTGACCACCTAGAAAGATTACCATATGCAGGAAAATCGTTTATTGTCCCCATAATAGCAGCTCGTATATAGAAATTTGACTTTGAATAAGCATCATATGTCCTAACCCCTGACTCCCACAATTCTTTCAACTCCTTAATCATTGGTTTCAAACATACATCTATATCATCTCCTAGAGACTTAGGCCCTGGAATAAAAAGTGTCATAATAAAGTACGGTTGTTTCATGCATTTCCAAGGGGGAAAATTATATGGTACGAGAACAACTGGCCAGATGCTATAGTTGGTACTCATGTTTCCATATGGTTGAAAACCATCACTTGCTAAACCCATCCTAACATTTTTAGGGTCAATTGAGAAATCAAAATGTTGCTCATCAAATGACTTTCAAACAACGGAGTCAGTTGGGTGTCTTAACACACTATCATCAACATGTTTCTCCTTATGCCACCTCATGTCTTTAGCAGTGTGTTCTGCCATATACAATCTTTACAATCTAGACGTTATTGGAAAATATCGTAGCACTTTGTGTGCTTCTTTTTTACCTTTGTGTTTACTTAATTTCCATCTGGACAATTTGCTCTTAGGGCATGATTGTGCATTGGCATATTCTTTTCTGTATAGAATGCAATCATTCTTACATGCATTAATTTTTGTGTAGTCTAACCCCAAATCTTGAATAACCTTCTTAGCTTCATAATAGGAATTGGGAACTTGGGCCTCCTTTGGTAACACTTCTTTAAATAAGTCCAACAACATGTCTATAGACTTATCAATCCAATGATTAAGGCACTTCAAATTAAGTAGTCTAATGATGAAAAACAACTTTGACACCTTATCACAATTTGGATATAAACATGTCTCAGCTTTTTTTAGCAAATGGTAGAACTTTTTTGCATGTACATTTGACTCTTCGTTGTTTTCCATATTACGATTCAGCTCCTCTATATTCATAACTCCGCATGCATCATGTATCATCCCAGCCATAACACCCTCCTCAACAATATTACCTTCATTAGTAGGATTTGAAGTCATCCCTATAACTTCTCCATGAAGATCCCAAACTTTGTAAGACTCCAAAAAACCATTCTTCAACAAATCAAATTGTATTTCATGTCTTACCTTGAATACCACATTTCTACATTTTTTGCATGGACATCTATTTCTACTTCCTATCCTTAATTCATTGTATAACCAATCAAGAAAATGATCCACCCCTTGTATGTATTTTGGATCAGCTCTATTCTTAACATTTAACCAATTTTTGTCCATAATATTCCTTGCAAAATTTGCTACACATAAAGTTAGCAATTGGAAGAGAGAAAGGAACATATTTGAAGGAGATAAAATGTATGTGTATTGGTAGAATAGAATAGGATCATGTTGGCAAAAGTAGTACAATTGAGATCATGGTGGCATAAAAGAATTATTAAAATGAGAATATGTTACAACCAGAGACTATGAATGAATTATAGGACATATAGAGAAAACAGAGCATAACTAAAGAACTTGTTAGATAGTGCCTTATGCTAATATGAAAATTAAGGAGGAAAGCAAAATGGAAAAAGAGGGCAAAAGTTTTGAATTACACCTACTAGGAATAAAATTGCGATGATTGAAAGTTATTATTGATTAGATTCTCTAGCTTAATGGTTGATGCCTAAGCAATAATGTTATAAATCATAATATATTATTCATATTTTTTCACTTAATAATTAAAAATTTTGAATTGAAGTGACTCCTATCATGATATCATAATCTTTTAATAAATGAATAGGTGCTTGTTCTTCGTTTATACTTGAAGTTCAAAAAGAATTTTGTGTCATATCGTGTATTAAAGATTATACAATAAAATTATTTATGAACATTTACCTAATAATTAGACTTGAAAACTCACATGTTTTGTGTGGAAAATTCTTCCCCTGAATAGAGATATAGTGATACGTGCTTTTATTATTAATTAGACTTGAACTCCTAAAATAACATTCTCAATACATCCTCTTATAACTTCTTAACGGTGGGTGCCAATAACCATGTTTGGAGGACTATTCAGTGTTTAAATTACAGATTACTCATAGGTTCTTTTTTCTGGTGCATCATTTTTTCATATAAGTAAAATAAAAAGAATTTTTCATAGGTGCCAATGCAGTGTTTAAATTACAGATCATTTTTTCATATAAGTTAAGGGTGGGTGCCAATTCATCCTCTATATTCATAGTTGCTTTTTCCTGGTGCATTATTTTGTCCACAATGTTTCCTCTTTATGCGTGGTGAGAAGCTTTTTTTTATGGTCGGTGACTCTTCAAGGACTTTGAACTGTCGGTGTTTGGACCAAATCATTTTGTCTGGGTTTGTGTTGTTTCCTTTTTGGTGGATTAGGTTTAAAAGCAAGTTGAGTTTGGGACATAATTAGCTGATCAAAACCCCACACCTCAATTTCGTCCCATGTCTTTATTACGAATGTCCTTTCCAAAATCTTCAAATGTTTGTTTCCTTCCTATGTGCTTGCTTTTGTGTCTTTTGTTCTCCCCTTTCTATGTGCTACTACCCTGTTCAGTTAAAGAAAGTTTTTCACTTCATCGATTTTCTCTTTGTTTTTTCTTATTAATTAAATATAGTTTACTTTGATATTCTCAGTTGAAGTGTCAATCACATATATGCACTTTAATACAAGAACTTTCTTTTTTTGGACAAGATACATGATCATTAGGTACTTATATGAAAAAATGAAAAACCTAACTTCATCCTCTACACACGTACGGCACTTGAGATGATAAAAGCTCAGCTAGCAGTGCATAGGTCGAGATAGGACAAGAAAATGGTGGGGTTACATCTATTTCCCTCTTTTCTTATTTTTATTGTTTTTAACTGTTTTGTGAGCAGTGCAGGGGCATAGCATAGGTCGACACAAGACAAGAAAAAAAAGGGTAATTGAGATGATAAAAGCTCAGCTGGTAAGCTTTGAACCACCAAACCGTTAACCAACCCTTTATTTTCCACCTTCCCTTCCAGCTCAAAACAATGCTTGGTTCACTTTTTCTTAATATAAACAACGAATGCTCACTCTTCCAACCATTATCCACAAACCCAAACCATCACTTGTCCTCCTACCTTTCACCATTTCAATATTATTCCCTCTACCTTTTTTACAGAGATTTGAATTTGGGTCTTTCTAAGAATGGCTGGAACTGGAGTTTTTGCAGAGGTTTTTGATAGGGATGTATACAAGTACTACTCTGATGGTGAATGGAAGAAATCCTCTTCTGGGAAAACTGTTTCTATCATCTATCCCTTTACTAGAAATACCCAATACAAAGTTCAGGGTAATTGATGATTAAGGATGTTAGCATCGTCACTCATTTCACTTTATTTTACACGTTAAAGTCTTTTTATTGAAATTAGTTCTATACTTTAATCTTTGAATATTAGTGGAGGTTTGAGTAGTTTAGCACTTGTAGAGCGTTTTGCCTTGTAATGCCATTGTCCTTGTAAATGCTCTACACACGTATGGCACTTGCACATGCATATATGAGAATTGAGATCAAATGCAGCACAAATATAAATAATATAGGAATAAATTATCAACCAACCCACAATGTCATCAACTTTTCTGATAGCTCTAATTCGTTAGAGTTTCTTCATGCTTTTCTGGGATTATTTTCTGTGCACTCTGACTTATTAGCATTCATATTCCCTATTTTAATAAGATATTTTGCATTCCATGGATGTAAGATGACCCATTCTGTTGTTGTGACAATTAAGTATACATATGTGGCAAACATGGTAGCAAACCAAGTGATACTGAATGAGCTTGGCCCTTTTTAATATAATACAGACGATGGGGAGCTGATCCTGTTTGATATGGTGCAGGTGGCAGGGAGTCAGAGCAGTGCAGCAGGCACAGCCACTACCTAGTAGGGGAAGGAGCACCCAGCTGACACAGCAGACTGCTGGGTGGTATAGAAACTACCTCCACTACTGGAAGTGGAGAGAATGCTATTGGAAGAGGTGCTAGCCGAAAAGCAGGAAGAATGTCAGCATAATCAGGCCACTTTAATGGGACCACAAGGCCTGACTATAAAAGGCAGAAAATAGAGTGCAGAAAGGAAAGGATGCTATGGGGGACAAAGAGAAAAATAGATAGAGTGAACCCAGAATCCCTGACGCGAGGGGGTTTATGAGAAAACACCCCAGCCGAGGATACGCTAACATTGCAGGGTGAAGCATTGGAGTGAGGACAAGACTGTTGTTCCAGAATTCCTTCGATCCCTTTGTGATTTTTATTATTTATCAGGAAACTGCATTTGTCTATTTATTTTAGTTATATCACTTGGACTGCATACTGGTAATTTTTCCAATGTCTGTAACCAGTTTAGCTATGAGTCTGGACTAATTTCCAGCTAGGGTTGTAGAAGGGTTGTAATGCACACAAGCACGTTTTATTTTATCAATGATTTTGCTACAGCTTTGCTGTATCATTCAACTGTGTGTGTAAGTTTTTTCTTCTTCTGATAACTAAAATTTGACAAAGGAAGACTAGGATAATATTTACCTGGAACGGTGGCGAAGGCTGGAAAAAGAGTAGAATGTGTGGGATTAGCCAATATAGGGATATATGGTTGTCCCATTTAGCCCAATAGTTAGGAGTTTCATGCATAATTCTGGTGTTAGGATTAATGCAGGGGTGTGTGTCCAGACCCCAAAATTGGACGTGATGGAAGTCTGGAAAGACACCATTCAAGGATAGACTAGGCACTGAGGAAATTGCTACAGCAATTTCTAGAGCAAAATGAGTGCATAAGTTCATGGCAACCCTAAAGCAACCTTGGTTCACCTAATATACCTTTCTTTTATACCCTAGTATCCCTCAGCGTACTTATAGTCTTATTAAGCTTGTTCAATCCTAATCCCTCTTGAACATAAATCTTGTGAACCAACTAAATTTTGCTACAACATTTCTTGAGTCAAAGTATTCTATAGTAGTTTTTAGTACACTCCTCGTGGGACGATACTCACTCATCATTTTATTACTTGGTCACGATACGTGCACTTGCGTTCTGACATTGCATACACATTTTGCAACCAAAAATTTTTTGTGCCATTGCCGGGGAGTGTCAACTTGAAAGCTATTATTAGATATTTGACTGTGTAAAAGATTTTATCTTTTAGTCACTCTGGTGTCATTTTGGGTAGGTGAACGCAGTGCCTGAGCAGGTCTAACAGAGATCTTCTGCCTCTAGATCCAGAGATAGAAAGAAGCTTCTGAGAAGAAGGAGAAGATTGTTAGGACCTCAGCCACAGGCAGAAATGGCCAACCAGAATGGAGCAGACAACATGGATGACAGAGATAGAGTCCTTAATGCTTATGTTCAACCAAACCTAAATAGGTTGAACCCGAGTATTGTGAGACCAGGAATTAAAGCTCTTCATTTTGAGCTCAAGCCAGTAATGTTTCAGATGTTGTAGACCGTAGGGCAATTCAGTGGAATGCCTATAGAGGACCCTCACCTTCACCTGAGAGTATTCATTGAAGTCATTGATGCTTTCAAAATGAATGGGGTGACAGATGAAGTTCTCAGGCTAAAACTGTTCCCCTACTCATTAAGAGATCGAGCTAGAGCGTGGTTAAACTCTCTGCCACCTGATTCTATCGCTAACTGGAGTGATCTAGCAGAGAAGTTTTTGCTAAAATACTTCCCACCTACCAAGAATGCAAAATTGAGAAATGATATCACATCCTTCTAGCAACTAGACGGAGAACACTATACGAAACCTGAGAAAGGTACAAAGAGCTGTTACGGAGATGTCCTCATCACGGAATCCCATACTGCTTTCAGATGGAGACCTTTTATAATGGGCTTAATGCTCAGACACGAACCATTGTGGATGCAGCGACTAATGGGGCGCTGCTGTCCAAAACATACAATGAGGCACATGAGCTGCTCGAAAGAATGGCTAGAAATAACTATCAATGACCTATGGATAGAGTCTCAACTGGAAAGAAGACATCAGGCATGCATGAAGTGAGTGAAGTCATTTCTCTTACAGCACAACTAGCTTCATTAGTGAATGTCCTAAAAAACCAGCAGCTGATCCGCCCTCAAGCCACTAATGCAGTCTAAGAGGGTGGAGCATCTTGTGTTCTATGCAATGGGCCTCATCTATTCGACAGCTGTCCTTCGAATCTAGAATGGGTTTGCTATGTGGGAAACATGAATCGCAACAACAATCCCTACTCAAACAAGTATAACCCGGGCTGGAGGCAGCATCCCAATTTTTCTTAGAGTAACTATAGTACTGGACAGGGGAGCAACTCTACCCCACAGAGGCCACAGGCCCCCCTGGACTTCAGTAGCAAAGGCATCAGCCTAATGAAACTTCCATTTCACTAGAAGCCCTACTGAAGGAATATATGGCAAGAAATGATTCTCTAATCTTGAGTCAAGCTGCCTCATTAAGAAATCTAGAAACCAAAGTAGGACAGCTTCCCAATGAATTAAAAAGCAGACCTCTAGGGACACTTCCAAGCATTACTGAAGTCCCTAGGAGAGAAGGGAAAGAGCATTGCAAGGCTATAGCTTTGAGAAGTGGGAAGGTGGTGAAAGCACCCAAAGCAAGAAGACAGGACCAGAAAGACCCTATAGTACCCCTAGAAAAGAAGGAAGACAAGTAGAGGCAAGTCAAGGAAGAAAGGGAGGAAGCAGGAATCTCTGGAGAAAATGCTGCAGCCTCGCCACAGAAAAATTTTGCAACTCTGCCACAACAAAATGCTGCAGCTCTACCACAGTAAAATACTACAGCTTTGCCATAGCAAAACGTGCAGGAAACTAAACTACCTCCACCATTTCCTCAAAGATTCCAGAAACAGTAGAATGACCAATAGTTTAGGAGATTCCTGGATGTCCTCAAACAATTGCACATCAACATCCTCTTGGTGGAAGCACTAGAGTAAATGCCAAACTAAGTAAAGTTCATGAAGGACATCTTGACCAAGAAGAAAAGATTTAGGGAGATTGAGACTGTTGCTCTCACACGGGAATGTAGTGCTGTGCTACAGAATAAGCTGCCACCCAAACTCAAGGATCCAGGAAGTTTCACCATACCATGTTTTATCGGGAACTAGTATTTTGGAAAGGCATTTTGTGACTTAGGAGCAAGCATCAACCTCATGCCAATGGCCATATTCAAGAAGCTGAGGATTGGAGAAGCAAGGCCTACTACAGTCTCACTACAATTGGTAGACAGATCCATTACACATCCAAAAGGGAAAATCGAGGATGTTCTAGTTAAGGTGGACAAATTCATTTTCCCAGTAGATTTTATAATATTGGACTATGAAGCTGATGTAGAGGTGCCAATTATTTTGGGCAGACCATTCCTAGCAACTGGCCGAACATTAATTGATGTTCAAAAAGGGGAACTAACCATGAGATTCTAGGATGAGCAAGTTACATTCAATGTATTCCAGTCCATGAAGTTTCCTAGTGAAGTAGAGGAATGTTCAGTTGTGTCTATGATAGACACATTAGCATCAGAGCAGTTTGAAAAATGTTGCAAGGGCCCATCACCAGTTATATGGACAGATAACTCAGATTCAGAAGGGTAAAACAAGAAGGAATGGGCCTAGATTGAAGCCAGACACGGCACTGGGAAGCAAAGGCCGATGAAGGAGTCATTAGACTTATCCTCACCAGAATCCAGGCTGCCAAAGGTATCAGTGGAGGAACCACCAATCTTGGAGCTGAAGCCACTACCAGCACACCTCAAGTATGCATATCTAGGAGAAACAAACACTCTTCCTATGATCATCTTAGCACTCTTGATAAGAGAGCAATAGGAGAAACTAGTCCGGACATTGAAAAAATTCAGAAAAATGATTGGTTGGACCCTTGCTGATATAAAAGGTATTAGCCCCTTATTTTGCATGCATAAGATCCTCTTGGAGAGCAATGAAAAAGGGTCCATAGAAGCTCAACGGAGGCTCAACCCAATAATGAAGAAGGTGGTAAATAAGGAAATCATCAAGTGGTTAGATGCAAGGATTATTTACCCCATATCAGACAGCTCTTGGGTTAGTCCGATCCAATGTGTACCCAAGAAAGGGGGCATGACTGTGGTAGAAAATGAAAATAATGAGCTCATCCCCACCAAGGTTGTGACTGGCTGGAGGATTTGCATGGACTACCAGAGACTGAACAAAAGCACTAGGAAAGACCAATTCCCCCTACCATTCATTGACCAAATGTTAGACAGACTTGCAGGAAGAGAATACTATTGTTTCCTAGATGGGTACTCAAGATACAATCAGATTGCTATAGCACCAGAAGACCAGCATAAGACTACATTCACATGTCCTTATAGCACCTTTGCATTTCGAAGGATGCCGTTTGGACTATGCAATGCTCCAGCAACTTTCCAGAGGTGCATAATGGCAATTTTCACAGATATGGCTAAGCAATGTGTGGAAATTTTCATGGATGACTTCTCAATTTTCGGGGACTCCTTCGACCTATGTTTGGGAAACCTTGCTAAGGTCCTACAAAGATGTGAGGAAACACACTTGGTGCTAAACTGGGAGAAATGTCAATTCATGGTGAAGGAGGGGATTGTGCTGGACATAAAGTCTCTCAAAATGGACTGGAGGTTGACAAAGCCAAAGTAGAGATCATAGAGAAGCTGCCTCCTCCCACCTCAGTCAAGGGCATAAGAAGCTTCCTTGGCCATGCAGGATTCTAAAGGAGGTTCATCAAGGACTTCTCCAAGGTTGCTAGACCTCTATGCAATTTGCTAGAGAAGGACATAATTTTCTGCTTCGATGAAAGCTGCAAAATAGCATTCTGTGACCTCAAGAAGAAATTGAGCATAGTACCGGTTATTATGGCACCAGACTGGACCTCTCCATTTGAGCTAATGTGTGATGCAAGTGAGGTAGCATTGGGAGCAGTCCTCGGGGAGCGCAGGAATAAGGTTTTTCATTCTATAGATTATGCAAGCAAGACGCTGCAAGGGGCCCAGCTAAACTACACAGTGACAGAGAAGGAGCTGCTTGCAGTGGTATTTTCTTTTGAGAAATTTAGATCATATTTGGTAGGAACAAAAGTGATTGTGCACACAGACCATTCTGCCATCAAACACTTAGTTAGGAAAAAGGATTCCAAGCCTAGGCTCATTAGATGGGTGCTCTTGCTCCAGGAATTCAACCTAGAGATCAGGGATAGAAGGGGAATTGAAAATCAAGTGGCAGACCATCTCTCCAGACTGAAAGGGGAACAACCAGGAGCAGAAAAAATTAATGAGAAATTCCCAGATGAACAACTCTTCCTCATGACCCAAGTTGGTGTGCTATGGTATGCTGATTATGTAAACGACCTGGTGAGTGGCCTGTTTCCACCAGATTTGACATCACAACAGAAGAAGAAATTTCTGCATGAGGTGAACTCATACTACTGGGATGAACCGTATCTTTTCAAATAGTGTGCTGATCAGATGATAAAAATATGCATTCCCAGCAAAGAGATGGAGAAAATCTTGCAGCAATGCCATGCTTCACCCTGTGAAGGGCACTTTAGAGGAGTGAGGACTGCAGACAAGGTACTATAGGTAGGGTTATACTAGCCTTCTCTATTCAAGGACTCCCACTCCTATGTAATGCACTACGATAGGTGCCAGAGGACAGGAAACATATCTAGAAGGTATGAAATGCCACTGAACAACATCCTAGAAGTGGAATTATTCGATGTATGGGGAATAGATTTTATGGGCCCATTCCCTTCGAGTTTTGGGAACTAATACATCCTAGTAGCTATTGACTATGTCTCGAAATGGGTGAAAGCAAGTGCATCTCAAACTAATGATGCAAGGGTGGTAACCAGATTTCTAAATAAGAATATCTTTACAAGGTTTAAAACCCCCAGAGCCATCATCAGTGATAGAGGAACCTATTTCTGCAATAGGCAGTTCGAAGCACTACTGGCCAAATATGGGTAAGGCACAAGATGGCAACACCTTATCATCCATAAACCAGCAGGTAGGCTGAAATCTCCAACAGGGAAATCAAGAGAATTCTAGAGAAAACGGTAGGCCCAACAAGGAAGGATTGGTCCTCAAGGCTGGATGATGTATTGTGGGCCTATAGAACAGCCTATAGAACACCACTGGGGATGTCGCGCATATAATTTGGTGTTTGATAAGGCTTGTCATCTGCCAGTAGAGCTAGAGCATCGGGCATATCGGGCAGTAAAGGAGCTAAATATGAATTTAGAAGCTACTGGTGAGAAAAGGATGCTACAGCTAAATAAGTTGGATGAGTTCCATGGTCAGGCTTATGAGAATGCCAAGCTATACAAGGAGAAAGTAAAGCAATGGCATAACAAGAAGATACAACCAAGGAACTTTGAAGTAAGACAGAGAGTGCTACTGTACAACTCCAGGTTAACCTTATTCCCTGGGAAATTAAAATCTTGTTGGTCTGGTCCCTGCTGAATTAGCAAGGTCTTCCCTTTCGGAACTGTTGAACTAGAAGAAGAAAAGGAAGGGAGGACATTTAGGGTTAATGAACAACAAATCAAGCACTACCTAGGAGGTGATGTGGATTGCCAGCACACCTCAATTCATTTGCATGAGGGATGATCAGGCTGTTGACTCTAAAACAAGCACTCATGAGAGGTATCACATGTTTAATTTCGTCGTTGTTTTATTTGATAGTTTATAGATAGCTTAAATTGTGAATTTAATATCATTTGTGTTTATTTCATAGGTTGGGAAACACAACACTCTGCAGGAAAACCTTTGCTTTGTTGCAGCAAAATCGTACGAAAGTAGTCTTTGCTTTGCTGTAGCAAAAATTATGTACAAGCCACCTCTGCTACAACAAAATCATAGGAAAGCCAGTTTTTGCCATAGGAGTTGCTGTAGCAACGCATACAGCCCTGAAGAAAGGAGTCTCCCAGTATAAAAAAAATGAAGAGTCACTAAGGGATTGAGACAAAAGAGAAGATATCAAAAGCAAAAGGGGGAGGGAAAACTTGGAAAAGCCCATAAGTCACGAACACACGTCCTTACCCCCCTCATTTCACCCCTGTGCACAACAAATTTTGCAAATCCTCTCAGCCCTTCGTATCCCGAGTGTCCTATGTTCCTTTCATCCTCTTCGTCTAGCACCCTAAGTACTCTTCTGTACTTTTAGCCCCTTCACATTCCGGGACCCTCCCTTTGCACAACAGAAGCCTGCATCTCTCTCAGAATTTCCCCCCACAACCAACAATGCCGAGGATTAAGACTGTGGCAAGGAAGGCGAGCAAAGCGCAAAAGGTCACCGCTGAAGAAAACAAGCAGAGACACAATGAAAAAATCTTGCTGCAGAATTTCTGTGCAAAGAAAGGTTTCACCTTCACTGCGATAGAGGATTTGGGTCTGCCGATGTATGTGGAAACCGTGGTCAAACAGAGGGGATGGAAAACCTTCGCCAGTCACCCACAAACTACCCTTATCCCTCTGGTAAGGGAGTTCTACGCCAACTTTCTGCAAGACAACAAGGAGTGGGTCAGAGTCAGGGAGACTCGAGTTCTGTTTGACTAAGCCTCCATTAATAAGGCCTACAATCTGCCTGATGAAGAGGACGAATATGAAGAACATTTTGAGGGTATGCAGGACCATGACTGGCAGGAAATGCTGACCCAAGTGTGCGTCTCAGGCACAAATTCAGACAGATCTCCACAGGGTGCCACCACTATCAATCGAGCCTCTTTGGTACCTGCAGCAAAGGTGTGGTACCACTTTCTTAAAACTCACCTTTTTGCCCTCCACACACGAGCAAACAGTGAGCAGACATAGGGTAGCAATGGTCAATGCTATCTTCTTGAGCAGGCCTATTAATGTGGGCAGAGTCATTAGTGAACAAATCAGAGTATGTGCAAGCCGGAGAAAGGGAAGCCTCCTCTTCCCTTCCTTTATCACCCTACTGTGCCAACGCAGCAAAGTGGCAATCTCAATGGATGAGGAGGCACTCAAGGGGAGCAGCCCCATTAGTAGCATCACCATTACTCAAATTGTCCAAGATAAAGTTGCTCCAGACCTACCAGCTACCCCACAAGCACCACCACCCTCAGTAGACCAAGTTGTATAATCCTCTACTCCTCACCCAGCTGACAAGATCCTATAACTCCTACTTTAGTAGCAAAACACAATCTTGAAGCAGCAATCTCTACTCCTCAAGCGCCAGTAGACCTTCTGGTGCAATACCAATAGCAGAAGGACATTGCCCTCCAGAGAACACTTGAGCAAAATTTCTGGCAATTCTTCCCCTTTCCAAACTCCCCCTCAGAATTACTGCACTACACAACTGGGGAAGAGCAGAGGACCCCAGAACCTCAGTCTAAAGAAGGCCAAGAGTCCCAAGACTCTTCCTATAGCCATGAGCAGCAGCCTTTCCCACCACAGACTCATGAGGCCATTGAGTCATCAAAGGATGATGAGCCCCTAGCAAAAAGAGCAGCCATTATCAAAAAAGGGAAGGCAAGACTCTAGAGCTCACCAGGCCAACTAAATGAAGGATTAGGCTCCGTAGCTCCTCAAAATCTTTGAGGGACCATTGCCACAAGGGACCATTGCCATTAGGTTGCTGCAGCATCTCTGCAAACCCCTCAGGAAGTTCCCTTCACTCATATTCCCTTTTTGCTATTTTAGCATTTTTTTTACCTTACTCTACATGCTGATGGTCATGTTTTCGAACTGTGCATCTTTATGGATTTGACAATATAATCAGCAGTGGGGACACTACTCAACCTTAAGTTTGGGGGGTATGAAATAGATTTCTCTAGTGTTTGCTGTGGCATCTGCTGGGGAATTAAATTAGTGTTGTTTTAGTTATTGCTGTAATGTTTGCTGTTGCATGTGCTGGACTTGACTGAATGTGCATACTCCAATTTGTACCTCTGTTTGATTGTGTTGGATGAGATTTTACGACTGACGTATGGTTAGCTTGAGTAATTAGGAAGCTTGTACAATTACTTGTTGCTTTTTATTTTAAACATAAAAAAATATAGAGAGAGATGAGTCTGTGTATTTCATAACCTACTGTAGTTCTAGGATACTCCATGAGGAGGATCGGGAATTTCACTAATAGGAACTCTGCATGCTGACCCAATCACACACAGAACCTTCCTATAATGAACACAGGGCTATGGTCAGTTTGGCAAGAGAAATTTGGTGATTTTTCAAGAATTAGGCCTAAGTTTTTATAGTTAATGTTGAGAGTCTCATGCTAAATACAGAAAAAGAGGCACGGGCTATGGTTAGAAAGGTTTAAGTTTGGGGGAAAAAGAGGAAGAAGAGAGAAATGTGCCACTCCAATGCCTCTATTGTCTCTTAGTAACCAGGGGTATGCATGAGCCCTATGTGTGCTTTTGTGTAAAACAGTGACACTAAGGTATGAGTAGGATTCTACTTAAGGGTGATACTGCTGAGTAACCGGGTGCCTTTATCTCATTCGCGTCAAAAAGCACTAATGACCTATGCTGAATTAAAAAAAAAGAGAAGAGAAAAGAAGAAGAAAGTAAAATAAAATATTTATGTAAAAGAATCAAAAGATCTAAAATTAGGGAGCTACCCCATCTTATTTGCCCTGGTTGTGCCTATGTAGTATGCCAACTTATCTTGATTCAAGAGACTCGATATATTAGCATGAGAATCTTAGGACTTTGTCTGACCTTAACCCAAGTGGCTCTTGGAAAACTGTCCATATCACACACACAACTTCAAAGAAGGTTTTGGTTGAGATTTGGGTAGAAGGCATGTGATGTTCCTTATATGGACACAACTCTGAGAGTTGAGAACTAGCAGCAGGACCATATGGAACTACACGGGGGACCAGGGATGGAACTCATTAGAAGAGGTGTAGTGAATAGAGCAAATTGCTTGAGAACAAGCAAACCTTTAAGTTTGGGGGGGTTTGATAGCTCTAATTCATTAGAGTTTCTCCATGCTTTTCTAGGATTATTTTCTGTGCACTCTGACTTATTAGCATTCATACTCCCTGTTTTAATAAGATATTTTGCATTCCATGGCTGCAAGATCACCTATTCTGTTGTTGTGACAATTAAGTATACATATGCGACAAACATAGTAGCAAACCAAGTGATACTAAATGAGCATGGCCCTTATTAATATAATGCAGATGATGGGGAGCTGATCCTGTTTGATATGGTACAGGTGGCAGGGAGTCAGAGCAGTGCAACAGGTGGAGCCACTACCTAGCAGAGGAAGGAGCACCCAGCTGACACAATAGACTGCTGGGTGGCACAGAAATTGCCTCCACTACTGGAAGTGGAGAGAAAGCTGATGGAAGAGGTGCTGGCCGAAATGCAGGAAGAATGTTAGCATAATCAGGCCACTTTAATGGGACCACAAGGCCTGACTATGAAAGGCAAAAAACAGAGTGCAGAAAGGAGAGGATGTTATAGGGGACAAAGACAAAAATAGATAGAGTGAACCCAGAATCCCTAACGGGAGGGGGTTTGTGAGAAAACACCCTAGCCGAGGATACGATAACATTGTAGGGTGAAGCATTGGAGTGAGGACGAGATTGCTGTTCCAAAATTCCTTCGATCCCTTTGTGATTTTTATTGTTTAGCAAGAAATTACATTTTTTTGTTTATTTTAGTAGTATCACTCGGACTGCATACTGTTATTTTTCCAATGTCTGTAACTAGTTTAGTTATGAGGCTAGGCTAATTTCCAGCTAGGGTTGTAGAAGGGTTGTAATGAACACAAGCACATTTTATTTTATCAATGTTTTTGCTACAGCTTTGTTGTATCATTCAACTGTGTGTGTAAGTTTTAACTTCTTCTTATAACTAAAACTCGATAGAGGAAGACTAGGCCAATATTTACCTGGAAGGGTGGTGGAGGCTGGAAAAAGAGTAGAATGTGTGGGATTAGCCAATATATTGATATATGGTTATCCCATTTAGCCCAATAGTTAAGAGTTTCATGCACATCATTCAAGGACAGACTAGGCACTGAGGAAATTGCTACAACAATTTATAGAGCAAAATGAGTGCAGAAGTTCATGGCATCCCTAAAGCAACCCTAGTTCACCTAATATACCTTTCTTTTATACCCTAGTATCCCTCAGCGTACTTATAGTTTGATTGAGCTTGTTCAATCCTAATCCCTCTTGAACATAAATCTTGTGAACCAACCAAATTTTGCTACAGCATTTCATGAGTCAAAGCATTGTATAGTAGTTTTTAGTACACTCCTCGTGGGATGATACTCACTCATCATTTTATTACTTGGTCACGATACGTGCACTTGTGTTCTGACATTGCATACACACTTTGCAACCAACATTTTCTAAACATTTGCTTGAAATTATCAACTAACATATATTTTAATAATAATATAAGAGTGTTTGAATGGCTTGTTCATATGCTTAACTATACACCTTATAGGTTACAAATTAGAGCAAAGAAACATTAATATATATATATATATATATATCTACTGCTGTTGACCATGCGGGATGGGTGGGTGAATAAAATAGAAAGCAAGGAATTTAAGATAAGTAAAAACAAAGAGGAACTGTTTGATCATTAAGGAAAGGAGAGTGCTAAGATTCGGTGGGAATCAAACTCCTAAATGGCTTGGCTTAGACTAGAATGAGTCAGAGCAAAATTTTTCTAGTCCATATATGAAATCCCTTCCAGCTTGGCTTTGGCTGGAACATTAGATGCCAGCAACTAGAATGCTGTAATATCTCCTCTTCCTCCCACATTCATCACCACCAATTACCAGTACCTATTTCCAACAAAATAGTAAACCCTACGCAGTGGTATGCCTGTGCAATAGGAGTCACTACATCCCCTAGTGGTCACTACAGCCCCCTAAAACTTGCTCAAATACAGAAAAAAAGGGCCTAAAATCATCAATCCCAACCAGAATTTCAAAAGCCCCAAAATGAATAAAGAGAACGTAAAAACACGAGTACCTTTAGCAATGTACACCACAAATATGGGGCACCTGTCTTTCACGAGTGGAGAGGGCTTTAAGAGACTATGAGTGCAAAGGTGTCTTAGTGAGAGAAAGAAGAATGGTCGTGCTGCAGTTCACTAGTTCCTGAGTGTAGAGAAGTCTCGCGAAGGTAGAGAGGTTAGCAAGAGAAAGAAGAAACTAGATAAAAGCTAGAGAAACATGCTGCAAAAACTGGTGTGTCGTGAGTGCAGGATAAGTCTTAGCCAGAGAAACGTGCTACAGAAGTTCAACGGTACAATCTGTAACATCAACGTCTCCCTATCTCTGTAAAACCAAGCTTTTTTTTAAGTTCATGGGCTGAGTTCTCTAGCTAGTGGTTGGGCTACTATTTCTCATTAATTTAATCATATATCATGTCCTCATGTTGAAGTTCACGGATATTTCATTCCTGCGCGCCTAATATTTTCCATCCCTTAGTTTAAGTGAGACACCATCTTTCTCGCGTTCATGGACTTTATAGCGTTTAGTGTAACAACTTTTTTATTTATTTATTATTATACAATATAAAGTTTGCATACACATCATTAATCAAAACGTATGTACAACATTTCAAACATATAAATATCTACATCTTATTGATTATGGTTGAACAATTTCGGAGATTTGGGTGCACCTTCACCGGGATCTGTGCCAACTCGCCCACAAACATTTTATTTAGGATCCGCCCATATAGATAACTCGATCCAATGTGCACTAAAATCCAGAGCTATAGAAAATCTGCATAACTAATTTTCTGAACATGATATGGAAATATAGTGAGAATTAAATCCCAGTAAGTTCAACAATAAATCATCATCAATATAGCTCATCACGTCATGTTCAGCTGTATAAACTACAGAAAATATCTTTGGTCACATGAATGCATTATATCTCTGCACATAAGAATCATACAGTAATGATATGTATGACAAGATTAACTATTTTCAGAATATCATATGATGACTATCAATTTATTCTTATATCAAGCTACCCCGGTTAGGATGAGTATTTTCTACTCTCCGGTACGGGCTTTTCTTGCTCCGTCCGACATGGCCCACTTTCTCTTTCTTTTCTCATTAACATGATCATAACCGTTGGTAGGGCGTCCCCTACTGGTGCACCACACGGATTGCCATATGACCGTGCTCATTTCTTTTCTTTTCACAATGATAGCCAAAAATATGCTTTCAATAACAAGTATGTTCATCAAAATATAACTATTACCATAAATCATTGGTAATCATGCCATGAACATAACCATTTCAAATATCACGTTTTAAAATATTTTCATGTCAGAATTTTAGACTTAAGATGGTAAGAAGTTCATACAATGGCAATGGCTATGGCATATACTAGTCATTTATTATTTTCATTTATAAGATTCGTCTTCTTTTTTAAATATTAATTTCATCTCTTCATTTTCTTTATGCTTGGCCTTTATTCAATTTCTTCTTATTTATATCATTTCTAACACATGTTCTTACAAATTTATAGAGCATTTTTCTCCAATTTGATTTCTACTATTACCCTATAGTTAAAGAGGTTCATCCAGGGTAGAAAAATGTTGAAAATAGGCTTCACCAGCTTCCAACACGGTCTGGCCATGTTCCAAGACATGGCCATGCTTTAAAAATACTTCAAATGTACTCAAAAACAGCCCCGAACACGGCTAGCCCGTGCTTGAAGCAACCAGAACACGGCCTGGCCGTGCTCTGTGACCTTTCCTCACTAATCAGAGAATAACTCCCTCATTCTAACTCCGATTGAGGTAATATTGGTGTCTATGGAAATCTAAGACAATTATCTAAAACTATTATGTTAATCATATCAGCTAAATAGTACTAAATCTTGGTGTTATTACTCCCTTAAATTCAATATTATTTCTTCTCGGGTAAGTTCTAACCTTTACTTACTAATATGACTATACCTCCCACATAAGAATTCCAAATTAAGTGATTCCAGTGGCTAAACATCCGTGACACATAAATATATAATTCATATGTTAACCATTTATTTTAATTCCTTATATAATGTTCCCAGAAATTAAAACACCAAAGCTATCTTAACATATTCTTCCCTGATTAACCATTTTCTGACCTTTGTTTCCTAATCGGAACATATCTACTTTATATGAACTCTAAATTGAATTATTCCAGTGGTTAAAAATCCGGGACACACATAGCTATAATTCTTATGTTAACCATTTATTTTAATTCCTTACAGATAATTCCCAGAAATTAAAATACAGAAACTATCCTAACATATTTTTCCCTGATGAACCATTTTCTGACCTTTGACTACTAATCGGACCATATCTACTTCATATAGACTCCAAATTGAATGATTTTAGTGCCTAAAAATCTGTGACACATATATCTTTAATTCTTATGTTAACCATTTATTTTAATTCCTTAAAGATTGTTCCAAGAAATTAAAACACCGAAGCTTAAAATTCTGCCAACCATAGCCATACCCATGCAGAACTATCTACACCAACCTAAGTATTCAAACATACATCACATGCAAGATCAATATGTAAAATGATATAGCAACATCCATGACCAATCATCAAAGTTCTAAGATCAAAATCTCATATAAATATTATAAGTTTCAAAAGTTTTCTTCAAAAAGAAATATTGTTAAACTTACCTAAGAATCTCCCTAGCTTACTTAGTGAATTGGTTTTCTTGTTTCCTCTTGAAAGAAGTAGCAAGATTCCTCCCTTCCCTTAGCTTTTCTAGCAGCTTGAGTACTTGGCCTTCTAAACTTCTCTTTCTTCTTCCTTCCTTTCTTCTCCTCTCTTTCTCTCCTTTCCTCACTCTACCTTGCTTCTATTTCTCTCTCTTCCTCACTTGGACGAAATTAAAATGTTGTGGGGGTGGGTTTTGCTTAAATAGACCACCAAATAATACACCTTTCATGATCATGGGTCTACCTTATCACAATTAGGATACACTTTGTTGAATTTTTGGAAAACAAACAACTTATGTTCTTGTCTTCCTCTTCCTTAGTCAAGATATGCATAGGAAAAGGAGATTTGTATTTTGAAAATTATTATGATATGTTCTTAAGATAACGGACAAGGTCCCTTTGATTTAGGGATTCATTTCCATTTTCTTTTGTCTTAAACAAGTATGATAGGTTTGCCTTTTTAGGTGGCAAATTTCTAGCCCTTGAATCTCCATTATTTGGTTGATATTATTTGTGTGGGATAGGAATGTTTTGTCCTAATGCCATGTATTATCATACCACTTGCTAAAATTATGAGTGTAGGATATAGATGTTTTTGTCCTAAAGCCTTGTATTATCATGCCACTTGCCAAAATGATGAATGTAGAATCACACCACTTGCTAAATTTTTGTCTTAATGCCATGTAACCTAATCTTTATTATTATTACATTATTATATCATCACCTATTTTATTTTATTTTATTTTTCCTCTTGGATTTGGGCTTATTCCTACCCATTTTCTTTGCTTTGGATAAAATTCTACCTTTCTTGGAGAGTTTGGTCACATTTTCATAATTTTTGGGCAATTGGTCCAATTACTATATTCTAGTCCAAGTCTATGTTTTATTTCTTGCTTAGGTTATCCAATGGGCTTGCTAGAAACTTATGTGAAGTGGAAAAACTCTATATGAAGTGTCCATAGGTAAAAGCCTAATGTATGGGTAAAGATTTTAAACATAGTACCTCTAGTTCTTGAATTAGGAAAAAGTACCCTAATCCAATTTTCTTGAAATTTTAAGACCTTTACTTGTTTCTAAAAATTTATCTTCCTTATCCAAGAATGTTGCATCTCTTTAGTATGTTATTTCTAATTTCTTTCCTATTAGGTTTTCCCTCTTTATTTATTCTCTTAATGTTAGAAACATTTTCTATGCATATACAAAAGGTGAAGAATATCTAAGGATTATATTTCCTTAGATATCTAAAATATTGTCTAATAAATTTTATTTCCTTAATTAAATATTTTTGTACTTTTATCAATAAAAGAAACGAAATTAGGGATGTTACATTTAGTGACGACTTGGTCATCACTAAAAATAAGAAATATTTTACCTTCTTATATTCAGTGACGACCAACTCGTCACTGAAAGAGTAGAAGAACAAAATTTCATTTCCTATCTTTCAGTGACGACTTAGTCGTCACTGAAAGTAACCTTTTTGTGACAACTCTCATAAATTGTCACAAAAACTTATACTTTTAGTGACAACGTAAAAATTCATCATGGAAAGTATACCTTTCAGTGACAACCACCCAAGGTTGTCACTAAAAGTCTTTTTCAGTGACAATTTTTTAGTTGTCACAGAAAAATGGTCACAAATTGTCAGTTTTCTTGTAGTGTAGTTCAACAAACCACTGAAAAAATTAGGATGCTACGAGACAAAATACTTACAGCTCAGAGTCGGCAAAAGCGTTACTATGATAAGAGACATAGAGCTCTAAAGTTTGAGGAAGGAGACAATGTATTTTTAAAACTTTCCCCGATTACTGGATGTTGGTAGGTATCTCAAAACCAGAAAGCTAAGTTCGCGATTTTGGGACCCTACCAAATTTTGAAGAAAGTGGGGACGTGAGCATATAAAGTTGCCATTCCACCTAATTTGTCTAACTTGCATAATGTTTTTCATGTATCACAGCTCCTGAAGTATCTTCAAAATTCATCACATATAACACAGGATGAACCAATCCAAACAAAGGAGAACATGACATACCAGCCAGTACCGAAATCCATAATTGACACTGACGTGAAGCAATTGAGGAATAAGAGCATTCCCTTGGTTAAGGTGTTATGAGAAGGTTTGACTCCGGAAGAAGCAACTTGAGAGCTAAAAGAAGTCATGAGGAAGAAATATCCGTAATTGTTCTTAAAAGGTAATTTTTGAAATTTCGAGGACAAAATTTCTATCAGGGGGAAAGAAATGTAACATCCCTAATTTCATTTCATTTATTAATAAAGATACATAAATATTGAATGTAACATCCGTAATTTTGTTTCATTTATTAAAAAAGGTACATAAATAAGTAATTAAGAAAATAAAATTTATTAGACAATTTTTAGATATCTAAGAAATATAATCCTTAGAAATTCTTCACCTTATGTATATGCATAGAAAATGTTTCTAACAATAATGGAATAGGTAAAGAGAAAACCTAATAGGGAAAATTAGAAATAACATACTAAAGAGAGGCAAAATTCTTAAGGTAAGGAAGATACATTTTTGTGAAATAAGTAAAAGTCTTAAAATTTCAAAAAGATTGGATTAGGGTAATTTTTCCTAATTCAAGAGCTAGAGTTACTAAGTTTAACATCTCCACCCATAAATTAGGCTTTTACCTATGGAAATTTCATATAGAGTTTTTCGACTTCACATGAATTTCTAGCAAGCCAATAGGATAGCTCAAGCAAGAAATAAAACATAGATTTGGACTAGGATAAAGAAGTTGGAGCGATAGCCCAAAAATCATGAAAATGTGACCAATCCCTTCATGAAAGGTGGAATTTCAGCCGAAGCAAAGGAAATGGTTAAGAATGAGCCCAAATCAAAGAAAATATAAGTGAAGGGAGGAATCTTGCTACTTCCTTCAAGAGAAAACAAGAAAAAGAATTCACTAAGTGAGCTAGGGAGATCTTTAGGTAGGTTTAACAATATTTCTGTTTAGAAAAGCTTTGAAATTAGAAACATTTATATGTGATTTTGATCTTAGAACTTTGATGAAATTTACTATAATTGTTACCTGGATGATTAGCCATGGATGTTGCTATATCATGTTACATGTTTATCTTGCAAGTGATGTATGTTTGAATACTTATGTTGGTGTGGAATGTTCTGTATAGGTATGGCTATGGGTGACAAAATTTTAAGATTTTTATGCTATTATTTTGTATATTTAAATGTGGTGAAAAATTGATGAAATATGATTAGATGTAAATTAAGAAGAAAATGGAAGAGGACATGATAAAATGATGAACTGAAACCTTAGAAAAGGCTTGGTTAGGAAACTGGATTTCAGAGTAACTAGGGAAGTTTCTATTTTCCAAATTTTGGGAAGAATCGGTAAGTAAATAAAAGAAATGGTTAATATGAAAAATATAGATATATGTTAGCCACTGGAATCACTCAATTTGGAGTCCATATGAGGTAGATATAGTTAGATTAGTAAGCAGTGGTCAGAAAATGGTTAACCAGGGAAGAATCTGTTAGGAAAGTTTCTGTGTTTGAATTTCTGGAAAAATGATGTAGAGAATTAAAATAAATGGTTAACATAAAAAATATAGGTATATGTCTCACGAAAATATATCCACTAGAATCAATTAATTTGGAGTTCATATGAGGGGGATATTGTCAAATTAGTAAGTAAAGGTCAGAACCTACTCAAAGAAGAAATCATGTTTCATTTGAAGGAGTAATATCACGACAATTCCTTAAGATTTCTCTAAAATATTCTGCATAATAGTTTTAGATAATTGTTTTATCTTTAAATGGACACCAAGATCACCTAATTAGGAGTTAAAATGAGAGAGTTATGTTCGGATTAGTGAGAGAAGCTCAGGCAAAACAAAAACCTGCACCAGGGAATAACACAGCATAGAGCATGGCCATGTTCCAAGGCATGGCCAGGCCATGTTCTATGCTGAAAAGGGAATTTTGAAGCCTAAAGCATGGTGGTTTTATAGAAAATGGGCAAGCTGTGTTATAGGATACATTTAGGCTGTGTTAAAAGCTGGCAAAGCTTATTTTCAACATTTTTCTACCCTAAATGAACCTCATTAACTATCGGAAATTAATAGAAACCAAATTGAAGAAGAATGTTGTATTAAATTTGTGAGAACATGTGTTGAAAGTAATATAAGTAGGAGGAAAATGACTAGAGGCCAAGCATAAAGAAAATGAAGAGATAAAAATAATATTTAAAAAAGAAGAAGAATCTTATAAATGAAAATAATAAATTACTAGTGTATGCCATAGCCATTGCCATTGCATGTACTCTTTACCATCTTTAGTGTATAATTTTGACATAGAAATATTTTAAAGTGATATTTGAAATGATTATGTTCATGTCATGATTACCAATAATTTTTTGTAATGATTATATTTTGAGGAAAAATTATGGCATGTGAGTATAATGATCATATTTGTTATTAAAATCATATTTTTAGCTATTAATGAGAAAAGAAAAGAAAAAAAATAAGCACGGTCACATGGCGGTCCGTGTCGTGTACCAGTAAGGGATGTCCTACCAACCGCTATGGTTATGTTAATGAGAAAAGAAAAAGAAAGTGGGCCATGTTAGACGGAGTAAGAAATCTCGTACCAGAGTAGAAAGTACTCACCCTGATCGGGGTAGCTTGATATGGAAATAAGTTAATAGTCATCTTACGGTAATTTGAAAATAGTTATTCATGCCATACATGTGATTACTATATGATTTTCATGCATAGATAAAGTGCATTCATGTGACCTAAGATATTTACTGTAGCTTATACAAATGTACATGACATGATGATCTATATTGATGATAATTGTGATTTATTGTTAAACCTATTGGGATTTAATTCTCACTATATTTTCATATCATGTTCAGAAAACTAGTTTTGCAAATTTTTCTTTTGCTTTAGTTCTTAGTGTACGTTGGATCGAGTTACTCTATGTTGGGCTGATCCTAGAAATTAATAAGGTGTTTGTGGTCGAGTTAGCTAAGATCTCAGTGAAGGTGCAACCACCCGCACCCGTATTTCTGGAACTGGTCAATATGGATGAGTAAGAGGTAGACATATATGTGTTTGATTTGTGTATGGATGTTGTTAATTAATGGTGTAAACCTTAATTATGTTGGGTTAAATTAATTGAATGTCATTATGACTTAAATAAAGGTAATGACTTCATGGGACTTTAAAGAATTTATATATATGTATATATGTAAAAAGAAAAAAAAGAAAAAAAATGGAGTTGTTACAATCATACCTTTTTGGTTGGCCAAGAAAACCTCCTACAGCATTAGCTTGTTCTTTGGATTCCTCTTGAAATGTAGGACACATGTCAGTTAGGTGTCTTGTGGCTAAACATATTCCATAGACTTTAACTTGTTGTGGTGTGCCTATAGCCATTTGGTGCACAAGATAGGTAAGTTCAAATATCTGTTGCTGAAGAGAAGTAGTACTTACCTTATGGACTTGTCTTGGAGGATAATGCCTAATGCTAAATTGTTGAGAGTTAGTAGCCATATTTGATATCAGGACTCTGGCTGGTTCAAGAGTCTTGTCTACTAGTGCTCCTCCACTAGCTGTATCTATCATGCTCCTGTCTCCCTACAATAAACCTTCATAGAAATATTGGATTAGTAGTTGCTCACTAATTTGATGATGTGGGCAGCTTGCACAAACCTTTTTAAATATCTCCCAATATTCATAAAGTTTCTCTCCATGCAATTGTCTAATGCCGCATATTTCCTTCCTGATATTAACGGCTCTAGATGTAGGAAAATATCGTTCTAGAAATATTCTCTTCATCTCATTCCATTTGGTGATAGTACCAGAGGGAAAATAATATAGTCAATCTTTCGCTAAGTCTCTTAATGAAAAAGAAAAAGCCCTGAGTTTTATTTGTTCCTCAGATACTCTAAAGGGCTTCATGCTGGTACATACCACATGGAATTTCTTCAAATGTTTATGCAGGTCTTCACCTCTAAGATCGAAAATTAGGTAAGAGATAAATTAATCTAAATTTTAACTCAAAATTAACATTATTATCAAGATTAGGAAACGTAATACAAAACAGTTGCTAATGCAAATATGGAGCTGTAAGCTCCTTCAGACTGAAGTGCCTAGCCATGATTACTTCCTATTTTTCATGATCAATGCCTTCTTAAAGTTCTCTTCTGTGCTTGTATACAGATTTTTGAATATCTGAATTGAACTGTAAATTTTGAGAATTAGAAGAACGAGTCACACGCATAAATCAAAATCAAAATCACAAAAGGTAATAGACACAGTCCTCACCAACAACGCCAAAGTTTGGTGTGTAATGTCGTAGGTACACCTAAATTGATACCTTACCTCTCAACTATGTAGTTGTGGGAGTAAGGGTCAATCCCATAGAGATTAGAATTACCTTATGTGATTAAGAGAGGGGGGAATTTGATAATTGAAAATAACAAAGCAAACAATAATTAAAGTAATTAACAGAGTAATTAATGAGAGAGACGTTGGTTTTGGTCAATATCCACCGTCAAGGGATTGCATTGATCATTAACAATATAATTAATCTTAAATCAAATATCTTCCATTGGGATTTTATCCATATTCTTCCTTAAGCCTAGTAAATTGATAACAATCGCACCAATTAAACCATAATTAATAAGATATTCTTTAACACATCGGTAAAGTCTAACCTATTAATTGCATGAAGAACAAGAGAAACTGATAGAGCTAAATAAATATAAACACATCGGTTATATTTAATTTAGTTGATCATTCATCATAGAGTTAATGATTTATAATCCAAAATCCTTAATTCTATTTTCTTTATGAATACAGAAATGAAAACTTTGTTTAAAACCTAATTCAGCAGTAAATTAAAATAGACAATATACTAGTAGGCCTCTCAGTATTTATATGAATAATCATTAATAAAAGAAAAGAGTAGATAAATAATCAATACCCGGTTAAGATTAAACTAATAAAATCTATTCCAAATCTCACAATGCATAACGATCTCTTGAGGTTTAAATCTTCCTCTACCAATTAAAAATAAATCAGCCATGCAGGGCCATAAGAAAATCTAAACAAGAATTAAAAAAGGGAATTAAGAGATTCAATGATCTTTGATGCTTCCTTTCCTCCCTTTTTATAGATTGGCTTCTTCTCCTTGAAGCAGAATTGTTTCTAAGACAAAATCCAGTCCGTCGAGCTTCAATTGGAGCTAAAAAGGCCTAAAAATCACGAATTCAGCATTCTAGTGCAATGGCAAGCATCGCAACATGCTACACGGGCGCCGCGATGCTACAAAAATTAACTATTAGGGTGCCACGATGCTTTAGAAGCAGCGGGGAACCACGACATGCTGGGTCTGGTACGATCTTGCTCGGGCTTGGGCGCTGCATTCCACTGGGACTAGCACTGTCGTGCTCCTTTTTTGGGTAGCTCAGCGCTGCGGCACCCAGAAACTTTTAGATTCTAACAAAGTGCGAAACACGAAAGTTGTAGCTCTATGTCTCTTCTTTCTATAACAACTAGAATCACCACAATCATAGTTCAAATGAGAGAGATATGCCTCAAATAGTGATGGAAGGTCAAAAATCAGTATTTTTCCATATTTTCTCTCTATTTTCCTCTTCTCTTCTTCTTTATTATTCCTAAAACATAAAACACAAAACTCAATTAAATCCTATTTATTTCCTACTGAAATTAAATAAAAAGCAACTTAAAACATGCTAAAGACATGCTTAATTTATAACATGTCAGTTGCCTCCTAATAAGCGCCTTTGTTTAAAGTTGTTGGCTTAACTTAAATCTCCTTATGTCATTCAAAGAGGATCCTTGATGTCCACTTTGAATTGACTTACCTTTGAACGTGCAAAATTTGTAGGTTCAATTGCACTATGAGGAGGGAAGTCATCATTAGTCAAATGTTTAATTAAATGAGAACTCAACTTACATGGGAATAACTAATGTCTTGAATAGCATTTGGCATATAATTTAATTTAATCTTTTTGAGTTTTTGCCAAAGTAGGGGGTAGCTTTTCTTTATCTTTGAGTAAGTCATATTTATTTAAGGTTATCACTAGGGGTGGTTTTTGTGACATCCCTAATTTTGTTTCATTTATTAATAAAGTTACATAAATATTTAATGTAATCATTTCATTTATTAATAAATTTACATAAATATATAATGTAACATCCCTAATTTTGTTTCTTTTATTAATAAAGGTACACAAATATTTAATTAAGAAAATAAAATTTGTTAGACAATTTTTAGATATCCAAGGAAATATAATCCTTAGAAATTCTTCACTTTATGTGTATACATAGAAAATGTTTCTAACATTAAGGGAATAGGTAAAGAGAGAAAACCTAATAGGAAAAATTAGAAGTAACATACTAAAGAAAGGCAAAATTCTTGGGTAAGGAAGATAAATTTTTGTGAAATAAGTAAATGGCTTAAAATTTCAAGAATATTGGATTCGGATAATTTTTCCTAATTTAAGAGTTAGAGTTACTAAGTTTAACATCTTCACCCATAAATTGGGCTTTCACCTACGAACGCTTCATATAGAGTTTTTTCACTTCACATGAATTTCTAGCAAGCCAATAGGATAGCCCAAGCAAAAAAAAAACATAGACTTGGATTAAGATATAGAAGTTGGACCGATAGCCCAAAAATCATGAAAATGTGACCAAACCCTTTATGAAAGGTAGAATTTCAGCCAAAGCAAAGGAAATGGGTAAGAATGAGCCCAAATCCAAGAAGGAAAAATAAGCATCATGTGAGGAAATAGTAGCGTAATAATAATCAAGATTATGTCACATGGCATTAAGACAAAACATCTATATCCTACATTCATAATTTCAACAAGTAGGTAATAATACATGGTATTAGGACAAAACATCTATATCCTATATTCATAATTTCAACAAGTAGGTAATAATACATAGCATTATGACAAAACATCCTTATCCTACATAAATAATTTTAGCCAAGCAAGGGAGACTCAAGGGATAAAAATTTGCTAACTAGAAAGGAAAACCTATCATATTTAAGTGCGACGAAAGAAAAAGGAAATGAATCCCTAAATCAAAGGGACATTGTCTCTTGTCTTAAGAACATTTTATCATGATTTTCAAAATACAAATCTCGTTTTGCTATGCATATCTTGACTAAGGGAGTGGAAGAAAAGAACATGAGTTGTCTTTCCAAAAAAAAAAACAACCAAGTGCATCCAAATTGTGATAAGGTAGACCCATGATCATGAAAGGTGAACCACTGAATAGTTTATTTAAGCAAAACCCACCCTTATAACATTATAATTTCGTCCAAATGAGGGAGAGGAAAAATAGAAGCAAGGTAGAGTAAGGAAAGTAGAGAAAGAGAGGAGAAGAAATGAAGGAAGAAGAAGGAGAACTCTAGAGCACTAAGTACTCGAGGTAAGTTAGCTTAATCTCCACTTGAATCCATCTTTTCTCTTCATTCTTTGGGTTCAAAAACTCACCCTCCTCTTACTTAAGCTGCTAGAAAAGCTAAGGGAATGGAAGAATCTTGCTACTTCCTTCAAGAGGAAGCAAGAAAAAGAATTCACTAAGTGAGCTAGGGAGATCTTTAGGTAGGTTTAACAATATCTCTTTTTGAAGAAAAGCTTTGAAATTTGTAACATTTATATGGGATTTTGATCTTAGATCTTTGATGAAATTTATAATATTTGCTACTTTGATGATTGGTCATGGATGTTGCTACATCATGTTACATGTTATCTTGCATATGATGGATGTTATGAACATTTCGGTTGGTGTGGAAAGTTTTGCATAGCTATGGCTATGGGTGGCAAAATTTTAGGATTTTTATGCTACTATTTTGTATATTTGAATATGGTGAAAAATTGATGGAAGATGATTAGATGTAAATTAGAAAGAAAATGGAAGAGGACGAACTAAAATGATGAACTAAAACCTTAGGAAAGGTTTGGTTAGGAAATTGGATTTTGAAGTAACAAGGGAAGCTTCTATTTTTAAAATTCTGGAAAGAATCGGTTAAGAATTAAAAGAAATGGTTAACATGAAAAATATAGATATATGTCTCACTAATGTTTAGCGACTAGAATCATTTAATGTGGATTCTAGATGAGGGAGATATTGTACGATTAGTAAGCAATGGTCAAAAAATGGTTAACCAGGGAAGAATCTGTTAGGTATGCTTCTGTGTTTGAATTTTTGGGTTAAATCTGTAGTGAATTAAAAGAAATGCTTAACATCATAAATATAGATATATATCTCAAAAAAATTTAGCCACTAGAATAATTCAAATTGGAATCAATATCAAGGAGATATGGTTAGATTAGTAAGCAGAGATCAAAAACTAGCTAACTTGGGAAGAATCTGTTAAGTATGCTTTTATATTTGAATTTTTGGGCAATGAGTTAAGGTCAGAATCAGTCTAGAATCCAGGGTGGTAAATGTAATCGTTTTGGTGTTTTAATTTTTTTGGAATAATTATTAAGCAATCTGAATAAAAAAATATGAAATTTGTATATTATTGTCTCAGCTTTTTATAGGTTTTGAAATTACCCCAATAGGAGTTCGTATGATGGAGATATGATCAGATTCGTAAGTAAAGGTCTGAACCTACCCGAGAAGAAATAAAATTAAATTTAAGGGAGTAGTAACACTACGATTACTTAAGATTTCACTAAAAGTTTCAACATGAAGGTTTTAGAGGATTGTCTTATCTTTCAATTGACACCAAGATCACATCAATCTGATTTAAAATGAGGGTGTTATGCTCTATTTAGTGAAAGAGGAAAATAATACTTAAAAAAAAAAAAGAATCTTATAAATGAAAATAATAAATTATTAGTGCATGCCATAGTCATTGCCATTGCATGCACTCCTTATGATCTTAAGTGTATAATTTTGACATGGAAATATTTTATAAAGTGATATTTGAAACAATTATATTCATGGCATGATTACCAATGATTTTTTGGTAATGATTATATTTTGATGAAAAATTATGGCATGTGAGTATAATGAACATACTTGTTATTGAAATCATATTTTTTGCTATTAATGTGAAAAGAAAACAAATGAGCACGGTCACATGGCGGTCCATATGGTGCACCAGTAGAGGACGCTCTACCAATGGCTATGATTATGTTAATGAGGAAAGAAAGTGTGCCATGTCCAACGTAGCGAGAAAAGGTCGTACCGGAGAGTAGAAAGTACTCAGCCTAACTAGGGTTGTTTGATATGAAAATAAGTTGATAGCCATCATATAATATTTTAAAAATAGTTATTCATGTCATACATGTTATTACTATATGATTTTCATGTGCATAGATAAAGTGCATTCATGTGACCTAAAATAATTGTTGTGGCTTATATAGATGAATATGACGTGATAAGCATTATTGATAATTATTATGATTTTTTGTTGAACCTACTGGGATTTAATTCTCACTATAATTTCATATCTTGTTCAGAAAAACTAAGTTATGAAGATATTCTCTATGACTGGCTTTTAGCGTACATTGGGTCGAGTTGGCTAAGATCCTAGTGAAGATACAACCACCCACACCCGTATCTCCAAAATTGGTCAATATGGATTATTAAAATGTAGACTTATGTATGTTTGATTTTCCTCTTTTTGCACTAATAGTGTTGGGGCTGGACTTTCAATTTCTAAATTTTGAGCCTCTAGCCGATTAACTGTTGTTGCTAGTTGGCCAATTTGATTTGTTAAGCTTTGAATGCTTGCCCTTACCTCTTTTTGAAATTGATGAGTATTATGTGTAAGAGATTTAATCATTTCTTCTAAAGAACTACTTACCTAGTAATCTTAAGATGCAATCTGTCTAGGATAATAGGCCTATTTGTTATGCTAAAAATTTGTAAAATCTTGTTCTCAAGGCCTATTTTGTGCATTCCCATATCTAAAGTTGGGATGATCCTTCCATCCGGGTTTATACATGTTTGAATAGGAATTAAACCTCCCTTGTGGTGGCCAAGGGAGGTCACTAACCATATTTACCTACTCAAATAATTCTTCATAGAAAGTTGGGTACCCATTAGAAGGATGCCCCATGGCTGAATGATTTCCATAGCACTTCTCTCTTTGCATATTTTCTACACGTTGACAAACAAGAGAAATTAAATTTGCAAGTTGCTGCTCAAGGAAAAAACTACATACCTCATGAGCATGTCTTAATGGAGAGCATAGCCTAGTGCCAAATTGTTGAAAATTGGCTGCCATATTCAAAGTTATGAACAAAAAGAAAAGAAAAAAAAGGAAGAAAAGAAATTCATAATAGGCAAATAAACACAGTCCTTGGCAACGGTGTCAAAATTTGATTCGTATTGTCACAGGTACACAAAATATTATAACTACCTTACTTAAAAACTAACCTGTAGTAAGGGGAGTAAGGGTTGATCACATTAAGACTGGTATTACCTTTTATGAATAAGAAAGGGTGCATTGAATGCTAAAAGTAAATTAATAAAGTAAAAAGATAATTATTGCAAATAATAAAATAGAGTGATTAAGAATGAAAGTGTTGGTTTCAATTGATATCCACCATTAAGGAATCACACTTATCATTAACAACATAACCAATCTTAAATTGAGTATCTACCATTGGGATTTTATCCCTATTCCTCCTTAATTTTAGTAATTGATGACAATCGCCTTAATTAACCCTAATTAACAAGTAATCCTTTAGCACATTGGTAAAGTATAACCTATTAACTGTATCAAGAATTAGAGAAATTGGTAAAGCTAAACAAACATAGACACATCGGCTATATTTAACTTAGCCAATCATTCACTATAGGTTTAAAAATTCATAATCCTAGTTTCCTTACGAATCATAATAATGAAAACTTTGTTTAAAATACGATTCAACAGTAGATTGAAACAATGAAATCACTAGTGTGCACCCTAGATATCAATTGAAACAATCATGGGAATAAGAATGGATGAATAATCAATACTCAATTAAAATTGATACAATAAACTCAAATCCACATCTTACATTGCATAAAAAATCCTTGAGGTTTCAATCTTCCTCAACCAATAAAAACAAACTAGCCACACAAGTCCATAAGAAAACCTAGAGAAGAAGAAGAAGAAACTTGAGAAATTGCTCGTTGAATCCCTTTGATGGATTGGATCCCCTTGATGTTTGCTTTTCTTCTTATTTATAGGTTAGGAGAGAACTAACTGAATTAGGATTGAGTTTAGGGTTGTTCATGGGCTTCAGGGCTTCATTTGGAGTCAAAATAACATAAAAATTGTGTTTTTTACTTTCTGTAGTGGCTACATAAGCCATTGTGCTGATTTTTAGGCATCGTGCCGCTAAGAATTCCTTAGAATCCAGAAAAGTGCTCAACATAAAAGTTATATCCCTGTCTATTATCTTTCTATAGCCTCTAGAATCACCTTACTTGAAATTAAAATGTGGGAGATATACTCAAATGAGTGACCAAAGGTCAGGATTCATCTCCCACACTGCTGTTTTGATTTTCAAGTTCTATAACACTCTAAAATATCCTGAAATGGACAAAGTGATCAACCTATAAGTTGTAGATACTTGTATTATAGTTTCTTAGCCACTTTAATAACTTCTATTAGAGGTTATACGAGGGAGGTATGGTCTATTTAGTGCTACAAGGTCTGGAATCGCTACAATTCAACATTTTTCCATGAATTTCTTATCTTTTTCTCTTCTTTTCTTCTTCCTTTGTTCTTACAACACATAACAAAAAACTAAATTAATTCCTATTTATATTCTACTTAAATCAAACAAAAAGCAAGCTTAAAGGTATTAAAATCATGCTTAATTATAAATACATCAAGGCATGACCATTGGTTAATGGAATCATGCAAAATGAGCATCCTTGTGCTCTCCACAATGTTTCTTATATGTTAAGACTCTTTCTACTTTTTCAGTATGTTTGAGCTAACCCTAGAGCATAACCATCACCGTTACTTGTTGGAATTATGAAAAAGCGATTTTGTAGTGTTTGCCACTTCTTTTCCTCTCTCTAATATCATTTTTTATCGTTTTAGGGCCTTTGACCCTATACAAAAGTGTGAACAAGGCCGTAAGAAGGTCTCTAATATAAGGATTTAGCCATGACTTGCCAAAATCATATAAAATGGACATCATAGTACTTGCCACAGTTTTCCCTTCCTATTGAGATCATTTCTCTATATTTTGAGGCATTTGACTTACACCAAAAGCATGGACACAACTATAAGATCTCTGACAATGGGATCTAGAACAAGTGCACTAAAATAGCTTGAAATCGATATGTTAGTGCTCACCCTGGGTTCTACTTTCCACTGTGACCATTTGTTCCCATTTTGGGGTGTTTATCTTGACCCAACTATTACACTCCATCAGGATGCTTTTTTTTATAGTTTTAGGGCATTTGACACGACCCCAAAGTATAAACATGACCATAAGGTCTACGACAAAGATATCTGCCTATTAGCTCACCAGAATCAAGTGAAATGGATGTCCTAGTTCTCTATACTAATTTTCCTATCCGTCAAGACCATTTCTTCCTATTTTGTGTTGTTTGTCCCTAGTAGAAAGCACAAACATGACCGTAACATCTTCAAAGGTAGGATCCAGCTGTCGACTTGTCAAAATTACATCAAATAGACTTAACAATGCTCGCCATGACTTCTCCTCTCCATCGAGGCCCTTTTCACTCGTTCTGAGGTAGTTGACCTGACTTGTACGCACAAGCTTAACTGTTGGTTGATGGAATCATGCAAAATGAGTGTCTTTATACTTGGTAAGACGTTTCCTTACCATTGAGACCATTTTTTGCCATTTCGTGGTGTTTGTACTGACCTAAGAGCACGAACATCATTGGCACTCATTAAATGTACGCGAAAAAGACGTCTTAGTGCTCGCCATGGATTTTCTTGCCTTCGAGATGCTTTTTTATTGTTTCAAATCCTTTGACCTGACACAAAAGTATGAACATGGCCATAAGGATGTCTCTGGTAGAAGTACTTGGCCACAACTCATCGGAATCATGGGAAATAGACATCACAGTATTTGCCATGACTTCTCATTCTTATCATGATCCTCTCACCATTTTGGGATGTTTGATCTATATAGAAAGCATGACCTTGATTGTAAGATCTTTGAAGATGGGATCTAGAATCTGATGTACCAAAAAAGCTAGAAACTAACAAGTTAGTTCTTACCCCAAGTTCTGCTCTCCATCAAGATTTTTTGTTCCCATTTCGAGGTATTCGACCAACTTGAAAGTATAAAATGGTTGTAATCTCTTTTAATGACGGGATATAATAAAAAAAACACCAGAATTACACAAAATGGATGTCTTAGTTGTCTCAATGGCTTTACTTCTCCATTAGGACCCTTTGTCCTCATTTTACGGTCCTTAACACAACTATAAGGGCACAAACACAATCATAGATCATAAAAATCAAGTGACACAGTGTCCTAGTGCTCACCATGGCTTTTCCAATCCATCAGGACACTATTTTGCCATTTTAGGGATTTGACTCGACCCTAAGGCATGAACATGATTGTATGGTCAACGACAATGAGATCCAGTTGCCAGCTAGTAAGAATCGAGCGAAATAGATGTCTAAGTTCTCTCTACATATTTTCCTCTCCATCGAGGCCATTTCTTCCTATTTCATGTCATTTAACCTGAACAAAAAGCATGTACATGACCGTAACATCTTTGAAGGTAGGATCCAACTATTGAATAATTTGAATGATGCGAGAGCACAATCATTACCATCACTCACCAGAATTACGCAAAAAGGACATCTTAGTGATTGCCAAGGCTTTTCTTCACTCTAATATGATTTTTAATCATTTTAGAGACTATAAACCGACACAAAAGCACGAACATGGTTGTAAAGTGGTCTTTGATAGAAGGATTTAGCCTTGACTCACTGGAATAATGCAAAACATACATGATAGTGCTTGCCATGACTTTTCCTCCCCATCGAGACCCTTTCTCACCATTTTGGGGCGTTTGACCCCTACAAAAAGAATGACCACAATTGTAAGATCTCTGAAGATGGGATCTAGAAGCTGGTGTGCCAAACAAGCTCAAAATAGATAAGTTAGTTATAGTCATGGGTTCTGTTCTCCATCGAGACCCTTTATTCCCGTTTTGGGTTATTTGACCTAACCAAAAAGAGAGAACATAACTGTGAGATCTACAACAACAAGATCTATCTACCAGCTTAATGGAATTGAGCGAAATGGATGTAAGGTCAACGATGACGGGATCTAACTAGCAGCTCTCTAGAATCAAGCGAAATGGATGTCTTAGTTCTCCCCACTTTTTTTCTCTCTGTTAAGGCTCTTTCTTCCTATTTCGTGTCATTTAACCCTTCCAAAAAGTATGGATATGACTGCAATGTCTTCAAAGGCAGGATATAACTGTTGACTCATTAGAATTGTGACAAACAAACTTACTGTACCAACTCCATTTTTTTTAAAGTCCCATGAAGTCATTACCTTTATTTAACTCAAAATAACATTCAATTCATTTAACCAAACATGATTAAGGTTTACACATCATTAATTAACAACATCCGTATATAAACCAAGCATATATATTTTTACATCTTATTCATCCATATTGACTAGTTCTGGGGATATGAGTGCTGGTGGTTGCACCTTCACCGTGATCTTAGCCAACTCAACCATAAATACCTATTAATTTCTGCGATCTGCCCAACAAAGAGTAACTCGATCCAACATACACATGAAAATCACAACTCAAAAGGAAAATTTGTAAAACTAGTTTTCTGAACATGATATGGAAATATAGTGAGAATTAAATCCCAGTAGGTTCAACAATAAATCACAATTATTATCAATATAGATCATGTCATGTTCATCTGTATAAGCTACAACAAATATCTTAAGTCACATGAATGCACGTTATCTATGCACATGAAAATCATATAGTAATGACATGTATGGCATAAATAACTACTTTTAGATTACCATATGATGAATATCAACTTATTTTCATATAAAGCTACCTCGGTCAGGGTAAGTACTTTCTACTCTCTGGTATGGACTTTTCTCGCTCTGCCCGATATGGCACATTTTCTCTTTCTTTTCCCATTAACATAACCATAGTCGTTGGTAGGGCGTCCCCGACTTGTACACCACACGGACCGCCATATGACCGTTTTTATTTCTTTACTTTTCTTTTCTCATTAATAGCCAAAAATATGATTTCAATAACAAGTATGTTCATTATACTCACATGCCATAATTTTTTATCAAAATATAATCATTACCAAAAATTATTGGTAATCATGACATAAACATAATCGTTTCAAATACCACTTTAAAATATTTCCATGTCAAAATTACATACTTAAGATGTTAAGGAGTTCATGCAATGGCAATGACTATGGCATACACTAGTCATTTATTATTTTCATTTATAAGATTTTTCTTCTTTTTAAATATTATTTTTATCTCTTCATTTTCTTTATGCTTGGCCTCTAGTCACTTTCCTCTTACTTATATCATTTCCAATACATATTCTCACAAATTTAATATGCCATTCTTCTTCGATTGGGTTTCTATTAATATCCTATAGTTAATGAGGTTCATTTAGGGTAGAAAAATGTTGAAAATAAGCTTTACCAACTTCCAACACAGCCTAAACGTATCCTATGGCACAGATTGGCCATTTCCTGTAAAACAACCATGCTTTTGGCTTCAAAATGCCATTTCCAGCATAGAACACAGCCTGGCCTTGCCTTGGAACACGACCATGCTCTATGTTGTGTTATTCCTTATTATAGGTTTTCGTCCTGCCTGACCTTCTCTCACTAATCAGAGCATAACTCCCTCATCTTAACTCCGAATTAGGTGATCTTGGTTTCCATTTGAAGATAAAACAATTATCAAAAACTATTATGTTTAACATTTTAGTGAAATCCTAAGGAATCATGGTGATATTGCTTTATCAAATTAAATGTTATTTTTGTGGATACATTTCTGTGAGACATATATCTATAATTTTTATGTTAACCAGTTATTTTAATTCCATACATAATTTTCTCAGAAATTCAAACACAAAAGCTCTCCTAACAGATTCTTCCTTGGTTAACCATTTTTTGACCACTGCTTACTAATCTGACTATATCTATCTTATATGGACTCCAAATTGAGTGATTCCAGTGGTTAAAAATCTGTAAGACATATATCTATATTTTTCATATTAACCATTTCTTTTTATTACTAACCAATTCTTCCCAGAATTTAAAAAATAGAAGCTTCCCTGGTTAATCCAAAATCCACTTTCCTAACCTAACCTTTTCTAAGGTTTTAGTTCATCATTTTATTGTGTCCTCTTCCATTTTCTTCTTAATCTACATCTAATCATATTTCATCAATTTTTCACCATATTTAAATATACAAAATAGCAACATAAAAAAATATTAAAATTTTGTCACCCATAACCATACCTATGTAAAACTTTCCACACCAACCTAAGTATTCAAACATACATCACTTGTAAGATCAACATGTAACATGATATAGCAACATCAATGGCCAATCATCCAGGTAAAAAATATAGTAAATTTCATCAAAGTTCTCGGATCAAAATCCCATATAAATATTTCTAATTTCAAAGCTTTTCAAAAAAGAAATATTCTTAAACCTATCTAAAGATCTCCATAGCTCACTTAGATAATTCTTTTTTGTTTCCTCTTGAGGGAAGTAGCAAGATTTCTCCCTTCCCTTAGCTTTTCAAGCAGTTAAAATAAGAGAAGGAGGGTAATTTTTTGAACCACAAGAATGAAGAAGAAAGATAGATTCAAGTGGAGATTAAGCTAACTTTCCTTGAGTACTTAGTCGTCTAGATTTCTCCTTCCTCTTTCTTCCTCTCTTCTCCTTTCTTTCTCTCCGTTCCTCATTCTACCTTGCTTATGTTTTTCCTTTCCTTCACTTCGATGAAATTATCATGTTATAAGGGTGGGTTTTCCTTAAATAAACTATCATGTGGTTCACCTTTCATAACCGTGGGTCTACCTTATCACAATTAGGATGCACTTGGTTTTTTTTTTGGGGAAAAAACTTATGTTCTTGTCTTCGTCTACCATAGTCAAGATATGCATAGTAAAAGGAGATTTGTATTTTTAAAATCATGTTAGAATATTCTTAAGACAAGGGACAAGGTCCCTTTGATTTAGGGATTCATTTCCTTTTTCTTTTGTCTTAATCAAGTATGATAGGTTTGCCTTCTTAGGTGGCAAATTTTTAGCCCTTGAATCTCCTTTGCTTGGCTGAAATTATTTGTGTAGGATAATGATGTTTTGTCACAATGCTATGTATTATTACCTACTTGTTGAAATTATGAATATAGGATATAGATGTTTTGTCCTAAAGCTATGTATTATTACATACTTGTTGAAATTATGAATGTAGGGTATAGATGTTTTGTCTTAATGCCATGTGACCTAATCTTGATTATTATTACACTACTATTAACTCACATGATTCTTATTTTTTCTTCTTGGATTTGGGCTCATTCTTACCCATTTCCTTTGCTTTAGCTGAAATTCTACCTTTCATGAACGGCTTGGTCACATTTTCGTGATTTTTGGGCTATCGGTCTAACTTATATATCTTAGTCTAAGTCTATGTTTTATTTCTTGCTTGGGCTAACCAATTGGCTTGCTAGAAATTTATGTGAAGTGGAAAAAATCTATACGAAGTGTCAATAGATGAAAGCCCAATTTATAGGTGGAGATGTTAAACTTAGTAACTCTAACTCTTGAATCAGGAAAAATTACCCTAATCCAATCTTCTTAAAATTTTAAGACCTTTACTTACTTCACAAAAATTTATCTTACTTACCCAAGAATTTCGTCTCTCTTTAGTATGTTATTTCTAATTTTTCCTATTAGGTTTTCTCTCTTTACCTGTTCCCTTAATATTAAAAACATTTTCTATGCATACACATAAGGTGAAGAATTTCTAAGGAATATATTTCTTAGATATCTAAAAATTGTCTAATAAATTTTATTTCCTTAATTAATTATTTATGTACCTTTATTAATAAAAGAAACGAAATTACAGATGTTATATTAAATATTTATGTACCTTTATTAATAAATGAAATGAAATTAGGGATGTTACATTTCTTTCACCCTAAAAGAAATTTTGTCCTCTAAATTTTAGAAATTACCTATTAAGAACAATTGCAGATATTTCTTCCTCATGACTTCTGTCAGCTCCCAAGTTGCTTCTTCCGAAGTCAAACCTTCCCATAACACCTTAACTAAGGGAATGATCTTATTCCTCATTTGCTTCATGTCGGTGTCCAATATGGTTGCCATACTAGCTGGTATGTCATGTTCTCCTTTATTTGGATTGGTTTATCCTATATTACATGGGATGAATCTGGAAGATAATTTCAGAGCTGTGATACATGGAAAACATTATGCAAGTTGGACAAATTAGGTGGGAGGGCAACTTGATATGCTGGCGTCCCTACTTTCTTCAAAATTTGGTAGGGTCCCAAAAATCAAGGACTTAGCTTTATGCTTTTGAAAGACCTACCAACTCCAGTAGTTAGGGAAAGTTTCAGAAATACATGGTCTCCTTCCTCAAACTCTGGAGGTCTATGTCTCTTATCATTGTAACATTTTAGTCGACTCTAAGCTATAAGTATTTTGTCTCCTATCATCCTGATTTGTTTAGTGGTTTGTTGAACTAGATTACGATCTAGCAAGTTCTTTTCTCCTACCTCAAACCAACATAGTAGAGATAGGCAATTCCTACCGTATAAAGCTTCATAGAGGGCCATCTTAATATGGGAGTGATAACTATTTTTATAAGCAAACTCCACTAAAAGGTAGGTACTTATCCCATCATTTACCTTGCTCTATCACAGAGGACCTTAACATATCTTTTAGGGTTTGAATGGTCTGTTCTGTTTGTCTATCAGTTTGAGGATGGTAGGCAGTATTGAACCGCAACTGGGTTTCAAAATCTTTCAACAACGCCTTCCAAAACCTTGATGTGAACCTTGGATCTCTATCAGAAACAATATTTAAGGGAATTCCATGTAGTCTAACTATTTCCTAGACGTACAACTAGGTCAATTTTTCCAGTGACAAGTTACTTTTTATGGGCAAAAAAGTGAGCAGATTTGGTTAATCTGTCAACTATTACCCAGATAGAGTCATGTCCAACTAAAGTCTTAGGTAAACCCACCACAAAGTCCATCGAAAATATTGTCTCATTTCCATTTAGAGATCTCAAGAGGTTGTAGAAATCTTGCTGGCTTTTAATACTCTACCTTCAACTTCTAACAAGCTAGACATTTTGCCACAAACTCAGCAAACCTTTTTCATCCTTGGCCACCAATACATCCTTTTTAAATCCTGGTACATTTTAGTGGATCTAGGATGGACTGTGTATTTACTCAAATGCGCTTCCTGCAGGATCTTAGTCCTCAACTCTTGTTCTTGAGGAACACAGACCCTTCCTTAATACATGATTACACCATTTTTCGAGACAAAAAAATCATCTTGATCATTATGATCCCGTAAGTATTGGCTGTGGACTTGAGTCTCTTTAATTTGGGCTCTAAGGTCACACTCTATACTCAACCCATTGATGATTAGCTTCTTTGAGTTAAAAGTAGTGTCCAGCTTCAAATTTCAAAACTCTTCTAGCATCTGCATCTCATAGACTATCATCTGACCTATGTGGAGAGATTTTTGACTTAAGGCGTCAGCTACAACATTCGCCTTTCTTGGATGATACTTTATCTCAAACTTGTAGTGACTAAGGAATTCTACCCTTCTTCGTTGCCTTATATTTAACTCTTTCTAATCAAAAAGGTACTTAAGACTCTTATAATCACAGTATACTTCAAATGTCGCACCGTATAAATAGTGTCGCCAAATTTTTAAGGCAAACACCACTGTCACCAATTCAAGATCATGGGTTGGATAGTTTCCTTTGTGGAGTCTCAATTGCCTAGAGGCATAAGCAAATACTCTCTTGTCTTACATAAGCACAAACCCTAGCCCTTTCTTTGAAGCATCATTATACACTTCAAAATGTCCTGTAAGGTCTGGAATAATTAAAATAGGAGGAGTGGTCAATCTTGGCTTAAGCTCCTAGAAACTAGCTTCACATTGATCAGTCCATTTGAAAGGACTTCCCTTCCTGGTCAATTTAGTCAATGGCAAGGCTATACGAGAGAAGTTTTGTATAAACCTCCTGTAGGATCTTGCTAAACCAAAAAAAAATTCAACTTCTGTAATTGTCTTTGGTCTTTCCCACTGAATCACTGCTTCTGTCTTGCTAAGGTCTACGACTACCCCTCTATTAGAGATGACATGTCCGAGAAACTTCAACTCTGTCAACCAAAATCCACACTTCTCCAATTTGGCATACAACTTTTTCTCTTTCAACACTTGCAACATGACTCAGAGATGTTGTTCATGTTCTTTCTCACTCTTAGAGTATATCAAGATGTCATTAATGAACACTACCACAAATTGATCTAAGTAGGGTTGAAAAATATGATTCATATAGTCCATGAAAATTTTAGGTGCATTTGTCAACCGGAAGGGCATTACGAGAAACTCATAGTGCCCATACCTAGTCTTAAAAGCTATTTTTGGTACATCCGCCTCTTTAATCCTAATCTGATAGTATCCTGATCTCAAGTCAAATTTAGAAAAGATAGATGCTTCCTTCAGTTGATCTAATAAATCATCTATCCTAGGGAGAGGATACTTATTTTTAATAGTCACCTTATTCAGTTGTTTGTAATCTATGTGTAACATCTCTAATTTCATTTCTTTTATTGATAAAAGTACATAAATATTTAATTAAGGAAATAAAATTTATTAGACAATATTTTAGATATCTAAGGAAATATAATCCTTAGAAATTCTTCAACTTATGTATATGCATAGAAAATGTTTCTAACATTAAGAGAACAAATAAAGAGGGAAAACCTAATAGGAAAAAAAAATAGAAATAACATACTAAAGAGATACAAAATTCTTGGATAAGGAAGATAAATTTTTAGAAACAAGTAAAGGTCTTAAAATTTTAAGAACATTGGATTAGGGTAATTTTTCCTAATTCAAGAACTAGAGTTACTAAGTTTAAAATCTTTACCCATACATTGGGCTTTTACCTATGGACACTTCATATAGAGTTTTTCCACTTCACATAAGTTTCTAGTAAGCCCATTGCATAACCTAAGCAAGAAATAAAACATAGACTTGGACTATGATATAGTAATTTGACCAATAGCCCAAAAATTATGAAAATGTGACCAAGCCCTCCAAGAAAGGTAGAATTTTATCCGAAGCAAAGAAAATGGGTAGGAATAAGCCCATAATGGGTAGGAATAAGCCCAAATCCAAGAGGAAAAATAAAATAAAATAAATTAGGTGATGATATAATAATGTAATAATAATAAAGATTAGGTTACATGGCATTAAGACAAAAATTTAGCAAGTGGTGTGATTCTACATTCATAATTTTGGCAAGTGACAAGATAATACAAGGCATTAGGACAAAAACATCTATATCCTACACTCATAATTCTAGCAAGTGGTATGATAATACATGGCATTAGGACAAAACATTCCTATCCCACACAAATAATATCAACCAAATAATGGAGATTCATGGGCTAGAAATTTGACACCTAAAAAGGCAAACCTATCATACTTGTTTAAGACAAAAGAAAATGGAAATGAATCCCTAAATCAAAGGGACCTTGTCCCTTATCTTAAGAACATATCATAATAATTTTCAAAATACAAATCTCCTTTTCCTATGCATATCTTGACTAAGGAAGAGGAAGACAAGAACTTAAGTTGTTTGTTTTCCAAAAATTCAACAAGGTGTATCCTAATTGTGATAAGGTAGACCCATGATCATGAAAGGTGAATTATTTGGTGGTCTATATAAGAAAACCCACCCTTACAACATTAGAATTTCGTCCAAGTGAGGGAGAGGAAAAATTGAAGCAAGGTAGAGTGAGGAAAGGAGAAGAAGAAAGGAAGAAAGAGGAAGGAGAAGTCTAGGGGATTAAGTGCTCCAGGTAAGTTTAACAATATTTCTTTTTGAAGAAAACTTTTGAAACTTATAATATTTATATGAGATTTTGATCTTAGAACTTTGATGATTGGTCATGGATTTTGCTATATCATGTTACATATTGATCTTGCATGTGATGTATGTTTGAATGCTTAGGTTGGTGTAGATAGTTTTGCATGGGTATGGCTATGGGTGGCAGAATTTTAACCTTCTGTGTTTTAATTTCTGAGAACATTCTATAGGGAATCTAAACAAATGGTTAACATAACAAATGTAGATTTATGTCTCACGGATTTTTTCCCACTGGAATCATTCAATTTAGAGTTCATATGTGGTAGATATGGTCCGATTAGTAAACAAAGGTCAGAAAATGTTTAATTAGGGAAGAATATGTTAGGATAGCTTCGGGGTTTTAATTTCTGGGAACAATCTATAAGGAAATAAAATAAATCGTTAACATATGAAATATAGATATATGTGTCACGAATGTTTGGCCACTGGAAGCATTCAATTTAGAATTTATATGAGGTAGATATGTTTCGATTAGTAAACAAAGGTCAGAAAATGGTTAATCAGGGAAGAATATGTTAGGATAGCTTTGGTGTTTTAATTTCTGAGAAAATTCTATAAGGAATTAAAATAAATGGTTAACATATGAATTATATATTTATATGTCACGGATGTTTAGCCATTGGAATCACTTAATTTGAAATTCTTATGTGGGAGATATAGTAAGATTTGTAAGTAAAGGTTAGAACCTACCTGAGAAGAAATAATATTTAATTTAAGGGAGTAATACCACCAAGAGTTATTACTATTTTTCTGATATGACTAACATAATAGTTTTAGATAATTGTCTTATCTTTCCATAGACACCAAGCTCGCCTTAATCAGAGTTACAATGAGGGAGTTATGCTCTGATTAGTGAGCAAAGGTCATAGAACACGGCCAGGCCGTGTTCTGGGTTCTTCAAGCATGGGTTAGCCGTGTTCGGGGTTATTTTTTAGTACATTTGAAGTATTTTTAAAGCATGGCCGTGTCCTGGAATATGGCCAGACAGTTTTGGTAGCTGGTGAAGCCTATTTTCAACATTTTTCTACCCTAGATGAACCTCTTTAACTATAGAGTAATAGTAGAAATCAAATTGGAGAAAAATGCTCTATAAATTTGTAAGAACATGTGTTAGAAATGATATACATAAGAAGAAATTGACTAAAGGCCAAGCGTAAAGAAAATGAAGAGATGAAATTAATATTTAAAAAAGAAGACGAATCTTATAAATGAAAATAATAAATGACTAGTATATGCCATAGCCATTGCCATTGTATGAACTTCTTACCATCTTAAGTGTGAAATTCTGACATGGAAATATTTTATAAAGTGATATTTGAAATGGTTATGTTCATGGCATGATTACCAATGATTTATGGTAATAGTTATATTTTGATGAACATACTTGTTATTGAAAGCATATTTTTGGCTATCATTGTGAAAAGAAAAGAAATGAGCACGATCACATGGCAATCCGTGTGGTGCACCAGTAGGGGACACCCTACCAACGGTTATGATCATGTTAATGAGAAAAGAAGGAGAAAATGGGCCATGTCGGACGGAGCGAGAAAAGCCCGTACCGGAGAGTAGAAAATACTCACCCTGATCGGGGTAGCTTGATATGAGAATAAATTAATAGTCATCAGATGATATTCTAAAAATAGTTAATCCTGTCATATATATCATTACTGTATGATTCTTATTTGCATAGATATAATGCATTCATGTGACCAAAGATATTTTCTGTAGTTTATACAGCTGAACATGATGTGATGAGCTATATTGATGATGATTTATTGTTGAACTTACTGGGATTTAATTCTCACTATATTTCCATATCATGTTCAGAAAATTAGTTATGCAGATTTTTCTATAGCTCTGGCTTTTAGTGTACGTTGGATCGAGTACTTTATGTTGGGTAGATCCCAGAAGAAAATTAAATGTTTGTGGTCGAGTTGGCTTAGATCCCGGTGAAGGTGCAACCACCCGCACTTGTATCTCCAGAATTGGTCAATCAGAATAAATAAGATGTAGATTTTTATGTGTTTGATATGTTGTACGTATGTTTTGATTAATGACATGTATGTAAACTCTGTATTGTATAAATTAAATAAATGTTATATTGAGTTAAATTGTAACGAGGTAATAACTTCATGGTATTTTAAAAAAAGAATTGATACTTAAATGGAGTTGTTACATTATGCATAGTCTCAAGTTCCGGTCTTTCTTCTTAACAAACAACACAGGAGCTCCCCAATGTCATACACTTGGTCTAATAAATTGCTTGTCTAATAGTTCCTCCAACTGTTTCTTGAGTTTTTGTAGTTCCTTCAAGGCCATTCTATAAGGTGCAATAAACATAACCCCTGTCCCAGGTAGGAGATCAATAGATAACTCTATCTCTCTCTTAGGAGGAGAGTCTGGAATATCTTATGGAAATACTTCAAGAAAATCATTGGTTATTGGGATTTCATCAAGCTTTGGTTCCACTTCTAGGTTTAATAAATACAAGAGAATGTATCCAAGTACTCCATTCTTTAACTCCCTATTGACTTGATTGGTATTAAACATCAATAACTGCATCTCCTCTTCTGAAGTAGGAGGTAAAAATTCAACAGCCTTGTTGCAACAATTCAGTAAGACCCAATTTCTAGACATCTAGTCTAACCCTAGAATAACATTAATACATTTTAAAGGTAAACAAACAAGGTCTATAGAAAAAGATTTTTTCCTAAATAGTTACCTGATAGTCTTTACATACAGAGAAAGTTAAGACCCTTTTCCCTATGAGAGTTACTACAGATAGCTCATAGGGGGTTTCAGAAATAGGATACTAAAGCTCCCTAATACATTCTTCCAATATAAATAAATGACTAACACCAAAGTCAAACAACACTATAAGAGAAAATCCATAGATATAGCATGTACCTTGAATCATTTTGGGAGATTGAGCTACCTCTTGGCCGCTTAAGGTGAAAACCCTTCCTTTCACCTGAGGTCTCTGTTTTAGCTGCTTCCCCAAATTATGTGGGTAGTTCTTTGCGAAATGACCCTTCTATCCGTAATTGAAGCAAACATCCGATCCCATGTAGCATGGCCGATTACCATGCATACATCCGCACTTAGTACACTTGACTGTGGAAAATTTTTGTTGGAAGGATTAGGGACTTGTAGTCATTGGCTTATTGTTAGTACCCTGTCCTTTTCCTCTAACATTTCTGCTAGAGTTTTGTTGTAACAACTTCATTTCTTTTTTTTACATATATACATATATATAAATTCTTTAAAGTCCCATGAAGTCATTCCCATTATTTAACTCATAATAACATTCAATTAATTTAACGAAACATAATTAAGGTTTACACCTTTAGTTAACAAAATCCATACACAAATTAAACACATATATGTCTACATCTTATTCATCCATATTGACCAGTTTCAGGAATATGGGTGTGGGTGTTTGCACCTTCACCGCGATCTTAGCCAACTAGACCACAAACATTTTATTAATTTTGGGAATCAGCCCAACATAGAGTAACTCGATCCAACATACACTAAGAGCCAGAGTGAAAGAAAAATCTGGAAAACTAGTTTTTTGAACATAATATGGAAATATAGTGAGAATTAAATCCCAGTAGGTTTGCCAATAAATCACAATTATCATTAATGTAGATCATCATGTCATGTTCATCTGTATAAGTTACAGCAAATATCTTAGGTCACATGAATGCTCTTTATCTATGCACATGAAAATCATACAATAATAACATGTATGGCATGAATAACTATTTTCAGATTACCATATTATGTCAATTAACTTATTTCCATATCAAGTTACCCTAGTCATGGTGAGTACTTTCTACTCTCTAGTACGGGCTTTTCTCACTTTGTCCGACATGGCACACTTTCTTTTACTTTTCTCATTAACATAACCATAGCTGTTGGTAGGGCGTCCCCTACTGGTGCACTACACGGACCGCCATGTGACCATGCTTATTTCTTTTCTTTTCTTTTCTCATTAATAGCCAAAAATATGATTTCAATAACAAGTATGTTCATTATACTCATGCCATAATTTTTCATCAAAATATAATCATTACCAAAAATTATTGGTAATTGGTGCGTACTATCACAGGTACACCTAAATTAATACCTTACCTCAAAACTAACCTATAGTAGTGGGAGTAAGGGCCGATTCCACAGAGACTAGTATTACCTTATGTGATTAGAAAAAATGGGGGATTGATAATCATAAATTAAGTAAAGTAAACAATAATGAAAATAATTAAGAGAGTAATTAATGAGAAAGGCGTTGGTTTCGCTTGATATCCACCATCAAGGGATTGCATTGATCATTGACAACATAATCAATCTATAATTGGATATCTATCATTGGGTTTCTAACCTTATTCCTCCTTAAGTCTAGTAAATTAATGACAATCGCACCAATTAAACCCTAATTAACAAGCAATCATTTAGCACATCAGTAAAGCATAGCTTATTAACTGCATGAAGAACTAGAGAAATTGACAGAGCTAAAAAAATATAAACACATCGGCTATATCTAATTTAGTTAATTATTCATCATAGGTTCAATGATTTATAATACAAAATCCTCAAACCTATTTGCCTCTTGAATCATAGAATTGAAGACTTTGTTCAAAACATAATTCAGCGATAGATTAAGACAGACAATATACTAGTAGGCCTCCTAACAATCATATGAATAATGTAACATCCCGTAATTTTTAAATATTTTCCTTATAAATTCTTCACCTTACATATATGTATAGAAATGTTCTAATATTAATGGAATAGGTAAAGAAAGAAAACCTAAGAGGAAATATTAGAAATAAACATGCTAAAGAAAGGTGAAATTCTTAGGTATGGAAGATAAATTTTTGTGAATTAAAGGTCTTAAAATTTCAAGAAGATTGGATTAGGGTAATTTTTCCTAATTTAAGAGTAAAAGTTACTAAGTTTAGTATCTCCAACCATAAATTGGGCTTTTACCTATGGACACTTCATATAGAGTTTTTCCACTTCACATAAGTTTCTAGCAAGCTCATTGGATAACCTAAGCAAGAAATAAAATATAAACTTGGACTAGGATATAGTAATTGGACCAATAGTCCAAAAATTATGAAAATGTGACTAAGCCCTCCAAGAAAGGTAGAATTTTATCCAAAGCAAAGAAAATGGGTAGGAATAAGCCCAAATCCAAGAGGAAAAATAAAATAAAATAAATTAGGTGATGATATAATAATGTAATAATAATAAAGATTAGGTTACATGGCATTAAGACCAAAATTTAGCAAGTGGTATGATTCTACATTTATAATTTTGGCAAGTGGCATGATAATACAAGGCTTTAGGACAAAAACATCTATATCCTACACTCATAATTCTAGCAAGTGGTATGATAATACATGGCATTAGGACAAAACATTCCTATCCCACACAAATAATATCAACCAAATAATGGAGATTCATGGGCTAGAAATTTGCCACCTAAAAAGGCAAACCTATCATACTTGTTTAAGACAAAAGAAAATGGAAATGAATACCTAAATCAAAGGGACCTTGTCCCTTATCTTAAGAACATATCATCATAATTTTCAAAATACAAATCTCCTTTTCCTATGCATATATTGACTAAGGAAGAGGAAGACAAGAGCATAAGTTGTTTGTTTTCCAAAAATTCAACAAAGTGTATCCTAATTGTGATAAGGTAGACCCATGATCATGAAAGGTGAATTATTTGGTGGTCTATATAAGAAAACCCACCCTTACAACATTAGAATTTAGTCCAAGTAAGGGAGAGGAAAAATAGAAGCAAGGTAGAGTGAGGAAAGGAGAGGAAGAAAGGAAGAAAGAGGAAGGAGAAGTCTAGGGGACTAAGTGCTCCAGGTAAGTTTAACAATATTTCTTTTTGAAGAAAACTTTTGAAACTTATAATATTTATATGAGATTTTGATCTTAGAACTTTGATGATTGGTCATGGATGTTGCTATATCATGTTACATATTGATCTTGCATGTGATGTATGTTTGAATACTTAGGTTGGTGTATATAGTTCTGCATGGGTATGGTTATGGGTGGCAGAATTTTAAGTTTCAGTGTTTTAATTTCTGGGAACAATCTATAAGGAATTAAAATAAATGGTTAACATATGAATTATAGATATATGTGTCACGAATTTTTAGCTACTGGAATCATTCATTGTAGAGTTCATATGAGGTAGATATGTTCCAATTAGAAAACAAAGATTAGAAAATGGTTAATTAGGGAAGAATATGTTAGGATAGCTTTGGTGTTTTAATTTCTAGGAACAATCTATAAGGAATTAAAATACATGGTTAACATATGAATTATAGATATATGTGTTGCGGATTTTTAGTCACTGGAATCATTCAATTTAGAGTTCATATAAGGTATATATGTTCCAATTAGTAAACAAAGGTTAGAAAATGGTTAATCAGGGAAAAATATGTTAGGATAGCTTTTGTGTTTTAATTTCTGGGAACATTCTATAAGGAATTAAAATAAATGGTTAACATATGAATAATATATTTATGTGTCACGGATTTTTAGCCATTGGAATCACTTAATTTGGAATTCGTATGTGGGAGATATAGTAAGATTTGTAAGTAAAGGTTCAAACCTACCCGAGAAGAATTAATATTAAATTTAAGGGAGTAATAACACCAAGATGTATTACTCTTTTGCTAATATGATTAACATAATAGTTATATATAATTGTCTTAGCTTTCCATAGACACCAAGATCACCTCAATCAGAGTTAAAATGAGGGAGTTATTCTCAGATTCGTGAGCAAATGTCACAAAACACGGCCTGGCCGGGTTGTGGGTGCTTCAAACACGGGTTAGCCGTGTTCGGGGCTGTTTTTGAGTACATTTGAAGTATTTTTAAAGCATGACCGTGTCCTGGAACATGGCCAGACCGTGTTGGAAGCTGGTGAAGCCTATTTTCAATATTTTTCTATCCTAGATGAACCTCGTTAACTATAGGGTAATAGTAGAAATCAAATTGGAGAAAAATGCTCTATAAATTTGTAAGAACATGTGTTAGAAATGATATAAATAAGAAGAAATTGACTAAAGGCCAAGCATAAAGAAAATAAAGAGATGAAATTAATATTTTAAAAAGAAGACAAATCTTATAAATGAAAATAATAAATGACTAGTATATGCCATAGCTATTGCCATTGTATGAACTTTTTACCATCTTAAGTGTGAAATTCTGACATGGAAATATTTTATAAAGTGATATTTGAAATGGTTATGTTCATGGCATGATTACCAACGATTTATGGTAATAGTTATATTTTGATGAACATACTTGTTATTGAAAGCATATTTTTGGCTATCATTGTGAAAAGAAAAGAAATGAGCAAGGTCACATGGCAATCCGTGTGGTGCACCAATAGAGGACGCTTTACCAACGGTTATGATCATGTTAATGAGAAAAGATGGAGAAAGTGGGCCATGTCGGACGGAGCGAGAAAAGCCCGTACCGGAGGGTAGAGGATACTCACCCTGACCGGGGTAGATTGAAATGAGAATAAGTTGATGGACATCATATGATATTATGAAAATAATTAATCCTGTCATACATATCATTACTGTATGATTCTTATGTGCATAGATGTAATGCATTCATGTGACCAAAGATATTTTCTGTAGTTTATACAGCTGAACATGACGTGATGAGCTATATTGATGATGATTTATTGTTGAACTTACTAGGATTTAATTCTCACTATATTTCCATATCATGTTCAGAAAATTAGTTATGCAGATTTTCTATAGCTCTGGCTTTTAGTGCACGTTGGATCGAGTTATTCTATGATGGGCGGATCCTAAATAAAATGTTTGTGGGCGAGTTGGCATAGATCCCGGTGAAGGTGCAACCACCCGCACCCGATTCTTTGGAATTGGTCAACCAGAATAAATAAGATGTAATATTTATGTGTCTGAAATGTTGTACGTACGTTTTGATTAATGATGTGTATGTGAACTTTATATTGTATAATAATAAATAAAAAGAAAAAAAAAGTTGTTACAAATAATCATTGAGAAGAAGAGCAGATGAATAATCAATACTCAATTAAGATTGAAATAATAAAATCAAATTCAAATATCACAATGTATGAAGATCCCTTGAGATTTCAATCTACCTCTACCAACTAAAAATACCTAGTCATGCAGGGCCATAAGAAACTCTAAAGAAGAATTAAAGAAGATAATTAAGAACTTGGATGCTTGATTGAATTCCTTCTCTCCTTGCTTTCCTCCTTTTTTATAGATTCCCTCCTCCTATTTGAAGTAGGAGTGTTTCTAGGTCAAATCCTGGCCCATCAGGCTACACAGGAGCTGCGCTGCCTGATGCTTCTGGGTAGCCAACAGCGCGGCATGTAAGGGAGCGCCGCGGCCCTCTAAATCTGCAATGATGTAGCATGGCAATGCTCTCTTACGAGCGCCGCAGCGCCTAGAAAATTCCAGCATTTGCCAAAATTTTGAACAAGAAAGTTGTAGCTCTATATATGTTCTTTCTATAGCCACTCGAATCATCTCAATCCAATCTAAATGGAAAGAGATATACCAAAATTAGTGACCAAAGGTCCGAATTCATCCTGCTGCACTGTGATTCTGATTTGCGAGCTTTGTAACACTATTAAATCTCCCGAATTTCACCAAGTGTACAACATAAAAGTTATAGATAATTGTGTTATCTTTTCATTGCCACTTGAATCGCTGTAATGTAGCATTTTTCCATGAATTTCTTATCTTTTTCTTCTCTTTTCTTCTTCCTTTGTTTTTACAACACAAAACACAAAACTAAGCTAATACCTAATCATATTTTACTTAAATCAAATAAAAATTAAGTTTAAAGGTATTAATATCATGCTTAATTAAGATCACATCAGTAATCATGACATCAACATAATCGTTTCAAATATCACTTTAAAATATTTTCATGTCAAAATTACACACTTAAGATGGTAAAGAGTTCATGCAATGGCAATGGCGAGAACATACACTAGTCATTTATTATTTTCATTTATAAGATTCTTCTCCTTTTTTAAATATTATTTTTATCTCATCATTTTTTTTATGCTTGACCTCTAGTCACTTTCCTCCTACTTATATCATTTTCAACACATGTTCCCACAAATTTAATACGACATTCTTCTTCAATTTGGTTTCTATTAATATCTTAGTAGAAAAATGTTGAAAATAAGATTTACCAGCTTTTAACAAGGCCTAAACGTATCCTATAATACAGCTTGGCTATTTCCTATAAAATAGCCATGCTTTAGGCTTCAAAATGCCTTTTCCAACACAGAAAACAGTCTTGCCATGCCCTGGAACATGGCCATGCTCTATGTTGTGTTATTACCTGATGCAGGTTTCCATTTTGCCTGACCTTCTCTCACTAATTAGAGCATACCTCTCACATTTTCACTCCGAATTAGGTAATCTTGATGTCTAGTTAAAGATAAAACAATTAGCTAAAACTATTATGTTGAACATTTTAGTGACATCTTAAGGAAATTTGGTGATATTACTCACTCAAATTAAACGCTATTTCTTCTCGGGTAGGTTCTGACCTTTACTTACTAATCTGACCATATCTCCCTTATATGAACTCCAAATTGAGTGATTCCAATGGCTAAATTTTCATGCAACATATATCTATATTTTTTATTTTAAACATTTATATTACTTCCATAGATAATGTTCAAACAAATTCAAACGCAGAAGATTTCCTAAAAGATTCTTTATTGGTTAACCATTTTTTGACCACTGCCTACTAATCTCACTATATCTACCTCATATGGACTCCACATTGAGTGATTCTAGTGGATAAAAATCCGGGAGACATATATCTATATTTTTCATATTAACCATTTTTTTAATCACTAATCGATTCTTCACAGAATTTGGAAAACAGAAGCTTCCCTAGTTATTATGAAATTGAGTCTCCTAACCAAACATTTTCTAAGGTTTTAGTTCATCATTTTATTATGCCCTCTTCCATTTTCTTCTTAATTTACATCTAATCATATTTCATCAATTTTTCACCACATTTAAATATACAAAATAGTAGCATAAAAATATTAAAATTATGTCACCCATAGCCATACATATGCAGAACTTTCCACACTAACTTAAGTATTCAAACATACATCACTTGCACGATCAACATATAACATGATATAGCAACATCCATGGCCAATCATCCAGGTAATAAATATAGTAAATTTCATCAAATTTTTAGGATCAAAATCCCATATAAATGTTTCTAATTTCAAAACTTTTTTAAAAATAAATATTGTTAAACCTACCTAAAGATCTCCCTAGTTCACTTAGTGAATTCTTTTTCTTCTTTCCTCTTGAAGGAAGTAGAAAGATTCCTCCCTTCCCTTAGCTTTTCTAGTAGATTAAATAAGAGAAGGAGGGTGAGTTTTTGAACCCCAAGAATAAGAAGAAAGGTAGATTCAAGTGGAGATTAAGTTAACTTACCTTGAGTACTTAGTAATCTAGACTACTCTTTCTTTTTTCTTCCTCTCTTCTCCTCTCTTTCTCTCATTTCTTCAGTCTACGTTACTTATGTTTTTCCTCTCCTTCACTTGGACGAAATTATAATGTTATAAGAGTGGATTTTGCTTAAATAAACTATCATGTGGTTCACCTTTCATAACTATGGGTATACCTTATCACAATTAGGATGCACTTGGTTATTTTTTTGGGAGAGACAACTCATGTTCTTATCTTCGTTTTCCTTCTTAAAGATATGCATAGCAAAAGGAGATTTGTATTTTGAAAATAATTTTAAAATGTTCTTAAAACAAGGGACAAGGTCCCTTTGATTTAGGGATTCATTTCCTTTTTCTTTTGTCTTAATAAGTATGATAGGTTCGCATTTTTAGGTGGCAAATTTTCAGCCCTTGAATCTCCCTTGCTTGGCTAAAATTATTTGTGTAGGATAATGATGTTTTGTCATAATGCTATGTATTATTACCCACTTGTTGAAATTATGAATATAGGATGTAGATGTTTTGTCCTAAAGCTATGTATTATTACCTACTTTCTAATGGTATCATAATCTCAAGTCAATTTTAGAAAACATGGAGGCTCCCCTCAATTGATCTAATAAATCATCTATCCTAGGGAGATGATACTTATTTTTGATAGTCACCTTATTCAGCTATCTATAATTTATGCATAGTCTTAAGCTCCCGTCTTTCTTCTTAACAAACAACACAAGAGCTGCCCAAGGTGATACACTTGGTCTAATGAATTGTTTGTTTAACAGTTCCTCCAAATGTTTCTTGAGTTCTTGTAGTTCCTTCGAGGCCATTCTATAAGGTGCAATAGAGATAGGCTTTGTCCCAAGTAGGAGGTCAATAGAGAACTCTATCTCTCTCTTGGGAGGTAAGCCTTGAATATCTGATGGAAATACTTCAGGAAACGCATTGGCTATTGGGATTTCATCAAGCTTTGGTTCGCCTTCTAGGTTTGATAAATACAAGAGAATGTATCCAAGTACTCCATTCTTCAACTCCCCATTGACTTGATTAGCATTAAGCATTAATAACTACATCTCCTCTTCTGAAGTAGGATGTAGATATTCAACGGTCTAGTTGCAACAATTCAGTAAGACTCAATTTCTAGACATCCAGTCTAACCTTAGAATGACATCAATACCTTTAAAAGGTAGACAGACGAGGTCTAAAGAAAAAGTTTTCTGCTGAATAGTGACATGACAGTCTTTACATACAGAGGAAGTTAAGACTCTTTCCCCTATAGGAGTTACTACAGATAGCTCATAGGGGGTTACAGAAATAGGATACTAAAGCTCCCTAATACATTCTTCCGATATAATTGAATGACTAGCACCAAAGTCAAACAACACCATACGAGCAAATCCATAGATATAGCATATACCTTGAATCATTTCGGGGGATTGAGCTGCCTCTTGGCCGCTTAGGGTAAAAATCTTTCCTTTCACCTGAGGCCTCTATTCTGGCTTCTTCCCCAAATTTTATGGGCAGTTCTTTGCAAAATGACCATTCTGTCCATAATTGAAGCAAACATCTGATCCCATGTAGCATGGCTAGTTACCATGCATACGTCCACACTTAGTACACTTAACTGTGTAAAAGTTCTGTTGGAAGGCTAGGGTACTTGCAGTCATTGGCCTCTTGCTAGTATCCTACCCTTTTCCTCTAACATTTCTCCCAGATTTTTGTGGCTCGTTCTTCCTTTTAGAGAAGTTCTGTCTTTGTTTCTCATCTGCCACTTCCCTTAAGCTCTTCTCTAGGAGTCTGCATTTATTTATCAGAGGTACAAACTGCCTAATATCAATAGCTACAACAGTATTCCTTATCTCCATATTCAATCCCATTTTGAACTTAATAGCATTCCATGCTTTATTGGGGTTAAATTGTAGGTAAGGGTAGAACTTAGAAAACTCCTGAAACCTCCCTGATGTACTGGTCTACAGTCATGCTGCCTTGCCTAAGTTGGAGAAATTTAATCTCCTTCTCCACTCGCACAGTACTTGGGAAGTACTTTTCCAAAAAGGTGTCTTTAAACATCTACCAGGTGATCTGCCTTCCCTGGTGAGCAAAACATTCTCTAGTTCCACACCACCAGTATTATGCTTCATCTTTTAGCATATATGCAGTGAAGATAACTTGTTGCTCCTTAGTACAGTCCATCACTTCAAAGATTTTCTCCAGTTCCCTTATCCAACTTTTAGCTACAGTCGGGTCAAATCTGCCTTGAAAACAAGGTGGTCTAGTCCTTAGGAACTCGGATATGCTGTTATCATTTCCTGCCATCCGGTTATTAGCACCATTTTCACCATTCGAGTAATTAACATTTTGAAGGTATTGTAGAATTTGGTTAGTGGTCGTGACTTGGTCTCGAATTATTGTGGCTAGGTTGTGCAGGATTTCCTCCGCATCGTTTGCCAGACTTCTCCTCGGTGGTACCATTTCTTATTGTGGCAAAAACAAAGTTATGCTGCTATTGAGGTGATCAAGCCTAATAGTTAGTTTCAAAAATATTTAACAGCAGTCATAACACCGTCTCGGCATATAGATAGGAAACACTAATAATTTCTTACCTATATGAAATCACTGATTCCCTACACAGCACAACCACAACATACTCAAGACATTATAAGATTGACTCAGATAACCATCCACCCACTAGTCATCTAGGATAGACCTACTCTTATACCAATTATGTAACAACACAATTTTTTTCTTTTTCATTTTACATATATACATATATATAAATTCTTTAAAGTCCTATGAAGTCATTACCTTTATTTAACTCATAATAACATTCAATTAATTTAACCAAACATAATTAAGGTTTACACCATTAGTTAACAACATTCGTACCTAAATCAAACACATATATATCTACATCTTATTCATCCATATTCACTAGTTCCGGGAATACGGGTGCAGGTGGTTGCACCTTCACCGGGATCTTAACCAACTTGACCACAAACACCTTATTAATTTTTGGGATTAGCCCAATATAGAGTAACTCGATCCAACGTACACTAAAAGCCAAAGCGAAAGAAAAATCAGCAAAACCAGTTTTCTAAACATGATATGGAAATATAGTGAGAATTAAATCCCAATATAGTGATAATTAAGGTTTACACCATTAGTTAACAACATTCGTACCTAAATCAAACACATATATATCTACATCTTATTCATCCATATTCACTAGTTCCGGGAATACGGGTGCAGGTGGTTGCACCTTCACCGGGATCTTAACCAACTTGACCACAAACACCTTATTAATTTTTGGGATTAGCCCAATATCGAGTAACTCGATCCAACGTACACTAAAAGCCAAAGCGAAAGAAAAATCAGCAAAACCAGTTTTCTAAACATGATATGGAAATATAGTGAGAATTAAATCCCAATAGGTTCAACAATAAATCACAATTATCATCAATGTAGATCACATGAATGCACTTTATCTGTGGACATGAAAATCATACAGTAATAACATGTATGGAAAAAATAATTATTTTCATATTACCATATGATGACCATTAACTTATTTCCATATCAAGTTACCCTGTTCTGGGTGAGTACTTTCTACTCTCCGATACGGGATTTTCTCGCTCCGTCGGAGATGTCACACTTTCTTTTTCTTTGCTCATTAAAATAACCATATGATGACCATTAACTTATTTCTTTTCTTTTCTTTTTCAATAATTGCCAAAAATATGATTTCAATAACAAATATGTTCATTATACTCACATGCCATAATTTTTCATCAAAATATAATCATTACCGAAAATCATTGGTAATCATGACATGAACATAATCGTTTCAAATATCAATTTAAAATATTTTCATGTCAAAATTACACACTTAAGATGGTAAAGAGTTCATGCAATGGCAATGGCTATGGCATACACTTGTCATTTATTATTTTCATTTATAAGATTCTTCTTCTTTTGTAAAAAGTATTTTATCTCTTCATTTTCTTTATGCTTGGCCTCTAGTCACTTTCCTCCTACTTATATCATTTCCAACACATGTTCTCACAAATTTAATATGGCATTCTTCTTCGATTTGGTTTCAATTAATTTCCTATAGTTAATGAGGTTCATTTAGGGTAGAAAAATGTTGAAAATAAGCTTTACCAGCTTTTAACAAGGCCTAAACATATCCTGTGACACGACTTGGCCATTTCTTATAAAAAAATCCATGCTTTAGGCTTCAAAATTCCCTTTCCAGCACATAACACGGCCTGGCTGTGCCTTGGAACACGTCCATGCTCTATGTTGTGTTATTCCTTGATGCAAGTTTTCGTTCTGCCTAACCTTCTCTCACTAATAAGAGCATAACTCTCTCATTTTAACTCTAAATTAAGTAGTCTTGGTGTCCATTTAAAGATAACACAATTATATAAAACAATTATGTTGAACATTTTAGTCAATTCTTAAGGAATTTTAGTTATATTACTCCCTCAAATTAAAGATTATTTCCTCTCGAGTAGGTTCTGACCTTTACTTACCAATATGAGCATATCTCCCTCATATGAACTCCAAATTGAGTGATTCCAGTGGCTAAATTTTTGGGAGACATATATATATATATATATATATATATATATATATATATATATATATATATATATATATATATATATATATTATGTTAACCATTTATTTTAATTCTATAGATACGTTTCCAAGAAATTCAAAAACAAAAACTTTCCTAACAGATTATTCACTAGTTAACTATTTTCTGACCACTGCTTACTAATCTGACTATATCTACCTCATATGGACTCCACATTGAGTGATTCTAGTGGCTAAAAATCCGTGAGACATATATCTATATTTTTCATATTAATCATTTCTTTTAATTACTGACAGATTGTTCCTAGAATTTGGAAAACAAAAGCTTCCCTATTTACTCCTAAATCCAGTTTCCTAACCAAACCTTTTCTAAGGTTTTATTTCATCATTTTATTATATCCTCTTCCATTGTCTTCTTAATTTACATCTAATCATATTTCATCAATTTTTCACAACATTTAAATATACAAAATTGCAGCATAAAAATATTAAAATTTTGTCACCCATAGCCATACCTATGCATAACTTTCCACACCAACCTAAGTATTCAAACATACATCACTTGCAAAACCAACATGTAACATGATATAGAACCATCCATGGCCAATCATCCAAGTAACAATTATAGTAAATTTCATCAAAGTTCTAAGATCAAAATCCCATATAAATTATTCTAATTTCAAAGTTTTTCTAAAAAGAAATATTGTTAAACTTACCTAAAGATCTCCCCAACTCACTTAGTGAATTCTTTTTCTTCTTTCCTCTTGAAGGAAGTAGCAAGATTCCTCACTTCCCTTAGTTTTTCTAGTAGCTTAAATAAGAGAAGGAGGGTGATTTTTTGAATCCTAAGAATGAAGAAGAAAGGTAGATTCAAGTAAAGATTAAGCTAACTTACCTTGAGTACTTTGTCCTCTAGACTTCTCGTTCCTCTTTCTTCCTCTCTTCTCCTCTATTTCTCTCCTTTCTTTACTCTACCATGCTTATGTTTTTCCTCTCCCTCACTTGGATGAAATTATCATGTTATAAGGGTGGGTTTTGCTTAAATAAACTATCATGTGGTTCACCTTTGATAAACATGGGTATACCTTATCATAATTAGGATGCATCTGGTTGTTTTTTGGGGAGAAACAACTCACGTTCTTGTCTTCCTCTCCCTTACTCAAGATATGCATAGCAAAAGGAGATTTGCATTTTGAAAATCATGTTAAAGTGTTCTTAAGACAAGGGACAAGGTCTCGTTTATTTAGGGATTCATTTCCTTTTTCTTTTGTCCTAATCAGGTATAATAGGTTTGCCTTTTTAGGTGAAAAATTTCTAGCCCTTGAACCTACCTTGCTTGGTTGAAATTGTTTGTGTAGGATAAGGATGTTTTGTCATAATACTATGTATTATTACCCACTTGTTGAAATTATGCATATATGGTATAGATGTTTTGTCCTAAAGCTATGTATTATTACCTACTTGTTGAAATTATGAATGTAGGATATAGATGTTTTGTCTTAATGCCATGTGACATAATCTTGATTATTATTACACTTCTATTTCCTCACATGATTCTTATTTTTTCTTCTTGGATTTGGGCTCATTCTTACCCATTTCCTTTGCTTTGGCTGAAATTCCACCTTCCATGAAGGGCTTGGTCACATTTTCATGATTTTTGGGCTATCGGTCCAACTTCTATATTCTAGTTCAAATCCATGTTTTATTTGCTGCTTGGGCTATCCCATTGGCTTGTTCGAAATTTATGTGAATTTAAAAAACTCTATATGAAGTGTCCATAGGTGAAAGCCCAATTTATAGGTGGATATGTTAAACTTAGTAACTCTAGTTCTTGAATTAGGAAAAATTACCCTAATTCGATCTTCTTGAAATTTTAAGACCTTTACTTACTTCACAAAAATTTATCTTCCTTACCCAAGAATTTTGTCTCTCTTTAGTATGTTATTTCTAATTTTTCCTATTAGGTTTTCTATCTTTACCTAGTCCCTTAATGTTAGAAACATTTTCTATACATACACATAAGGTGAAGAATTTCTAAGGATTATATTTCTTAGATATCTAAAAATTGTCTAATAAATTTTATTTCCTTAATTAATTATTTTTGTACCTTTATTAATAAAAGAAACAAAATTACGGATGTTACATTCAATATTTATATACCTTTATTAATCAATGAAACGAAATTAGGGATGTTTTATTTGTGACCCGTTCTTCCTTTTCCAAAAGTTCCGTCTTTATTTCTCATCTGCCACTACACTCAAGCTCTTATTTAGGAGTCTGCATTTATTTATCAGAGGTACAAACTCCTTGATCTCCATAGATACAACAACATTCCTTATCTCCATATTCAATCCTACTTTAAACTTAACAACCTTCCATACTTCATTGAGGTTAAATCACAGGTAAGAGAAAAACTTAGACAACTCCTCAAACCTCGCAATATACTGGTCTACAGTCATGCTGCCCTACCTAATTTTGAGAAATTTGATCTCCTTCTCTATAAGCACAGTACTTGGGAAGTATTTTCCAAAAAGGTGTCTTTGAACATCTACCAGGTTATCTGCCTTCCCTAGTGAGCTAAAAGTTCTCTAGTTCCACGCCACCAGTATTCTACTTCATCTCTCAGCATATATGCAGCGAAGATAACTTGCTACTCCTCAGGACAGCCCATCACTTCAAAGATTTTCTCCAGTTCCCTTATCCACCTTTCAGCTACAACCGGGTCAAAGCCGCCTTGAAAACAAGGTGGTCTAGTCTTTACGAACTCAGATATGCCATTATCATTTCTAGCCATCTGGTTATTAGCACCATTCTCAACATTCGAGTTATTAACATTTTGCAGGTATTGTAGAATTTGGTTGGTGGTCGTGACTTAGTCTCGAATTACCGCGGCTAGGTTGTGAAGTGGTTTCCTCCGAATTGTTTGCCAGATTGCTCCTCGGTGGAGCCATTACCTACTGTGGCAAAAACAAAGTTATGCTGCTATTGAGGTGAGTAAGTCTAATAGTTAGTTTCTAAAATATTTAACATCACTCATAACACCAACTCGGCATATAGATAGGAAACACTAGTAATTTCTTACCTATATGAAATTATTGATCCCCTACACAGCACAATCACAACATGCTCAAGACATTATAAGATTCACTCAGATAACCATCCGCCCATTGGCCATCTAGGATCGACCTACTCTAATACCAATTATGTAACAACTATATTTTTTTTAAGTCTTATAAAGTCATTACCTTTATTTAACTCATAGTAACATTCAATTAATTTAACCAAACATAATTAAGGTTTACACATCATTAATTAACAACATCAGTACACAAACCAAACACATATATGTCTACATTTTATTCATCCATATTGACTAGTTCCGGGGATACGGGTGCGGGTGGTTGCACCTTCATCGGGATCTTAGTCAACTCGGCCATAAACACCTTATTCTTTTATGGGATCTGCCCAACATAGAGTAACTCGATCAAACGTACACTAAGAACCAAAGCCAAAGAAAAATGTACAAAACTAGTTTTTTGAACATGATATGGAAATATAGTGAGAATTAAATCCCAGTAGGTTCAACAATAAATCACAATTATCATTAAGATAGATAATGTCATGTTCATTTGTATAAGCTACAGCAAATATCTTAAGTCACATGAATGCACTTTATCTATGCACATGAAAATCATACAGTAATGACATGTATGGCATGAATAATCACTTTTAGATTACCATATGATGACTATCAACTTATTTTCATATCAAGCTACCCCGGTCAGGGTGAGTACTTTCTACTCTCCGATACAGGCTTTTCTCGCTTCATCTGACATGGCACACTTTCTCTTTCTTTTCTCATTAACATAACCATAGCCGTTGGTAGGCGTCCCTACTTGTGCACCACACGGACTGCCATGTGACCATGCTTATTTCTTTACTTCTTTTCTCATTAATAGTCAAATATATGATTTCAATAACAAGTATGTCCATTATACTCACATGCCATAACTTTTTATCAAAATATAATCAAGACCAAAATTTATTGGTAATCGTTACATGAACAAAATAATTTCAAATATCACTTTATAAAATATTTCCATGTCAAAATTACACACTTAAGATGGTAAGGATTTCATGCAATGACAATGGCTATGGAATACACTAGTCATTTATTATTTTCATTTATAAGATTATTCTTCTTTTTAAATAATATTTTTGTCTCTTTATTTTCATTATGCTTAGCCTCTAGTCACTTTCCGCCTACTTATATCATTTCCAACACATGTTCTCACAAATTTAATATGGCATTTTTCTTTGATTTGGTTTCCATTAATATCCTATAGTTAATGAGGTTCATTTAGGGTAGAAAAATGTTGAAAATAAGATTTACCAGCTTCCAACATGGCCTAAACGTATCCTGTAACATCCTTTTTTTTTATTATAAAATATTGAGTTCACATACACGTCATTAATCAAAACGTACATGCAACATAAAAGACATAGATATTTACATCTTGTTTATTTTGGTTGACTAATTCCGGAGATACAGGTGTGGGTGGTTGCACCATCACTGGGATTTGTGCCAACTCGCTCACAAACATTTTATTTAGGATTTGCCCATCATAGAATAACTCGATCCAACGTGCACTAAAAGCCAGAGCTATAGAAAATCTGCATAACTAATTTTCTGAACATGATATGGAAATATAGTGAAAATTAAATCCCAGTAAGTTCAACAATAAATCATCATCAATAAAGCTCATCACGTCATGTTTAGCTGTATAAACTACATAAAATATCTTTGGTCACATGAATGCATTATATCTACGCACATAAGAATTATACTGTAATGATATGTATGACAGAATTTACTATTTTCAAAATATCATATGATGGCCATTAACTTATTCTTATTTCAAGCTACCCCGGTCAGGGTGAGTATTCTCTACTCTCTAGTACGGGGTTTTCTCGCTCCGTCCGACATGGCCCACTTTCTCTTTCTTTTCTCATTATCATGATCATAACCGTTGGTAGGGCGTCCCCTACTGGTGCACCACATGGATTGCCATGTGACCATGCTCATTTCTTTTCTTTTCACAATGATAGCCAAAAATATGTTTTCAATAACAACTATGTTCATCAAAATATAACTATTACCATAAATAATTGGTAATCATGCCATGAACATAACCATTTCAAATATCACTTTATAAAATATTTCCATGTCAGAATTTCACACTTAAGATGGTAAGAAGTTCATACAATGGCAATGGCTATGGCTATACTAGTTATTTATTATTTTCATTTATAAGATTCATCTTCTTTCTTAAATATTAATTTTATTCCTTTATTTTTTTGATGCAGGTATTCATCACATCTAACCTTCTCTTACTAATCAGAGCATAACTCCCTCAATTGAACTCCGATGTAGGTGATCTTGTTGTCCATTTCAAGATAAAACAATTATCTAAAACTATTATGTTGAACAGTTTAACGAAATATTAAGAAATCAAAGTGATATTACTCCCTCCAAGTACAGGATAGTTCCTCTCGGATAGGTTCTGAAATTTAGCAACTAATCTGTCCATATCTCCCTCATATGAATTCAAAATTAAGTTATTCCAGTCGGTAAAAATCCGTAACACATATATCTATAATTCATATGTTAACCATTTATTTTAATTCCTTATAGAGTGTTCCCATAAATTAAAATACCGAAGCAATCCTAATATATTCTTCCCTGATGAACCATTTTCTGACCTTTTCTTACTAATCAGACCATATATACCTCATATGGACTGTAAATTGAATGATTCCAGTGGCTACAAATCCGTGACATATATATCGTGAATTCTTATGTTAACCATTTATTTTAATTCCCTACAGATAATTCCCAGAAATTAAAATACCGAAGCTATCCTAACATATTCTTCCCTGATGACCCATTTTCTGACCTTTTACTACTAATCGGCTCATATATTCGTCATATGGACTCCAAATTGAATGATTTCAGTGGCTAAAAATCCATGACACACATATTGTTAATTCTTATGTTAACCATTTATTTTAATTCCCTACAGATAATTCCCTGAAATTAAAATACCGAAGCTATCCTAACATATTCTTCCCTGATGACCCATTTTCTGACCTTTGACTACTAATCAGACCATATCTACCTCATAAGGACTCCAAATTGAATGATTCCAGTGAGTAAAAATCCGTGACACATATATCTTTAATTTTTATGTTAATAATTTATTTTAATTCCTTATAGATTGTTCCCAGAAATTAAAATACCGAAACGTCAAATTCTGCCAACCATAGCCATACCCATGCAGAACTATCTACACCAACCTAAGTATTCAAACATACATCACATGCAAGATCAATATGTAACATGATATAGCAACATCCATGACCAATCATCAAAGTTCTAAGATCGAAATCTCATATAAATATTATAAGTTTCAAAAGTTTTCTTCAAAAAGAAATATTGTTAAACTTACCTGGAGCACTAAGTCTCCTAGACTTCTCCTTTCTCTTTCTTTCTTCCTCTCATTTCCTCACTCTACCTTGCTTCTATTTTTTCCTCTCCCTCACTTAGACGAAATTCTAATGTTGTAAGGGTGGATTTCCTTATATAGGCCACCAAATAATTCACCTTTCATGATCATGGGTCTACCTTATCACAATTAGGATACACTTTGTTGAATTTTTGGAAAACAAACAACTTATGTTCTTGTCTTCCTCTTCCTTGGTCAAGATATGCATAGGAAAAGGAGATTTGTATTTTGAAAATTATGATAATATGTTCTTAAGATATGGGACAAGGCCCCTTTGATTTTGGGATTCATTTACCTTTTCTTTTGTCTTAATCAATTATGATAGGTTGCCTTTTTAAGTGGCAAATTTCTAGCCCTTGAATCTCCATTATTTGGTTGATATTATTTGTGTGGGATAGGAATGTTTTGTCCTAATACCATGTATTATCATACCACTTGCTAAAATTATGAGTGTAGAATATATATGTTTTTGTCCTAAAACCTTGTATTATTATGCCACTTGCCAAAATGATGCATGTAGAATCACACCACTTGCTAAATTTTTGTCTTAATGCCATGTAACCTAATCTTTATTATCATTACATTATTATATCATCACCTATTTTATTTTATTTTATTTCTCCTCTTGGATTTGGGCTTATTCCTACCCATTATGGGCTTATTCCTACCCATTTTCTTTGCTTTGGATAAAATTCTACCTTTCTTGGAGGGTTTGGTCACATTTTCATAATTTTTGGTCTATTGGTCCAATTACTATATCGTAGTCCAAGTCTATGTTTTATTTCTTGCTTAGGTTATCCAATGGGCTTGCTAGAAACTTATTTGAAGTGGAAAAACTCTACATGATGTGTCCATAGGTAAAAGCCCAATGTATGGGTAAATGTTTTAAACTTAGTAACTCTAGTTCTTGAATTAGGAAAAATTACCCTAATCCAATGTTCTTGAAATTTTAAGACCTTTACTTGTTTCTAAAAATTTATCTTCCTTATCCAAGAATTTTGCATCTCTTTAGTATGTTATTTCTAATTTATGTTTTTCCTATTAGGTTTTCCCTCTTTATTTGTTCTCTTAATGGTAGAAACATTTTCTATGCATATACATAAGGTGAAGAATTTCTAAGGATTATATTTCCTTAGATATCTAAAATATTTTCTAATAAACTTTATTTCCTTAATTAAATTATCAATAAAAGAAACGAAATTAGGGATGTTACATATCCTATAACAAGACTTGACCATTTCCTATAAAAAAAACCATTTTTTAGTCTTCAAAATGCCCTTTCCAGACCAGAACACGGCCAGGCTGTGCCTTGGAACACAGACATGCTCTATGTTGTGTTATTCCCTATTTTAGGTTTTCACCCTGCCTGCCTTCTCTCACTAATTATAGCATAACTCCCACATTTTAACTCTGAATTAGGTAATATTTGTGTCCATTTAAAGATAAAAAAATTATCTAAAACTTTTATGTTGAATAGTTTATTGAAATATGAAGAAAGATTCGTGATATTACTTCCTTAAAATAAACATTATTTCTTCTCGGGTTTGTTATGACCCTTATTTACTAATCTGACCATATCTCCCTTATATGAACTCAAAATTGAGTGATTCCAGTGGATATATTTCTGTGAGATATATATCTATATTTTTTTATGTTAATTAGTGATTTTATTTACCTACATACATTTCCAAAAAATTTACACATAGAAGCCTTCCTAACAGATTCTTCCCTAGTTAACCATTTTTTACCACTACTTACTAATCTCAATATATCTACCTTATATGGACTTGAAATTAAGTGATTCCAGTGGCTAAAAATCCGTAAGACATATATCTATATTTTTCATGTTAACCATTTCATTTAATTACTAATTGATTCTACCTAGAATTTCGAAAACAAAAGCTTCCCTAGTTACTCTGAAATCCATTTTCTTAACCAAAACTTTTCTGAGCTTTTAGTTCATCATTTTATTATGTCCTCTTCCATTTTCTTCTTAATTTTGATCTAATCATATTTAAAAAATTTTTCACAACATTTAAATATACAAAATAGCAGCATAAAAAAATCTTTAAATTTTGTCACCCATAGCCATACCTATGCAGGACTTTCCACACCAACTTAAGTATTCAAACATACATCACTTGCAAGATCAATATGTAATAAGATATAGCAACATCCATGGTCAATCATCCAGGTAACAAATATAGTAAATTTCTTCAAAGTTCTAGTATCAAAATCCCATATAAATGTTTCTAATTTCAAAGTTTTTCTAAAAAGAAATATTGTTAACCCTACCTAAAGATCTCCCTAGCTCACTTAGTGAATTATTTTTCTTGTTTCCTCTTGAAGGAAGTAGCAAGATTCCTCCCTTCCTTTATCTTTTCTAGCAGCTTAAATAAGAGAAGGAGGGTGATTTTTTGAACCCCAAGAATGAAGAAGAAAGATAGATTTAACTGGAGATTAAGCTAACTTACCTTGAGTACTAAGTTGTCACGACCCTAATTTTAGGGCACGTGAAATCCATATACTATACACATATATTTTCCATAAATGTACATAATGTCATTCTTAATCATATAAATCAATACATATAAGTTCCCATACACATATACAATATACAGTTTACGTCTATAAACACCAGAGTAACAGTAGAAGCAAGGATCTTGCCTGTGACGTTCAAAGCAATGCTAGAGTACAAATATTTTACAAATATAAAACATTGAGAGCCTAGAAACAATGTAGGCTCACCACTGAAGTACGACCTCTAGTCAATCACGTGGCTGTTGGACCAAACTATATGACTTTATCTGAAAAATAGATCCACATCGTGTAGTGAGTTTTACAACTCAGAGAGCAGATAATACCTCCTATGACCTCTTAGGTCAACATATGGATGTACTCATATAATAAAATTTATGTTATCAAAAATTACATTTCAGAAGTACATCCACATTGGACCCGCATTTTCAAATATTCTCTATTCAAAAATCATAATAAGGTCTTTCAAACCATAAGCGGTACTGTATACACAATGCTCATGTCAAGTTCAAAATCATATTCAATACTGTAAAATCATTAATTAAATTATGCTATGCATCAAAACATTTCTCATAAAATATTTGGAGGATCCCATATCAGAACCACCATACCAGAGTTTGACCCCTTCCGTACTTTGGTGGTATAGGATTTGCCTAAACTCAGCATCCCGCTGAGGTTTGCCCTACTACTATTCAAGAGGACACGCGAAGGGACTCTGTATGGGTCTTTCCCAAGCACACAGCAAGGGAAGGCAAAATAACATCTCATATAACTGGCATCTCGCCCATATATAGGAGGCATTCCGCTCTCCTTCACATATAATCTCCCGTGTGTTGGCCCTCACACGAGGCTAGCACCACCTCCCCTGCTAGCTGAGGCAATCAAGGTGCGCACCAAGGCTAACATCACCTGCTGTTAGCAGACAGTGTTTCCAATAGGATTCCTCCACAGAAAATACCATATGCACATATGCCATATAATCCAGTATAAATTCTCAATATTATACAGACTTTCAGTCTCAAAATACTCATATGTCAAAACTTTCCATTCAGGAAAAGCATGTATACATGCCCATATCCGAGGCAAACATATCACTGTAAAATCAATGTCACATGTACAACATACTTTCTTTGACATGTAATGCGAAATACATGTAAAAATCACATGTTCAATGTATTTCAAAATTCATCTGTTATAAATTACCCATTCAGGGTTTATCACATATATATGCCCTTTCTCTAGGCAATCATATATCTCTATAAATCAATGTCACATATATAAATATTCACTTTATCATTTAATGAGAAATACATGTAAAATCATATACACTATGAGTTCATAAATCCATTTTCAAAACTATACTCTTCTTGAACTGTCTTTCAAAATGTAAGCATATCAGATCATTTTAACGCATTTCAGAAACATATCACAGTGTGTATATCTCATAAACATAATCATATACATATTCAAGTATCAAGAAGAGTATAAGCAAGTCATAGGAAGAATCATCTACTCACAGGTAAGGGCTCTAGATTGGACAGCCCTAAAATCTTCGTTTCTAGTCTGAATTTGACCAAATAAGCTTCAAAAACGTGTCCGGAGGGTCCAAAAACTTTAAATGAGCTCGGGGTACTGTTCAACGTCGGAAACACTATTTACCATCACTATTCATCGTCGGAATCACTATTCACTGCCACTATTCATGCCGGAAAAAACTATTCACTACCACATAAAAAGTTACCAAATGACCGAAAAAATTACATATTCTAATGTTTATCAAGCTTCTGAACCCATCTACGGTGTCAGGTTTCTAATTTGAGGTCTCTAAGTAAGGTTTTTCAGAACTTACCTTTTACCGAGATTTTCTACTTCAGATCTACGGCGATTCAACGGTTGATTTGAAAAACTGATCGGTCAAAACTGAAATACTCTTTGTCCTGAATCCAATAACACTTTCAGTTTTACTATCGGAAGCCCTTAAGCACTCCAAATTGAAAGATAAATTTTGAGATCACTATTCACTCACTATTTATTACTATGCATCTTTCCATTTTTTTTTGCCTTTTCGATATTTCGTCGCCCCCGGTTTCAATTTAACATTCTGCTGCTATTTTTTTAATAGAATAATAATTATTAAATAATTAATAATAAGATTTTTTTTATAAAAATTCATATAAATTCCGTTTTTCATCATAAAATATCCCAAAAATTTCTAAAAATTTCCTTTCTCATAAACCTTTAGTTAAACACTTAAATCATGATTTTTCTTGATCAAAATCATAATAAAACAAATTTCAAAACAAATATCTTTATTCATATTAAAAGAAAAAATATTTCTAAAAATACCATAAAAATTCAATGGAGGCCGGTATAATTATTTTAAGCAACACAATACTTCTTTTACTTAAAAGTCCACTTACTTTTAACAAATTATAATTATTTCTACATAAATAAAAAATATTTTTGCTAATAGCGCGCTAAAATATAAATTCTCATATTTCTTTTATAATTCTTTAATCCATGTAATAAATATACATATTTTCACCGGTTTTTATCTCTATTGTCAAAATTCTCTCTTTTATTCTAAATTTCTTTTAATTGGAATTTTTGTTAAATTTTACGGTTATTACATAAGTCCTCTAGACTTCTTCTTCATCTTTCTTCCTCTCTTCTCCTTTCTTTCTCTCCTTTCCTCACTCTACCTGGCTTATGTTTTTCCTCTCCCTCACTTGGGATGAAATTATCATGTTATAAGGGTGGGTTTTGCTTAAATAAACTATCATGTCGTTCACCTTTGATAACCATGGGTCTTCCTTATCACAATTAGGATGCACTTGGTTGTTTTTTGGGGAAAAACAACTCATGTTCTTGTCTTTGTCTCCCTTACTCAAGATATGCATAGCAAAAGGAGATTTGTATTTTGAAAATCATTTTAAAGTGTTCTTAAGACAAGGGACAATGTCCCTTTGATTTAGGGATTCTTTTCCTTTTTCTTTCATCTTAATCAAGTATAATAGATTTTCTTTTTTGGTGGCAAATTTACAGCCCTTGATTCTCCCTTGCTTGGCTGAAATTATTTGTGTAGGGTAAGGATGTTTTATCATAATGCTATGTATTATTTCCCACTTGTTGAAATTATGGATATAGGATATAGATGTTTTGTCCCAAAGCCATGTATTATTACCTACTTGTTGAAATTATGAATGTAGGATATAGATGTTTTGTCATAATGCCATGTGAGCTAATCTTGATTATTATTACACTTCTATTTCTTCACATGATTCTTATTTTTCCTTCTTGGATTTGGGCTCATTCTTACCCATTTCCTTTGTTTTGGCTGAAATTCTACCTTTCATGAAGGGCTTGTTCACATTTTCATGATTTTTGGGCTATCGGTCCAACTTCTATATCCTAATCCAAGTCTATGTTTTATTTCTTGCTTGGCCTATCCAATTGGCTTGCTAGAAATTCATGTGAAGTGGAAAAACTCTATATGAAGTGTCCATAGGTGAAAGCCCAATTTATAGGTGGAGATGTTAAACTTAGTAACTCTGGTTCTTGAATTAGGAAAAATTACTCGAATTCGATCTTCTTGAAATTTTAAGACCTTTACTTCACAAAAATTTATCTTCCTTATCCAAGAATTTTGCCTTTCTTTAGTATGTTATTTCTAATTTTTCCAATTAGGTTTTCTCTCTTTACCTATTCCTTTAATGTTAAAAGTATTTTCTATGCATACACATAAGTTGAAGAATTTTTAAGGAATATATTTCTTAGATATCTAAAAATTGTCTAATAAATTTTATTTTCTTAATTAATTATTTATGTATCTTTATTAATAAAAGAAACGAAATCATAGATGTTACATTAAATATTTATGTACCTTTATTAATAAATGAAACGAAATTAGGGATGTTACACTTACCAATGCTCACCATGTCCTCTCCTCTCCGTCGAGGCCCATTGCAACTATTTTATGGCATTTGACCTGACTCGTAAGGACGAGCATGACCATTGCTTGTCGAAATCATACAAAACGAGCAACCTTGTGCTTGCGACAACTTTTCGTCTATATTAAGACCATTTTTTCTATCAAACAAACTTTCTAGTGTTGTCCACAACCTCTCCTCTCCATCGAGGCCCTTTATAACCATTTTAGGGCATTTGAATTGACCTGTATTCATACATGACCGTTACTTATCAAAATAATGCAAAATGAGCGTTTACATGCTCACCATAATTTTTCCTCTCCATCGATTCTCTTTTTTACCATTTTAGTGGTTTGACCTGACCCGAGAGCATGGCCATCACCAAAAACCCGTTTACCTTAGGGACTTTAATTCTTGAATTAGGATAATCCATATAATCCAACTCCTTGAAATTTTAAAACCTCCAACTCAACTTCAAAAATTCACTTTCCTTACAAAAGAATTTTGCCCATCACTAGCTACTATTTCAAATTTTGCCTCTTAGGGTTTTCCTACCCTTTTTTTTCTATTCCCTTAATATTATACAAATTCTCTATGCCTACACATAAGATTAAGAATTTCTTAAGCATATCTTCTTATAAGTATTTATCTTCATTCATTATTCCTTTTAATTTAATAATTTACATGCCTTAATAGTGAATAAAAATTAGGGATATTACAGAATTAAACAATAAGTGAATGTGAAAAATATAGGTATCCACATGGGGATAAACTCTATTTCATCAGCCAAGGTACTTGTTACTGTTATGGACAAAAAGGACACTTGGCACGACAGTGCCCACAAGGAAGCAAGAAAAATCCTGAACAAAGACAGCTAGTAAAAGGAGAAGTTTTTACTTTGACTGGCGCTGAAGCAAGTAAAGTTCCTTACTTAATAAAAGGTACATACTACATCAACAATCTGTCTCTAATTATGTTGTTTGATTCGGGTCTAGCCATTCTTTCATATAAACAAAATGTGTAGAGATGTTACAATACCCCACATCTAATTAATTATATGATTTGGTTATGGTGACACCTACTGGAGGAAAAATAATTATTTCTTTGGTACGTTTGAATTGTCATATTATAGTATATGAAAAGCAATTCATGGTGAATTTGGTATGTTTACCTTTAGATGATATAAATTTTATTTTGGGCATGAATTAGTTAAGCCAAAATCAAGTCCTCGTAAATTGTCGTAGTAAAACTATTCAATTTCTCACTGATTCCTCATAGGAACAAAGGTATAGAGTTGTTAGTGCCAATAAATTGTGTAAAGGGTTGAGGGCTGGAGATTTGAGTTATGTCCATTTATATGATGCTAATCAAGAAGTGAAACAAAAATTGCTAAAAATCCCAATAGTTTGTGAAAATTTCCTTAATTAGTAATTTTTGTTTCACTTTTTGATTAGCAGCATATACAAGGGCATAACTCAGATGTCCACCCCTCAACCCTTTACACAATTTATTTGCATAAATAACGCTATACCTTTGTTCCTACGAGGAATCAAAGAGAAATTCAAGAGTTTTACTACAACAATTTAAAAGGGCCTAACATATATACCATCCAAAGGTAAACACACCAAATTCACCATGAATTGCTTTTCATATACTAGAATGAGGCAATTCAAATGTACCAAATAAATAATTATTTTTCCTCCAATAGGTGTCACCATAACCTAATCATATAATAAATTAGATGTGAGGTGTTGTAACATCTATACACATTCTATTGATATGAAATAATAGCTAGGACCCAAATTGAACAATACAATTAAAGGCAGATTGTTGATGTAACATGTACTTTTTATTAAGTCTGGGGCTCAACTTGCTTCAGCACCACTCAATGTAAAAACTCATCCTTTTACTAATTGTCTTCATTCATGCTCTTTCTCGCTTCCCTGCGGACACTCTCGTGCCCAGTGTCCCTTTTGTCCATAATGGTAACAAGTAGCTTGACTGATAAAATAAAGTTTATCCCCGTATGGCAACCTGCATTTTTCACATTTACTTCCTTTTGAATTTTGTAACATCCCTAGTTTTCATTCACTAGTAAGGCATGTAAATTATTAAATTAAGAGGAATAAAGAATGAAGATAATTACTTATTAGAAGACATGCCTTAGAAATTCTTAATCTTATGTGTAGGTGTAGGAAAGTTTTTTAGCATTAAAGGAATAGGAAAAATGGGAGACAAAAACCTAAGAGGCAAAATTTAAAATTGTGGCTAGTGAGAGGTGAAATTCTTGGGTAAGGAAAGTGAACTTTTGAAGTTGAGATAGAGGTTTTGGAATTTCAAGGAGGTTGATTATATTGATTCTCCTTATTCAATAACTAAATTCCCTAATGTCCACGATCTCTCCTTTCCATCGAGACTCTTTATTCTCGTTTCAGGGCATTTGACTTGACCCTAAGGCATTAACATGATTGTAAGGTCAACGACGATGAGATCTAGCTTCTAGCTCGCTAAAATCGAGCGAAACGAATGTCTTAGTTCTTTTCACATAGTTTTCTCTCTATTAATGCTCTAACTTCTTATTTTGTGTCATTTGACCCAACCAAAAAGTACTGATGTAACCATAATGTCTTCAAAGGTAGGATACAATTGTTGACTTATTGAAATTGCATCAAACAGACATGCCAATGATCACCATGTCGTCTCTTCTCCATTGAGGCCTTTTTCAACCTTTTCACAACATTTGACTTGACTTGTAAGCACGGGCATGACCGTTGCTTGTCAAAATCATACGAAACGAGCATCCTTGTGCCTGTCATGACTTCTCCTCTACAATAAAACCCTTTTTTTAAAAAAATAAATTTTCAATGCTATCCACGGCCTTTCCTCTCCATCAAGACCCTTTACAATAATTTTAACCCATTTGACCCAACTAGTAAGCATGCATAATTGTTGCTCACCAAAATCATGCAAAATGAGCGCCTGTATGCTTGCCACAATTTTTCTTCTCCATCGAGCCTTTTTTTCACCATTTCAGTGGTTGACCTAACCTAAAAGCATGGCCATCGCCAAAAACCCGTTGAAATTACATGAAAGGGACATCCTAGTGCTTGCCATAGCTTTTCCTCTCTCTAAGATTATTTTTTATCGTTTTAGGCATGACCCAAAAGCATAAACATGGCTGTAAAGAGGTCTTTAATAGAATAATTTGGCCACAACTAGCTCGAACCATGCAAAAGTGACATTGCAATGTTCGTCATGGCTTCTCCTCCCCATCTTGACCTTTTCTCATTATTTTAGTGCAATTAGCACTGAAAGCACGACCATAACTATAAGATTTCTGATGATGGGATATAAAAGCTAATACACTAAAATAGCCTAAAAGGGATATGCTAGCGCTAACCCCTCATTCTAATCTCCATCAAGACTATTTGTTCCCAATTTAAGGTGTTTGAGTTGACCCGAAAGTATGAACATGGCTATAACATTACTAAAGGTGGTATTCAGTAGCATGCACATGAGACTTGTGCAATAACGAATGTCCTAGTTGTCTTCATGACTTTTCTTCTCTATTAGGACCTATTTCTCTCATTTTGGGGTGTTTAACACAACTTGAAAGGCATAAACACGACTGTAGCTCATCAAAATGACGTGAAATGAATATCCTAGTGATCTCCATGGCTTATCATATCCATCGAGATGTTTTCTTACAGTTTTAAGGTGTTTACATAGCCCCAAAGAATGAACATGATAGTGAGGTCTACGATGACAATATCTAACACCAGCTTGCTGAAACCGATCAAAATAGATGTCATAGTGCTCCTCATTTATTTTCCTCTTTGTCAAATCTCTTTCTTCTTATTTCATGTCATTTGACCTAACCAAAAGGCACAGACAAAACCATAACATCTCTGAAGGAAAGATTTAGTTGTTGACTCCTCATAATTACATCAAACAGACTTACTAGTGTTGGCTACAGCCTCTTCTCTTCATTGAGCCCTTCTGCACTTATTTTGGGGCATTTATCCTAACCAGTAAGCATGGGCATGACCGTTGCTTTTTGAAATCATGGAAAATGAGTGCCCTCTACTCACCATAGCCACTCCTATCCATCTAGACCTTTTTTACTCTTTTAGGGTGTTTGACCTGCCCTAAGAGCACAACCATCATCGTAACTCATCAAAATTATGCAAAAAGAGACATCCTAGTACTCACCACGGCTTTTCCAATCTTCGAGATGCTTATTTATCATTTTCGGGCCCTTGATCAGACTAAAAAGTTTGATCTTGTCCATAAAGAGGTCTTTGATAAACGGATCTATGCATAACTCACCAAAATCATACAAAACAGACATCACAGTGCTTGCCACGACTTTTTCTCCCCATTGATACCCTTTCTCACCCTTTTGGGGTGTTTGACCAACATCAAAAGCATGACCACAATTGAAAAATCTTTAATAATGGGATTTAGAAGTTAGCATGCCGAAACAGCCTAAAACAGACATGCTAGTGCTCAATCCAGGTTTTCTCTTTATCGAAAATGTTTATTCTAGTTTCGGGGTGTTTGACCTGACCTAAAACTATGAACATGATTGTAAAATCTCCAAAGGCGGGATCTAGTAGCAGACATGCTAGAATTGTGCAAAACAGATATCCTTGTTTTCCTCCACGACTTTTCTTCTCCATTAGGAACCTTTCCTCTCATTTTAAGGTGTTTGGCACAACCTAAAAGGCATGAACACAACCATAGCTCATCAAAATTACAACTATTTTGACTTTGAGTTGGTGTTTGACTATCATAACTATTCTAACTTGAAAAAGGTAAAGTCGGCTGCCATTGAATTTACTGACTATGCTATTATTTGGTAGCATAAATTAGTTTTAAGTAAGAGAGAAAATGGAGAGAAGCCTATTATAACGTGGGAGGAGATGAAAGCAGTTATGAGGAGGAGGTTCATTCCAAGTCATTACTGCAGAGAGTTATTTAAGAAGTTTCAAAGCCTTACATAAGGGTCTACAAGTCTTAAAGACTACCATGATGATCAAGTGAGGTTACAAAAGAAATAAAGTAAACAAAAGAAAATGAGTGAAAATATAAGAGAGAGAAAAATAGAGGCTAAAAAAAATATGAGAGAAAAAGATTTGATGAAACAAAGGCATATCCAATAGAAACATGAAGAGGAAGGAAGAAAGAAGAAGAAGGAAGTTAGAGAACTTGACCAACAAGGTAGGTGTTACTCTTGTATCTCTATTCTAGTGCATCATTCTCCATTCTTTTTGGATTGTGGCTTTTTTCTACTCCTTGAGAAGTGTAGAACATCATTCATTCTAGAGGAGATACGATAGGGCAAGGAAAGGAAACTTCTTGGAAGTATTTTAAGGTAGTTTTAATGGTGATTTTCTCTTACAAACTAATTTTTATGTAAGCTGAAAGAATTTTCTGAGCATCTCCCATGAAGTTTCTGGTTTTATATTCATGAAAAAAATTTCTAGTTTGTGACTGCTAAAGCTAGCCATAAGTATAGTATGTATTGATGTATATGTTTTATGTGATATGGTAGATTATATGCTTTGGAATGGTTTTATTTATATCATTGGTACAGTTAGATTAGTGCTTGAATTGCTGTCATATCTAAGCTGATATGTACATATATGCTTTCTAATGGTTTATTGGAGTATTATGTGAAGGAGAAGAGAAAGGTTATAGGGATAAGGTTATGATGTTTTGGGTCTTTGGAATGGATAGATTTTGGGGTTAGGATTTGTGCAAAATCTGAAAATGTATTGAACTCTAATGTTATATCTCTATGTCTTAGCTTTCTATATCCTTAGGAATCATCTCAATCAAATTTCATATGAGAGAGTTATATTTCAATTAATGGTGATAGGTCGGAATCATCTCGTGGATCACGATTCTATTTTGTAGGGCTCACTAAACCTTGTTTTCTACATAATTAGTGTAACATCCCCAACTTTTATAAATAGAAAATAATTTTTTTAATAGAGAAGGAAATTCTTAGTTTTAGAGAAAAGTCTTAAAGGGTGAATTTCTTCACTGTTATGGCTGGAGCCAGGTAACAAGAGGTGGAATGAGGAATTGTGGAAAGTGTGGCACAAAAGCTCCTTAGTATTCATCTCAGGAGAAGATTAAAACACTTGGTTAAATTCCACTCAACCAAACAAGCCCTTAGCCAATGACATGGTTACATTGTGATGGAATGGCAAAAGTGTAATACTTGAAGGAAAGGAAGGCATATGTTAAGGAGAGGCAACCTTCTAGAAGCTTGGATGGCGATTCCTTATGCAGATCCTGATGCCAGCACAACTTCCTCCGCCCTCTATACTCTAGGGGTGGTGTGTTGCTTGGGGTTTCAATGTCAAATCAATGTAGCTTTATAAGTCAGTGTTACTTATGTATAAATATTAACATCTGATGTGGTTTTTGGATATGATGGTAATGGAATATATGTTGCTTATATACGCGTGTAGTATTTGCTACTTAGAATGTGTTATCAGTTTCTATAAAAAAATCGATCGTTACAATTAGTTCAAGTGATAAGCATAAAAGTTGTAGATAATTGTCTTGTCTTTCCATAAGAACTTGAATAACTTTAATAGGAGTTCCTATAAGGGAGTTATAGTTTAATTAGTGAGGAAATGTCACAAGACACTCCAAAGCCATGCTTCGAGATGATTTGACACAATCAGGCTGTGTTTTAGGCTGTTTTGAGAGGCTAGAACACATTTGAGAAAGCCTCAAACATGGTCATGCTTGATGTTAAAATTGTTTTTATTAATGGGTTAAATGAGATAAAATGCATTAAAGCTTTGATATTAATGATAAGAGGAAGTATGTTGGAATAAACTTAATTAATACATAACCTATAATGAAGTGTATATATATATACCTAAACAAGATTTTTGGGTAATGAATGGATTAGTACATGATCAAAAATGAGAACTTATGAACAAGAACAATAAGTAAAAATTTAAATGCCTTAATATAAGGGAATTAGTGATGTAAATTAAATAATTGAGAAACCATGATAAATTTGCATAATGAGAAATGCAAAGTAGTAGTAGAATTAAATGTTATATATAAAAGCTATGTTAAGCAAAGGAAGTAAAAACATAAAGAATAATGCATGCAATTCCTAGTTAGTTTCAAAAATATGAATCATTTTCATTCACAACATTGATTATGGATGCATCTACTTATTTCAAAATGATTTATTGGCATCCTAGTGGCATTGCTATTTATATTGATATATGCATTAAATGAGTTGCAAATCATCATGTTGAATATTTATATAACATGCATTATATCAGTGACAATTTATGCCTGAAATGGCTATGTTGCTGGTTGGAAGAATTTGATTATATATCATGGTTGTTTCAAGAAAAGAAAATGAAAATACTCAGAAAGAGGACGATCCTTGGTGGCATAAGGTGACCCTAGGTCTCATGGCCTCTGTATCAATACCAAGATAGGGGATCCTTATTCACGGATTGAGAAAATATGATTATTCCATGCCTAGATAGTGTGAGGCAAACACATTTAGGGGTAAGCTAATTGCTCATTTGACCTCTAACAGTAGTGAGCTGGTTGCTCATTAAATTACAGAAACAACAAATTAACTAAAGCAAGAGAAACAACCTAAGCACAAGAAAGCCATGATTTATGAATGCATACCATGATATTGATGAAATATAAATCCAACTTAACATGTTTTTAAAAATTATCATATTACATGATACCAAGTGTACCAAACATATTATATTGATTATGGCTATATGCATTCCATAGTTTATACAATTAAACTTGATATGATATTTGAAATGATTATTGTAACAACTCCATTTTTAAAGTCCAGTGAAGTCATTACTTCTTTACTTCTAACTACTTAACTTATAATCATATTTAATTAATTTAACCAAGTATAATTAAGGTTTAAGTTCTACCATTAATACTGATACAATTTTGAGTTCACATACACATCATTAATCAAAATGTCCATACAAAAATCAAACACATATATATCTACATCTTAATCATCCATGTTCACCAATTTTCGGATATACGGGTGCAGGTGGTTGCACCTTCACCAGGATCTTAGCCAACTCGATCACAAACAACTTATTAATTACTGGGATGTGCCCAAAATAGAGTAGCTCAATCCATCGTACACTGAAAGCTAGAGCGATAGAGACAATCTACATATATAGTTTTCTGAACATGATATGAAAATATAGTGAGAATTAAATCTCAGTAGGTTCAACAATAAATCATAATCATAGTTAATGTTGCTCATCACGTCATGTTCATATGTATAAGCTACAAAAAATATCTTAGGTCACATGAATGCACTTTATCTATGCACATAAAAATCATGCAGTAATGACACGTATGGCATGAATAACTATTTTTAGAATATCATAAGATGGCTATCATCTTATTCTCATATCAAGCTATCCTAGTCAGGGTGAGTATTTTCTACTCTCCAATACAGGATTTTCTCGCTCTGTTCGACATGGCACACTTTCTCTTTCATTTCTCATTAACATAATCATAGCCATGAGTAGGGTGTCCCCTACTGGTGCACTACATAGACGACCATGTGACTGTGCTCGTCTCTTTTCTTTTCCTTTCTTTTCACATTAATAGCCAAAAATATGATTTCAATAACAAGTATGTTCATTATATTCACATGCCATAATTTATCATCAAAGCATAATTATTACCAAAAATTATTGGTAAAATGAAATCATGCCATGTGTAACGCCCCTAATTTAAGGGCACGTAAAACAAACCTTTTTTTTCTACATACAGATATTTATGATAACATGCATAACACAATTCTTTGTCATGGAAATAACTACATATAGGTTCCCTCATGTATACACATTATACAGACCAAATAAACACCAAAGTAACAACAGAAATAGGGATCCCACCTGTGGTGTTCAGAGCATACTCTAGAGAACAAATACAATATAAATCAAAATCTACGAGCCCTAGAAACAAAGTAGGCTCACCTAGAGATTATGTCGTCTAACTGGTCAACTATTTGAAGGGGAGGGATCAAACTCTGCATTCTTATAAAAAAAATGTGAAAATATTGTGTAGTTAGTTTGACAACTTAATTAGTAGATAATACCTCCTATGACCTCTTAAGTCAGCATATGGATGTACTCATGTTTTAAAATTTGTCACATAGAAAATATAGTTCATAAATATAATCATATGGGACCCATATTTTAAATATTTTCAAATCAAAAGTTATTCAGATATCCAAAACCATATTCAACACGGTATGATATTAAATAAATGTTGTTATGCATTAAAATATTTCACATGAAAACGTTAGGAGGATTCTATATCAAAACCAAAAAATATTCCTAAGCACACAGCTAGGGATGATGTTATGTTCAGTTGTATAAGCTACAATAAAATATTAAGCTTTTGAGATAAAGTCATAAATTTTGTTGATGCATAATTAACATACTATATATGCATTGAAAATATACTCTTTTTACATAATGCTTAAGTATGTTATAGCTCTCAATTCACTCATTTGCTATACGCATAGTGACCGATCGACTACAGTCACAATAAGTGATCAGGGAATATGAGTTCATCACCCATTTAGCTCCTCACATTGCCATTGTCAATCGATTGGAGCGGCCCTCCCTTGGCTCACTCAGGCTAATAGGGCATCCCCTACTCGGTACTGTCACAAGCCATACAGCTCGTCAATATTCATCCATACATATAAATACGTATATATAAATGCATATTCATCAAATGCAATGTATAATTATCAAGCAACTCGCCATGAGCTTTACGCTTGCTATTAAATCATAATCAGCAACTTTGTAGTTTTATAAATCAAAGCCTTATGCACATAATATTCACTTTACCAAATAATGATAAACATATTTAGAACCACATATTCAATGAGTTTCAAAATCTATTTGTAAAACCATACTCTTCTTGAACTTAATGCCAGTTCGTAAGCAAAACAAATATTTTAACATATTTCAAAAATTTATGATAGCATAAATAATTTGTAAATAGAACAAATTATACATTTTAAATTCAAGAAGAGCATGGGGTAAGTTATAGAAAGAATTATCTACTCACAAGGTTAGGGCTTCAAGTTGGACAGCCCCAAATATATTTTTCCAAGTCAAGTCTGATCAAATAAACCTAAAAAACAAGTCTGGAGGATCAAAAAACCTAAAAAATGACTCTGAAATAGCAAAATTTAACCTCTAAGAGCTTAGTCAACACTGGTCAACTGTTGAGTATTATTCATCACCGAAAATCACTATTCATACCAGCCAGATTTACTGTTCACGACACATAAAAAGTTGTTAGATGGCCGAAAAATTTCCTCTCCTAAGATTTATCTAACTCCTGAATCCATCTACGGTGCCAGATTTTCAATTTGAGTTCTATAAATAAGAGTTTCAGAGTTTACCTTTTTTTAAGATTTTCTACTTCCAATATGTGGTGATTCTGTGGCTGATTTGAAAATTTGTTTAACTAAAATCTTAGTACTCTCCGTCCTGAATCCAATGGTACCCTTAGTTTTGAGATCAGAGACTAGTAAGCACTCTAGATTTAGAGGGAGAACATGAATGAGAGAAAAATACTATTCATACTATTCACGAAGGTTTTTTGATTCTTCTTACGCTGCATCTCCCCCTCCCCCTTTTTTATTATTATTTAATAATTAAATATTTTTTATTTTTTATTATATACATATAAATACTATTTTTCATACTAAAATATCCTTAAAATTTCTAAAAAATTATATTATTGCAAAACTTTAATTGCACTTTTAAATCATCACTTTTCTTGATAAAAATTTTAATAAAACAAATCACAAAATAAATATCTTTATGCATAATAAAAGAAAAAATATTTTTAAAAATAAAACAAACATTTATTAGAGGCATATATAATTATCTTAAGCAAAAAAAATCAATTTAATTAAAAGTATATTTGCTTTTAACAAAACATAATCATTTTTAAAAAATAAAAATATATTTGTTTATAGCAAAACTTTATTATTTAAAAATTATGGAATATTACACTATAAACATAATCATTTTCAAATATCATTTTATAAAATATTTCTATGTCAAAATTACACACTTAAGATGGTAAAGAGTTCATGCAATGGGAATGGCTAGGGCATACACTAGTCATTTATTATTTTCATTTATAATTTTATTATTCTTTTTTAAATATTATTTTAATCTCTCACTAACCAGAGCATAAATCTCTCATTTTAACTCCGATTGAGGTGATCTTGGTGTCTATTGAAAGCCAAGACAATCCTTTAAAACTCTTGTATTGAATTGTTGAGTGAAATCGTAAGTAACCTTGGTGTTATTACTCCCTCAAATTCAATATTAATTGTTCCTGGGTAGGTTTTGACCTCTACTTACTAATCTAATCATATCTCCTTCATATAGACTCCAAATTGAGTGATTCCAGTGACTAAAAATTCTTGCGACATATATCTATATTGTTCATGTTAACCATTGCTTTTAATTCCCTACAAATTGTTTCCAAAAATTCAAACATAGAAGCTTCCTAATAGATTCTTCCTTGGTTCCCATCTTCTAACCACTGCTTACTAATAGGAGCATCTCTCCCTCATTTAAACTCCAAATTAGGTGATTCCAGTGGCTATAAATCTGTGAGACATATATCTATTTTTTTATGTTAACTATTTCTTTTAATTCCTAAACGATTCTTCCCAGAAGGTCAAAAACAGAAGCTTCCCTAGTTACTCCGAAATCCAGTTTTCTAACCAAGCCCTTTCTAAGGTTCTAGTTCGTTCGTTTATTACGTCCTCTTCCATTTTCTTCCTAATTTACATCTAACCATAACATTACTCATTTCAAAATTTTAATTAGATTCCTTAAACTTAATTTAACATATTCTATTATCTACTTCTCAAGAAAATAGAAATCAAATAATGTATTATTAAGGGTGTTTCCCAACAGATATTTCTCATGAACTTCTTTTAAGTGTTTAAGGTCATATTTATTTTATCAATCTAATCATATTCTATCAATTTTTCACCATATTCAAATATATATATCAGTAGCATAAAAGCCCTAAAATTTTTCCAACCATAACCATATCTATGCAAAACTTTCCACACCAACCGAAGTATTCAAAACATCTATAACATGCAAAATCAACATGTAACATGATATAGCAAGATCCATGGCCAATAATCAAAGTGGAAAATATTGTAAATTTCAATAAAGTTCTAAGATCAAAATACCTTATAAATATTTCAAATTTCTAAACTTTTCTTCAAAAAGAGATATTGTTAAATCTACCTAAAATCTCCCTAGCTCACTTGGTGAATTCTTTTTCTTATTTCCTCTTGAAGGAAGTAGCAAGATTCCTCCCTTCCCTTAGCTTTTCCAACAACTTGAATAAGAGAGGGAGGATGAGTATTAAACCCCAAGGATGAAGAGAAAAGACGGATTCAAGTGGAGATTAAGCTAACTTACCTTAAGTACTTAGTTCTTTAGACTTATCGTTCTTCTTCCTTCCTTTCTTGTCTTCTCTTTCTCTCTTTTCCTTACTCTACCTTGCTTTTGCTTTTCTCCCTTCCTCACTTGAACAAAATTTTAATGTTATAAGAGTGGTTTTTTCTTAAATAAATTATCAAGTAGTCCTCCTTTCATAATTATGAGTCTACCTTATCACAATTACGATGTACTTGGTTGTTTTTTAGGGGAAGACAAATCATATTTTTGTCTTCCTCTAGCTTAGTTAAGATATGCATAGCAAAAAGAGGATTTTTTATTTGAAAATTATGATAAAATGTTCTCAAGACAAGGGACAAGGTCCCTTTAATTTAAAGATTCTTTTTCTTTTGTCTCACTCAAGTATGATAGATTTGCCTTTTTAAGTCATAAATTTCTAGCCCTTGAGTCTCCCTTGCTTAATAGAAATTATTTGTGTAGGATGGGGATGTTTTGTCCTAATGCTATGTATTATTGCCTACTATATCATCACGTGGCTTGCTAAAATTATGAGTGTAGGATATAGATGTTTTATCCTATTGCCATGTATTATTACCTACTATTTCATCACATGCCTTGCTGAAATTATGAGTGTAGGATATAGAAGTTTTGTCCTAATGCCATGTGACCAAATCTTGATTATTATTACACTACTATTTCATCACATCATTCTTATTTTTCCTCTAAGATTTGGGCTCATTCTTGCCCATTTCCTTTGGTTTGGCTAAAATTCCTACCTCTCATGGAGCGCTTAGCCATACTTTTCATGATTTTTGGGCTATTAGTCCAACCTCTATATCTTAGTCCAAGTCTATGTTATATCTCTTGCTTGGGCTATCCATTTGGCTTACTAAAAACTCATGTGAAGTGAAAAAACTCTATATGAAGTGTCCATAGGTGAAGGCCCAAATGTATGGGTGTAGATGTTAAACCTAGGAACTCTAACTCTTGAATTAGGAAAAATTACCCTAATCCAATCTTCTTGAAATTTTAAGACATTTACTTACTTCAAAAAATTTATCTTCCTTACCCAATAATTTCTCTCGTCTTTAGAATGATATTTCTAATTTTTCCTATTAGGTTTTCTCTCTTTACCTATTCCCTTAATGTTAGAAACATTTTTTATGCATACACATAAGGTGAAGAATTTCTAAGGTTTATATTTTCTTAGATAGCTAAAAATTGTTTAAAAAGTTTTATTTCCTTAATTAAATATTTATATACCTTTAATAATAAAAGAAACAAAACTAAGGATGTTATATTTCTCTTCCACTAAAAGAATTTTGCCTCAAAATTTCAAAAATTACCTAATAAGAACAATTTTGGATATTTCTTCCTTGTGACTTCTTCCTGCTCCAAAGTTGCTTCTTCCGAAGTCAAACCTTCCCATAACACCTTAACCGAGGAAATGGTCTTATTCCTTAATTGCTTCACGTCGCTGTCCAATATGGATGCTGGTATTAGCTGGTATGTCACGTTCTCCTTCATTTGGATTGGTTCATCTCGTATTACATGCGAGGAATCTGGAAGATACTTCCAAAGTTGTGATACATGGAAAACATTATGCAGGTTGGACAAATAAGGTGGGAGGGCAACTTGATATGCTAACGTTCACACTTTTCTCAGAATTTGGTAGGGTCCCAATGTAAACATCCTTAATTTTGTTTCATTTATTAATAAAGGTACAAAAATATTTAATGTAACATCCATAATTTTGTTTCTTTTATTATTAAAGGTACATAAATATTTAATTAAGGAAATAAAATTAATTAGAAAATTTTAGACATCTAAGAAATATAATCCTTAGAAATTCTTCACCTTATGTGTATGTATAGAAAATGTTTCTAACATTAAGGGAATAGGTAAAGAGAGAAAACAAAATAGAAAAAATTAGAAATAACATACTAAAGAGAGGCAAAATTCTTGGGTAAGGAAGATAAATTTTTGTGAAGTAAGTAAAGCCCTTAAAATTTCAAGAAGAATAGATTAGGGTAAATTTTCCTAATTCAAGAGCTAGAGTTATTAAGTTTAATATCTCCACACATAAATTGGGCTTTAACATAAGGACACTTCATATAGAGTTTTTCCACTTCACATGAATTTCTAGCTAGCCAATAGGATAGCTCAAGCAAAAAATAAAACATAGACTTGGACTAGGATATAGAAGTTGGACCAATAGCCCAAAAATTATGAAAATGTGACTAAGCCCTTCATGAAAAGTATAATTTTAGCCAAAATAAAGGAAATGGGTTAGAATGAGCCTAAATCCAAGAAAAAAAAAATTATGTGAGAAAATTGTAGTGTAATAATAATCAAGATTAGGTCACATGGCATTAAGATAAAACTTCTATATCCTACATTTATAATTTAAACAAGTAGGTAATAATACATGGCTTTTTGACAAAACATATATATATATCCTATATTCATAATTTCAACAAGTGGGTAATAATACATAGCATTATAACAAAACATCCTTATCCTACATAAATAATTTTAGCCAAGCAAGGGAGACTCGAGGGTTAAAATTTTTTCACCTAGAAAGGCAAACCTATCATACTTAAGTGAGACAAAAGAAAAAGAAAAAGAATCTCTAAATCAAAAGGACCTTGTCCCTTGTCTTAAGAACATTTTATCATGATTTTCAAAATACAAATCTCCTTTTGCTATGCATATCTTGACTAATGGAGAGGAAGACAAGAACATGAGTTGTCTTTCCCCAAAAAATAACCAAGTGCATCCGAATTGTGATAAGATAAACCCATGATCATGAAAGGTGAACCACTTGATAGTTTATTTAAGCAAAACCTACCCTTATAACATTATAATTTCGTCCAAGTGAGGGAGAGGAAAAATAGAAGCAGGGTTGAGTGAGGAATAGAGAGAAAGAAAGGAGAAGAAAGGAAGGAAGAAGAAGGATAAGTCTAGAGAACTAAATACTCAAGGTAAGTTAACTTAATCTACACTTGAATCCATCTTTTCCCTTCATCCATGGGGTTCAAAAACTCACCCTCCTTCTCTTAATTAAGATGCTAGAAAAGCTAAAGGAAGGGAGAAATCTTGCTACTTCCTTTAAGAGGAAACAAGAAATTGAATTCACTAAGTGAGTTAGGGACATCTTTAGGTAGGTTTAACAATATATTTTTTTAGAAAAGCTTTGAAATTAGAAACATTTATATAGGATTTTGATCCTAGAAATTTGATGAAATTTACTATATTTTTTACTTTGATGATTGGCCATGGATGTTGCTATATCGTGTTACATGTTGCTCTTACATGTGATGTATGTTTGAATACTTAGGTTGGTGTGGAAAGTTCTACATAGGTATGGCTATGGGTGGCAAAATTTTAAGATTTTTATGCTGCTATTTTGTATATTTTAATGTGGTGAAAAATTGACGGAATATGATTAGATGTAAATTAGGAAGAAAATAGAAGAGGACATAAGAAAATAATGAACTAAAACCTTAGAAAATGTTTGGTTAGAAAATTGGATTTCAGAGTAACTAGGGAAGCTTCTATTTTTCATATTCAGGGAAGAATCGGTTAGGAATTAAAAGAAATGGTTAAAATGAAAAATATAGATATATGTCTTATTATTTTTAGCCATTGGAATCATTCAATTTAGAGTCCATATGAGGTAGATATGGATAGATTAATAAAAAGTGGTTAGAAAATGGTTAACCAGGGAAGAATATATTAGGAAAGCTTCTGTATTTGAATCGCAGAAATTTAGCCACTAGAATCACTCAATTTAGAGTTCATATGAGGGAGATATAGTCATATTAGTAAGTAAAGATCAGAACATACCCGAGAAGAAAAAATGTTTAGTTTGTGGGAGTAATATCACCAAGATTCCTTAATATTTCGCTAAAATGTTCAATATAATCATTTTATGAAATTGTTTATATTTAAATGAACACCAAGATCACCTAATTTGGAGTTAAAATGAGGGAGTTATGCTTTGATTAGTGAGAGAAGGTCAAGTAAGACGAAAACCTACATCAGGGAATACAGGCAGGCTGTGTTCAGTGCTAGAAAGGGCATTTTGAAGCCTAAGGCATGGTTGTTTTATAGGAAATGGCCAAGCCGTGTTACAAGATACGTTTAGGCTATGTTGGAAGCTGGTAAAGCTTATTTTCAACATTTTTCTACCCTAAATGAACCTCATTAACTATTAGATAATAATAGAAACCAAATTGAAGAAGAATGCCATATTAAATTTATGAGAACATGTGTTGGAAATTATATAAGTAGGTGGAAACTGACTAGAGGTCAAGCATAAAGAAAATGAAGAGAAAACAATAATTAAAAAAAAGAATCTTATAAATGAAAATAATAAATGATTAGTGTATGCCATAGCCATTGCCATTGCATGAACTCCTTACCATCTTACGTGTGTAATTTTGATAGGAAAATATTTTATAAAGTGATATTTGAAACGATTATGTTCAAGTCATGATTACGAATATTTTTGGAAATGATTTTATTTTGATGAAAAATTATGGCATATGTGTATAATGAACATACTTGTTATTGAAATCATATTTTTGGCTATTAATGTGAAAAAAAAAGAGAATGGTCACATGGCAGTCCGTGTGGTGCACCAGTGGAGGATGCCCTACCAACGGCTATGATCATGTTAATGAGAAAAGAAAGTGTGCCATGTCAGACGGAGCAAGAAAAGTCCGTATAAGAGAGTAGAAAGTACTCATCCTGACCAGGGTAACTTGATATGAAAATAAGTTGATAGCCATCATATGATATTCTGAAAATAGTTATTCAAGACATACATGTCATTACTGTACGATTTTCATATGCATGGATAAAGTGCATTCATGTGACCTAAAGATATTTGCTGTAGTTTATACAGATGAATATGATATGATGAGCTATATTGATGATACTTTTTATTTATTATTGAACCTACTGAGATTTAATTCTCACTATATTTCCATATCATGTTCAAAAAACTAGGTTATGCAGATATAATCTTTGATTGACTTTTAGTGTACATTGGGTCGAGTTGGCTAAAATTTCGGTGACGGTGGAACCACTCGCACCTGTATCTCTGGAATTGGTCAATATGGATGAATAAAATGTAGACTTATATGTGTTTGATTTTTGTATAGATGTTTTGATTAATAATGTGTATGTGAACCCAAAATTGTATAAGTGATAATGGTATTTCATAAACCTTAATTATGTTTGGTTAATTAACTTGAATGTTATTATGAGTTAAATAGTTAGAAGTAAAGAGGTAATGACTTCATGGAATTTTAGAAATATATATATATATATATATATATATATATATATATATATATATATATATATATATATATATATATATATATATATATATATAATGGAGTTGTTACACCCAGAAATCAAACTTAGCTTTCTTGTCTTAAGAGACCTACCAACTCAAGTAGTCGAGAAAACCTTCAGAAATACATTATCCTTCCTCAAACTCTGGAGGTCTATGTTTCTTATCATAGTAACTCTTTTATTGACTTTGAGCTGTAAGTATTTTATTTCATATCATCTTGATTTGCTCAGTGGTTTGTTGAACTAGGTCAGGACCAAGCAAGTTCTTTTCTCCTACCTCAAACTAACATAATGGAGATCAACACTTCCTACCATATAAAGCTTCGTAGAGGGTCATCTTCATACTAGAATGATAACTATTATTATAAGCAAACTCCACTAAAGGTAGATACTTATCCTATCCTTTACCTTTTTGTATCTCACAAGCCCTCAGCATGTCTTCTAGGGTTTGAATGGTCCTTTCTGTCTGCCCATCAGTCTGAGGATGTTAAGTAGTGCTAAACCGCAACTCGATTCCAAAAGCTTCCTGCAACACCTTCCAAAACCTCGACGTGAACCTCAGATCTCTGTCAGAAACAATATTTAAGGGAATTCATGCAGTCTGACTATTTCTTGGACGTACAACTGGGCCAATTTGTATAGTGAATAGTTAATCTTTATAGGCAGAAAGTGAGCAGATTTGGTTAATTTGTCTACGATTACCCAAATAGAGTCATGTCCAACTAAAGTCTTAGGTAATCCCACCACAAAGTCCATTAAAATACTATCCCACTTTCATTTAGGGATCTCAAGCTGTTGTAGAAATCTCGTTGGCTTTTAATGCTTTACCTTCACCTTCTTACAAATTAAACATTTCACCCCAAACTCGAAATGTCCTTTTTCATCCCTCACTACCAGTACATCTTCTTTAAGTCTTGATACATTTTAGTAGATCTAGGATGGACTATGTACTTATTCTAATGTGCCTCCTTTAAGATCTTTGTCCTTAATTCTACTTCTTGAGGGACACAAAACCTTCCCAGATACATGATTGCTCCATCTTCTAAGAAAAAAAAATTATCTTATTCTTTGTGATCTTGTAAGTGTTGGTCGTAAGTTTGAGCCTATTTAATCTAGGCTCTATGGTCATACTCGATACTCAACCCATTGATAATTAGCTTCTTTGGGGTAAGAGTAGTGGCTAACTTTAAATTTTGAACTCCTCTAGTATCTGCATCTCATACACCATCTTCTGACCTATGTGTAGAGATTTCTGACTCAAGGCATCAGCTACAACATTCGCCTTTTCTAGATGACACTTTATCTCAAACTTGTAGTCATTGAAAAATTCTACCTATCTTTGTTGTCTCATATTTAACTATTTTTTATCAAAAAGGTTCTTAAGACTCTTATGATCACAATATATTTCAAATGTTGCTCTATATAAATAATGTCACCAAATCTTTAAGCCAAACATCACTGCTGCCAATTCAGGATCATGGGTTGGATAATTTCCTTCATAGGGTCTCAGTTGCCTAGAGGCGTAAGCAACTATTCTCTTGTCTTGCATCAGCACACACTACAGCCCTTTCTTTGAAGCTTCACTGTACACTTTAAAATGTCTCGTGGGATCTAGAATAATTAAAACTGGAGGACCTTTTATCATATCCGACCAAACCCAAAAAACTTCTGACTTCTATAACCGTCTTTGGGCTGCTTCCCCTCTATAGGCAGTTCTTTGTACAATGACCCTTTTGTTCGCATTTGAAGCAGACATCTTATCCTATGTAGCATGGCTGGTTACCATGCATATGTTCGCACTTAGTGCACTTGACTATGGCGAGGTCTTATTGGAAAGGTCTGGGACCCGCAATCAATGGCTTCTTACTAGCTCCATATCCTCTTCCCCTCACATATTTACCAGGGTTGAGGAAACTTTTCTTCCTTTTCCACAGGTTTTGCCTCTGCTTCTTGTCCTCCCGTGCCCTCAAACGTTTCTCCAAAAGTCTAGATTTATTTATCAAGGGCACAAACTCCCTTATTTCTAAGGCTATCACCGCATTCCTGATATCTGGATTTAGTCATGCTTCAAACTTAACAGCCTTCCAAACTTCATCAAGGTTAAATATTAGGTAAGAGGAGAACTTAGACAACTCCTCAAACTTAGCGATGTCTTGATCTACTGACATGTTACCCTATGTAAGTTTGAGAAATTCGATCTCCTTCTCAGCCTGCACAGTACTTGGAAAGTACTTCTCTAAGAAAATGTCCTTAAAACCTACCAAGTGATCCACCTCCTTTGGTGAGTTAGCAGTTCTCTGGCCCTTTGCCACCAACACTCAGCTTCATCCTTCAGCATATATGTAGCAAAAGATAACTTGTTATTTATTAGTGCAGTCCATTACCTCGAAGATCTTTTCTAATTCCCTTATCTACCTTTTAGCTACTATTGGGTCATAGCCACATTGGAAAGAAGGTGGTCTGGTTCTCAAGAACTCAGATAGGCCATTATCATTTTCAGCCACTCAGTTGTTTGCATTATTTTCTCCATTCAAGTTGTTACTATTTTGGATATGTTGCAAAATTTGATTGGTGGCTGTGACTTGGCCTCAAATTGCTATAGCCAAGTTGTGCAGGGTTTGTTCTACATTGTTTACTGGGTTTCTCCTTGGTGGTGCCATATCCTACTGTGGTAAAAATAGAGTTATGCTGCTATTGAGTTGATCAAGCCTAATAATTAGTTAATATTTACAGTAGTCATAAGACTAACTCAGCATATAGATAACCATAAAATCACTGATCCACTACACAACATAACCACAAACATACTCAAGACACTGAAGATCAATTCAGATAATTATCTACCCACTAACCATCTAGGATTGACCTGTCTCTGATACCAATTATGTAACAAATCTTTTTTTTTAAAGTCTCATGAAGTCATTACTTCTTTACTTCGAACTACTTAACTCATAATTGTAACAACCCCAGTTTATATATATATATATATATATATATATATATATTTGTAAAGTCCCCTGAAGTCATTACTTCTTTACTTTTAATTACTTAACTCATAATAACATTCAATTAATTTAATCCAAGCATAATCAAGGTTTAAGGTCTACCATTAACACTGATACAATTTTGAGTTCTCATACACATCATTAATCAAAACGTCCATTCAAAAATCAAACACATAAATATCTAAATCTTATTTTTCCATGTTGACCTATTCTAGAGATACGGGTATGGGTGGTTGCAACTTTGCCAGGATCTTAGTCAACTCGACCACAAACACCTTATTAATTTATGGGATTTACTCAAAATAGAGTAACTCAATCCAACGTACACTAAAAGCCAAAGACAGAAAAATCTGCATAACTTAGTTTTCTGAATATAATATAGAAATATAGAGAGAATTATATCTAAGTAGGTTCAACAATAAATTATAATCATCATAAATATTGCTTGTCCGTCATGTTCATTTGTATAAGCTATAACAAATATCTTCGGTCATATGAATGAACTTTATCTATGCATATAAAAATCGTGCAGTAATGACATGTATGGCATGAATAACTATTTTGAGAATATCATATGATGGCTATCAACTTATTCTCATATAAAGCTACCTTGGTCAAGGTGAGTACTTTCTACTCTCCGGTATGAGATTTTCACGCTCCATCCTATAACAATTTTTTTTTATTATACAATATAAAGTTCACATACACATCATTAATCAAAACGTATGTACAACATTTCAAACACATAAATATCTACATCTTATTTATTTTGGTTGACAAATTTCGGAGATTCGGGTGCAGGTGGTTGCACCTTCACTAGGATCTGTGCCAACTCGCCCACAAACATTTTATTTAGCATCTGCCCATAATAGAATAACTCAATCCAACGTGCACTAAAAGCCAGAGCTATAGAAAATAATCTGCATAACTAATTTTTGAAACATGACATGGAAATATAGTGAGAATTAAATCCCAGTAAGTTCAACAATAAATCATTATCAATATAGCTCATCACGTCATGTTCAGCTGTATAAACTACAGTAAATAACTTTGGTCACATGAATGCACTATATCTATGCACATGAGAATCATACAGTAATGACATGTATGACAGGATTAATTATTTTCAGAATATCATATGATGACTATCAATTTATTCTTATATCAAGCTACCCCAGTCCGGGTGAGTATTTTCTACTCTTTGGTACGGGCTTTTCTCGCTCCATCCAACATGGCCCACTTTCTCTTTCTTTTCTCATTAACATGATCATAACCGTTGGTAGGGCGTCCCCTACTGGTGCACCACACAGATTGCCATGTGACCGTGCTCATTTCTTTTCTTTTCACAATGATAGCCAAAAATATGCTTTCAATAACAAGTATGTTCATCAAAATATAACTATTACCAAAAATCATTAGTAATCATGCCAAGAACATAACCATTTCAAATATCACTTTATAAAATATTTCCATATCAAAATTTCACACTTAAGGTGGTAAAACGTTCATACAATGGCAATGGCTATGGCTATGGCTATACTAGTCATTTATTATTTTCATTTATAAGATTCATCTTATTTTTTAAATATTAATTTTATTTCTTTATTTTTTTTATGCAGGTTTTCATCCTATCTAACCTTCTCTTACTAATCAGAGCATAACTCTCTCAATTTAACTCCGATGTAGGTGATCTTGGTGTCAATTTCAAGACAAAACAATTATCTAAAACTATTAAGTTGAACATTGTAGTGAAATATTAAGAAATCAATGTGATATTACTCCCTCAATGTAAATTTTATTTCTTCTCGGATAGGTTCTGAACTCTACCTACTAATCTGTCCATATCTCCCTCATAAGAATTCAAAATTAAGTGATTACAGTGGCTAAAATTCCGTGACACATATATATTTAATTCATATGTTAACCATTTATTTTAATTCCTTATAGAATGTTCCCATAAATTAAAACACCGAAGCTATCCTAACATATTCTTCCCTGATTAACCATTTTCTGACCTTTGTTTACTAATCGGAACATATCTACCTCATATGAACTCTAAATGGAATGATTCCAGTGGCTAAACATCCATGACATATATATCTATAATTCATATGCCAACCATTTATTTTAATTCCTTATAGAATGTTCCCAGAAATTAAAACACCGAAGCTATCCTAATATATTCTTCCCTAATTAACCATTTTCTGACCTTTATTTACTAATCGGACCATATCTAACACATATGAACTCTAAATTGAATGATTCCAATGGCTAAAAATCCGTGAGACATAAATATACATTTGTTATGTTAACCATTTGTTTAGATTCCCTATAGAAGGTTCCCAGAAATTAAAACATAGAAGCTTAAAATTATGCCACCCATAGCCATACCCATGCAGAACTATCTACACCAACCTAAGTATTCAAACATACATAATATGTATCATGATATAGCAACATCCATGACCAATCATCAAAGTTCTAAGATCAAAATCCCATATAAATATTTCAAGTTTCAAAACTTTTCTTCAAAAAGAAATATTGTTAAACTTACCTGGAGCACTTAGTCCCCTAGACTTCTCCTTCCTCTTTCTTCCTTTCTTCCTCTCCTTTCCTCACTCTACCTTGCTTCTATTTTTCCTCTCCCTTACTTGGACGAAATTCTAATGTTGTAAGGGTGAGTTTTCTTATATAGACCATTAAATAATTCACCTTTCATGATCATGAGTCTACCTTATCACAATTAGGTTACACTTGGTTGAATTTTTGGAAAACAAACAACTTATGTTCTTGTCTTCCTCTTCTTTAGTCAAGATATGCATAGGAAAAGGAGATTTGTATTTTAAAAATTATGATAATATGTTCTTAAGATATGGGACAAGGTCCCTTTGATTTAGGGATTCATTTACATTTTCTTTTGTCTTAATCAATTATGATAGGTTTGCCTTTTTAAGTGGCAAATTTCTAGCCCTTCAATCTCCATTATTTGGTTGAAATTATTTGTGTGGGATAGAAATGTTTTGTCCTAATGCTATGTATTATCATACCACTTGCTAAAATTATGAGTGTAGGATATAGATGTTTTGTCCTAAAGCCTTGTATTATCATACCACTTGTTAAATTTTTGTCTTAATGTCATGTCACCTAATCTTGATTACACCATTATTTCATCACTTTAATTTTAATTTTATTTTTATTTTTTCTCTTGGGTTTGGGCTCATTCTTACCTATTTTCTTTACTTTGGTTAAAATTGTACCTTTCATAATGGGCTTGGTCACATTTTTATGATTTTTGGGCTACCGGTTCAATTTCTATATCCTAGTCCAAGTCTATGTTTTATTTCTTCATTGGGCTATCCTATTGGCTAGCTAAAAATTTATGTGAAGTAGAAAAACTCTATATGAAGTGTCCATAGGTGAAAGCCCAATTTATGGGTGGAGATACTAAACTTAGTAACTTTTTGCTTTTAAATTAAGAAAAATTACCATAATCCAATCTTCTTAAAATTTTAAGACCTTTACTTACTTCACAAAAATTTATCTTCCTTACCTAAGAATTTCACCTTTCTTTAGCATGTTTATTTCTAATATTTCCTCTTAGGTTTTCTTTCTTTACCTATTCCATTAACATTAGAACATTTCTATACAAACACGTAAGGTGAAGAATTTCTAAAGATTATATTTCCTTAGATATCTAAAAATTGTCTAATAAATTTTTTTTCCGTAATTAAATATTTATGTACCTTTATCAATAAAAGAAATGAAATTATGGATGTTACTTTGAATACTTTTGTACTTTTATTAATACATAAAACAAAATTAGGGATGTTACACATCCAACATGGCATACTTTCTCTTTCTTTTCTCAATAGGATAATCATAGCCATGAGTAGGTCGTCTCCTACTGGTGCACCACCAGACTGCCATGTGACCATTCTCGTCTCTTTTCTTTTCTTTTCACATTTATAGCCAAAAATATGATTTCAATAACAAGTATGTTCACATGCCATAATTTATCATCAAAGTATATTCACTTCCAAAGATCATTGGTGAAATACAATTTTGCCATGAACATAATCATTTTCAAATATCAATTTATAAATTATTTCCATATCAAAATCGCACACTTAAGATGGTAAGAAATTTATGCAATTTCAATGGTTAGGGCATACACTGGTCATTTATTATTTTCATTTATAAGATTCTTCTTCTTCCTTAAATATTATTTTCATCTCTTCATTTTCTTTATGCTTGAACTCTAGTCACTTTCCTCCTTTTTACATCGTTTCCTACATATGTTCTCACAAAGATTATAGGGCATTCTTCTTCAATTTGGTTTCTATTATTACCCTATAGTTAATAAGGTTCATTTAGGGTAGAAAAGTGTTGAAAATGATCTTTGCCCAACACATCCTAGATGCGTCCTGTAACGTTGCTTGGCCATTTCCTATAAAATAACCATGCTCTAGGCTTCAAAAAACCCATTCCCACACTGAACACAACCATGCTCTGTGTTGTGTTGTCCCCTGATGCGAGTTTTCATCCAACCTGGCCTTCTCTCACCAATCAGAGCATAACTCACTCATTTGAACTCCGATTGAGGTGATCTTAGTCTCTATTTAAAGCTAAGACATTACTCTAAAACTCTTATGTTGAGAATTTTAGTTAAATCATAAGGAATCGTGGTGTTATTACTCCATAAAATTCAATGTTATTTGTTCCCAAGTAGGTTTTAACCTCTACATACTAATATGACTATATCTCCCTTTTATGGACTCCAAATTGAGTGATTCCAATGGTTAAAAATTTGTGAGACATATATATATATTATGCTAATCATTTCTTTTAATTCCCTACGTATTTTTCTCAAAAATTCAAACACATAAACTTACCTAACAGATTCTTTCTTGGTTAACTAGTTTTTGACCACTACTTACTAATCAGACCATATCTTCCTCATCTTCACTCCAAATTAAGTGCTTCAAGTGGTTAAAACTCCATGAGACATATATCTAAATTTTTTGTGTTAACCATTTCTTTTAATTCATAACTAATGCTTCCTAGAATTTTAAAAACAGAAGCTTCCCTCGTTACTCCGAAATCCAAGTTTCTTAGCCTAACCTTTCCTACAATTCTAGTTCATCCTTTTATTAAGTTCTCTTCCATTTTTCTTCCAAATTTCCACCGAACCATAAAATTACTCATCTCAACATTTAATTATATTTCTTGCTTAATTTAACATATTCCATCATCCACTCCAAAAGAAAAATAGAATCAAATCATGTATCATTAAGAGCGTTTCTCAACAGAAAATTCTCATGGTCTTCTTCTAGCTGTTTAAGGCCATATTCATTTTATCAATCTAACCATATCCCATCAATTTTTCACCACATTTAAATATACAAGATAAAGGGGAATTTTGAGTACTTAATGGCTATATTTTATCCTCTAATTCATAGTAAACTTGTGGTTATTTCCCTACTTTTGGTTATGCTTTGCTTTGGATACTGCTTTGGTTGTTTTTATGCTTATAGGTGAGCAAAAAGGGCCAAGAAGCAAGGAAAAACACTCATGAAAAGTGGCATATGGACTTGGAACAAGATGAGGAGGAAGCAAGGAGCAAACCCTGAAGAAATTAGCAAATTTCGAGCATGGCAGCCCCCATCAGGGCCAGGCCGTGCTTGGTGGCATGCAACACGGCCAGGCCGTGTTTTGTGCAAGAAGTGCAGAAACTCCCCAGAATCCGGCCCAAAGCACGGCCAGGCCGTGTCCTGGAACACGACCGTGCTTCAGGTCTCTACACATCGTCTTTTTTAGGGTTTTGGCCACCAAAATTGATATATATTGAAGGGGATACACAGCCAAAAGGAGGGGGATGCATTCAGACCTTCTTTTACTCAGTTTTAGGCTTTGGAAACACCTTAGGATTAGGTTTAGAGTAGGATTAGAGTTTACTTTCATGTTTTTAGCTCAAATTGGAGATTAATTCAGCATTGTAATTCATCTATATATTCAGCAATCCAGGTTTTATCTTTTCAACTTTACTTCTACTTCTACTTCTACTCCTTTGTCTTGGTTTGTATTGAATACTTATGATTTGTTTAATGAATTTAGTTTTAGTTTCTATTTCTATTATGCTTTAGTAGTTTTGATCTAGGGTTTTGGTAAACCCACTTATGGTGTGATGATACATTGTGCTGATTGAATTAATGGAACCCTAATTGTGTTATCCATGGTTAATTAGGATTAGTTATTAAGCATTCGTTATATGAGTTGATGAATGTTTGGCCAATATTTATCACGTCTTAGGATATTAATTGATGGATTGAAAGGTGAAGATTGATACCGGAACCTAATAGTTAATTAGAGATATCTTAATCACAAAAGTAGTTTAAGGCACTCTACGAATGAATCAATTAATAGGCACTAGAAAACCGATTAATTGTATTCCACGATTGGCATAGAACTTAATGGACTTAGGTTAAACTAAGAACCACGAAAGTAGGTAATTGGATGAACCTAGGTATGATTAGTAACGCTTAAAAAAGGTTGCTAGTTAATTAAGGCTAAACCATCCCTAATAACCTAGATAATTGCAATTAGAGGTACTTATTAGTTGTTGAGTATCATAAGTGTGGTGAACCGTAACCCTAGGCTTTTGTTTAATTGATTGTCTTTACTTATTTAATTGTGACAAACATCCATCGGATTACATCGATTTAGATAGCATATTTTGTGAAATTCTAGTAATTTACATTGTTCTCTATGGGATACGACCCGTACTCGCCGGACTAGCTAAAGCTACACCGTGCGCTTGCGGTTAATTAGTGAAATAGACACACAAGTTTTTGGCGCTGTTGCCAAGGAGCAATTGTCAATATTAGATATTTTACGAAATAATTAGACTAGATCACTTTCTTTTTATTTTTCTGCATAATTTTCTTTTGCTGATTTTTGTTCCTTTTTCTTCCTTCATAGGTGTGTAGCTATTTTATTTGAAGAGGCCATGATCTCTTTGTTGAATTTGACCCAGATATTGAGCGCACCCTACGGAGAAGAAGAAGAATACAGCAACAAGAGAATTATGCACCTACTATGGCAGATAGAGATAACCGATCTCTCAAGGATTTTATCGCCTCAGATACTCATAGCCTAAATCTCAGTATCGTAAGACCAGTTGTTGAGGCCAACAACTTTGAGCTGAAAAAGAGAGTCATCCAAACTCTCTTCAAGCGTCCTTGAGTGGAAAGCATGGAAAGGAAGTTGAGCTAATGACTTTAAACAAGCACTTTGTGGGAGGCAACCCACCTTTTAATTTTTAAGTTTCCTTTTGGTTTTGTTTTCTTTCCTTTTGTTTTAGTTTTTATCTTTAATTTTAGTTGATTTCTTAGGTTATAGTTTAATGATGTTTCCATATGATTTATGGGTCCATTCCCATATGCCCAAAGTTGAAATAAAGAATAAAAATCAAGGGAAATTGAGTAGGGTTGAAAAATGCAGCTAATTTTCGAATAATTGTAGGATCCAACCGCCAACACAAGCAGGTTGTGTCACAGGATACGACCGTGCCCCAAGCCCAGACTAAGCACCCCTTGCCTGTGTTGGCTAACACGGGCCAAATCCAGAGTTTTTGGATTTCCAGCGCCAAGCACAGCACGGCCGTGCTCCAGGTAAGAAAAAAGGGCAAAGAGAAAAAGAGCCATCTACTATTGGCATCACCATTATAGCTTCGCTCTAGGTATAATTTTAACCTTTGCTTTGCGGCTAATTTCTTTTATCTGGATTGGACTTCCTTGTTGGTTAGACTGAATTATTCCTCAGGATTTAACTAGATTGGATTATATATCTGATTATATATTTTATTCTGCAACTGTGGATTTATTAGCATGGTTTTGGGAATTTCTGCAGAATTGGGACTGAATCTATACTGAATTCTCTAGTTGTTATCTGAATGGTTTTATCTGAATATGGATTTTCTGATAACTGTTACTTGCTAATTTGTTGATCTTGCCATTGATTTGAAGTTAGAATTTGACATTGGCTTTACATGTTGCTAATGCGAACCAAATACATTTAGCACCAAAGTCAGAACCCTCCACTACCTCTTTCAGAAGACCAGTGAGCATGTAAGTTCCTTCTCCTTTTTGCTTGTACTTTAATTTATACTGACATTGAGGACAATGTCAAGTTTAAGCATAGGGGAGTAGCTTTAGGCTTGTGATTTCCTTTGATTAGATATTTTTGGCTGAATATCTCATGTTGCACTACAAAATAACATAGTTTACTATTTCAGAGATAGATTGATGTAATATATGTTGATTTTAACTCATGAACATGTGATGCACAGTAGGGTATGAAATAGGTAGTTTAAATTTTAGTCTCTCTCTTCTAGCATTAAACCTCTAATTTTTTGAAAAATATCTCTCTATTGTGCTATGAATTGTATGCTATGGCTGATTTTAACACTATGAGAGTGTGAAGGTAGGGAGAGCTGAAAAATGAGGGTATGTGAAACCCAAAAAGTTTTCACTCTGAGTATCCCTTCAAGGCACCAAAAAGGCCTTAGTATGAGTACCTAGATGCTTTTACCCTAGTGAGATAGAGCATAAAATGCACTCACTGCATATTTCTATAAAAAAAATGATGATGAATGAAATAGACAAATGAAATAAAAAAAAATGATGAGAAATAAAAGAAATTGAGTGAGAAAAATAGAAATAAGGGTAAGGCAACATAGGGAGATCTAAAGGATGAGGTGCCCTACTTGAGTGTCAAAAAATCAATTAGATGCATACATTCAATGGTATCAATAAAAGCAAATATATAATAGGAGAATTTTGGTTTATTTTTAGAACAGAGACTATCTAGTAAATTTCTATTCATATATCTATCGTTTTCACATTGATTGAGTGACAAATTACCTGTATTGTACTTTTCTACCTTCTAGAATCCGATTTCATCTTTCCCCCTTCTTGATATGATATGTTATTCGCTTGAGGACAAGCAAAGGTTTAAGCATGAGGGAGTTGATAAAGGGGAATTTTGAGTATTTAATGGCTATATTTTATCCTCTAATTCATAGCAAACTTGTGGTTATTTCCCTGCTTTTGGTTATGCTTTGCTTTGGATACTACTTTGGTTGTTTTTATGCTTGTAGGTGAGTAAAAGGGGTCAAGAAGCAAGGAACAACACTCATGAAAAGTGGCATATGGACTTGGAACAAGATAAGGAGGAAGCAAGGAGCAAACCCTGAAGAAATCAGCAAATTTTGAGCATGGCAGCCCCCAACACGGCCAGGTCGTGCTTGGTGGCATGCAACACGGCTGGGCCGTGCTCTGTGCAAAACGTGCAGGAACTCCCGAAAATCTAGCCTGAAGCACGGCCAGGCTGTGTCCTGGAACACGGCCTTGCTTTAGGTCCGTACACATCGTCTTTTTTAGGGTTTTGGTCGCCAAAATTGATATATATTGAAGGGGATACACAGCCAAAAGGAGGGGGACACATTCAGACCTTCTTTTACTCAGTTTTAGGCTTCAGAAACACCTTAGGATTAGGTTTAGAGTAGGATTAAAGTTTACTTTCATGTTTTTAGCTTAGATTGGAGATTAATTCAGCATTGTAATTCATCTATATATTCAGCAATCCAGGTTTTATCTTTTCAACTTTACTTCTACTTCTACTTCTACTCCTTTCTCTTGGTTTGTATTGAATACTTATGATTTGTTTAATGAATTTTGTTTTAGTTTCTATTTCTATTATGCTTGAGTAGTTTTGATCTAGGGTTTTGGTAAACCCACTTATGGTGTGATGATATATTCTACTGATTGAATTAATGGAACCCTAATTGTGTTATCCCTGGTTAATTAGGATTAGCTATTAAGCATTGGTTATATGACTTGATGAATGTTTGGCCAATATTTATCACGTCTTAGGATATTAATTGATGGATTGAAAGGTGAAGATTGATATCGGAACCTAATAGTTAATTAGGGATATCTTAATCACGAAAGTAGTTTAAGGCTCTCTACGAATGAATCAATTAATATGTACGAGAAAACCGATTAATTGTATTCCATGGTTGGCATAGAACTTAATGGACCTAGGTTGAACTAAGAACCACGAAAGTAGGTAATTGGATTGACCTAGGTACGATTAGTAACGCTTGAAAGAGGTTGCTAGTTAATTAAGGCTAAACCATCCCTAATAACTTAGATAATTGCAATTAGAGGTACTTATTAGTTGTTGAGTATCATAAGTGTGGTGAACCGTAACCCTAGGCTTTTGTTTAATTGATTGTCTTTACTTATTTAATTATGACAAACTTCCATCGGATTACATCGATTTAGATAGCATATTTTGTGAAATTCTAGTAATTGACATTGTTCTCTGTGGGATACGACTTGTACTCACCGGACTAGCTACAGCTACGCCGTGCGCTTACAGTTAATTAGTGAAATAGACGTACAAAAATACATAACAACAGCACAAAACCCTAAAATTTTGCCACCTATAGCCATACCTATGCAGAACCTTCCACACCAACCGAAGTATTCAAACATACATCATATGCAAGACCAACATGTAGCACGATATAGAAATATCCATGGCCAATCATCAAAGTATAAAATATAGTAAATTTCATCAAAGTTCTATGATCAAAATCCCATACAAATGTTATAAATTTCAAACCTTTTCTTCAACAAGAGATATTGTTAAACCTACCTAAAGATCTCCCTAACTTACTTAATGAATTCTTTTTCTTGTTTCCTCTTGAAGAAAGTGGCAACATTCCTCCCATCCCTTAGCTTTTCCAACAGCTTCAATAAGAGAATGAGGGTGAGTTATGAACTCAAAGGATGAAGAGAAAAGATGGATTCAAGTGGAGATTAAGTTAGCTTACCTTGACTACTTAGTTCTCTTGACTTCTCCTTCTTCTTCCTTCCTTTCTTCTCCTTTCTTTCTCTCCTTTCCTCAATCTACCTTGCTTCTGTTTTTCCCTCTCCCTCACTTGGATGAAATTCAAATGTTATAAGAGTAGTTTTTACTTAAATAAATTATCAAGTGGTCCTCTTATAATCATGGGTCTACCTTATCATAATTAGGATGCACTTGGTTGCTTTTTGGGAGAAGACAAATCATGTTCTTGTCTTTCTCTTCCTTAGTCAAGATATACATAGCAAAAGAGGATTTATTAGGTGCAAGGTGTAACAACTCCATTTTTTTACATATATACATACATACATATATATATATATATATATATATATATATATATATATATATATATATATATATGTATGTATGTATGTATATATATATATGTATGTATATATATATATATATACATACATACATACATATATATATATATATATATATATATATATATATATATATATATATATATTTGTAAAATCCCATGAAGTCATTACCTCTTCACTTCTAACTATTTAACTCATAATAACATTCAATTAAATTAACCAAGCATAAACAAGGTTTATGGTACACCAATAACATTGATACAATTATGGGTTCACATACACATCATTAATTAAAAACATCTGTACAAAAATCAAAAACATATTTGTTCACATCTTATTCATTCATATTGACCAGTTCTGGGGATACGAATGCGGGTGGTTGCACCTTCACCGGGATCTTAGCTAATTCGACCCAATCTACTCTAAAAGCCAGTAATAAAGAATATCTGCATATTTAGTCTTCTGAACTAGATATGAAAATATAGTGAGAATTAAATCCCAATAGGTTCAACAATAAATCATAATTATCATCAATATAGCTTATCTTGTCATGTTCATCTATATAAGCTACAACAAATACCTTAGGTCACATGAATACCTTTTATCTATGCACATGAAAATCATACAGTAATGATATGTATGTCATGATCACTATTTTCAAAATATCATATGATGGCTATCAACTTATTTTCATGTCAAGCTACCCTAGTCAGGGTGAGTACTTTCTACTCTCTGGTATAGATTTTTCTTGCTCTGTCCGACATGGCACACTTTCTCTTTCTTTTCTTATTAGTATAATCATAGCTATGGGTAGGGCATCCCCTACTGGTGTAACACACGAACCACCATGTGACCATGCTCGTCTCTTGTCTTTTCTTTTCTTTTCACATTAATTGCCAAAAAAATGATTTCAATAACAAGTATGTTTATTATACTCACATGCCATAATTTATCATCAAAGAATAATCATTACCAAAAATCAATAGTAAAATGCAATCATGTCAAGATCATAAACATTTTTGAATAACACTTTATAAAATATTTTCATGTCAAAATTACACATTTTGGATGGTAAAGAGTTCATGAAATGGCAATGGTTAGGGCATACACTAGTTAGTTATTATTTTCATATATAAGATTCTTCTTCTTTTTTAAATATTATTTTCATCTTTTCATATTCTTTATGCTTGGTTTCTAGTTACTTTCCTACTACTTATATCATTTCCAACACATGTTCTCACAAATTTTATAGGGTATTCTTCTCCAATTTGATTTCTATTATTACCCTATAGTTAATAAGGTTCATTTAGGATAGAAAAATGTTAAAAGTAAGCTTTATTAGCTCCCAACACAGCCTAGCCATGTTGCAGGACATGGCCTTGCTTGAAAAATACTTCAAACGTACTGAAAAATAGCTCTAAATACGGCCTACTCGTGCTGAAGCAACCCAAAACATGGCTTGGTCGTGTTCTGTGACCTTTCCTCACTTATTCAACCATATCCCCCTCATAAAAACTTTAATTGAGGTCATTCCAAAGCCTATTAAAAGGTAAGACGCTTATCTGCAACTTTAGTGTTTATAATTTCTTCATATTCCTTACTAATTATTTCCAAAAAATCTCAAAGTAAAATGCTTCTATTTACCACCCTAGATTCTAGACTGATTTTGAAATCTACTCATTAATCAGTCATATCTCCCTCATATGGACTCCAAATTAAGTAATTTCAGAGCCTATAGATCTGTGATACATATACATATACATATACATATACATATACATACATACATACATACATACATACATATATATATATATATATATATATATTATGTTAACAATTTCCTTTAATTCCCTACATAGTTTGCCCAAAAATTCAAACACATAAGCATACTTAACAGATTCTTCCTTGATTAGCTAGTTTATAACCACTGCTTATAAATCTAACTATATCTCCCTCATATGGTATCCAAATTGAGTGATTTTAGTGACAAAAAAATCTGTGAGACCTATATCTACATTTTTTATGTTAACCATTTCTTTCAATTCCAAACCGATGTTTCCCAAAATTAAAAAAATATAAACTTTCCTAGTTACTCCAAAATCTAAATTTCTAAGCCTAACCTTTCATAAAGTTCTAGTTCTTCCCTTTTATTAAGTCCTTTTCCATTTTTCTTCGAAATTTCCACCTAACCATAGAATTACTCATCTCAACATTTAATTATATTTCTTACTTAATTTAACATATTCCATCATCCACTTTAAAAGAAAAACATAATCAAATCATGCATCACTAAGGATGTTTCTCAATAGAAATTTCTCATGGTCTTCCCCTACGTGTCTAAGGCCATACTTAATTTACCAACCTAACCATCTTTCATCCATTTTTACCACATTCCAATATGCGTCACAATAGTGCAAAAATCCTTAAAAGTTTACCACCCAAAGCCATGCCTAAGCAGAAAATTTCCATACCAACATATGCATTCAAACATCAATCACATGCAAGATCAACATGTAACATGAAATAGCAACATCCATGGCCAATCATCAAAGTAGCAAATATTGTAAATTTCATCAAAGTTCTAAGATCAAAATCCCTTATAAATATTACAAATCTCAAAGCTTTTCTTCAAAAAGAGATATTGTTAAACCTACCTAAAGATCTCCCTAACTCACTTAATGAATTCTTTTTCTTGTTTCCTCTTAAAGAAAGTAGCAAGATTCCTCCAATCCCTTATATTTTTCCAGCAGCTTGAATAAGAGAGGGAGGGTGAGTTTTGAACCCCAAGTATGAAAAGAAGAGATGGATTCAAGTGAAGATTAAGCTAACTTACCTTGAGTACTTAGTCCTCTAAACTTCTTCTTCTTCTTCTTTTCTCTCTTTTCCTCACTCTAACCTGCTTCTGTTTTTTCTTCACCCTCACTTGGACGAAATTCGAATGTTATAAGAGTAATTTTTGCTTCAATAAATTATCAAGTGGTCCTTCTCTCATAATTATGCGTCTACCTTATCACAATTAGTATGCACTTGGCTACTTTTTGGGGGAGGACAACTAATGTTCTTGTCTTCCTCTCCCTTAGTCAAGATATGCATAGCAAAAGAAGAGTTTTATTTGAAAATCATGATAAAATGTTCTTAAAACAAGGTACAAGGTCCCTTTGATTTAGGGATTCATTTCCTTTTTCTTATGTCTCACTTAAGTATGATAAGTTTTCCTTTCTATGAGGCAATTTTCTAGCCCTTGAGTCTCTCTTGCTTGGCTGAAATTATTTGTGTAGTATAAGGATGTTTTATTGTAACAACCTCTTTTATTTATTTATTATACAATATAAAGTTCACATACACATCATTAATAAAAAACGTACGTACAACATTTCAAATACATAAATATCTACATCTTATTTATTCTGGTTGACCAATTCCGGAGATTCGGGTGCGGGTGGTTGCACCTTCACCGAGATCTGTGCCAACTCGCCCACAAGCATTTTATTTAGGATCCGCCCATCATAGAATAACTCGATACAACGTGCACTAAAAGCCAGAGCTATAGAAAATCTGCATAACTAATTTTCTGAACATCATATGGAAATATAGTGAGAATTAAATTCCAGTAAGTTCAACAATAAATCATCATCAATATAGCTCATCACGTCATGTTCAGCTGTATAAACTACAGAAAATATCTTTGGTCACAAGAATGTATTATATCTATGCACATAAGAATCATACAGTAATGACATGTATGACAGGATTAACTATTTTCAGAATATCATATGATGACTATCAATTTATTCTCATATCAAGCTACACTGGTCAGGGTGAGTATTTTCTACTCTCTGGTACGGGCTTTTCTCGCTCCGTCCGACATGGCCCACTTTCTCTTTCTTTTCTCATTAACATGATCATAACCATTGGTAGGGCGTCCCCTACCGGTGCACCACACGGATTTCCATGTGACCGTGCTCATTTCTTTTCTTTTCACAATGATAGCCAAAAATATGCTTTCAATAACAAGTATGTTCATCAAAATATAACTATTACCATAAATCATTGGTAATCATGTCATGAACATAACAATTTCAAATATCACTTTATAAAATATTTCCATGTCAGAATTTTACACTTAAGATGGTAAGAAGTTCATACAATGGCAATGGCTATGGCATATACTAGTCATTTATAAGATTCGTCTTCTTTTTTAAATATTAATTTTATTTCTTTATTTTCTTGACGCAGGTCTTCATCACATCTAACCTTCTCTTACTAATCAGAGCATAACGCCCTCAATTGAACTCTGATGTAGGTGATCTTGGTGTCAATTTCAAGATAAAATAATTATCTAAAACTATTATGTTGAACATTGTAGCAACATATTAAGAAACAAAGGTGATATTACTCCCTCAATGTACATGTTATTTCTTCTCGGATAGGTTCTGACCTCTACCTACTAATCAGACCATATCTACCTCATATGGACTCCAACTTGAGTGATTCTAGTGGCTAAAAATCCGTGACACACATATCTTTAATTCTTATGTTAACCATTGATATGAATTCCATACAGATAATTCCCAAAAAGTAAAATACAGAAGCTATCCTAACATATTCTTCCCTGATGAACCATTTTCTGACCTTTGACTACAAATCAGACCATATCTACCTCATATGGACTCCAACTTGAGTGATTCCAGTGGCTAAAAATCTGAGACACACATATCTATAATTCTTATGTTAATCATTTATTTTAATTCCATACAGCTAATTCCCAGAAATTAAAATACTGAAGCTATCCTAACATATTCTTCCCTGATGAATCATTTTTTGACCTTTGACTACTAATAAGCTCATATCTTCCTCATATGGACTCCAAATTTAATGATTCCAGTGGCTAAAAATCCATGAAACACATAGCTATAATTCTTATGTTAACCAGTTATTTTAATTCCATACAGATAATTCCCAGAAATTAAAATACAGAAGCTATCCTAACATATTCCTCCCTGATGAACCATTTTCTGACATTTGACTACTAATCGGACTATATCTACCACATATGGACTGCAACTTGAGTGATTCCAGTGGCTAAAAATCTGTGACACACATATCTTTAATTCTTATGCAAACCATTTATTTTAATTCCATACAAATAATTCCCAGAAATTAAAATACAAAAGCTATCCTAACATATTCTTCCCTGATGAACCATTTTCTGACCTTTGACTACTAATCGGACCATATCTACCTCATATGGACTCCAACTTGAGTGATTCTAGTGGCTACAAATCCATGACACACATATATATAATTCTTATGTTAACCATTTATTTTAATTCCATACAGATAATTCCCAGAAATTAAAATACTGAAACTATCATAACATATTCTTCCCTGATGAACCATTTTCTGACCTTTGACTACTAATTGGACCATATCTACCTAATATGGACTCCAACTTGAGTGATTCCAGTGGCTAAAAATCAGTGACACACATATCTATAATTCTTATGTTAACCATTTATTTTAATTCCCTACAAAAAAAGTCCCATAAATTAAAATACCGAAGCTATCCTAACGTATTCTTCCCTGATGAACCACTTTCTGACCTTTTCTTACTAAGTGAACCATATCTACCTCATATGGACTCCAAATTGAATGATTCCAGTGGCTAAAAATCCGCGAGACATATATCTTCAATTCGTATGTTAACTATGTTTTTTAATTCCCTACAGATAATTCCCAGAAATCAAAATACAGAAGCTATCCTAACATATTCTTCCCTGATGAACCATTGTTTGACCTTTGCTTACTAATTGGACCATATTTACCTCATATGAACACCAAATGGAATGATTCCAGTGGCTAAAAATCCGTGACACATATGTATTTAATTCTTATGTTAACTATGTTTTTGAATTCACTACAGATAATTCCCAGAAATTAAAATACAGAAGCTATCCTAACATATTCTTCCTTGATGAACCATGTTCTGACCTTTGCTTAATAATTGGACCATATCTACCTCATATGGACTCCAAATTGAATGATTCAAGTGGCTAAAAATTCGTGACACATATATCTTTAATTCTTAGGTCAACCATGTATTTTAATTCCCTACAGATAATTCCCAGAAATTAAAACACAGAAGCTAAAAATTTTGCCACCCATAGCCTTACCTATGCAGAACTTTCTATACCAGTCTAAGTATTCAAACATACATCACATGCAAGATCAATATGTAACATGATATAGTAACATCCATGACCAATCATCAAAGTTCTAAGATCAAAATCTCATAAATATTATAAGTTTCAAAAGTTTTCTTCAAAAAAAAATATTGTTAAACTTACCTGGAGCACTTAGTCCCCTAGACTTCTCCTTCCTCTTTCTTCCTTTCTTCCTCTCCTTTCCTCACTCTACCTTGCTTTTATTTTTTCCTCTCTCTCACTTGGACGAAATTACAATGTTGTAGGGGTGGGTTTTGCTTAAATAGACCACCAAATAATACACCTTTCATGATCATGGGTCTACCTTATCTCAATTAGGATACACTTGGTTGAATTTTTGGAAAACAAACAACTTATGTTCTTGTCTTCCTCTTCCTTAGTCAAGATATGTATAGGAAAAGGAGATTTTTATTTTGAAAATTATGATGATATGTTCTTAAGATAAGGGACAAGGTCCCTTTGATTTAGGGATTCATTTCCATTTTCTTTTGTCTTAAACAAGTATGATAGGTTTGCCTTTTTAGGTGGCAAATTTCTAGCCCTTGAATCTCCATTATTTGGTTGATATTATTTGTGTGGGATAGGAATGTTTTGTCCCAATGCCATGTATTATCATACCACTTGCTAAAATTATGAGTGTAGGATATAGATGTTTTTGTCCTAAAGCCTTGTATTATCATGCCACTTGCCAAAATGATGAATGTAGAATCACACCACTTGCTAAATTTTTGTCTTAAAGGTAACCTCATCTTTATTATTATTACATTATTATATCATCACCTAATTTATTTTATTTTATTTTTCCTCTTGGATTTGGGTTATTCCTACCCATTATGGGCTTATTGCTACCCATTTTCTTTGCTTTGGATAAAATTCTACCTTTCTTGGTGGGCTTGGTCATATTTTCATAATTTTTGGGCTATTGATCCAATTACTATATCCTAGTCCAAGTCTATGTTTTATTTCTTGCTTAGGTTATCCAATGGGCTTGCTAGAAACTTATGTGAAGTGGAAAAACTCTATATCAAGTGTCCATAGGTAAAAGCCGAATGTATGGGTAAAGATTTTAAACTTAGTAACTCTAGTTCTTCAATTAGGAAAAATTACCCTAATATATTCTTGAAATTTTAAGACCTTTGCTTGTTTCTAAAAAATTATCTTCCTTATCCAAGAATTTTACATCTCTTTAGTATGTTATTTCTAATTTCTTTTCTATTAGGTTTTCCCTCTTTATTTGTTCTCTTAATGTTAGAAACATTTTCTATGCATATACATAAGGTGAAGAATATTTAAGGATTATATTTCCTTAGATATCTAAAATATTGTCTAATAAATTTTACTTCCTTAATTAAATATTTTTGTACTTTTATCAATAAAAGAAACGAAATTAGGGATGTTAAATTTCTCTCCCCCTAAAAGAAATTTTGTCCTAAAAATTTCAGAAATTACCTAATAAGAACAATTGCGGATATTTCTTCCTCATGACTTTTTCCAGCTCCCAAGTTGCTTCTTCCGAAGTCAAACCTTCCCAGAACACCATAACAAGGGGAATGGTTTTATTTCTCAGTTGCTTCACGTCAGTGTCTAATATAGATGCAGGTACTAGCTGGTATGTCATGTTCTCCTTTATTTGGATTAGTTCATCCTATATTACATGTGATGAATTTGGAAGATACTTCCGCAGCTGTGATATGTGGAAAACATTATGTAGGTTGAACAAATTAGGTGGTAGAGCAACTTGATATGCTGATGTCCCGAATTTCTTCAGAATTTGGTAGGGTCCCAAAAATCGTGGACTTAGCTTTCTTGTTTTGAGAGACCTACCAACTCCAGTAGTCAGGGAAAGTTTCAGAAATACATGGACTCCTTCCTCAAACTCTAGAGGTCTATGTCTCTTATCGTAGTAACTCTTTTGCCGACTCTGAGCTGTAAGTATTTTGTCTCGTATCATCCTGATTTGTTCAGTGGTTTGTTGAACTAGATCAGGACCCAACAAGTTCTTTTCTCCTACCTCAAACCAACACAGTGGAGATCGGCACTTTCTACCGTATAAAGCTTCATAGGGGGCCATCTTAATACTAGAGTGATAACTATTATTATAAGCAAACTCTACTAAAGGTAGGTACTTATCCCATCATTTACCTTGCTCTATCACACAGGCCCTCAACATATCTTCTAAGGTTTGAATGGTACGTTATGTTTGCCCATCAGTCTGAGGATGGTAGGCAGAACTGAACCGCAACTGAGTACCAAAAACTTCCTACAATGCCTTCCAAAACCTTGATGTGAACCTTGGATCTCTATTAGAAACGATATTTAAGGGAATTCCATGCAGTCTAACTATTTCATGGACGTACAATTGGGCTAATTTATCCAGTGAATAGTTAATTTTGTTGGGCAAGAAGTGAGCAGATTTGGTTAATCTGTCAATTATTAACCAGATAGAGTCATGTCCCACTGAAGTCTTAGGTAATCCCACAAAAAAGTCCATTGAGATACTGTCCCATTTCCATTTAGGGATCTCAAGAGGTTGTAGAAATCCCGCTGGCTTTTGATGCTCCACCTTCACCTTTTGACAAATGAGACATTTCGTCACAAACTCAGCAATGTCCTCTTTCATCCCTAGCCACCAATACATCCTTTTTAAATCCTGGTACATTTTAGTGCATCTAGGATGGACTATGTATTTACTTTGATGCGCTTCCTGCAGGATTTTAGTCCTTAACTGTCATTCTTGAGGGACATAAATCCTTCCCTTATACATGATTGCTCCATCTTCCATGACAGAAAAATTACATTGGTCTTTATGATCCTGTAAGTATTGGTTGTGAGCTTGAGCCTCTTTGATCTAGGCTCTAAGGTCACACCCTATATTTAAACCATTAATGACTAGATTCTTTGGAGTAAGAGTAGTGGCTAGCTTCAAATTTTGAAACTCTTCTAGCATCTGCATCTCATACACCATCATCTGACCCATGTGCAGAGATTTTCGACTCAAGGTATCTGCTACAACATTCGCCTTTCCAGGATGATACTTTATCTCAAACTTGTAGTCATTGAGAAATTCTACCCATCTTCGTTGCCTCATATTTAACTCCTTTTGATCAAAAAGGAATTTAAGACTCTTATGATCACAATATACTTCAAAGGTTGCCTCGTACAAATAGTGTCACCAAATCTTTAAGGCAAACACTAATGCCGCTAATTCAAGATCATGGGTTAGATAGTTTCCTTCGTGGGGTCTCAGGTGCCTAGAGGCGTAAGCAACTACTCTCTTATCTTGCATCAACACACATCCTAGCCCTTTCTTTGAAGCATCACTATACACTTCAAAATATCCTGTGGGGTCTGGAATAATTAAAACAGGAGGAGTGGTCAGTCTTGTCTTCAGCTCCTGAAAACTAGCTTCACATTGATCAGTCGATTTGAAAGGACTTCCCTTCCTGGTCAATTTAGTCAATGGAAAGGCTATACGAGAGAAGTTTTGTATAAACCTCCTGTAGTTTCCTGCCAAACCCAGGAAACTTCTTATTTCCGTAACCGTTTTTGGTCTCTCCCACTTAATCACTGCTTTCGTCTTGCTAGGATCTATGGCCACCCCTCTATTAGAGATGACATGTCCGAGAAACTTCACCTCTGACAGCCAAAATTTACACTTCTCCAATTTGACATATAACTTTTTCTCTTTCAGCACTTGTAGCACGATTTGGAGATGTTGTTCATGTTCTTTCTCACTATTAGAATATATCAAGATGTCGTCAATGAACACTACAACAAATTGATCTAGGAAGGGTCAAAAAATGCGATTCATGTAATCCATGAAAATTACAGGTGCATTCATCAACCCGAAGGGCATTACGAGAAACTCATAGTGTCTATACCTAGTCCTAAAGGCAGTTTTTGGTACGTCCTCCTTCTTGATCCTAATATGATGATATCCTAACCTCAAGTCAATTTTAGAAAAGATGGAGGCTTCCTTCAATTGATCCAATAAGTCAGTTATCCTAGGGAGAGGGTACTTATTTTTGATAGTCACCTTATTCAGCTGTCTGTAATCTATGCATAGTCTCAAGCTCCCGTCTTTCTTCTCAACAAATAATACAGGAGCTCCCCAAGGTGATACACTCGGTCTAATGAATTGCTTGTCTAATAATTCCTCTAACTGTTTCTTGAGTTCCTGTAGTTCCTTCGAGGCCATTCGATATGGTGCAATAGAGATAGGCCCTGTCCCAGGTAGGAGATCAATAGAGTACTCTATCTCTCTCTTGGGAGGTCAGCCTGGAATATCTGATGGAAATACTTCAGGAAACTCATTGGCTATTGGGATTTCATCAAGCTTCAATTCGACTTCTAGGTTTAATAAATAAAAGAGAATGTATCCAAGTACTCCATTCTTCAACTCCCTATTAACTTGATTGGCATTTAGCATTAATAACTGGACCTCCTCTTTTGGATTAGGAGGTAGAAATTCAACGGTCTTGTTACAACAATTCAACAAGACTCGATTTCTAAACATCTAATTAACCCAAGAATGACCTCAATACCTCTTAAAGGTAAACAGACAAGGTCTACAAAAAAAGTTTTCTCCTGGATGGTGACTTGACAGTCTTTACATACAGAGGAAGTTAATACCCGTTCCCCTGTAGGGGTTACTACAGATAGCTCATAGGGAGTTTCAAAAATAGGAAACTGAAACTTCCTAATACATTCTTCCGATATAAATGAATGACTAGCACCAGAGTCAAATAACACCATAAGAGCAAATCCATAGATATAGCATGTACCTTGAATCATTTCAGAAGATTGAGCTGCCTCTTGGCCGCTCAGGGTGAAAACCCTTCCTTTCACCTGAGGCCTCTGTTCTGGCTGCTTCCCCACATTCTGTGGGCAGTTTCTCGCAAAATGTCCCTTCTGTCTGCAATTGAAGCAGACATCTTGTCCTATGTAGCATGGCCGGTTACCATGCATTCGTCCGCACTTAACGCACTTCACTGGGGCAACGTCTTGTTGAAAAGGTCTAGGACCCGCAGTCAATGGCCTCTTACCAACTCCATATCCACTTCTTCTCACGTTATTTCCAGGGTTGGGAAAATTTTTCTTCCTCTTCCATAGGTTTCGCCTTTGCTTCTCGTCCTCCACTGCCCTTAAACTCTTTTCCAGGAGTCTGCATTTATTTATCAGAGGTAAAAACTGTAACAACCTCTTTTTTTTCCTTTATTATTATACAATATTGAGTTCACATACATGTCATTAATCAAAACATACGTATAACATATCAAACAGATAGATATTTACATCTTGTTTATTTTGGTTGACCAATTCCGGAGATACAGGTGCGGGTGGTTGCACCTTCACTGGGATCTGAGCCAACTCGACCACAAACATCTTATTTGATTTTGAAATCTTCCCAACATAAAGTAACTCGATCCAATGTGCACTAAAAGCCAGAGCCTTAAAAACAAAAGCTGCATAAATAATTTTCTGAACATGATATGGAAATATAGTGAGAATTAAATCCCAGTAAGTTCAACAATAAATTATCATCAGTAAAGCTCATCACGTCATGTTCAGCTGTATAAACTACAGAAAATATCTTTGGTCACATGAATGCATTATATCTATGCACATAAGAATCATATTGTAATGATATGTATGACAGGATTAACCATTTTCAAAATATCATATGATGGCCGTCAACTTATTCTCATTTCAAGCTACCCCGGTCAGGGTGAGTATCCTCTACTCTCCGGTACGGGCTTTTCTCGCTCCGTCCGACATGGCCCACTTTCTCTTTCTTTTCTCATTATCATGATCATAACCGTTGGTAGGGCGTCCCCTACTGGTGCACCACACGGATTGCCATGTGACCATGCTCATTTCTTTTCTTTTCACAATGTTAGCCAAAAATATGCTTTCAATAACAAGTATGTTCATCAAAATATAACTATTACCATAAATCATTGGTAATCATGCCATGAACATAACCATTTCAAATATCACTTTATAAAATATTTCCATGTCAAAATTTCACACTTAAGATGGTAAGAAGTTCATACAATGGCAATGGCTATGGCTATACAAGTCATTTATTAAGATTCAGCTTCTTTTTTAAATACTAATTTTATTTCTTTATTTTCTTAATGTAGGTTTTCATCCTATCTAACCTTCTCTTACTAATCAGAGCATAACTCCCACAATTTAACTCTGATGTAGGTGATCTTGGTGTCCATTTCAAGATAAAACAATTATCTAAAACTATTATGTTGAACATTGTAACGAAAAATTAAGAAACAAAGGTGATATTACTCCCTCAAAGTACAGGATAGTTCCTCTCGGATAGGTTCTGACCTTTACTAACTAATTAGACCATATCTCCCAAATTGGAACTCCAAATTGAGTGATTCCAGTTGGTAAAAATCCATGAGCCATATATCTATAATTGTTATGTTGGCTCTCTATTTTAATTCCCTACAGAACATTCCTAGAAATTCAAAAACTAAAGCATTAATAACATACTCTTCCCTGAATAAACATTTTCTGACCTCTGCTTACTAATTGGATAATATCTACCTCATATGAACTCCAAATTGCATAATTCCAGTGGGTATATTTCCATGAGACATAGATATATAACTTTAATGTTAACCATTTATTTTAATTCCATACAGATAATTCCCAGAAATTAAAATACAAAAGCTGTCCTAACATAATCTTCCCTGATGAACCATTTTCTGACCTTGGCTTACTAATCGGACCATATCTACCACATGTGGACTCCAAATTGAATGATTCCAGTGGCTAAAAATCCATGACACACATATCTTTAATTCTTATGTTAACCATTTATTTTAATTCCGTACCAATAATTCCCAGAAATTAAATTACCGAAGCTATCCTAACATATTCTTCCCTGATGATTCATTTTCTGACCTTTGACTACTAATCAGACCATATCTACCTCATATGGACTCCAAATGGAATGATTCCAGTGGGTGAAAATCCGTGACACATATATCTTTAATTCTTATGTTAACCATTTATTTTAATTCCTTATAGATTGTTCCCAGAAATTAAAATACCGAAGCTTAAAATTCTGTCAACCATAGCCATATCCATGCAGAACTATCTACACCAACCTAAGTATTCAAACATACATCACAAGCAAGATCAATATGCAACATGATATAGCAACATCCATGACCAATCATCAAAGTTCTAAGATCAAAATCTCATATAAATATTATGAGTTTCAAAGGTTTTCTTCAAAAAGAAATATTGTTAAACTTACCTGGAGCACTTAGTCTCCTAGACTTCTCCTTCCTCTTTCTTCCTTTCTTCCTCTCCTTTCCTCACACTACCTTGCTTCTATTTTTGCTCTCCCTCACTTGGACGAAATTCTAATGTTGTAAGGGTGGGTTTTCTTATATAGACCACCAAATAATTCACCTTTCATGATCATGGGTCTACCTTATCACAATTAGGATACACTTTGTTGAATTTTTGGAAAACAAACAACTTATGTTCTTGTCTTCCTCTTCCTTAGTTAAGATATGCATAGAAAAAGGAGATTTGTATTTTGAAAATTATGATGATATGTTCTTAAGATATGGGGCAAGATCCCTTTGATTTAGGGATTCATTTCCTTTTTCTTTTGTCTTAATCAAGTATGATAGATTTGCCTTTTTAAGTGGCAAATTTCTAACCCTTGAATTTTCCTTACTTAACTAAAATTATTTGTGTAGGATAATGATGTTTTGTCATAATGCTATGTATTATTACCCACTTGCTAAAGTTATGAATGTAGGATATAGATGTTTTTGTCCTAAAGCCTTGTATTATTATGCCACTTGCCAAAATGATGAATGTAGAATCACACCACTTGTCAAATTTTTGTCTTAATGCCATGTCACTTAATCTTGATTACACTAATATTTCATCACTTTAATTTTATTTTTATTTTTCCTCTTGGGTTTGGGCTTATTCTTGCCCATTTTCCTTACTTTGGTTAAAATTCTTCCTTTCATAATGGGCTTGGTCACATTTTCATGATTTTTGGGCTATCGGTCCAAATTTCTATATCCTAGTCCAAGTCTATGTTTTATTTCTTCCTTGGCCTATCCTATTGGCTTGCTAAAAATTCATGTGAAGTAGAAAAACTCTATATGAAGTGTCTATAGGTTAAAGCCCAATTACGGGTGGAGATACTAAACTTAGTAACTTTTGCTCTTAAATTAAGAAAAATTACCCTAATCCGATCTTCTTGAAATTTTAAGACCTTTACTTACTTCACAAAAATTTATCTTTCTTTACCTAAGAATTTCACCTTTCTTTAACATGTTTATTTCTAATATTTCCTCTTAGGTTTTCTTTCTTTACCTATTCCATTAATATTAGAACATTTCTATGCATATATGTAAGGTGAAGAATTTCTAAGGAAAATATCTAAAAATTACGGGATGTTACAAAAACTCCCTGATCTTCATAGCTATAACAGCATTCTTTATCTCTGGGTTTAGTCTTGCTTCAAACTTAACCACCTTCCATGCTTCATTTGGGTTATATCGCAGATAAGAGGAGAACTTAGACAGCTCCTTGAACCTTGCGATATACTAATCCACGGTCATGCTGCCTTGCCTAAGTTGGAGAAATTCGATCTCTTTCTCTGCCCGTACAGTACTTGGAAAGTACTTTTCAAAAAAAATGTCCTTGAACACTTGCCAGGTGATCTGTCTTCCCTAATGAGCTAAAAGTTCTCTAGCTCCACGCCACCAGTATTCTGCTTCATCCTTTAACATATATGCAGTAAAAATAACTTGCTGCTCCTCAGTACAGCCTATTACTTCAAAGATTTTCTCTAATTCCCTTATCCACCTTTCGGCCACCGTTGGGACATAGCCACCTTGGAAACAAGGTGGTCTAGTCCTCAGGAACTCGGATATGCCATTATCTTTTCCAGCCATCCGATTGTTAGCACCATTCTCACCATTTGGGTTATTAGGATTCTGGAGATATTGTAAAATTTGGTTGGTGGTCATGACTTGGTCTCAAATTGCCGTGGCCAGGTTGTGCAGGGTTTCCTCTACATTGGTTGCTGGATTCCTCCTTGGTGGTGCCATTTCCTACTATGGAAAAATCAAAGTTATGCTGCTATTGAGGTGATCAAGCTCAATAGTTAGTTCAAAAATATTTAATAGCATTCATAACACCACCTCGGCATATAGATAGGAAACACTAGTAATTTCTTACCTATATGAATCACAGATCCCCTACACAGCACAACCACAACATACTCAAGACACCATAAGATCGATTCAGATAACCATCCACCCATTGGCCATCTAGGATCGACCTACTCTGATACCAATTATGTAACAACCCTTTTTATTTATTTATTATACAATATAAAGTTCACATACACATCATTAATAAAAAATGTACATACAACATTTCAAACACATAAATATCTACATCTTATTTATTCTGGTTGACCAATTTCGGAGATTCGGGTGTGGGTAGTTGCACCATCACTGGGATCTGTGCTAACTCGCACACAAACATTTTATTTAGGATTTACCCATCGTAGAATAACTTGATCCAACGTGCACTAAAAGCCAGAGCTATAGAAAATCTGCATAACTAATTTTCTGAACATCATATGGAAATATAGGGAGAATTAAATCCCAGTAAGTTCAACAGTAAATCATCATCAATATAGCTCATCACGTCATGTTTAGCTGTATAAACTACAGAAAATATATTTGGTCACATGAATGTATTATATCTATGCACATAAGAATCAAACAGTAATGACATGTACGACAGGATTAACTATTTTCAGAATATCATATAATGACTATCAATTTATTCTCATATCAAGCTATCCCGGTCAGGGTGAGTATTTTCTACTCTCCGGTACGGGCTTTTCTCGCTCCGTCCGACATGGCCCACTTTCTCTTTCTTTTCTCATTAACATGATCATAACCGTTGGTAGGACGTCCCCTACTGGTGCACCACACGGATTGCCATGTGACCGTGCTCATTTCTTTTCTTTTCACAATGATAGCCAAAAATATGTTTTCAATAGCAAGTATGTTCATCAAAATATAACTATTACCATAAATCATTGGTAATCATGCCATGAACATAACAATTTCAAATATCACTTTATAAAATATTTCCATGTCAGAATTTTACACTTAAGATGGTAAGAAGTTCATACAATGGCAATGGCTATGGCATATACTAGTCATTTATAAGATTCGTCTTCTTTTTAAAATATTAGTTTTATTTCTTTCTTTTCTTGATGCAGGTCTTCATCATATCTAACCTTCTCTTACTATTCAGAGCATAACGCCCTCAATTGAACTCCGATGTAGGTGATCTTGATGTCAATTTCAAGATAAAATAATTATCTAAAACTATTATGTTGAACATTGTAGCAACATATTAAGAAATAAATGTGATATTACTCCCTCAATGTACATGTTATTTCTTCTCGGATAGGTTCTGACCTCTACTTACTAATCAAACCATATCTACTTCATATAAACTCCAACTTGAGTGATTCCAGTGGCTAAAACTCCGTGACACACATATCTATAATTCTTATGTTAACCATTTATTTTAATTCCATATAGATAATTCCCAGAAATTAAAATACAGAAGCTGTCCTAACATATTCTTCCCTGATGAACCAATTTTTGACCTTTCACTACTAATCGGACCATATCTACCTCATATGGACTCCAACTTGAGTGATTCCAGTGGCTAAAAATCCGATTCACACATATTTATAAATCTTATGTTAACCATTTATTTTAATTCACTACAAAAAATTCACAGAAATTAAAATACCAAAAATATTCGAACATATTCTTCCCTGATGAACCATTTTCTGACCATTGTTTACTAATCGGACCATATCTACCTCATATGGACTCCAAATTGAATGATTCCAGTGGCTAAAACTCCGTGACACATATATCCTTAATTCTTATGTTAACTATGTTTTTTAATTCCCTACACATAATTCTAAGAAATTAAAGTACAGAAACTATCCTAAGATATTCTTCACTGATGAACCATTTTTTCAACTTTGCTTACTAATCGGACCATATCTACCTCATATGGACACCAAATTGAATAATTCCAGTGGCTAAAAATCTATGACACATATATCTTTAATTCTTATGTTAACCATGTATTTTAATTCCCTACAGATAATTCTCAAAAATTAAAATACAGAAGCTATCCTAACATATTCTTCCCTGATGAACCATTTTCTGACATTTTCTTACTAATTGGACCATATATACCTCATATGGACTCCAAATTGAATGATTCCAGTGGCTACAAATCCGTGGCACATATATCTTTAATTCGTATGTTAACTATGTTTTTTAATTCCCTACAAAAAATTCCCAGAAATTAAAATACAAAAGCTATCCTAACATATTCTTCCCTGATGAACCATTTGCTGACTTTTTGCTAACTAATTGGACCATATCTACCTCATATGGACTCCAAATTGAATGATTCCAGTGGCAAAACATCCGTGAGACATATATCTTTAATTCTTATGTTAACCAAGTATTTTAATTCCCTACAGATAATTCCCAGAAATTAAAACACAGAAGCTAAAAATTTTTCCACCAATAGCCATACCTATGCATAACTTTCTATACCAGTCTAAGTATTCAAACATACATCACATGCAAGATCAATATGTAACATGATATAGCAACATCCATGACCAATCATCAAAGTTCTAAGATCAAAATCTCATATAAATATTATAAGTTTCAAAAGTTTTCTTCAAAAAAAAAATATTGTTAAACTTACCTGGAGCACTTAGTCCCCTAGACTTTTCCTTCATCTTTCTTCCTTTCTTCCTCTCCTTTCCTCACTCTACCTTGCTTCTATTTTTTCCTCTCTCTCACTTGGACAAAATTAAAATGTTGTAGGGGTGGATTTTTCTTAAATAGACCACCAAATAATACACCTTTCATGATCATGGGTCTACCTTATCACAATTAGGATACACTTTGTTGAATTTTTGGAAGTTAAACAACTTATGTTCTTGTCTTCCTCTTCCTTAGTCAAGATATGTATAGGAAAAGGAGATTTGTATTTTGAAAATTATGATGATATGTGCTTAAGATAAGGGACAAGGTCCCTTTGATTTAGGGATTCATTTCCATTTTCTTTTGTCTTAAACAAGTATGATAGGTTTGCCTTTTTAGGTGGCAAATTTCTAGCCCTTGAATCTTCATTATTTGGTTGATATTATTTGTGTGTGATAGGAATGTTTTGTCCTAATGCCATGTATTATCATACCACGTGCTAAAATTATGAGTGTAGGATATAGATGTTTTTGTCCTAAAGCCTTGTATTATCATGCCACTTGCCAAAATGATGAATGTAGAATCACACCACTTGCTAAATTTTTGTCTTAAATGTAACCTAATCTTTATTATTATTACATTATTATATCATCACCTAATTTATTTTATTTTATTTTTCCTCTTGGATTTGGGCTTATTCCTACCCATTATGAGCTTATTCTTACCCATTTTTTTTGCTTTGGATAAAATTCTACCTTTCTTGGTGGGCTTGGTCACATTTTCATAATTTTTTGGCTATTGGTCCAATTACTATATCCTAGTCCAAGTCTATGTTTTATTTCTTGCTTAGGTTATCCAATGGACTTGCTAGAAACTTATGTGAAGTGGAAAAACACTATATCAAGTGTCCACAGGTAAAAGCCCAATGTATGGATAAAGATTGTAAACTTAGTAACTCTTGTTCTTGAATTAGGAAAAATTACCCTAATCCAATGTTCTTGAAATTTTACGACCTTTGCTTGTTTCTAAAAATTTATCTTCCTTATCCAAGAATTTTACATCTCTTTAGTATGTTATTTCTAATTTCTTTCCTATTAGGTTTTCCCTCTTTATTTGTTCTCTTAATGTTAGAAACATTTTCTATGCATATACATAAGGTGAAGAATATCTAAGGATTATATTTCCTTAGATATCTAAAATATTGTCTAATAAATTTTATTTCCTTAATTAAATATTTTTGTACTTTTATCAATAAAAGAAACGAAATTGGGGATGTTATATTTATCATAATGCCATGTATTATTATATCATAACATGACTTGCTAAAATTATTAGTGTAAGATAAGGATGTTTTGTCCTAATGTCATGTATTATAACATACTATATCATCACATGGCTTGCTAAAATTATTAGTATAAGATATAGATGTTTTGTCCTAATGCCATGTGACCTAATCTTGATTATTATTACACTACTATTTCATCACATGGTTTTTATTTTTCCCTCTTGGATTTGGGCTTAGTCTTGCCCATTTCCTTTACTTTGGCTGAAATTCCTACCTTTCAGGGAGGGCTTGGACGCATTTTCATGATTTTGCGGCTATTGGTCCAACCTCTATATCCTAGTCCAAGTCTATGTTATATCTCTTGCTTGGGCTATCCATTTTCCTTACTAAAAACTCATGTGAAATAGAAAAACTCTAGCTCTTGAATTAGGAAAAATCACCCTAATCCAGTCTCCTTCAAATTTTAAGACCTTTACTTACTTCCAAAAATTTATCTTCCTTACCCAACAATTTCGCTTCTCTTTAGGATGTTATTTCTAATTTTTCCTCTTAGGTTTTCTCTCTTTACCTATTCCCTTAATGTTAGAAATATTTTCTATGCATACACATAAGTTGAAGAATTTCTAAAGCTTATATTTTTTCTTAAATATCAAAAAATTGTTTAATAAGTTTTATTTCCTTAATTAAATATTTATGTACCTTTATTAATAAAAGAAACAAAATTAAGGATGTTACGCAAGGTCCCTTTGATTTAGGGATTCATTTCCTTTTTATTTTGTCTCACTCAAGTATGATATGTTTGTCTTTCTAAGTGGCAAATTTCCAACCTTTAAGTCTCCCATGCTTGACTGAAATTATTTGTGTAGGATAGGGATATTTTTTCATAATGCCATGTATTATTACATACTATATCATCAAATGGTTTGCTGCAATTATGAGTGTAGGATATAGATATTTTGTCATAATGCCATGTGACCTAATCTTGATTTTTATTACACTACTATTTCCTCACATGATTCTTATTTTTCCTTCTTGGATTTAGGCTTATTCTTGATCATTTCCTTTGCTTTGGCTAAAATTCATACCTCTCATGGAGGGCTTAGCCACACTTTCATGATTTTTGGACTATTGGTCCAACCTCTATATCCTAGTCCAAGTTTACGTTATATCTCTAACTTGGCTATCCATTTTGCTTACTAAAAACTCATGTGAAATAGAAAAACTCTATATGAAGTGTCCATAGGTGAAAGCCCAAATGTATAGGTGAAGATGTTAAACTTAGGATCTCTAGCTCTTGAATTAGGAAAAATTGCTCTAATCCAATCTTCTTGAAATTTAAGACCTTTACTTACTTCCAAAAATTTATCTTCCTTACCCAAGAATTTCAACCCTCTTTAGGACATTATTTTCCAATTTTTCCTATTATGTTTTCTCTCTTTACATATTCCTTTAATGTTAGAAACATTTTATATGCATACACATAAGGTGAAGAATTTCTAAGGCTTATATTTTCTTAGATCTCTAAAAATTTTTTAACAAAATTTATTTCCTTAATTAAATATTTATGTACCTTTATTAATAAAAGAAAGAAAATTAGGTATGTTACAATAATAACATTCAATTAATTTAACCAAGCATAATTATGGTTTAAGGTCTACAATTAATACTTATACAATTCTGAGTTCACAAACACATCATTAATAAAAATGTTCGTACAAAAGTCAAACACATATATATCTACATCTTAATTATCCATGTTGACCAACTTCCAAATAAATGGGTGCGCGAGGTTGTACCTTCATCGAGATCTTAGCCAACTCTACACAAATAACTTATTAATTACTGTCATCTCCCCAAAATAGAGTAACTCTATCCAACATGCACTAAAAGCCAGAGCCATAAAGAAAATCTGCATATTTAGTTTTCTAAACATGATATGAAAATATTGTGAAAATTAAATCTCTAACATCCTTAATCTCGTTTATTTTATAAATAAAGATACATAAATATTTAATTAAGGAAATAAAATTTAATAGACAATTTTTAGATATCTAAGGAAATATAATCTTTCGAAATTCTTCATCTTACGTGTATGCATAGAAATGTTCTAACATTAATGGAATAGGTAAAGAGAGAAAACCTAACAAAAAATATTAGAAATAAACATGCTAAAGAAAGGTGAAACTGTTGAGCAAGGAAGATAAATTTTTAGTCTTAAAATTTCAAGAAGATTCGATTAGGGTAATTTTTCCTAATTTAAGAGCTAAAGTTACTAAGTTTAGTATCTCCACCCATAAATTGGGCTTTCACCTATGGACACTTCATATAGATTTTATCTACTTCACATGAATTTTTAGCAAGCCAATAGGATAGCCCAAGGAAGAAATAAAACATAGACTTGGACTAAGATATAGAAATTGGACTGGTAGCCCAAAAATCATGAAAATTTGACTAAGCCCATTATGAAAGGTAGAATTTTAACCAAAGTAAAGAAAATGGGCAAGAATGAGTCCAAACCCAAGAGGAAAAATAAAAATAAAGTGATGAAATAATGGTGTAATCAAGATTAGGTGACATGGCATTAAGACAAAAATTTAGCAAGTGGTGTGATATCCTACATTCATAATTTTAGCAAGTGGTATGATAATACATGGCATTAGGACAAAACATCTATATCCTACACTCATAATTTTAGCAAGTGGGTAATAATAAATATCATTATGACAAAACATTCTTATCCTACACAAATAATTTTAGCTAAGCAAGATTCAAGGGTTGAAAATTTGCCACCTAAAAAGGCAAACTTATCATACTTGATTAAGACAAAAGAAAAAGAAAATGAATCCCTAAATCAAATAGACCTTGTCCTTTATCTTAAGAACATATTATCATAATTTTCAAAATAAAAATCTCCTTTCCCATGCATATCTTGACTAAGGAAGAGGAAGACAAGAACTTGAGTTATTTGTTTTCCAAAAAATCAACCAAGTGTATACTAATTGTGATAAGGTAGACCCATGATCATGAAAGGTGAATTATTTGATAGTCTATTTAAGCAAAACCCACCCTTATAACATTAGAATTTCGTGCAAGTAAGGGAGAGGAAAAAAATAGAAGCAAGGTAGAGTGAGGAAAGGAGAGGAAGAAAGAAAGAAAGAGGAAGGAGAACTCTAGAGAACTAAGTGCTTAAGGTAAGTTTAACAATATTTCTTTTTGAAGAAAAGTTTTGAAATTTGCAACATCTTTGTGGGATTTTGACCTTAGAACTTTGATGATTGGTCATGGATGTTGTTTTATCATGTTACATATTATGTATGTTTGAATACTTGGGCTGGTGTAGATAGTTTTGTATAGGTATGGCTATGGGTGGCAAACTTTTAAGCTTCTACGTTTAAAAATTTGGGAAGAATCTGTAAGGAATTTAAACAAATGGTTAACATAAAAAATGTAGATATATGTCTCACGGATATTTAGCCACTGGAACCACTCAATTTGGAGTCAATATGAGGAATATATGGTCTGATTAGTTAGAAATTGTCAGAAAATGGTTAATCAGGGAAGAATATATTAGGATAGTTTCTATCTTTTAATTTCTAGAAACATTCTGTAGGGAATTAAAATAAATGGTTAACATAATAATTATATATATGTGTGTCGTGGATATTTAGCCACTGGAATCACACAATTTCAAGTCCGTATGAGGCAGATATGGTTCGATTAGTAAGCAGTGGTCAGAAAATGGTTAATCAGGGAAGAATATGTTAGGATAGCTTCTGTGTTTTAATTTCAGGGAATATTCTGTATGGAATTAAAATAAATGGTTAAAATAAGAATTATAGATATATGTGTCATGGATTTTTAGCCACTAGAAGTACTCAATTTAGAGTCTGTTTGAGGCAGATATGGTACAATTAGTTTGCTGTGGTTAGAAATTAGTTAATCAGGGAAGAATATTTTAGGATAGTTTCTGTGTTTTAATTTCTGGGAATATTCTATAGGGAATTAAAATAAATGTTTAACATAAAAATTATTTCTATATGTGTCACAGATTTTCAGCCACTAGAATCACTTAATTTGGAATTCTTATGAGGGTGATATGGACCGATTAGTACGTAGAGGTCAGAACCTACCTGAGAAAAAATAACATGTACTTTGAGGGAGTAATATCACGTTGATTTCTTAAAATTTCACTAAACTATTCTAGATAATTTTTTTATTTTTAAATTGACACTAAGATCACCTACATCGAAGTTAAATTGAGGGAGTTATGCTCTGATTAGTTAGATAAGGTCAGATAGGATGAAAACCAGCATCAAGAAAATAAAGAAATAAAATTAATATTTAAAAAAGAAGAAGAATCTTATAAATGAAAATAATAAATGACTAGTATATGCCATAGCCATTGCCATTGCATGAATTTCTTACCATCTTAAGTGTGAAATTTTGACATGAAAATATTTTACAAAGTGATATTTGAAATGGTTATGTTCATGACATGAATACCAATGATTTTTGGTAATAATTATATTTTGATGAACAAACTTGTTATTGAAATCATATTATTGGCTATTATTGTGAAAAGAAAAGAAATGAGCACGGTCACATGGCAATATGTGTGGTGCCGCAGTAGGGGACGCCCTACCAACAGTTATGATTATGTTAATGGGAAAAGAAAGAGAAAGTGTGCCATATCGGACGGAGCGAGAAAAGCTCATACCGAATAGTAGAAAATACTCACCCTGACCGGGATAGCTTGATGTGAGAATAAATTGATATTCTGAAAATAGTTAATCATGTCATACATGTCATTACTGTACGATTTTCATGTGCATAGATAATGTGTATTCATGTGACCAAAGATATTTGCTGTAGTTTATACAGAATAACATGATGTATTGAACTATATTGATGATGATTTATTGTCGAATTTACTTTGATTTAATTCTCACTATATTTCCATGTCATGTTCAGAAAATTAGTTATGTAGATTTTTCTATGGCTCTGGCTTTTAGTGCACGTTCGATCAAGTTGCTCTATGATGGGCAGATCCTAGAAACAAATAAAGTGTTTGTGGTCGAGTTGGCTCAGATCCCGATGAAGGTGCAACCACTCACACTTGTATCTCCAGAATTAGTCAACTAGAATAAATAAGCTGTAGATACTTATGTGTTTGACATGTTGTACGTACGTTTTCATTAATGACGTGTATGTGAACTCTATATTGTATAATAATAATAATAATAAAAAGTTGTTACATAATTGGTATCGGAGCAGGTCGATCCTAGATGGCCAGTGGTTGGATGGTTATCTGAATTGATCTTATAGTGTCTTGAGTATGTTGTGGTTGTGCTGTGTAGGGGATCAGTGATTTCATATAGGTAAGAAATTACTAGTGTTTCCTATCTATATACCGAGGTGATGTTATGACTGCTGTTAAATATTTTTGAAACTAACTATTGGGCTTGATCACCTCAATATCAGCATAACTTTATTTTTGCCACAGTAGGAAATGGCACCACCAAGGAGGAATCCAGCAAACAATGCGGATAAAACCCTGCACAACCTTGCCACGGTAATTCGAGACCAGGTCACGACCACCAATCAAATTCTACAATACCTCTAGAATGCTAATAACTCGAATGGTGAGAATGATGTTAATAACCGGATGCCAGGGAATGATAATGGCATATCTGAGTTCTTAAAGACTTGACCACCTTGTTTTGAAGGTGGCTTTGACCCAATTGTAGTTGAACGGTGGATAAGGGAACTAGAGAAAATCTTTCAAGTGATGGATTGTACTGAGGAGCAGCAAGTTATCTTCACTGCATATATGCTGAAAGATGAAGCATAATACTAGTGGCGTAGAATTAGAGAACTTTTAGCTCAACAGGGAAGGCAGATTACCTGGCAGGTGTTGAAAGACACCTTTTCGAAAAAGTACTTTCCAAGTACTGTGTGGGTGAAGAAGGAGATTGAATTTCTCCAACTTAGACAGGGGAGCATGACTATAGACCAGTACATTGCGAAGTTTGAGGAGTTGTCTAAGTTCTCCTCTTACCTGCAATTGAACCCCGACGAAGCATGGAAGGCTGTTAAGTTCAAATCGAGATTGAATCCAGAGATAAGGAATGTTGTTGTAGCTATGGTGATCAGGGATTTTGTACCTCTGATAAACAAATACGGACTCTTAGAGAAGAGCTTAAGGTTAGTGGCAGATAAGAAACAAAGACGAAACGTCTGGAAAAGGAAGAATGGGCCACTAAACTCTGGCATAAATGTTAGAGGAAAAGGACAAGTTACTGGCAAGAGGCCAATGACTGCAAGTCCCCGACCCTTCTAATAGAACTTTTCCACAGTCAAGTGTACTAAGTGCGGACGTATACATGGTAACCGGCCATGTTACATAGGATCAAATGTTTGTTTCAATTGCAGACAGAAGGGTCATTTTGCAAGGAGCTGCCTACAAAATTTGGGGAAGCAGCTGGAATAAAAGACTCAAGTGAAAGGAAGGGTTTTCACCCTGAACGGCCAAGAGGCAACTCAATCCCCCAAAATGATCCAAGGTACATGCTATATCTATGGATTTGCTCTTATGGTGTTGTTTGACTTTCGTACTAGTCATTCATTTATATCGAAAGAATGTATTAGGAAGCTTCAGTATCCTATTTCTGAAACCCCCTATGAGCTATCTATAGTAACTCCCATGGGGGAAAGAGTCTTAACTTCCTCTGTATGTAAAGATTGTCAGGTCACTATTAAGGAGAAAACGTTTTCTGTAAACCTCGTCTATCTACCTTTAAAAGGTATTGATGTCATTCTAGGGTTAGATTGGATGTCCAGAAATTGGGTCTTGCTGAATTGTTGCAACAAGACCATTGAATTTATACCTCTTACTTCAAAATAGGAGATGCAGTTATTAATACTTAATGCCAATCAAGTCAATAGGGAGTCGACGAATGGAGTACTTGGATACATTCTCTTGCACTTATCAAATCTAGAAGTTGAACCAAAGTTTGATGAAATCCTAATAGCCAACGAGTTTCCTGAAGTATTTCCATTAGATATTCTACGCTTACCTCCCAAGAGAGAGATAAAGTTTTTTATTAATCTCTTACCTGGGATAGGGCCTATCTCTATTGCACCTTATAGAATGGCCTCAAAGGAACTACAGGAACTCAAGAAACAGTTTGACGAATTTTTAGATAAGCAATTCATTAGACCAAGTGTATCACCTTTGGGGGCTCTTGTATTGTTTGTTAAGAAGAAAGACAGAAGCTTGAGACCCTGCATAGATTATAGACAGCTGAATAAGGTGACTATCAAAAATAAGTATCATTTCCCCAGAATAGATGATTTATTAGATCAACTAAAGGGAGCCTCCATCTTTTCTAAAATTATCTTGAGATCGGGGTACCATCAGATTAGTATCAAGGAGGAGGATGTACCAAAAATAGCCTTCAGGAATAGGTATGTGCACTATGAGTTTCTCGTAATGCCCTTCGAGTTGACAAATGCACCTACATTTTCGTGGATTACATTAATCGCATTTTTCGACCCTTCCTAGATCAATTTGTGGTAGTATTCATTGATGACATCTTGATATATTCTAAGAGTTTGAAAGAACATGAACAACATCTCCGAATCGTGTTGTAAGTACTGAAAGAGAAAAATTTGTATGCCAAATTGGAGAAGTGTGGATTTTGGCTGTCATAGGTAAAATTTCTCGGACATGTCATTTTTAATAAAAGGGTAGCCGTAGACCTTAGCAAGACGGAAGCAGTGATTCAATGGGAAAGACCAAAGACAGTTACAGAAGTCAGAAGTTTCTTGGGTTTTGCAGGTTACTACAGAAGGTTTATACAAAACTTCTCTCGTATAGCCTTGCCATTGACTAAATTGACCAGGAAGGGAAGTCCTTTCAAATGGACTGATCAATGTGAAGCTAGTTTCCAAGTGCTTAAAACAAAATTGACCACTCCTCATATTTTAATTATTCCAGACCCTACAGGACATTTTGAAGTGTGTAGTGACGCTTCAAAGAAAGGGCTAGGGTGTGTGCTAATGCAAGACAAGAGGGTAGTTGCTTACGCTTCTAGGCAACTAAGACCCCATGAAGGAAATTATCCAACCCATGATCTTGAATTGGCAGCGGTGGTGTTTGCTTAAAGATTTGGCGACACTATTTGTATGGTGCAACATTTGAAGTATACTATGATCATAAGAGTCTTAAGTACCTTTTTGATAAGAAAGAGTTAAATATGAGACAACAAAGATGGGTAGATTTTCTTAATGACTACAAGTTTGAGATAAAGTATCATCCAGGAAAGGCGAATGTTGTAGCTGATGCCTTGAGTTGAAAATCTCTGCACATGGGTCAGATGATGGTGTATGAAATGCAGATGCTAAAGGAGTTTCAAAATTTGAAGCTGGCCACTACTCTTACTCCAAATAAGCTAATCAGTAATGGTTTAAGTATAGGGTGTGACCTTAGAGCTCAGATCAAAGAGGCTCAAGCTCACGACCAATACTTATAAGATCATAAAGATCAAGGTAATTTTTCTGTCATGGAAGATGGAGCAATCATGTATCAGGGAAGGATTTGTGTCCCTCAAGAACAAGAGTTGAGGACTAAGATCCTGCAGGAAGCGCATCAGAGTAAATACACAGTCCATCTTGTATGCACTAAAATGTACCAGGATTTAAAAAGGATGTATTGGTGGCCAGGGATGAAAAAGGACATTGCCGAGTTTGTGGCGAAATGTCTCATTTGTCAGAAGTTGAAGGTAAAGCATCAAAAGCCAGTAGGATTTTTACAACCTCTTGAGATCCCTAAATGGAAATGGGACAGTATTTTGATGGACTTTGTTGTGGGTTTACCCAAGACTTTTGCTGGACATGACTCTATCTGGGTAATAGTTGACAGATTAACCAAATCTGCTCACTTTTTGCCCATTAAAATTAACTATTCACTGGATAAAGTAGCCCAATTATACGTCCAAAAAATAGTTATACTACATGGAATTCCCTTTAATATCGTTTCTGATATAGATTCGAGGTTCACGTCAAGGTTTTGGAAGGCGTTGCAGGAAGCCTTTGGTACCCAGTTGCAGTTCAGTACTACCTACCATCCTCAAATTGACGTGCAGATAGAACAGACCATTTAAACCCTAGAAGATATGTTGAGGGCCTGTGTGATAAAGCAAGGTAAAGGATGGGATAAGTACCTATCTTTAGTGGAGTTTACTTATAATAATAGCTATAACTCTAGTATTAAGATGGCCTTTAGTGGAGTTTACTTATAATAATAGCTATCACTCTAGTATTAAGATAGCCCCCTATAAAGCCTTATATGGTAGGAAGTGTCGATCTCCACTTTTTTGGTTTGACGTAGGAGAAAAGAACTTACTGGGTCCTGATCTAGTTCAACAAACCACTGAACAAATCAGGATGATACGAAACAAAATATTTACAGCTCAGAGTCAACAAAAGAGTTACTATGATAAGAGACATAGACCTATGGAGTTTGAGGAAGGAGACCATGTATTTCTGAAACTTTCCCCGACTACTGGAATTGGTAGCTCTCTCAAAACTAGAAAGCTAAGTCTGTGATTTTTGGGACCCTATCAGGTTTTGAAGAAAGTGGGGATGTCAGCATATCAAGTTGCCCTCCCACCTAATTTGTCCAACCTGCATAATGTTTTCCATGTATCATAGTTATGGAAGTATCTTCCAGATTCTTCACATATAATACAGGATGAACCAATCCAAATAAAGGAGAACATGACATACCAGCTAGTACCTACATCCATAATGGACACCGACGTGAAACAACTGAGAAATAAAATCATTCCCCTAGTTAAGGTGTTATGGGAAGGTTTGACTCTGGAAGAAGAAACTTGGGAACTAAAAGAAGTCATGAGGAAGAAATATTTGCAATTGTTCTTATTAGGTAAATTCTAAAATTTTGAGAACAAAATTTCTTTTAGGGGGAGAGAAATGTAACATCCTTAATTTTGTTTCTTTTATTAATAAAGATACATAAATATTTAATTAAGGAAATAAAATTTAATAGAAAATTTTTAGATATCTAATGAAATATAATCCTTAGAAATTCTTCATCTTACGTGTATGCATAGAAATGTTCTAACATTAATGGAATAGGTAAAGAGAGAAAATCTAAGAGGAAATATTAGAAATAAACATGCTAAAGAAAGGTGAAAGTCTTGAGTAAGGAAGATAAATTTTTAGTCTTAAAATTTCAAGAAGCCTCGATTAGGGTAATTTTTCCTAATCTAAGAGCTAAAGTTACTAAGCTTAGTATCTCCACCCATAAATTGGGCTTTCACCTATGGACACTTCATATAGAGTTTTTCTACTTCACATGAATTTTTAGCAAGCCAATAGGACAGCCCAAGGAAGAAATAAAACATAGACTTGGACTAGGATATAGAAATTGGACCGGTAGCCCAAAAATCATGAAAATATGACCAAGCCCATTATGAAAGGTAGAATTTTAACCAAAGTAAAGAAAATGAGCAAGAATGAGGCCAAACCCAAGAGGAAAAATAAAAATAAAGTGATGAAATAATGGTGTAATCAAGATTAGGTGACATGGAATTAAGACAAAAATTTAGCAAGTAGTGTGATATCTTACATTCATAATTTTAGCAAGTGGTATGATAATACATGGCATTAGGACAAAACATCTATATCCTACACTCATAATTTTAGTAAGTGGGTAATAATACATAGCATTATGACAAAAGATTCTTATCTTACCAAATAATTTTAGCTAAGCAAGGAAGATTCAAGGGTTGAAAATTTGCCACCTAAAAAGGTAAACTTATGATACTTGATTAAGACAAAAGAAAAAGGAAATGAATCCCTAAATCAAAGGGAACTTGTCCCTTATCTTAAGAACATATTATCATAATTTTCAAAATACAAATCTCATATTCCTATGATTATCTTGACTGAGGAAGAGGAAGACAAGAACATGAGTTGTTTGTTTTCAAAAAAATTAACCAAGTGTATCCTAATTGTGATAAGGTAGACCCATGATCATGAAAGGTGAATTATTTGATAGTATATTTAAGAAAAACCCACCCTTATAACATTATAATTTCGTCCAAGTGAGGGAGAGGAAAAAAATAGAAGCAAGGTAGAGTGAGGAAAGGAGAGGAAGAAAGAGGAAGAAGTCTAGAGGACTAAGCGCTTAAGGTAAGTTTAAAAATATTTCTATTTGAAAAAAAAAATTAAAATTTGCAACATCTTTATGAGATTTTGACCTTAGAACTTTGATGATTGGTCATAGATGTTGCTTTATCATGTTACATATTATGTATGTTTGAATACTTGGGCTGGTGTAAATAGTTCTGCATAGGTATGGCTATGGGTGGCAAAATTTTAGGCTTCTATTTTTAAACTTCAGTGAAGAATTTGTAAAGAATTTAAACAAATGGTTAACCTGAAAAATGTAGATCTATGTCTTACGAATAGTTAGCCACTGGAACCACTCAATTTGGAGTCCATATGTGGAAGAGATGAGCTGATTAGTAAGCAATGGTTAGAAAATGGTTAATCAGGGAAGAATATGTTAGGATAGCTTCTGTGTTTTAATTTTTGGGAACATTTTCTATGGAATTAAAATAAATGGTTATCATAAAAATTATAGCTATATGTGTCACGGAGTTTTGGCCACTGGAATCACTCCTTTTGGAATTCGTATAAGGGAGAAATGGATCTATTTGTAAGTAGAGGTCAGAATCTACCCGAGAAGAAATTACATGTATTTGAGGGAGTAATATCACCATGATTCCTTAATCGTGCGTGAAACTATTCTACATAATAGTTTTAGATAATTGTTTTATCTTTAAATTGTCACAAAGATCACCTAAATCCAAGTTAAAATGGGGGAGTTATGCCCTGATTAGTAAGAGAAGGTCAGATAGGTTGAAAACTTGCATCAAGAAAATAATGAAATAAAAATAATATTTAAAAAAGAATAAGAATATTAAAAATTAAAATAATAAATGACTAGTGTATGCCATAGAAATTGTCATTGCATGAATTTCTTACCATCTTAAGTGTGAAATTTTGACATGAAAATATTTTATAAAGTGATATTTGAAATGGTTATGTTCATGACATGAATACCAATGATTTTTGGTAATAATTATATTTTGATGAACATACTTGTTATTGAAATCATACTTTTAGCTATTATTATGAAAAGAAATGAAATGAGCACGGTCACATGAAAATCCGTGTGGTGCACTAGTAGGGGACGCCCTACCAACGGTTATGATTTTGTTAATGAGAAAAGAAAGAGAAAGTGTGCCATGTCAAACGAAGCGAGAAAAGCCTATACCGGAGAGTAGAAAATACTCACCTTGAACGGGGTAGCTTGATATGAGAATAAATTGATAGTCATCATATGATATTCTGAAAATATTTAATCTTGTCATACATGTCATTACTGTACGATTTTCATGTACATAGATAAAGTGCATTCATGTGACCAAAGATATTTGTTGTAGTTTATACAGATGAACATGACGTGTTGAGCTATATTGATGATGATTTATTGTTGAACTTATTGGGATTTAATTCTCCCTATATTTCCATGTCATGTTCAGAAAATTAGTTATGCAGATTTTTCTATGGCTCTAGCTTTTAGTGCACGTTCGATCGAGTTACTCTATGATGGGCAGATCCCAGAAACAAATAAAATGTTTGTGGTCTAGTTGGCTTAGATCTCGGTGAAGGAGCAGCCACCTGCACTTGTATATCCAGAATTGGTCAACCAAAATAAATAAGCTGTAGATATTTATGTGTTTGATATATTGTACGTACGTTTTGATTAATGACATGTATGTGAACTCTATATTGTATAATAATAATAAAAAGAAAGTTGTTACAAAATCACAATAGGTTCAGCAATAAATCATAATCATAATCGATATTGCTCATCACGTCATGTTTATCTATATAAGCTACAACAAATTTCTTTGGTCACATGGATGCACTTTATCTATGCACATGAAAATCGTATAGTAATGACATGTATGGCATAAATAACTATTTTCAGAATATCATATGATGGCTATCAAATCATTCTCATATAAAGCTACGCCGATCAGGGTAACTATTTTCTACTCTTTGATATGGGATCTTCTCGCTCCTTCCAGCATGGCACACTTTCTTTTTTTTGCTCATTAGCTTAATTATAGCCGTGAGTAGGGCGTCCCCTACTAGTGCACCACACAGATAGCCGTGTGACTGTGCTTGTCTCCTTTTTCTTTCTTTTTTCACATTAATAGCAAAAATTATGATTTCAATAACAAGTATGTTCATTATACTCACGTGCCATAATTTATCATCAAAGCTTAATCATTACCAAAAATTATTGGTAAAATGCAACCATGCCATGAACATAATCATTTTCAAATATCACTTTATAAAATATTTTTAGGTCAAAATTACACACTTAAGATGGTAAGGAGTTCATGCAATGGCAAAGGCATACATTAGTCATTTATTATTTTCATTTATAAGATTCTTCTTCTTTCTTAAATATTATTTTCATCTCTTACCAATCAGAGCATAACTCCCTCATTTTAACTCTGATTTAGGTGATCTTGGTGTCCATTTAAAGCTAAGACAATCTTTTAAAAGTCTTATCCTAAACATTTTAGTCAAGTCGTAAGAAATCTTGGTGTTATTACTCTCTCAATTTTAATGTTATTTTTTCCCAGGTAGGTTTTGACCTCTACTTACTAATCTGACCATATCTCCCTCTTATGGACTCTAAATTGAGTGATTATAGTGGCTACAAATTTTTGAGACATATATCTATATTGTTCATGTTAAAAATTTCTTTTAAATCCATAAAACAGTTTCCCAAAAAATCAAACACATATGCTTGCTAATAGATTCTTCCCTAGTTCCCCATTTTTTGACCACTACTTACTAATGGGAACATATCTCCCTTATTTGAACTGTAAATTGGGTGATTCCAGTGGCTACAAATCTATGAGACATGTATCTACATTTTTTGTGTTAAAAATTTCTTTTAATTCCTAACATATTCTTCCCAATATTTCAAATACAGAAGTTTCGATGGTTACTCTGTAATTCAGTTTTTTAACCAAACCCTTTCTAAGGTTCAAGTTCATCATTTTATTACATCATCTTCCATTTTCTTCCTAATTTACATATAACGATAAGATTACTCATTTCAACATTTTAATTACATTTCTTACACTTAATTTAACATATTCCATCATCTACTTCTCAACAAAATGGAAATCAAATCATGTATTTTTAAGGGTGTTTCCCAATAGAAATTTCTCATGGTCTTCTTCTAAGTGTTTAAGGTCATTCTCTTTTTATCAATCTAATCCTATTCCATCAATTTTTCATCATATTCAAATATACATAACAGAAGCATAAAAGTCCTAAAATTTTACCACCCATAGCCAAATCTATGTAGAACTTTCCACACCAACTAAAGTATTCAAAACATCTATCACATGCAAGATCAACATGTAACATGATATAGCAACATCTATGGCCAATCATCAAAGTATTAAATATTGTAAATTTCATCAAAGTTCTAAGATCAAAATCCCATATAAATATTACAAATTTGAAAGCTTTTCTTTAAAAAGAGATATTGTTAAACCTACCTAAAATCTCCCTACCTTACTTAGTGAATTCATTTTCTTGTTTCCTCTTGAAGGAAGTGGCAACATTCCTTCCTTCCCTTAACTTTTTCAGTAGCTTAAATAAGAGGTAGAGGGTGAGTTGTAAAGCATAAGGATGAAGAGAAAAGATGGTTTCAAGTGGAGATTAAGCTAATTTACCTTATGTACCTAGTTCTCTGGACTTCTCCTTCTCCTTCCTTTCTTTCTCTCCTTTCCTCACTCTACCTTGTTTCTATTTTTCCTTCTCCCTCACTTGAACGAAATTTTAATGTTATAAGAGTGGTTTTTTTCTTAAATAAATTATCAAATGGTCATTCTCTCATAATTATGGATCTACCTTATCACAATTAGGATGCACTTGGTTGCCTTTTGGGGGAAGACAAATCATATTCTTGTCTTCCTCTCCCTTAGTCTAGATATACATAGTGAAAAAAGGATTTATTATTTGAAAATTATGATAAAATGTTCTCAAGCTAAGGGGAAAGGTCCCCTTAATTTAGGGATTCTTTTTCTTTTTCTTTTGTCTTACTTAAATATGATAGATTTGCCTTTCTAAGTGGCAAATGTTTAGCCCTTGAGTCTCCCTTTCTTAGCCAAAATTATTTGTGTAGGATAGGGATATTTTGTCCTAATACCATGTATTATTACCTACTATATCATCATGTGGCTTGCTGAAATTATGAGTGTAAGATATAGATATTTTGTCTTAATGTCATGTATTATTACCTACTATTTCATCACATGGCTTGCTAAAATTATGAGTGTAGGATATAAATGTTTTGTCCTTATGCTATGTGATCTAATCTGGAATATTATTACACTACTATTTCATCACATGGTTCTTATTTTTTCCTCTTGGATTTACGCTCATTCTTGCCCATTTCCTTTATTTTGGCTAAAAGTCATACCTCTCATGGAGGGCTTGGTCACACTTTCATGATTTTTGGGTTATTGTTCTAACTTCTATATCTTAGTCCAATTCTATGTTGTATCTCTTGCTTAGACTATCCATTTTGTAACATCCCTAATTTTTTTTCTTTTATTAATGAAGGTACATAAATATTTAATTAAGAAAATAAAATTTATTAAATAATTTTTAGATATCTAAGAAAATAAAAGCCTTAAAAATTCTTCACCTTATGTGTATGCATAAATAATGTTTCACCTTATGTGTATGCATAAATAATGTTTCTAACTTTAAGGGAATAGGTAAAAGGAGAAAACCTAATAGGAAAAATTAGAAATAACGTCCTAAAGAAGGGTAAAATTCTTGGGTAAGGAAGATAAATTTTTGGAAGTAAGTAAACGTTTTAAAATTTCAAGAAGATTGGGTTAGAGTAATTTTTCTAAATTCAAGAGCTAAAGTTCCTAAGTTTAACATCTCCACCCGTACATTTGGGCTTTTACCTATGGACACTTCATATAAAATTTTTCCATTTCATATGACTTTTTAGTAAGCCAAATGGATAGCCCAAGCAAGAGATATAACATAGACTTGGACTAGGATATAGATGTTGGACCAATAGCCTAAAAATCATAAAAATGTGGCCAAGCCCTCTGTGAGAAGTAGGAATTTCAGCCAAAATAAAGGAAATGGGCAAGAATGAGCCAACATCCTTATCTTAGATAAATAAATAATTTCAGCTAAGAAAGGGAGACTCAAGGGCTGGAAATTTGCCACTTTGAAAGGCAAAGCAATCATACTTGAGTGAGAAAAAATAAAAAAGAAATGAATCCCTAAATCAAAGGAACCTTGCCCCATGTCTTGAGAATATTTTGTCATAATTTTCACATAACAAATCTTTTCTTTTTGCTATGTATATATTGACTAAGGTAGAGGAAGACAAGAACATGATTTGTCTTCCCCCGAAAAGCAACCAAGTGCATCCCAATTGTAATAAGGTAGACTCATGATTATGAGAAGAGGACCACTTGATAATTTATTTAAGCAAAAAACACTCTTATAACATTAGAATTTCTTCCAAGATTTCTTTCAAGTGAGGGAGAGGGAAAAACAAAAGCAAGGTAGATTGAGGAAAGGAGAGAAAGATGAGAAGAGAGGAAGGAAAAAGTAACACCCACCTTGGGGTTCAAAAATCACCCACCTTCTCTTATTTAAGCTGCTAGAAAATGTAACACTTGGTTTTGTTTATATATATATGTTTATACATATGCAAGAGACCAGTGTTATATCATAAGTTATGCATCTTGTATTTACATACATACAAAAGTTACATCCATCAGATGTAACATCCTAAACCTCTAATAAAATTAGATAAATTTAAGAATAAGTAGAAAACACATATGACAAGAAAATTAAGATGCTTAGTTATGCGACAATAAGGAAAGTATAAAATAGGTGACATAGTTGATCTTAAATCATATAAATAACATTCTTAGGATCATAATGGATGGAGAGATGACACAAATACATTTTTTTAAAGACATTACTAATCTAGGATTAGTAATAAATTAAGACATATATGAACAAGAATTAAAATGTGTTGTTGCTTGACAATAAAGTCTTTATAAAATATGTGGTACCTTTTCATGATTAGAAGTAATATAAATAAAAAATTTTGCAGCATAAATGAGAGGAATAGGATACAAATATATTCTTTAGGATGCTACTAATTTAGGATTAGCAACATAATAAGGAAAGCAGAAGCATTACGTGATGCTATATATATATATATATATATATATATATACATATATATATGTATATATATACATATATATGTATATATATACATATATTTCCTTTCACCTCCACCATGCATATCATAATATATATTTACATATGCAAAAGCAAAAGCATTATGTATAGATATATTTCCTCTCACCTCCACCATGCATATCATAATATATATCTACATATGCATGCACGTGAGAATTTGAAACAAGCACCAGCAGCTTTGTTGGTTAAAACACATATGCAGTTGTTAGAATACAAGCAGAAACACACCCCACAAGGCAGCAAAAACACGCCCCACAAGGCAACAGAATCACGCCCACCCTTGCTCCATAAAGCAAACAGAAACACACTCACCATCTGCTCCATAAGGCAACAGAAACACGCCCCCATCTGCTCTATAAAGCAGCAGAATCACATCACCCTTTGCTCTATGAGACAACCAAAAGCACTCATGCATGCAAGTTATGTGGCAGCATATGTCTCCCTTTTACGTGTTATGCACCCACCCCCACTATGCATATTATAATATATATATATATATATATATACATACGCATGCACTTATGTGGAGAAGCAACAAGAAACCTACTTCCCTACCCTGCAAAACCCAAGGAATCCCTGCAACCATAGCAGCCAGCATCATGCATTTCGGTAAAGGGGTAGCAGAATCACACCAGCCTTGCCTCAAGAAAGCAATAGAAAAGAGAGAGGGAAGGCAGCAGAAAACTAAAGAGACAAGAGGAAGAAAGAGAGAGAGCATCCAGGAAGAAGAAAAAAATCTGAGAGAGGAGGAAGAGAGAGAAAGCAACCAAAAAATATAGAGAGTTCCTTCTTCATTCTTCCCTCACCATAAAACAATGAGAGTGAGAGTGAATGCTAAAAATTTAAAGCTTTGCTCGCCTATATTTTGTGTAAAAAACATAACTGAGTTGAAAGGGAAACCAAAAGGAGAAGCAAGTTGAAAGTTGAGACCATAGGAGTAGGTTTGCATAAGGAAAGTTTACCTTCTTGTAAAAATCAGGTTTAGAGTTTATTAGGCTAATTTTAGGATGAATTTTTGGCTAATAATTATATACAATATGAAAACATGTTCAACATAGATGTTGTAGCCCTATGTCTTATATTTCCATAGCATTTGGAATCACATAAAGTGGATTTAATATGAGAGAGTTATACTCCAGGGAGTGTTGAGAGGTCAGAATCAGGTCTGGAATTCAGACTGGTGAGAATAACTTCGTTTTTCAAATTTCTAGGACTAGCCTATAAGGAATATGAAGACATAGTTAACATTAAAAGTGTAGATATATTTCCCACGGTTTCATAGCCACTAGAATCACCTAATTTTGAGTCTATATGAGTGAGTTATCGTCAGATTACTGAGTAAAGATCATAGAGCACAAAAGGGTTAGGTTGAGAACACAGAAACCTTTTTGTACCTGAATATATTGGCTTAGTAAATTGAGTAAGTGGCCTTTAAATTCTCTAATTTTTTGTGAGAAAAGTCTTAAAATTTTCATAATCAATTCGAGAAATTTTTATGATTTTTGAGAACCTATAACTAGGCCTTTTGCAATCAAAACAGTGCTGAGAACAATCTACTAGACAGCTTAGGCTGTTGATGGAAATACTAAACATTAAAGGGGTTAAATGTTGAATTTTTGTATGGAAATCTTATGACATGTTAGAGGGATCCTAATTAAGGATCCCACCAAAGTTTGGAGAATTAGGCCTAGGTTAAGGCACATAATAAAATATAGATATTTGGTGGGACAAGAAGTGAGTCAAAACAGACCATAACTGGGGATAGCCTTTAAAACTTAGGCTATTCAAGGGGACAAATGAATTAGTTTTTACTTGAAATTTTTATGGTGATTATATAACATATCTAGGATTCATATAAAATATCACAAATTTTGAAGAAGTTTTACCAATCCAAAGGAATTCAAAACAGAATAGAAATGGAACTAAAACCAATCTGCACTGTTCTAGGTTATGTAAGTAGTTCTTGAGGTTGAATGGAAGCGTTAAGGGCTAAGAGAATCACGAAATAAAATAAACATGTAAAGGTACCTCCATACAAAATTTTAGAATTTTTAGAGAGCTTTTGTCATATTTAATAATAACCCCAAATCTCAACAGAATCATAGTTTTGTTTTGGGGAGCAGAAGCTCTTAAACTAGAGATTTATAACTTTAGGTGCTAATATGCATGCATTAACCAAGAGCTCTTATATTTTTTAGTTTGAGTTGCTGTTAGTAACCTTGGCAGCCTTGGAAAGGAAGTGATTGTGCTGGAATTGAGGTAGCTAACTTTTCCTTAAAACACTCTTTATGTTTATGAACTTGAATTTATCAATTTTCACTAGTTGCTTGACTTTTATGCTATGATGAATGATGGTCTAATGATATGTTATGTATGCATTCTGGGGAATTAAGGGAGTTCCCAAAGTGTGCCAAGTAAGCCCCATTTCTCCCACGTATTGGCCAATAATAGGAGAGGCATAACCCTGTTGCAGGTATGGGACTGCATTGGGTAAGTAAACCATAATGTTATGGGTCCCTAGTGTAACCAAAATGATGTATGTATGCATGGTCAGTGCTTATGTTTTAGTGAAATAAATTGAGATGTTTTAAGGAATGGAATATATACTGTTTTTCTGAAAATTTTGCTAGCTATTGAGATTGTCATCTCATTTTTTTTATGTCCACAAAATCACATTCCGGGTACTCCAGCAAGAAGTGAGCAACAAGGGTCTCAAGGTTGAATCATCTGATTATGGATTTTATTTTCTTTGGTTGTGTAATATATGTGGGATGGCCTAGATGAGTGCTAATTCTTTTTTAGACAGCTTATAATGTGATGTAATATAAGTTATGGAATGTACCCTTTTCTTTATGGTATAAGATCATTTTTGCTGTAAGTAATGCATATCATGCCTAATTAGTTGCCTATAAGGAATTGAAATTTGAAAATGCTTGGGATAGCTTGAAGCACTTTTATGCTTATCCAAGAAAGATAACAAACAATATAAGTGAATAGGTTAATTTATGGGCTAGGTAGACATTGCTAGAAATTTCTAGATAAAAAAATACTAAATTCTCTTAAGTGGAATATTCTATGATGTAGATGTATGAAATAAGATGCTAGTCAATAGGGTGTGACATTAGAGTTTATCAGCATACATACATACATATGTAACCCGAGGTACTGAGCATACATCACAAAAGGCAGAGTACCGTGGGGTTACATCAAAAAAACAGGTTAGCCAATTTACATCACAAAACTAGTTATTTACATGAGTTATCCTACTACCCTCCCCTGCTCGTCACCCCTGGGGTATTGCTAGTGGAGTAGGTGGGCCAGGAGCGGGAACCTCTACCATGTTTATCACCAATTAGTTCACTATGACCGTGACCTGTCCCAAGTATGGGACATTTACCGTCTACAGCTCTAAGAGAATCGTCAGAACAACGAAAGACATCTATACTGATCTGAACATAACATTAAAACATAGTGAGATATAAAATCCTAGTAAGGTCAACATCCAATACATATAAGTATACAGAAATACTTACATGCTATGTCCAGCTGTATAAGCTATAGAAATTTTTTTCTCTTTTTATGCAACAAAGGTACAGTAAACCACATGCAAGCCTTTTATAGGTTATGCATCAATATCACATATCATAAAATGAAACATGTATTTATAAAATACCTATGCTGTTGTTCATGGCTCAAACATCACTCACAGTGGCTCATCATCTGATAATTTCTCTCAATTACAATCCTCAATGTGGCGTGAGCCTTATCCTTTCAGCTACTCACCCACCATTTGAGGGCCATTGGTCAGAGCGGTCTTTCCCGTGTTGACCACTATAGGATATAGGGCATCCCCTATCCTGGTACCATATCCAAGCCACAACCCTTCAGTCACCTTAATAGGTAAGGGTCATCCTGGACTTGTTAGTCTCCTCAATACAACGAGGGAGACACCTATTTCCAGGCCACTTTGCTTCAGAGAGGATCATTTTGAATTGTCAATCGACTCAATACAGCAAGGGAGACACCTGTTACCAGGCCACCCTACTTCAGAGAGGGTCTTCCTGATAAAGTTTAAGTCTTTTACATCTCTCCAGCCACTTAATACAACAAAAGCATGCACATTAATAAGTATCCAGAGCATAAACCATACTCATCCTCGAGCATGATACAACAACTCATCATGGATGAACATACATGCCTTGATAGCTTTTCATGATATGCATACATCAATCACTCACTTGTAGCTACATATACAAGTAGTCTATAGCATCTAAACATAGCATTCATGCATCAATCTTCATGCTTACATACATAGTTCAATGAGCATACACAATAAAATAGAAATTGGTAATTAATTAAGATTCAGAAAGGAAATAGAAATTGATGAAAAAGGGTGACAAAGCATGAAGCACAACCTGACCATGCCACCAAGCACGGCCGTGCTTCTTGGCCTTGTTTCTCCCTGTGCTTCCCTTTCAACCTGGCCGTGTTACACACAGGCCAGATCAAAACATGGCCGTGCTTCGAGCGCAAAAATCATCAAAGACTTCCTTTTTCTCCCAAACCATACAAGAAAAACCAACAATAAAAATACCAACATTTTGAGCATGAAAAATATAATTTTTCAGAGCAAACAACCAACCAAAACATGGATTTAATCTCAAAACCAACTACACAAAATGTTTCCAAAACACTACCACATACATATGAGTGAATAGTAACAATGGATGCCATAACTGCTTCAATAAAAGCTCTATCTACCTTCCCACACATTTTAAATACTCACATACAACTAGCCATTAAGTCATCCAACCATAAATCATAAAAGGAGGATGTTGATCTTACCTTCCTCTTTTCAATAGCTTGCTTCTCTCTCTCTAGTTTATGCTACTTTCTCTCTCTAGAAAGCTTCACCAAAACAACATATTTTCCTTCTATCCATTAGTTTCCATAGAAAATTTAGGGATAAGCAAGAGATTAGAGAGGATCAAAGGTTCAATCTTACCTCTCCTTCTTGATTTTCCAATTCTCTCTCTAGCTCCCTTCTTCTTTCTCTCTCCTTCCTTCTTTCTTTCTTCTCCTTCTCTCTTTTCTCTTGCCGTGGGATTCTCTTCTTTGGACAGGGAGAGTGGCGACTTGGCCACCAAGACAATGGGAAATATTATAAAATAATGTAAACTTCTCCATGAAGCCATCTAGCCCTTAACCTTCACCCTTGCTTTATCTAACTATTTCCAAAATGCCACTTCATTACATTATGACTAAGGGGGTTGGCTAAGGCTTTGTTTAGGTGAAAGAAAAACTTACCAAGTGTTTAATTCCTTCTTGAGCCTTACTTCAATGGATTTTTGTGCAACTTTCTTCAAGGCTCCCCATCTCTATTCTTATTGTCCATTTGTGGTCCTGTAGACAAGGAATTACTATCTTTTCCTTAAACAATTCTTCCAAAAATGAGAAAACCCTTATTAAATATTCATAATTATTTCCTCATAACTCCCCATTTAACCCTTTTTAATCCTTTCTTAATATCTCATTTTGTGAATATTATTAATAGAATTTCAAGTGTTATAGAAAACCTAAGGGAAGGGAGGAATCTTGCCACTTCCTTTAAGAGGAAACATGAAAAAGAATTCACTATGTGAGCTAGGGAGATTTTAAGGTAGGTTTAACAATATCTCTTTTTGAAGAAAAACTTTGAAATTTATAACATTTAAATGGTATTTTGATCCTAAAACTTTCATGATTGGTCATGTATGTTTCTATATCATGGTACATGTTGATCTTACATGTGATGTATGTTTGAATACTTAGGTTAGTATGGAAGGTTCTGCATAGGTATGGCTATGGGTGGAAAATTTTTAGGGTTTGGTGCTGTTGTTATGTATATTTAAATGTGGTGAAAAATTGATGGGATATGGTTAGATTGATAAAATAAGTATGGCCTTAAACACCTAGAAGAAGACCATGAGAAATTTCTATTGGGAACAACCTTAATAATACATGATTTGATTTTTTGTTTTCTTAAGAAGAGGATGATGGAATATGTTAAATTAAGTGTAAGGAATCTAAGTAAAATGTTGAAATGAGTAATCCTATGGTTAGATGGAAATTATGAAGAAAATGAAAGATGATTTAATAAAAGGATGAACAAGAACCTTAAGAAGGGTTTTGGTTAGAAAAATGGATTTCGGAGTAACTAGAAAAGTTTCTATTTTTGAAATTTTGGAAAGAATTAATTAGAAATTAAAAGAAATGATTAACATAAAAAATGTTGATATATGTCTCACAGATATTTAGCCACTGTAATCACCCAATTTGGAGTTCAAATGAGGGAGATATGGTCCTATTGGTAAGCAGTAGTCAGAAAATGGTTAACCAGGGAAGAATCTGTTAGGTAAGCTTCTGTGTTTGAATTTCTGGGAAAAATATGTAGGGAATTAAAAGAAATGTTTAACATAAAAAATGTAGATATATGTCTCACAAATATTTAACCACAAGAATAATTCAAATTGGAATCAATATGATGGAGATATGGTCAGATTAGTAAACAATGATCAAAAGCTAGTTAACCAGAAAAGAATATGTTAGGTAAGCTTTTGTGTTTGAATTTCTGGGAAACATTGGAAGAAAATTAAAAGGAATGGTTATCATGAAATATATATATATATATATATATATATATATATATATATATATATATATATATATATATATATATATATATATATGACTCACAAATTTTTAACCACTAGAATCACTCAATTCAGAGTCTATAATATGGAGATATGATCATATTAGTCAGTAGAGGTCAGAACCTACCTAGAAAGAAATAACATTTAATTTTAGGGAGTAATAACACCAAGATTCCTTATGATTTCACTAAAATTTTATTCAAAATACTTTTAGAGGATTGTCTTAGCTTTAAATAGACACGAAGATCAACTCAATCGTAGTCAAAATGAGGGAGTTATACTCTAATTAGTGAGAGATAAAAATAATATTTAGGAAAGAAGAATAATCGTATAAATGAAAATAATAAATTACTAGTGTATGCCCTTGCCATTGACATTGCATAAACTCCTAACCATCTTATGTGTGTAATTTTGACATGAAAATATTTTATAAAGTAATATTTGAAAATGATTATGTTCATGGCATGATTGCATTTTACCAATGATTTTTGGTAATGATTATACTTTGATGATAAATTATGGCATGTGAGTATAATGAACATACTTGTTATTGAAATCATATTTTTGGCTATTAATATGAAAAGAAAAGAGACGAGCATGGTCATATGGCAATCCATGTAGTGCACCAGTAGGGGACACCCTACTCACAGCTATGATTATGCTATTGAGAAAAGAAAGAGAAAGTGTGCCACGACGAACAAAGCGAGAAAAGCCTGTACTGGAGAGTAGAAAGTACTCACCCTGACCGGGGTAGTTTAAGTTGATAGCTTTCATATAATATTCTAAAAATAGTTATTCAAGCCATACATGTCATTACTGTATGATTTTCATGTGCATAGATAAAGTACATTCATGTGATCTAACATATTTGATGTAGCTTATACAGAAAAACATAACATGATGAGCTATATTGATGATAACTATGATTTATTGTTGAACCTACTATGATTTAATTCTCTCTATATTTCCATATCATCTTCAGAAGACTAAATATGTAGATATTCTCTATGATCGACTTTTAGGGTACGTTGGGTCAAGTTGGCTAAGATCCCGGTGAAGGTGCAACCACCCGCACCCATATCTCTAAAACTGGTCAATATGAATGAATAAGATGTAGACATATATTTGTTTGATTTTTATACAAACATTTTTCATTAATGATGTGTATGTGAAGGAAAAATTGTAACACTATTAATGGTATATCATAAACGTTAATTATGCTTGGTTAATTTAATTGAATGTTATTATGAGTTAAATAGTTATAAGTAAAATATTAATGACTTAATGGGATTTTACAAATATATATATATATATATATATATATATATGTATATATATATATATATATATGTATATATATATATATATGTATATATATATATATATGTATATATGTAAAAAAATGGAGTTGTTACACATTTGACTTACTAAAAACTCATGTGAAGTGGAAAAACTCTATATGAAGTGTTCATAGGTGAAGGCCTAAATGTATGGGTGGAGATGTTAAACCTAGGAACTCTAGCTCTTGAATTCGAAAAAATTACCCTAATCCAATCTTCTTAAAATTTTAAGACCTTTACTTACTTCCAAAAATTTATCTTCCTTACCCAAGAATTTCACCCCTCTTTAAGATGTTATTTTTAATTTTTCCTATTAGGTTTTCTCTCTTTATCTATTCCCTTAATGTTAGAAACATTTTCTATGCATACACATAAGGTGAAGAATTTATAAGGCTTATATTTTCTTAGATATCTAAAAAAAATTTAATAAGTTCTATTTCCTTAATTAAGTATTTATGTACCTTTAATAATAAAAGGAACAAAATCAGGGATGTTACAATTATGTACATTGTTCACTATTAAACCTACTGGGAATTTCTATTCTCACTATTGTTTCATATTATGTTCAGATAAGTAGGCCGCCATGCTAGTGTATATATTGACTCTGCTATTTGTGATACATTGGTAGAGTTGCCCTGCCAAGGTAAAATCCCAATAATACAAAATCTAGTTATAGTAAATAGGTCTGAACTCTTAATGGCCTTGTTGTCACCACCACCTGCAGCACTCGGAGACTTAGATGGACATTAGATTATATGATAGTTAAAATGTGACTATGTAGATGTTTGTACTGACTTGACCATGATGGAGTATTTTAGAATAGTGATTGAGTACCCTTCTGCTTTTTTTATTATAGATAGTACCTTGGTTACTATGGTTTGTATATAATATCTCCATGGTTGTCATGCTAATGAAAAGCTCTTTGAAATAATATAATTTTACTGTATTATGCCTAAGTTCATGCTAGGAAGTTCATATTATCTTAATATATTATTAATTAATGGAGTAGAAAGCAAGCAAATAGATATAGTAAAGGAAAAATGTAACGGAATCAAAAATAAAAGCAGACTATCTATAAAAAAAAAAAAGTTCTGAGCTCATTACATTAAACGCCCTAAAATGGTAAAAAAGGATCTCAATGGATAAGGAAAGTCATGGAAAGCACGAGGACCCTTGTTTTTGATGATTCTTAGGAACAACAATTATGCACGTGCTTATAGGTTAGGTAAAAATCCCCAAAATAAGTGAAAAGGGTGTTAATGGAGAGGAGAGGCCGTGGAAAACATTGACAAGTTTGTTTAACGTATTTATGATAAGCCGATAGCTGGATCCCGCCTTTAGAGATATTTTGGTCATGTTTATGCTTTTTGGTGGGGTCAAACTACACGAAATAGGAAGAAATGGTCTTAATGTAGAGGACAATTAATGAGGAGCACAAGAACATCTATTTCGCTCTATTTCGGTGAGATGGCAGCTAAATCTCATCATTGTAGACCTTATGATCATGTTGATGCTTTAGGGTCAAGTTAAACACCCTTCAACTACCAAAAAAGTGTGCTCCTGGTGAGGAAAATTCATGTACTATGACATTTATTTCACGTGATTTTGATGAGCTACAGTCGTGTTCATGCCTTTCGAGTTGTGTCAAACACCCTAAAATGATAGAAAAGGATATCAATGGAAAAGAAAACTCGTCGAAATAACTAGGACAACTGTTTTGCAGAATTCTGGTGTGCTGGCTACTGGATCCCACCTTTAGAGACATGACACCATGTTCATACTTTCAGTCAGGTCAAACACTTCGAAACTAGAACAAATAGGCTCACTGGAGAGGAAAACCCAGGGCGAGCACTAGCATGTCTATTTTAGGCATTTTAGTGTGCTAGCATTTAAATCCCATCATCAAAGATCTTATAGTTATGGTCGTGCTTTCAGTTTGGGTTAAACGCCTCGAAATGGTGAGAAAGGGTTTCGATCGGGATGAGAAGTCATGGGAAGCACTGTGATGGATGTTTCACAAGATTTTACTGTCCCAACTAGATTCTTCTATTAGAGACCTTATAGCTATATTTATGATTTTGGGTTGGGTCTGATGTAAGCATAGCTAACAAATTGGAATGGAATGTAAACTTGCTTTAAGTCTCGATTAAACCTATCACAAATTAAAAGGTTCAAAAAAGCATTTAGTGGTTTAAATCTGAAGGCTTATCAAGGAGAAATTTACATCACTACTAAAGAAGAGTCAAGATTAGTGCATGTCATTAAAACATGGGCCAAGACTAGTCATGAAATTAAAAATATGGGCTAAGACTAGCCGATCTAAATATTGCTCGAAAAGATAAAAAGACTGTAAGCTGAAGATTAAATATAGGCACAAAATTAAGGAGTTATTTAATGGCATAATGTAATAACTCTATTTTTTTTTACATATATACATATATATATTTCTAAAATTCCATGAAGTCATTACCTCTTTACTTCTAACTATTTAACTCATAATAACATTCAATTAAATTAACCAAATATAATTAAGGTTTACGAAATACCATTAACACTTATACAATTATGGGTTTACATACACGTTATTAATCAAAACATCTGTTCAAAAATCAAACACATATAAGTCTACATTTTATTCGTCCATATTGACCAGTTCCGGAGATATGGGTAAGGGTGGTCGCACCTTCACCGGGATCTTAACCAACTCAACACAACATACGCTAAAAGCCAATCATAGAGAATATCTGTATAACTTAGTTTTCTGAACATGATATGAAAATATTGTGAGAATTAAATCACAGTAGGTTCAACAACAAATCATAATTATCATCAATATAGCTTATCATGTCATGTTCATTTGTATAAACTACAGCAAATATCTTTAGGTAACATGAATGCACTTTATCTATGCACATCAAAATCGTACAGTTATCACATGGATGGCATGAATAACTATTTTTAGAATATCATATGATGGCTATCAACTTACTTTCATATGAAGTTACCTCGGTCAGGGTGAGTACTTTTTACTTTCTAGTACAGGTTTTTCTCACTCTGTTCAAAATAACACACTTTCTTTTCTCATTAACATAATCATAACTGTTGGTAGGGCGTCTCCTACTAGTGCACCACACAAACCGCCATGTGACCGTGCTCATTTCTTTTCTTTTCTTTTCTTTTCTTTTAACATTAATAGCCAAAAATATGATTTCAATAACAAGTATGTCCATTATGCCAGAATTTTTCATCAAAATATAATCATTACCTAAAATCATTGATAATCATGCCATAAACATAATCGTTTCAAATATCACTTTATAAATATTTCTATTCAAAATTACACACTTAAGATGGTAAGGAGTTCATGCAATGGAAATGGCTATGGCATCACTAATCATTTATTATTTTCATTTATAAGATTATTCTTCTTTTTTAAATATTATTATCCTCTCTCACTAAATAAAGCATAACACCCTTATTTTAAATCCAATTGAGTTTATCTTAGTGTCAATTGAAAGACAAGACAATCCTCTAAGACCCTTATGTTAAACATTTTAGTGAAATATTAAGTAATCGTGGTGTTACTACTCCCTCAAATTCAATGTTATTTCTTCTCGAGTAGGTTTAGACCTCCACAAACAAATTGGACCATTCTTGCCTCATTCAAACTCTAATTGAGGTGATTCCAAAGGATATAAAATGCTAAGGCAATTATATACAACTTTCATGTTTATCTTGTCTTCATATTCCTTACTAAATACTCCCAAAAAATCTAAAAAAGAAATACTTACATTTACCACCCTGGATTTTAGACTGATTCTGACCTTTACGCATTAATCAGCCATATCTCTCTCATATGAACTCAAACTTAAGTGATTTTAGAGCCTATAGATCCGTGATACATATATATATATATATATATATATATATATATATATATATATATATTTATTATATTAACAATTTCCTTTAATTCCATACATATTTTGCTCAGAAATTCAAACACAGAAGCATACTTAACAGATTCTTCCCGAGTAAGCTAGTTTTTGACCTCTGCTTACTAATCTGACCATATCTCCCTCATATTGATTCCAATTTGAATGCTTCCAGTGGCTAAAAATTTTGGATACATATATATACTTTTATCATTTTAAGAATTTCTTTTAATTCCCTATAGAGTTATCCCAAAAATTCAAACACAGAAGTATACCTAACAGATTCTTCCCTAGTTAACCATTTTCTGACCACTGCTTACATATCAGGAATTATATCTCTTATATGGACTCCAAATTAATTAATTCTAGTGGCTAAAAATCTATGAGACATAGATCTACATTTCTCATGTTAACCATTTCTTTTAATTCCTAACCAATTCATCCCAAAATTTCAAAAACAAAAGCTTCCCTAGTTACTCTGAAATCCAGTTTCCTAACCAAACCTTTCCTAAGGTTTTAGTTCATCGATATATTACATCCTCTTCCATTTTATTTACATCTAATCATATTCCATCAATTTTCACCACATTAAAATATACAAAATAGCAGCATAAAAATCATAAAATTTTACCACCCATAGCCATACCTATGCAGAATTTTTCACACCAACCGAAATGTTCAAAACATCCATCATATGCAAAATAACATGTAACATGATATAGAAACATCTAGAACCAATCATCAAAGTAGCAAACATTATAAATTTCATCAAAGTTCTAAGATCAAAATCCCATATAAATGTTATTAATTACAAAGCCTTTCTTCAAAAAGAGATATTGTTAAACCTACCTAAAGATCTCCCTAGCTCACTTAGTGAATTCTTTTTCTTGTTTTCTCTTGAAGGAAGTAGCAAGATTCCTCCCTTCCCTTAGCTTTTCTAGCCCCTTAAATAAGAGAAGGAGGGTGAGTTTTGAAGCCCAAGGATGAAGAGAAAAGATGGATTCAAGTGGGGATTAAGCTAACTTACCTTGAGTACTTAGTGCTCTAGACTTCTCCTTCTTCTTCCTTCCTCTCTTCTCCTCTCTTTCTTTCCTTTCCTTACCCTACCTTGCTTTTATTTGTTCCTCTCCCTCACTTAGACGAAATTATAATTTTATAAGAGTAGGTTTTTCTTAAATAAACTATCAAGTTGTTCACCTTTCATGATCATGGGTCTACCTTATCACAATTAGGATGCACTTGGTTATTTTTTCGGGAGAGACAACTCATGTTCTTGTCTTCCTCTCCTTTAGTCAAGATATGCATAGAAAAAGGAGATTTGTATTTTGAAAATCATGATTAAATGTTCTTAAGACAAGGGACAATTTGCTTTTGATTTAGGGCTTCTTTTTCTTTTTCTTTTGTCTCACTCAAGTATGATAGGTTTGTATTTCTAAGTGACAAATTTTTAGCCCTTGAGTCTCCCTTGCTTGGCTAAAATTATTTATGTAAGATAAGGATGTTTTGTCATAATACTATGTATTATTTCCCACTTGTTGAAATTATGAATATAAGATATAGATGTTTTGTCCTAATGCCATTTATTATTACCTACTTGTTGAAATTATGAATGTAGGATATAGATGTTTTGTCTTAATGTCATGTGACCTAATCTTGATTATTATTACACTACTATTTCCTCATATGATTCTTATTTTTCCTTCTTGGATTTAGGCTCATTCTTACCCATTTCCTTTGTTTTGGCTGAAATTCTACCTTTCATAAAGGACTTAGTAACATTTTCATGATTTTTGGGCTATTAGTCCAACTTCTATATCCTAGTACAAGTCTATGTTTTATTTCTTGCTTGGGCTATCCTATTGGCTTGCTAGAAATTCATGTGAAGTGAAAAAACTCTATATGAAGTATCCATAGGTGAAAGCCCAATTTATGGGTGGAGATATTATACTTAGTAACTCTAGCTCTTGAATTAGAAAAAATTACCCGAATCTAATTTACTTGAAATTTTAAGACCTTTACTTACTTCACAAAAATTTATCTTCCTTACCTAAGATTTTTGCATTTCTTTAGTATGTTATTTCTAATTTTTCCTATTAGGTTTTCTCTCTTTACCTATTCCCTTAATGTTAGAAATATTTTCTATGCATATATATAAGTTAAAGAATTTCTGAGGATTATATTTCCCTATATATCTAAAAATTATTTAATAAATTTTATTTCCTTAATTAAATATTTATGTATCTTTATTAAAAAAAGAAACGAAATTAAAGATGTTACATTAAATATTTATGTAACTTTATTAATAAATAAAATTAAATTAGGGATGTTACACATAATTTAGGCCACGATTTTTGTATTTATATATTTATTTATTCATTTTTATTTTTTAGTTTTTTTTACTAGAAACATTTCTTAGTTTATGGTTTTCTTGTCAGACTAGAAGACTTTCCTATTTTCAAATTTCTTTGTTATGTAAGATTTTTTATTTAGTTTTTCTTGTTGGTATAGGTACTTGGCCTATAAATAGCCATGTATTCTCTTGAACAATTCAGACTATTATTGATATATTAAGTGTGTTTTCTATTTAGTTCTTCAAAGAAATTTTCTAAATTTATTAATATTTTCTTGTCGCGTTCAAGTATGAATTATCACTCAACAATCTTCTTCCCCTTTCTTGATTGTGTCATTTGTAATATTTTTATATACTTTCGGTTCTTATCTCTTTATAGATAACGAGTCAATGCTATTTTCTTTTATTTTTTGTTATAAATCTAAACTAGAACACGATACTTCAAAAAGGATCCCATATTAATATGGGTCTCACTACTCTTGTTAAGTTTCACATCAGGGGTTCACATCATCTCCTTTCTATCGAGGTCCTTATCACCCATTTTAGGGCATTTAACCCTATCCGTGAGCATGGGCATTGTCGTTGCCTGTAGGAATCATGCAAAATGGATGTCCTCATGCTCACCACGTCTTCTCATCTCCATCGAAACCCTTTTTTACTCTTTTGGGTTGTTTAACCTGACCTAAGAGCCCAACCATAACTCGTCGGAATTACGTGAAAGAAATGTCTTAGTGCTTGCCATAGCTTTTCTTCTCTCTGAGATATTTTTTTATCATTTCTCGGCCTTTGAGTAGACCCAAAAGCGCAAACATGACTCACCAGAATCATGCCCAGCAGACATTGTAGTGCTTACCATAGTTTCTCCTCCCCATCATGACTCTTTCTCATAATTTCGGGGCATTTAATGCACACCGACAACATAACTATGACTAAAAGATCTCCAATGATGGAAACTAGAAGCTGTCACATGCTAACTAGCCTGAAATTAACATGCTAGTGTTTGCCTTGGGTTCTCATCTCCATCGAGACCGTTTGACAAAACATATGTCCTAGTTGTCCTCACAGCTTTTATTCTCCACTAAGTCATTTTTCTCTGATTTTGAGATGTTTGACACAACCCAAAAAGCATAAACACAACTGTAGCTCATCAAAATCACGTTAAACAAATGTTCAAGTGCTCACCATGGAGATGTCTTTTTGCAGTTTAAGGTTATTTATCTCATCCCCAAAGCATAAACATGACCATAAATTCTACAATGACGAGATCTAATTTCTATCTTGCCAGAATCGAGCGAAACGGATGTCCTAGTGCTCTCAACTAATTTTCCTCTCCATTGAGACCCTTTCTTCCTATATCGTGTTGTTTGACTAGGCCAAAAAGCATGGACATGAGCATAAATTCTATGAAGGCGGGGTCCTACTAATGGAATTATGTCAAACGGACTAGCCAGTGCCCTTCATGCCCTCTCCTTTCCATTGAGGACCTTTTCACTAGTTTTGAGGAATTTAACTTAACTTGTAAGCACTAGCATGAACGTTGTTCACTAGAATCATACAAAGCAAATTTCCTCATGCTCATTATGGCTTATCCTCTCCATCAAGAATCCTTTTTACCATTTTGGGCTATTTGACCTGACCCAAGAACATGGCCATCATTGTAACTTACCAGAATTATACGAAAGGGACGTCTCAGTGTTCACGATGGCTTTTCCTTTCTCCGAAATGCTTTTTTATTATTGCAAAGTCTTCAACCCAACCCAAAAGTGTGAACATGGTTGTATAATTTTTGATAGAAGGATATGGTTATGAGTCGCCAGAACCATGCAAAGTAGAAATCGCAATGCTTGCCATAATTTTTCCTCCCCATCGAGACCTTTTATCACCATTTCAGGGCATTTAACCTGAACAAAAAGCACGAGCACGACTGAAAGATTTCTGATGATGGGAATTAGAAGCTAGCACATGCAAAATAGCCTGCAACAAAAAATGTTAGTGCTTGCCCCAAGTTCTTATCTCTATTGAGAGATTTTGTCCTTATTTTAGGGTTTAATCTAACCTAAAAGTATGAACATGGCCATAACATCTCTAAAGGTAGGATCCCGTAGTTGGCTTACAGGAAGTGTGCAACACGGATGTCATAGTTGTCCCTATGGCTTTTCCTCTCCATTAAGACCATTTTCTCTTATTTTGGATTGTTTGACATAACTAGAAAAAGCATAAACACGACTGTAGTTTATCAAAATCACATGAAACGAATGTCTAAGTGCTCGCCACAGCCTTTCTTCTCCATCAAAATTCCTTTTTGTAGTTTCAGGGTATTTGGCTCATCCCCAAAGCATGAACATGACTATAAGGTCTACGATGATGAGATCTAGCTACCAACTAGCCAGAATCAAGCGAAATGGATTTACTAATGCTTTTCATTGATTTTCTTCTTCGTTGAGACCCTTTCTTCTTATTTTGTATCATTTGACTCGACCAAAAAACACGAATATGACCATAACATCTCTAAAGGCAAGATCTAGCTGTCAGAGTTTTGTCAAATGGACTTGCCAATGTTAGCCAAGGCCTTTCTTCTCTATTAAGGCCCTTTTTCACTTGCTTCGAGGTAGTTGATCCGACTCATAAGCATAAGCATGGCCATTGCTTGCTAAAATCATATTGAACATCCTCGTGCTCTCTATAGCTTCTCATTTCCATTGAGAAACTTTTTAAACCTTTTCAAGGTATTTGACCCACATTAAAAGCACGAACATGGTTGTAAGGTCTTTGATAGAAGTTTATGTCCACGACTTGCCGAAATCATGCAAATCGAACATCACAATGCATACTCCAGATTCTCTTTTCTATTGAAACCCTTTCTCACCATTTCAAGGCATTTGACTCGCATCAAAAGCAAGACCACGACTATAAGATCTCTAATTATCAGATCTAGAAGCTGGCATGGTGAAATAGCCTAAAATGGACATACTAGTGTTTACCTCAGGTTCTCCTCTCCATTGAGATGGTTTATCCCCATTTCAGGGTGTTTGGCTTAACCCAAAAGTATAAACATGGCCGTAATGTCTCCAAAGGTAGGATCCGATGGCCTTCACAACAAAATAATATAAAACGGATGTCCTAGTTGTCACCACAACGTTTCTTCTCCACTGAAACCCTTTTCTCTCATTTTAGGTTGTTTGACATAACTCGAAAAGCACGAACAGTACTGTAGCTCATCAAAATCATGTGAAATGAATGTCTTAGTGCACACAACGTCTTTTCTTGTCCATCAAGGTGCTTTTGTGCAGATTTAGGGCATTTGACTTAACCCTAAAGCTCAAACACTATAAGGGCTACGAAAATTAGACTTAGTTGCTAGCTCAGCAAAATAAGCATAATGGATATCTTAGAGTTCCCCATTGACTTTCCTTTCCATCGAGGCCTTTTCTTCCTATTTTATGTCATTTATGTAACAACTCCATTTTTTTACACATATATATTTGTAAAACCCCATGAAGTCATTACCTTTTTATTTCTTACTATTTAACTCATAAAAACATTTGATTAAATTAACCAAGCATAATTAAGATTTATAGTATCGCAATAATACTGATACAAATCTGGGTTCACATACACATCATTAATTAAAAACATCCGTACAAAAATCAAACACATATATATACACATCTTATTCATCCCTATTGACCAGTTCTGGGGATATGGTGCGAGTGGTTGCACATTCATCGGGATCTTAGCCAACTTGACCCAATGTACACTAAAAGCCGGCTATAGAGAAAATCTGCATATTTAGTCTTCTAAACACGATATAGAAATATAGTGAGAATTAAATCCCCGTAGGTTCAACAATAAATCACAATTATCATCAATATAGCTCATCATGTCATGTTCATTTGTATAAGTTACAACAATTACCTTAGGTCACATGAATGCACTTTATCTATGCAAATGAAAATCGTACAGTAATGATATAGATGGCATTAATAACTATTTTCAGAATATTATATGATGGCTATCAACTTATTTTCATATCAAACTACCTTGATTAGGATGAGTACTTTCTACTCTCCGGTACGAGCTTTTCTCACTGCATCTGACATGGCACAATTTCTTTTCTCATCAACATAAAAATAGCTGTTGGTAGGGTGTCCCCTACTGGTGCACCACATGGACTGCCATGTGACCATGCTTATTTCTTTTCTTTTCTCATTAATAGCCAAAAATATGATTTCAATAACAAGTATGTTCATTATACTCACATGCCATAATTTTTTATCAAAATATAATCATAACCAAAAATCATTGGTAATCATGACATGAACATAATCATTTTAAATATCACTTTATAAAATATTTCCATGTCAAAATTATACCCTTAAGATGGTAAGGAGTTCATGCAATGGAAATGACTATGGCATACACTAGTCATTTATTATTTTCATTTATAAGATTCTTATTCTTTTTTAAATATTATTTTTATCTCTTCATTTTCTTTATGCTTGGCCTCTAGTCACTTTCTTCCTACTTATATCATTTCTAACACATGTTCTTACAAATTTAATACGGCATTCTTCTTTAATTTGGTTTCTATTAACATCCTATAATTAATGAGGTTCATTTAGGGTAGAAAAATGTTGAAAATAAGTTTACCAGCTTCCAACATGACCTAAACGTATCCTATAACATGGCTTGGCCATTTCCTGCAAAAGAACCATGCTTTAAGCTTCAAAATGAACTTTCCATCATAGAACATGGCCATGCTTTGTGTTGTGTTATTCCCTGATGCAGGTTTTCGTCCTACCTGACCTTCTCTCACTAGTCAGAGCATAACTCCCTCATTTTAACTCCGACTTAGGTGATCTTTATGTCCATTTAAAGATACAACAATTATCTAAAACTATTATGTTGAACATGTTAAGGAAATATTAAGGAATCTTGGTGATATTACTCCCTCAAATTAAATGTTATTTCTTCTCGAGTAGGTTCTGATCTTTACTTACTAATCTCACCATATCTCACTCATATGAACTTTAAATTGAGTGATTCCAGTTGCTAAATTTTTGTGCGACATATATCTATATATTTTATGTTAACCAGTTATTTTAATTCCCTACATAATTTTTCTAAAAATTCAAACATAGAAGATTTCCTAACAGATTCTTCCCTGGTTAACCATTTTCCAACCACTGCTTACTAATCTGACCATATCTACCTCATATGGACTCCAAATTGAGTGATTCTAGTGGCTAAAAATCTGCGAGACATATATTTATATTTTGCATGTTAACCATTTCTTTTAATTCCTAATTGATTCTTCGTAGAATTTGAAAACTAGAAGCTTCCCTGGTTACTCCAAAATCGAGTTTCCTAACTGAACCTTTTCTAAGGTTTTACTTCATCATTTTATTATGTGCTCTTCCATTTTCTTCCTCAGTTACATCTAATCATATTCCATCAATTTTTTACCATATTTAAATATATAAAATAGCTGCATAAAAATCTTAAAATTTTACCACCCATAGCCATACCTATGTAGAACTTTCCACACCAACCTAAGTATTCAAACATACATCACATGCAAGATCAACATGTAACATGATATAGCAACATCCATAGCCAATCATCAAAGTAACAAATATTGAAAATTTCATCAAAGTTCTAGGATCAAAATCCCATATAAATGTCTCTAATTTCAAAGTTTTTCTTTAAAAAATATTGTTAAACCAACCTAAAGGTCTTCCTAACTCACTAAATTCTTTTTCTTGTTTCCTCTTGAAGGAAGTAGCAAGATCCTTCCCTTCTCTTAGCTTTTCTAGCAGCTTTAATAAGAGGAGGGTATGTTTTTGAACCCCAAGAATGAAGAAGAAAGATAGATTCAAGTGGAGATTAAGCTAACTTACCTTGAGTACTTAGTTCTCTAGACTTCTCCTTCCTCTTTCTTTCTCTCTTCTCCTCTCTTTCTCTCCTTTCCTCACTCTACCTTGCTTATTTTTTCCCTCTCCCTCACTTAGACAAAATTATAATGTTATAAGGGTGGGTTTTGGTTAAATAAACTATGATGTGGTTCTCCTTTCATAACCATAGGTCTACCTTATCACAATTAGGATGCACTTGGTTGTTTTTTGGGAAAAAAAACTCATGTCCTTGTCTTCCTCTCCACTAGTCAAGATATGCATAGCAAAAGGAGATTTGTATTTTGAAAATCATGTTAAAAGGTTCTTAAGACAAGGGACAAGGTCCCTTTGATTTATGGATTCATTTCTTTTTTCTTTTGTCTTAATCAAGTATGATAGGTTTGCCTTTTTAGGTGGCAAATTTCCTGCCCTTGAATCTCCCTTGCTTGGCTGAAATTATTTGTGTTGGATAAGGATGTTTTGTCATAATACTATGTATTATTACCCACTTTTTGACATTATGAATGTAGGATATACATGTTTTGTCTTAATACCATGTGACCTAATATTGATTATTATTACACTACTATTTTCTCACATGATTTTTATTTTTCCTTCTTGGATTTGGGCTCATTCTTATCCATTTCCTTTGCTTTGGCTGAAATTCTACATCTCATGGAGGGCTTGGTCACATTATAATGATTTTTGGACTACTGATCCAACTTCTATATCTTAGTCCAAATCTATGCTATATCTTTTGTTTGGGCTATCCAATTGGCTTGCTAGAAACTCATGTGAAGTGGAAGAACAAACTCTATGGAGTGTCCATAGGTGAAGGCTCAATGTATGGGTGGAGATGTTAAACTTAATAACTCTAACTCTTGAATTAGGAAAAAGTACCTAATTCAATCTTCTTGAACTTTTAATATTTTTACTTACTTCCAAAAAAATTTATCTTCCTTACCCAAGAATTTCGACTCTCTTTTGGATGTTATTTCTATTTTTTTCCTATTAGGTTGTCTCTCTTTACCTATTCCGTTAATGTTAGAAACATTTTCTATGCATACACATAAGGTGAAGAATTTCTAAGGCTTATATTTTCTTAGATATCAAAAAGAATTATTTAATAAGTTTTATTTCCTTAAATCTTTTTGTACATCTACTAATAAAATAAACGAAATTAGGGATGTTACAATTTAACTTGACCAAAAGGTACCGACATAACCGTAACTTCTCCAAATATGGGATTTAGCTTCTAAAATTGCATCAAACAGACTTGCTAGTGCTCGCCATTGTATCTCCTCTCCATTAAGGCCATTTTCACCCGCTTCAGGGCATTTGACCAGACCCATAAGCATGGGCATAACCGTTGCTCATTAGAATCATGTAAAGCAAATATCCTTGTGCTCACCACAACTTTTCCTCTTGATTAAGACCTTGTTTTATTGTTTTAGGGTATTTGAACTTACCTAAAAGCAGGCCATCAACCTAACACATCAGAATTACAAGAAAGGGACATCTTAATGCTCGCCATGGCTTTTCCTCTCTCTAAGATGCTTTTTTATCGATTTAAGGACTTTGACCTGACCTAAATTTGCAAACATGATTGTAAGGTCTCTGATAGTACGATCTATCCATAACTCAATGAATCATTAAAAGCAGACATCACAATGCTCGCTATGGCTTCTACTCCCCATCGAGACCCTTTCTCACCATTTAAGGGCATTTGTGTAACATCCCTTGACTTTTATTAAATAACAAATAATTTTAATAGTGAAGGGAAGAAAAGAGAATGAAATAAGGCATTGAAGGAAACCCTAGAAAATAATAAAGTAACTAAATGGTAAAAAGGAAAACTAGAATGGGGAAATTGTATTTTCCTAACTCTTTGGGGTTAGTACCGAACATCAGGAAATAAGCTAGAGAAATGCTTTTCGGTGTGACCCTACAACCATTACCATCTTCCTAAGAGAAGAATCAAAGCATTTGGAGAAATTGGAGGCACCACACAAGGACTTAAGTAATATATAGTTAGGATGTAATATAATGGCAAACTTGTAAATATGTGATAGTTAGAGAATATAGTTGGAAGGGGAAAATAGGCTTCTAGAATAAGGTCTTTTTTTTAATACTTTCTTGAAGACTTCATGGGAAGTCAACCAAAAGGGGGAAGAAGGAGAAGGGGATGGCCAAGAGGAGAAAGGAAGAAGAAAAGAAAAAGAAGAAGAAAGAAAGGAAGAAAAGAGAGAGAAAGGTATAGCGAAGGAGCCAAGGTAATTTTTTATGCTTATAAGCTTCTCAATCTTCTCTCCTCTTTATTCTAAGCCTCCTAACCTAATTTTTTATGGAGGAAATATAGAACTTTACAAGGAAAGAAAGGTTAGAGATTGACCAAGAAGAGGAGATTTAAAACATCTTTGGTAGTAGATAGTATAAAGTAGATATCTTGATAGGTTTAACAATAATCTTTCATTGGAATTCCATGTCTTTTGGAAGACCTAAAAGTGTTTCAAATCTCATACTTTGTGTAACAAATCAGTTTTATTTTTGAACATATACATATATATATAAATTTTTAAAGTCCTATAAAGTCATTACCTTTATTTAACTCATAATAACATTCAATTAATTTAACGAACCATAATTAAGGTTTACACATCATTAATTAACAACATCTATACACAAATCAAACACATATATGTCTACATCTTATGTATCTATATTGACCAGTTCTAGAGATACAAGTGCGGGTGGTTGCACCTTCACCGGGAACTTATCCAACTCGACCATAAACACCTTATTAATTTCTAGGATTTGCCCAACATAGAGTAACTCGATCCAACGTAGACTAAGAGTTAGAGCTAAAGAAAAATCTACAAAACTAGTTTTCTGAACTTGATATGGAATTATAGTCAGAATTAAATCCTAGTGGGTTCAACAACAAATCACAATTATCATCATGTCATGTTTATCTGTATAAGCTATAGCAAATATCTTAGGTCATATGAATGCACTTTATCTATGCACATGAAAATCATATAGTAATGACATGTATGGCATGAATAACTATTTTCATATTACCATATGATGGCTATCAAATTATTTTCATATCAAGCTATCCCAGTCAGGGTGAGTACTTTCTACTCACTAGTACGGGATTTTCTCACTCCGTCTAAAATGGCACACTTTCTCTTTCTTTTCTCATTAACATAACCATAGCCGTTGGTAGGGCATCCCTTACTGGTACACCACACGGACCGCTATGTGACCGTACTCATTTCTTTTGTTTTCTTTTCTTTTCTTTTCACATTAATAGCCAAAAATATGATTTCAATAACAAGTATGTTCATTATACTCACATGCCATAATTTTCATCAAAATATAATCATTACCAAAAATTATTGGTAATCATGACATGAACATAATCATTTCAAATATAACTTTATAACATATTTCCATGTCAAAATTACACACTTAAGATGGTAAGGATTTCATGCAATGGCAATGGCTATGGCATACACTAGTCATTTATTATTTTCAGTTAGAAGATACTTCTTCTTTTTAAATATTAGTTTTATCTCTTCATTTTCTTTATGCTTGGCCTCTAGTCCTTTCGTCCTACTTATATCATTTCCAACACTTGTTCTCACAAATTTAATACGGCATTCTTCTTCAATTTCGTTTCTATTAATATCCTATAGTTAATGAGGTTCATTTAGGGTAGAAAAATATTGACAATAAGGTTTACTAACTTTCAACCCAGCCTAAACGTATCCTATAACATGGCTTGGATATTTCTTGTAAAATAGCCATGCTTTAGGCTTCAAAATGCCCTTTCCAGCATAGAACACGACCATGCTCTATGTTGTGTTATTCCCTGATGCAGGTTTTCGTCCCACCTGACCTTCGCTCACTAAACAGAGTATAACTCCCTCATTTTAACTTCAAATTAGGTGATATGGGTGTCCATTTGAAGATAAAACAATTATATGAAACTATTATGTTGAAATTTTTTGTGAAATCTTAAGAAATCATAGTGATATTACTTCTTCAAGTTAAACGCTATTTCTTCTCGGGTAGGTTCTGATGTTTACTTACTAACCTGAGCATATCTACCTCATCTGAACTCTAAATTTAGTGATTCCAATGGCTGAATTTTCTTGAGACATATATATAAATTTTTTATGTTAATCAGTTATTTTAATTCCCTACATAATTTTCCCATAAATTCAATCCCAGAAATTCAAACACAGAAGCTTTCCTAACAGATTCTTCCCTGGTTAACCATTTTTCGACCACTGCTTACTAATCTAACCATATCTACTCATTTGGACTCCAAATTGAGAAATTCCAGTGGCTAAATATTCGTGAGACACACACACACACACACACACACACACATATATATATATATATATATATATATATATATATATATATATATATATATATATATATATATTTCATATTAACTATTTCTTTTAATTACTAACCAATTCTTCCCATAATTTGAAAAACAGAAGCTTCTCTAGTTACTCCGAAATCCAGTTTCCTAACCAAACCTTCTCTAAGGTTTTAGTTCATCATTTTATTATGTCATCTTCCATTTTCTTCCTAATTTTACATCTAATCATATTTCATCAATTTTTCACCACGTTTAACTATATAAAATAGCAGTATAAAAATATTAAAATTTTGTCAACCATAGCCATACCTATGTAGAACTTTCCACACAAACCTAAGTATTCAAAAATACATCACTTGCAAGATAAACATGTAAAATGATATAGCAACATCCATGGCCAATCATCCAAGTAAAAAATATAGTAAATTTCATCAAAGTTCTAAGATCAAAATCCCATATAAATGTTTCTAATTTCATAGCTTTTCTAAAAAGAAATATTGTTAAACCTACTTAAAGATATGAAAGGTAGAATTTCAAGTCTATGTTTTATTTCTTGCTTGGGCTATTCTATTGGCTTGCTAGAAATTCATGTGAAGTGAAAAAACTCTATATGAAGTGTCCATAGGTGAAACCCCGATTTATGGGTGGAGATGTTAAACTTAGTAACTCTAGCTCTTGAATTAGAAAAAACTACCGTAATCCAATCTTCTTGAAATTTTAACACCTTTACTTACTTCACAAAAAATTATCTTCCTTACCCAAGAATTTCACCTCTCTTTAATATGTTATTTCTAATTTTTCCTATTAGGTTTTATCTCTTGACCTATTCCCTTAATATTAGAAAAATTTTCTATGCATACACATAAGGTGAAGAATTTCTAAGGATTATATTTCATAGATATCTAAAACTTGTCTAATAAATTTTATTTCCTTAATTAATTATTTATGTATCTTTATTAATAAAAGAAACGAGATTATGGATGTTACATTAAATATTTATGTTCCTTTATTAATAAATGAAACAAAATTAGGAATGTTACACTTTGATTATACATGATGCATATTTATAGTAAGCCTTGTAGAGTAAAGGGTTTGGAAGCATATGTAATACATGTATTGTGTTGGAATTTGCCATGAATGGGTGAAAGTCGAAGCTTCGAATGGATAGTTTTTGGGACTCATAATTTGTGTCAAACATGAAAATGTGACTAATACAAAAGTTGTATTCCTATGTCTTAGCTTTCTAAGCCTTCTGGAATTACTTTAATCGGATTTAATATGAAAGAACTATGACACAGTGAATAAAGAGAGGTCAGATCCAGCACATAGAGTCACGATGCTAATTTTGAGACACTATTATGCTTGTTTCTATTCTTAATTTGTCAATATAGTAAAAATAAAAGTTTTATTTTATTGTCTTATCTTTCTATAGACTCTAGAATCACCTCAATCAAGTTAAAATGAGAGAGTTATATCCTAATTAGTGAAGGAAGGTCAGGTTGGTTAAGAACCTGAGGCATAGGATAGCCTCAAGCATGATCGTGTTCTGCACGGGTGAAGGATTTGTGCATCACCGAGCATTTCCATGTTCCCTGACACGGCCAAGCCATGTTTGATGCTAGCTTAACTTAGTTTAAATTGCATTCTACCCTAAATAAACCTAATTAACTATATGGTAATTAAAGGAACCAAATTGAAGGAGAATACCATGTAATCTCCGTGATACAAGACTAGTTTTCACCATTTCTTTTAACTACAAGCATGACATATATTGTGTATTAATACATATTTGTTAAATGATGAGGATGATTATGTGTTTTCTATGATATTGCATCTATGCATAATGATTAGAAGATATGATGTATACATTGTTACATGACGATAGATGTATTAATACACACTTGTTAAATGATGTGATAATGATGGCAAGCATGATGTTGGTAATGAATTCCCTGATGCATGTCAGTTGTGTTAATAATAAAGAGAATGATGTTTGCATATGGCTAAATATGAGAAAGAGTCGAAATAATAATAAAATTCAAGATGACCCTTACAATAGTAAGGTGACCAAATAAATTGTACAATTTGAAACGTTATCGAATAGGGGATGCACTATTAGCTTTGAGTGAGCCAAGGGGGAGTATGGTCACTCCAACCATGTGACAGTGGTATATAAGTAGCAAGGGGGAATGGCTCACATTACCATGTTACCAAGACAAAAAAGAATGATGAGTAAATAAAAATTATGTATGTTGACTTGTTGTACTACAAAGGTGAGGATCAAGTATCTATGCATATTATATCTTTATTATGCTATCTACATATAGTATACACCTGCTACTAATTATTAATATTTTTCTGTAACTTGTACAACTAGACATAACATTGTGATGAGTATTTATTATATAATATGTTTAAGTTAAACCTATTGGGAACTCTGTTCTCATTATTGTATGGTGTTATGTTCATATAAAAATAGATTATATGCTAGTTGTTTTTGTGATAGAGATTCAGCATATGGCAATCCCCAACCTGGGGATAACATTCTATTATTCAAGACATAAAAGTGGTGAGTCTGTTTGAGATCCTAGCACATGCACCTCCTCCTCCACCTCTTGCACCCAAGGAGTAACATGATGCCAGATATTTTGATATCTGTATTAGAGTTGGTGTATGTGATATAATAGTGTTAATTGAACAAACTGTTGATGTAGAACACAATTGTTATATTAATGAAATGCTCTCTCTCTTGAATGCATGTCTATTTAATTATTCTCTTAATTATCATGCTTACCAGTGAGATGAAAAAGGCTTTAATGAGTAGTTTAAAAAGGGCAATGCTACCAATACGAAGTAATCAAAGTCAAAATAAATCTAGCATCTGACAGTTTAACCCTCACCGAAAGCAAGACCACGATTGTAAGATCTTTAATAATGGGATCTGCAATCTTCTTCCCTTTTCTTGAGTGTGGTGAATGTTGTTGTGTTTAAATACCACAAGTGCATAGCGTAGTTGTATCTAGACTAGCAATACAGGTCATATCCCTTAGAAACCATTATGTCAATTACTAGTATATCACAAAATGAACTATCTAAATCAATGGAGTTTGAGAGAAATTTTGAATGGGAAATTGCAAGCAACTAAACTAGATATATGATGAAATTCAATTATAAAAAAGCCTAGGACTAGGGTTCACCACCCTTATGAATTAATTCAACAATCAAGATAAATATTTTCAATTGCAATTATTTAAGTGATCAAGGATGGTTTAGCTTGAGTTCATTACTAATCTCATTCAAGGTCTAATAACAGTACCTTAGTTACTCCAATTGCCTACTTTCATGGTTTAGATTAACTTAATACCTTTAAGATCTATGCTAAACAATTGCCTACTTTCCTAAAGGATCGTAACCTACTTTTGTGATTAAAATACCCCTAATTAACTATTAAGTTATGGCTATAACTTTCTCTTTTCAGTTCATAAGTTATCTACCTAAAATTTAGATAAAATAATGGCCAAGCATTTCATCAAACACATGACATGCATAATAGATAATCTGATTACCAACAAACAATCATAAAGGAAATTCAAGGATTCAACAACAGTAATTCATAGGTGGGATTCCCCCAATCTTAGAATAAACTCTACTTAAACATGATTGGAATAAAAATTAAACTCAATTTCATTAAATAAATCATAATTCTCCAATACAAATTATTCAAAAGAGAAATATATATAGGGATAGAGAGATAGAACTTATTACAAAGCGAGGGATATGAATCAAACAAGATATAACCTTTAATCCAATGAAAAATCTAATCTAAAACATAATGAAACTGAAAGTATAATGAAACCCTAGTTCTAGAATGTCTCTGAAACAAGAGAAACTCGAATTAAGACCCCATATACTTATTGGTTGCGCTAAAACATAAAAAGGAATAGAGATTTTTAGACCCGAAGCATGGCCATATCACAAGACACAGCATAGTCACTGGCATCACACATTATTCCAAAGGATGATTCTAATCTAGAGGCTATATAATGGGTGTTGAGATTAAGGCCTGTGAAAGGCATCAAGGCAATTAGCATCAAATACAAAATCTATGTCTTTAGAAAGTGAGTTAAGGGTTTAAAAATTTTAGAAAAGTCTTTAATGAATCTTCTATAAAAACTTGCATGATCGAGAAAACTTCTCAATTCCTTAACATTGGATGGTGGGGGCATGGTCTAAATCACTTCGATCTTTTCTTTGTTAACCTTAATCCCCCTCTCATACACCAAGTGTCCAAGCACTAAGCCTTCTCTCACCATAAAGTGGCATTTTTTCCAGTTTAGTACTAAGTTGACTTCTTCACATCTCTATAATACTTGAGTCAGATTACTCAAGCAATGATTAAATTAGGTACCATATACAAAGAAGTCATCCATGAATACTTCCATTACATTCAATAAAATCTAAAAAAATGGCCATCATGCAATGTTGGAAAATGGCTTGACCATTGCACAATCTGAATGGTAACCTTCTATAGGAAAATGTGCCATAGGAACGTATGAATCTTGTCTTTTCCTCATCGTTTTGGTGGATTAGGATTTGAAAGAATCCCAAATATCCATCCAAATAACAAAAATATGAATATTTCTTCAACCTTTCCAATATTTGATCAATGAATGGCAATGGAAAACGGTCTTTACGGGTGGCCTTGTTTAGTTTTCTATAATCTATACACATTTGCCAGCCTGTGACAACTCTAGTAGGGATTAGTTCATCATTATCATTCTTAACAACAATCATCCCTCCTTTCTTGGGGGCATGGTCTGAATCGCTTTGATCTTTACTTTTTTTACCTCGATCCCCCTCTCATACACCAAGTGTCCAAGAACTAAACCTTCTCTCACCATAAAGTGGCCTTTTTCCTAGTTTAGTACTAAATTGACTTCTTCGCATCTCTATAGTACCTGAGTTAGATTACTCAAGCAATGGTTAAAATAGGTACTGTAGACAGAAAATTGATCCATCAATATTTCCATTATGTTCAATAAAATATAAAAAAAATGGCCATCATGCAATGTTGGAAAATGGCTTAAGCATTGCACAATCCGAATGGCAACTTTCTATTGGAAAAGGTGCCAGAAGAACATATGAATGTTGTCTTTTCCTCTTCATTTCGATGGATTGGGATTTGAAAGAATCCTAAATATCCATCCAAATAACAAAAATATGAATGTTTCACGAGCCTTTCCAATAGTTGATCAATAAATGGCAATGGAAAATGGTCTTTATGGGTTGCCTTGTTCAATTTTCTAAAATCTATACACATTTGCTAGCCCGTGACAACTTTAGTAGGGATTAGTTCATCATTATCATTCTTAACAACAGTCATCCCTCCTATCTTAGGGACTATTTGGGCAGGGCTTACCCATTCACTATTAAAGATAGGATAGATGATGCCGAAGTCTAGTAGTTTGAACACCTCTTTCTTTACTATTTTTTTCATATTTAGGTTCAACCTTCTTTGGTGCTTTCTAGAGGATTTATGATCATAGTTAAGCAAAATATGATGTATTCACACAAATGGACTAATCCATTTAATATCCTCAATACTATACCAAATTACCTTTTTATATTTTTTGAGGTCCTCAAGTAGCTTATAAGTCTCATAAGTACTCAATTTAGCATTCACAATCATTGCCTTCGAAGGGAAAATAAGGCTCTCATCAAGCATCTTTGCATATGCATCAGCTTTAACTTGTTCATCACATGGAAAAAAAACTCTTCATAAGGCATAGCTCAAGTGGGTCAATAGAACAGAGGCTTATTACATCATTAGTCATATTTTGTTTAGCTAAGTCAATCATACAACAAGACTCATATAGAGATGAGAATTTCATTATAATTGCTAAATTAAACCCAATTTTCTCATTCCTTACATCTAGGGAAGTCCTTCACATCAATTATAACACCAGCTATATCTAGGAAAGTCCTTCAAAGAATGACAAGGATCTGGTTATCTTCCTGTATCTCTAGTATCACAAAGTCTACGAGTATGAAAAACTTACCAAATTTTAGAGGAACGTCCTCTAAAATACCCACCATATGCTTGACGGATCGATCCCCTAACTATAGAGAAATGGTGGTTGAATTCAGGTCACCCATTTATACCTTCTTGCATATGGATAGAGGCATTAAACTCACACGCTCTCTAAGGTCACATAGTGCTCGGTTGACGCGTATGTCTCTAATAAAACAAGGGATGGAAAAGCTTCCAAGGTCTTTAAACGTTAATGATAGATTATTTTGAATTAGTGCACTATATTCCTTTATTAATGCCATCGTAGCATACTCCTTAAATTTTATTTTATTTGAGAGGATCTCATTTAGAAATTTAGCATAGGAGGGTATATGAGAAACGGCTTTTAAGAAAGGGATATTGATGTGTAGCTTCTTCAGCACGTCCAAGAATTGTCCCTATTACCTTTCTAATTTAGATGAGCAAGGTTAGGTAAGGCCTACCTCATTCAAAAAACACGATGTCTGAGCCTTATGTCCTGGGCAAAGGGTTATCTTTAACACAACAACCAACCAATTGGAAATTTAGGTGGTCTGTTAGGAGCATTTTTGGGAACACTTATAGACAATTTTCATTTATTTCCTATATCTTACAAGGACTGGAGGTCTATTTCTTTAGATTACAAGAGAAATATATTTAGGGAATATGTTTAGGTAATTACATATTAGTTATTTATTTCTTTCAATGCCTTAACTTAGTATCTTTATTAACTTTTCCATTTTCTCTTACAGGAAAAGTTTGTTGTACATGAGGTGCATAAGGAAAAAAATTTCAATCACTTGTCCAAAAGTGGAGATATGCACATTACAACTTGTATAGGTCAAAAAATGATAGGACTCACATGTGAGAACAATTACGTGCTAACATCTCATAAGGCATCTACACTTGATTGTTAATATATATATATATATATATATATATATATATATATATATATCAATTTTTAATTAATCTTTTGAACATTGTTCTATCATTAACTAGGAAATTGCTAGAAAAGGGTTGCAAGAAATAAACGATGTTGCATGTTAGTAGTTCTAAGAGCCTTGCATGTAAGAAGGATGAGATGGTAAGTTCACATTAGTATATACTTTGGCTGAAGTTTAATTTTTATTGGAAGTACATTACTTTTTTAAAAAATTTTAGAAAACTGAGCTTAGGAGTCCTCACTTATGGAGATGTATGGACCATAGTCCATAAAAGGGCTAATGGTTCATATATTAATAAAGAAATTAGATCTGTAAGTGTAAGTGTTTGAATTTCATGAGAATAAATTTTAAGTTTTAATTTTGTTGTAATGATGTATTTTAAAAATGATTTCTTAATTTTTACTTGAAATTGCAAGAAACAATTGTTGCAATTCAAAGTCAAGACTTTTCTTTTCAAGAACTTTTTAGTGGAGATTCATTAACTAGAGCTTTGGGAAGCCAAGAGCACTCAGGTCAAGTTCAAGCATTCGGCTTGGGTGTTTGCCTAACTCAAGTGTTTGGTCAACATTGTATTTGGAGTTCGCAATCTAGGCCTCTAACACTAAATTGTAGAATGAAGTGGCCCGACTTAAAGTAACCATACAAAAATAAGAGGCTGAATGACAATGTCATGAGGAAGAAATGGAGACACATTAACAACAAATAAAAGTAGCTATGGCTTTCCTCCTTTAGAATTATCAAGGTCAAGTGCCACCTGAGCTTGCATTACTACTAAGTCTTGGTCTAAATGTAATTTTTTAATTAGTAACATATTTGTTGAATCATAAAAATTAATATTTTTACAATTAGGTTTATTTTATTACTAATAATATGCTTTTTTCCTTTCAAGCACCAAGTGATTAATAGAGTGGACACCCACCTCTAGACTCCCTAGGTTTATTTACATTGTTACTATAAATTTTTTAAAATTATAATGTGACATTTTCATTCAAATTTTAATTAAATATTAGTTCTCAATTGCCAATTTAGATTCTGATTGATAAATTAATGTTTTTTTATGGATATTGATATTATTTTGGATACAAAACAATTATAGGACTATTAAAAAATTTAAAAAAAAATATTAAATAAATAAATTATGTTTTAACTACAATTTTACAATCATCACTAAAAATGACAATTGATTAAATCGTCGTTAAAATTTGGATTAGCGATGGTTAAAAATAATCATCGCTCAATAACGATAGTTGTAAACGTGTTGCTAAATATAGGTTTAACAATGTTTAATAACCGTTGTTAAAAATAGATTTAACGATGGTGTGCCTACAATTGTCAAAAAATGTCATTAAACCAATTGCCACGATGTATTCTACTATGGTTTTCTAGACTATCATTAAACCTTACTATTGCTAAAGCCACTAAAAACCACACTAAACCTATGTTTTCTTGTAGTGACATGCAATATCTTATAATGAATCATGCTTTAAGTACTAACAATGAAATATACTTGTTTATATATCCAATAGGTTGTGTAAAATGTTACATGCTTTATGTATTGGATATGTGCTTTAAGGCATTTCATATAAATGAGAAAATTGGTCATATTATATAACATCATTTAATCATGCATGTTATACTTTGGACTAATTACTTGGTTGCAAATTAAATATTTTTATAGGTTAATCTGAAGAAATAAGAGTTAGAATTGCAATGAAAAAGATGGAATATCAACATTATGCTTAACTCAATGAAGGATGCTCCAAGAATTGAAGATATACAAATTTGGTTGCATCAATAAAACACATGAAGTCAAGGAATCTCAAGACATCATGGTAAATATATCCTTAGGTATACTAGACTTATATTCATGTGTGAAATGATTTAAAAATTCTTGAGCTCAAAAATCTATCTTAGAACCTATTTAAAGATCATATGAATGAAAAGATAGTAAAATATGGGTTGTTACTAAAATCTGTTTTTGACCTTTGTTCACTCTTTTATCCAAATCTCTTAAAATACAAAGAGTTTTGGATCAAAATTGCTGCTTTGAAAATTTAACTCCAATAGTTTTTTAATGATATGTCATTCGCTCAAAATGGAGTTAAAGAGAAGATGCAGTAAATTGACATAAAAAGATAGTAAGATATTGATTTAAACTAAACTCAATTTTTTTATCTTTGGTCATTATTTTACTTATATCTTGCAAATAATAAAGTCTTTTGGACTAAAGCTTGTTTCTTGACAAACTAGATTAAAAAATCTTTGTATTGATAAGTTAAAACTTTTTTCATTGCAAACTAGATTAAAAAAATTTAATATTGATAGGTCATATGTTCAAAATAGATTTAAAATAAGAAAGGCCTGACAAAGTTGACTATCTTGCAACATAAGCCAATAGTCGACTGTTAGCTACTGGAATAGCAAAGTTGACTACCAGGTGCAACAGTTGACTATTCAATTCTAAAAATTTTAAAAAATCATTAGATACCCAACAATCAACTATCATATTTATTGATGATAAAAATCTAGCAGTTCAATGACTAGTTTCATCTACAATCACTTCCAAATGAACCCTAATGACTATATTGGCAAAAAATCTATAAATACAAGGGTTCATTAAGGTGCTAAGCAAGAAATGATATGTCCAAAGCTTATGAGAATGATTCTTGAGCTCATTTGATTCTATATCTTTCTTAGGTTTCTCTATATTTGTAATATTTACTTTATTGAGAGAGTTTATATTGTTTCTAAACCTTCATACTCATTCTTATTGATTGAAAATTCAAGGAAAATGATTTCTTGAAATTTGGGTTTGGGAAAATCCATGTAAGGGGGAGAGAAACTCATGATACCAACTCATGGAGTTGAGCAAATGTAGTGGCTCACAAATGCCCATTGTAAACTTGTGGATATAGTAAAAAAACTCAAATTGCAGTTTAGAAACTAGATGTAAGCTCGGTGGTTAAATACCTTTGCCTTGACTTATTGTAATACCACGTAATTTTTAAATAATAATGTTTTACGATAAAAAATATAATTTTATTTTAAATGATTATGTTTTGCTAAAAGAAAATATATTTTTAATTAAAATGATTTTTGTTTTTCTTAAAATAATTATATTGTCCTTTAATAAATTTTTATTTTATTTTTAGCAATATTCTTTTGTTTATTATCTATAAAGATATTTATTTTGTGATTTGTTTTATTAAAATTTTATCAAGAAAGGTCATGATTTAAGAGTTTAACTAAAGCTTTATAAGAATATAAATTTTTAGAAATTTTAGGGATATTTTAGGATGAAAAATAGTATTTATATGTATATAATAAAAATAATAAATTTTAAATATTTAATTATTAAATAATAATAAATTTAAAAAAAAAGGGAAGGGGAGACGGAAGCGTGAAGAAGAATGCAATCCCGATTCTGTAATAGTACGAATAATATAAATAGTAACTTTTATTTTTCTATCTAGATCTATAGTGCCTATTGGCTTCCAATCTCAAAACTGAGGGTACCACTAGATTCAGGATGGAGAATACTACGATTTTGATTGAACAATTTTTCAAATCAACTGCAGAATTGTCATAGATCGGAAGTAAAAAATCTCAGAAAAAAAAAGTAAACTCTGAAACTCTTACTTAGAGACCTCAAGTTGAAAATCTAACATCATAGATGGATTCAGGAGTTAGATAAACTTTAGGATATGAATTGTTTTTAGCTATCTAACAACTTTTTGTGCGTCGTGAATAGTAATTTCTAGCGGTGAATAGTATTTTCTGACTATGAATAGTACCTAGTAGTTGATCAGTGTTGACCAAGCTCCCAGGGGACAAATTGTGCAATTTTAGACTCATTTCCTCAATTTTTGGACCCTCTAGACACGTTTTCGAGGTCTATTTAGTCAAATGTGGATTGGAAAAGTACATTTTAGAGTAGTCCAACCAAGAGCCTTACCTTGTGAGTAGATGATTTTTTCTATGACTTGCCCTATATTCTTCTTAATCTTTAAACGTGTATTTGATTATGTTTATAAGATACTGACACTTTTAAATGTTTCTAAAATGTATTAAAATTATCTCAATTGCTTAAAATTTGGAATATAGTTCGAAAAGAGTATAGTTTTGAAAATAGATTTTTGAACTTATGTTATATTTGATTTCACATGTATTTCTCCTTAAATGATAAAGTGAATATTTATGCATGTGGCATTGATTTATAAAGCTATATGATTGCCTAGAGAAAGGGCATGTATATGTGAGAAACCCTGAATAGGTAATTTATGACAGATGATCTGTATTGAGACTGAGATTCTGTATTATACTGAAAACTTTGTTTTGAATGATAAGGAATATGTGCATATGATAATTTTGTGGAGGAATCCTATTAGAAGCATTGTCTGCTAATAACAGGTGATGTTAGCCCTGGTGCACCTTAATACTTTAGCTAGCAGGGGTGGTGCTAGCCACGTGTGAGGACCAACATACAGGATATGTTATGTGATGGAGAGCGGAATGCCTCCTATCTAGGCGAGATGCCAGTTATATGATATGTGATTTGCCTTCCCTTGCTTTGTGCTTGGGAAATTGCTCACATTAAAGTCCCTTTGCTTGTCCTCTAGAATTGTGGTAGGGCAAACCTTGGCTGAGATGCTAAGTATAGGCAAATCTTACACCAACAAAGTACGAAAGGGATTAAACCTTGATATGATGATTCTGATATGGGATCCTCCTAATATTTTTATAAGAATGTTTTTTATGCATATCAACGTTTGATTAACGATCATATTGTATCATGTATGGTTAAAGATATCTGAATATGATTTGAACTGAGAATTTTTGAAATACGGGTCCTATATGGATACACTTCTGAATTATAATTTTCAATGTGATAAATTTAAATTATGAGTACATCCATATGTTGACCTAAGAGGTCATAGGAGGTATTATCTACTCACTGAGTTGTCAAACTCATTACACAATATTTCTACATTTTTATTTTTCAGATGAAAATATAGAGTTTGGTCCTTCCCCTTCAGATAGTTGACCAGCTAAACAATATGATCTCTGGGTGAGCCTACTTTGTTTTCAAGGTTCGTAGATTTTGATTATATTGTACTTATACTCTAGAGTATGCTCTGAACGCTACAGGCAGGATCCCTACTCCTGCTGTTACTTTGATGTTTATGAACTTTGTCTGTATATGGTATATGTATGGAAGAACCTATATGTATCTGTTTCTATGATAAATGATTGGAATATTCATATTTATGGAAAATATATGTTCATGGTATACGTGTTTCACGTGCCCTAAGATTAAGGACGTGACAAGTTGGTATCAGAGCATTAGATTTCCATGTGGCTATTAGAGCAAAGGATTCTTTAGTAGGACCTTTAGTATGGATATGAGCTGGACATATTTACATTTTAGGTGCTGCTGAGGGATTCTATAAGGTCTTAATTTTCTTTCTATTCCATGTTTGTTAAATTTCCTAGTATAAAGTTGATTGAGTATTGTGGCATCTTAAAAAGTATCTATGGGTCAATTACTGCCTAAAAGTGAAAGGGGTAACTATACCAAAGAATTTATAAGAATTGAGGCAGATACCAAATATGACGGTGTCTAAATGTTATAGCTATTTTACCCCGTTGTCTAGATATGGTAAACTTTGATGTGATACTAAGAATGGATTGGTTGGTATCATACCATGCCATTTTGGAATTTCATTTTAAGGTGATTAAATTCAATATTCCTAAAGAATTTTCTTTCTTCATATAAGGAGACCGTAGTGAGGTATCCAGTAATCTAATCTCTACTTTAGCAACCTATAAGTTATCAGAAAAAGGTGCCAAGGATATTTGGCAGTGGTGGGAGATGTTGATATAAAATATACTAGTGTAAATCAAGTTCCAGTGGTTAGAGAATTTCTTGATGTGTTTCTTGAGGAATTTCCAGGATTACCCCGAAACGATAAATATAATTTGGTATTGATTTATTTCTTGAAACCTAACCAGTGTCTATATTCCCATATAGAATGGCACCCACTGAACTTAAGGAACTGAAAAAGAAATTAGTTACAAGACGTATTAGACAAGGGATTTATACGCCCTAGTACTCTCCTTGAGGTGATCCAGTTCTATCTATGAAAAAGAAAGATGGATCGCTGCGATTATGGATAGATTATTGACAATTAAATAAGATGCTAGTGTGGAATAAATACTCATTACCTCATATAGATGATCTGTTTGACCAGCTACATGGTGCTCACCATTTTTTAAAAATTGAATTGATTTGAGATCTAGATGTCTTCAATTAAGGATAAGGGAAGAGGATATTTCAAAAAAATTACTTTTAGTACTTAGTATAAGCACTATAAGTTCTTAGTGATGTCATTGGGTTTGACAAATGCCCCAGTTGCATTCATGGACTTAATGAATATAGTATTTAAAATTTATTATTGTCTTTATTAACGAAATACTAATATGTTCCGAGAGTACAAAAGATCATAAACAACATTTAAAGATAATTTTACAAACTCTAAGGGAGTATGGTTAGTAAAGATGGTATCCAAGTGGACCCTAAGAAAGTAGAAGCAGTATAACAATGGTATGTCCTACTACAGTTACAAACGAAGATCCAAATCTAACTTATGCTTTCCACAGTTGTCTGTCTTCCAATATATTTGAGCCATAGTTGGATTAAGTACATGAACATATGCTTGTAAAGCATCGATCAACTCCTCAGCATTTGAAGCTGAGATGAGAATTTGTCATGCTGAGTGTGAGATGAATCTTTTTTCCACAGCTTAATCTAGAAAAGACAACAGACCATCACATAAATGGTCAACATTTAATAAACCTATCAGTTTGTGATGCATATTCAACTGTGCCCAAGAGACTATTTGGAAAATCTCTTCTAAAGTACCAAAATCACCTGGTAAGGCAATGAAGGCATCAGCATTGCTCATCATTCTAGCCATGCGCTCATGCATGGAAGCTACCCTAAATTCTTCCCCAACTGTTTTTCTGGAACCACAAAAGACACAAAATTTTGAAACTGACAGAATGCAATTCCCTCTATAGTTACACACACCCTAACTTTGAGTATGAAGGTAAAGATACTAATGTGTGCATTTATAGAACTTAGAGAAGGGCATACTTACAATAGCTATGCGAATAGGCCAGACATAATTAAAACAACTATGTGAGTGATTGGTGGATGTCAACAAAACTGAAGGTGAAAATTTCAAAACAAAAAGACGGCACACATGTATATGTACAGTAGTTGTGACTGTGACCCATATTAAGCATATAAAGAGAATAAGATTAAGGTATTACCAGAAATTTATCTTTTCCTTGTTGTCCTTGATGAAGCATTGATGTCTTAAAACTTGTAAGGAAATTGTAAATGATAGGCGTCATTGTAAAAAAGAGAGTAAAAAATACAAACAAGTTAGTTGTTGAAAAGGGACAATCGAAAGATTTATCTTATTTTCCCAATGTTCTTGCCAGTTAATTATCGGTATTATTACGTCGACTAGCTATTTTGAGAATTTTTAATTTGGACTAGTTTATTTTACAGTTGATTGATTACATCTATATTGAAGCAATCAACTGCATCCTACCAGTTAACTATGTATTCTTTGTTTTTCACAGACTTTTATAAGCTCAGAAATGTTTCTTTTCCACCGAATATCAACAACTTTAAAGTAGATTTTGGCACATATATTCAAAACTTATGGCCACTGATTTTTGCCGAAATAACAACTATATTTGTTTATAGACTTTCAAGAATTACGACCACTGATTTTAATTTTCCTTCAATGTTTTGTCCAAATTTTTGACTTTCTACTGTATTCTCCTTATTAATATTTTTCATTAAATGCAAAGTTCTTTTCCCTCATTACAAGAAAATTTAATTTTTTTTTTTTTGAAAGTCAGTTATTATGGTATCCAAGTGGTTAGTAGGTTAAAGTAACGAAAAGTTTGAAAGGAATAGATGGATGATGGCCTTATGGTGCTTTAACGAATGTAATCAAGAGAATTAGTAGTGTTGAAGTTCTTGAGAAATAAAATATGGGAAGTATGATTTAAATTAATCTTTGAACTCTTAATTTAGAAATATAGAGAATAAATTGAGAACCATGTCCGAAAATAGCACAAGTGATCAAGATATTTGTGTTAATGGTTTATACCATGTTAAATTGAGTCTAGTATCTAGGATGTCAATTATGTTGGGAAATGAGATTTTAGAAGAAGCCATAGATTTTGAATATTGATGGGATATACTAATATTTGAAAGAATTGTACTAGTATAATGATAAAAAGAAGATATAAGTGATATATTTTTCGTTGTTTGGTGAGTCAACAAGTAAGAATTGAATATATTGTTTTCGGAGAGCTATTTAGGAAGCCTTAAGATTTTAGTTAGATGATAGGATAACTGATAATAAATTAAAATAATGTATTTATACATTAGATGTTATGCTTTAGGTATCTTTATATAATTTTGGTAAAATTTTGGAGAAAATCATTTATCCTTAGTTGAAATTGCCCCTATCAGTAATTATTAGGTCAACATATAAATGGCACCATTTGAGGTTTTACATGAAACATCGTAGATCTCTTCATAGGTGAGTGAGTTAAGTTAAGTTTTTGGAATCTAATTTGGAATAACATACAATAAATAGAATATGACTAACTTAAATTGATGATGCTAGTTTGGAAAGTATGATTCAAGCATATGTCTTCGAGTTTGGTAAAAGATCTCTTAGTAGAATTTGCCGATAATAAAGTGTTATTGAATGACTTAAAGGCTTATATAAAAGGTGTTACAAACTTTCTAGTAGATGACTCAATGGAGTCAGACTTATGGTAAAATGTCGTTGATAAAGTGAAATTGATTAGAAAAAGAATACAAGCAATTAGATATATGCCAAAAGTCTATAAGAATCATGAATGTTGAGCACTAAAAATTATCAGTTGGTGATTAAATTTTATTAAAGGACTCACCCATGAAAGAGGTATTGAGGTTTGAAAAAAGGAAAAAGTTAAGATTTATTATATATGCTCTTTTGAAATCTTGGACAAAGAATGCATAGTATATATCGCCTAGCTTTGCCATCAGGATTAAGTGATGTTGGTACAATCTTTCTTAAATCATTGCTAAGGAAGTACCAATCAGATTCTTCTCATACTATGTAACTCAAAAAAATTGAATTGGACAAGAATTTGGTTTAATTATGAGTAAAAATCGATGTTTATTGTTGATCGACAAGTAAAGAACTTATGGTTGAAAGAAATCCCTATAGTTAAAGTTATATGACAAAATCACACAAGTGAAGAGATTTCTTAGAAAGTAAAGATGATATATAAAAAAGATAACCCCAATTATTTGAGTAATATGGTTGGTAACTCTGAATTATGTCTTAACTTCATTTCTTACATGTGGTAGGATGGGTTGAAATTCGGGGACCAAATTTCTTAAGGGGGGAAGAATGTAATATCCCGTAATTTTTAAATAATAATGTTTTACGGTAAAAAATATATTTTTATTTTAAATGATTATGTTTTGCTAAAAGCAAATATATTTTTAATTAAAATAATTTTTGTTTTGCTTAAAATAATATTATTGGCCTTTAATAAATTTTTATTTTATTTTTAGAAATATTCTTTCTTTTATTATGTATAAAGATATTTATTTTGTGATTTGTTTTATTAAAATTTTATTAAGAAAGGTCATGATTTAAGAGTTTAACTAAAGCTTTATAAGAATGTAAATTTTTTAGAAATTTTTGGGATATTTTAGGATGAAAAATAGTATTTATATGTATATAATAAAAATAATAAATTTAAATATTTAATTATTAAATAATAATAAATTTTTTTAAAAAAAAGGGAGAGGGAGACAGAAGCTTGAAGAAGAATGCAATCCCAATTTTGTAATAGTACGAATAATATGAATAGTAACCTCCATTTTTCTCTCTAGATCTGAAGTGTTTATTGGCTTCTGATATCAAAACTGAGGGTACCACTGGATTCAGAAAATCTCAGAAAAAGGTAAACTCTGAAACTTTTACTTAGAGACCTCAAATTGAAAATCTAACACCGTAGATGGATTTAGGAGCTATATGAACCTTAGGATATGAATTTTTTTTTACCATTTGACAACTTTTTGTGTGCTGTGAATAGTGATTTCTGGCTGTGAATAATGATTTTTAGTAGTGAATAGTATTCAATAGTTGACTAGTGTTGACCAACCTCCCGGAGGCCAAATTGCCCGATTTTCGACTCATTTCTTAGGTTTTTAGACCCTCAAGACATGTTTTTGAAATCTATTTAGTCAAATGCAAATTGAAAAAGTGCATTTTAGAGCTGTCCAACCAGGAACCTTACCTTGTGAGTAGATGATTCTTTCTATGACTTGCCATATACTCTTTTTGATCTTTAAATGTGTATTTGATTATGTTTATAAGATATTTACACTTTTAAATGTTTCTAAAATTCATTAAAATTATCTGAATTACTTACAATTTGGAATATAGTTCGAGAAGAGTATAGTTTTGAAAATAGATTTTTGAACTCATGGTATATCTGATTTCATATGTATTTCTCATTAAATGGTAAAGTGAATATTTATGCACGTGGCATTGATTTATAAAGCTATATGATTGCCTCGAGAAAGGGCATGTATATGTAATAAATCTTGAATGGGTAATTTATGCCAGATGATTTATACTAAGATTGAGATTTTGTATTATATTGAAAGCTCCGTTTTGAATGATATGGAATATGTGCAAATGATAATTTTGTGGAGAAATCCTATTAGAAACATTGTCTGATAATAGCAGGTGATGTTAGCCCTAGTACACCTTGATACCTCAGCTAGTAGGGGTGGTGCTAGCCTCATGTAAGAACCAACACACGGGATATGTTATGTGATGGAGAGTAGGATGCCTCCTATTTGAGCAAGATGCCAGTTATATAAGATGTGATTTGACTTCCCATGTTTTGTGCTTGGAAAATTCCCCATATTAGAGTCCTTTCACATGTCTTCTTGAATGGTAGTAGGGCAAACCTTGGTTGAGTGCTAAGTATAGGCAAATCCTACACCAACAAAGTATGAAAGGGATTGAAGTCTGATATGGTGGTTCTGATATAGGATCCTCCTAATATTTTTATGAGAATGTTTTTAATGTATATCAACGTTTGATTAACGATCATATTGTATTATGTATGGTTAAAGATATCTGAATATGATTTGAATAGAGAATTTTTGAAATGTGGGTTCCATATGGATGCACTTCTGAACTGTAATTTTCAATGTGATAAATTTAAAATATAAGTACATCCATATGTTGACCTAAGAGGTCTTGGGAGGTATTATCTGCTCACTGAGTTGTCAAACTCACTACACGATATTTCTACATTTTTATTTTCAGATGAAAATATAGAGCTTAGTCCTTCCCCTTTAGATAATTAGCCAGTTAGACGACATGATCTCTAGGTGAACCTACTTTTTTTTCAAAACTTGTAGATTTTGATTATATTGTACTTGTACTCTAGAGTATACTCTGAACGCTACAAGCAAGATCCCTACTTCTGCTATTACTCTAATGTTTATGGACTTTGTCTGTATATGGTATATGTATAGAAGAACCTATATGTATATGTTTCCATGATAAATGATTGGAATATTCATGTTTATAGAAAATATATGTTCATGGTATACGTGTTTCACGTGCCCTAAGATTAGGGGCATGACACTTATCATATAATCTTCTTTCATATAAGTTATTGCTTCTTGTGTTTGCTGCACAAACTATTCTATACAAGTTTCTAATGTATAGTGCATACACATTTCTAATATAGTTTTGCATTAGTCTTTAAATTTGTTGAAATTATAGCTTTATCTAAGTACTATTTTGCTCAAATGTACATCAATTTTTACATGTTTACTTAAATGTTCTAAAGTGTGCATTCATCTTTTATAGCATCAAAATCTTTTGTTTTTAAGTTTAAAGGAAACTTCCATGCTTCATTGAAACACTCAATTCACACATTCTCTTAGGTGTTGGTTGCCTTGCCTAACAAATATTAAAAAAATTTATAAAATTATTTATTATTTAAATTTAAATTTTTATCTATTTAGTTTTCTTAAATTATATATGTGTGTGTTCCTTCAATAAGTGTTTTTTAATTCAACCTCTTAATATTGCAAAAACGTGTTAACCATTGAATTCAAACTTGCTTACCATCTAAACAAAAAACTTATGGGTTGCTCTTCACAATGTTTATTCTAGTCGTATGTTATGTCTTCTAATAACTTACCCTCTGGTTTGGTATGTCTATATTTTCTCTTTATATTAATAAACTATTATTTTAAATAAAGAAATAAAAAATGAAGTGAATGAACTTTTTTTGAAATATTAAAAGTTAAAATTTAATGTGGTGTTTAGTACAAGAAAATTTTAGTTTCTTAACCATTTTAAAATTTTTAAAATTTTTTTAAGTATAATAAATATGAAAATTTTAAAACTTGTGTGTTATATATGATCTAAATAATATAAATCAATTTTTATTTGATATTCAAATATTTTATATATAGGTTTCCAAGTAAATAAGAAAGATATCCACATTCTTTTTTAATCCCATCCCTATTCTTTTTAAAAAGGTTCAATGTTGCCTCATCGCCTAACACCTTTAAGCTCTAACAAAAAATTAATTCTAATAGCTCAAAATTACCCAAAAATTTTCATTCCCCTTCACAATTCTACTAACTCAACAAAATCACCAACAACAAATTAATTCTAATAACTGTCTTACAATTTAAGTATTTAACGATAACTTGGATGGAATCATTTAACAATTTTGATAGAACCTCAAAATTCTATTAAGTTAAGGATACCATTAGAAAAAAAATTTAATAATCATCTCAAAAATTTCACGAATGAAGATATCCAAAAAGTGTTCATTAATGAATTAATGGATTAAAATCATACATAATTTCAAAAAGTAAAAATTTAGTTGCATAATACACGCTTTTATTGTATGCAAACTTCACATGTAGCAAATATTCTTTTCATATTTTCATTTTGTTTTATGTTATAGCACACAACAAAGTAGATAAAGTTTTGTTACCTACTTTAGTTTGATCATCAGCTTGTAGGGGACAAGTAGTAAACAATAAAAGTTTAATCCCTAACTTATTCGAACAAAGTCCTCCAAAAATAACTAAGAATTTTACATCTCTATCAGACATAATATTTCTAAACATCCTATGCAATCTAAAAATTTTCTTGAAAAACAAATCAATAATATGTGATGCATCATCAGTTTTATGATATGGAATGAAATGTGCCATTTTAAAAAGCCTATCAACCACCACATATATAGAACACCTACCCCTTTTTGACCTAGGTAAACTCCACATAAAATCCATAAATATGTCAATTCAATGATCACTAGGTATATGTAAAGGAGTATATAAATTATGAAATTTCATCTTAGACTTAACTTTTTTATAAGTGATAAAATGCTCACATATTTGTTCTACATCACGTTTTATATGGAAAACATTTAAAATCTTATATATTCCAAAATACCTCATCAAGTCAACTCCACGAGCTTCCCTAATGAACAAGTAGCGCAACGAACATCTAGGCATATCTAATTTATTTTCTCTAAACAAAATTTATTATACCTAGAAAACTTACTAAATGCCACTTTCTCACATGTATTGAATACATTACCTAGCAAAAGAGAAACTTTAATATTGGGTAACGAAGAGCTAAGCTTATTAGTACAATTATAGGTAGATTGGAAAACAAAAATTTTTTTGGTCTCACTATGTTATATAAAAATTCACTTGTTTTCTCTCTTTTCTTTCTTCACTAGCCAAAATTTCTTTTTCTTTTTCTTTTTCACTTTTTCTTTCTCTTCATCTTTCTTTTGATTCGTCCTTTCTTTCTTTCTCACTCCTTATTTCTCTTCCTTTTAATTCGGCCTCTCTTTTTTTCAATATATCACTGTCTCTTTTTTCCTTACTAATTGGAATTTCTTTTTCTTGTTCACTCTTTACTTCTCTTTCTTTTGATTCGACCTCTTTTTCTTTTGAAATATTACTCAATATTTTTATATCACTCTATTTTTTAACTTGATCTTCATGGTAGCCTTGAGTAAGGCTTTGAAACTTCTTAAATAAGTCCCTATGGTAGTGACTTGAAATCAATTTCCTTCTCATAAACGCTTTCATCTCCTCCCACATATCAATGGGTCTTTCACTATTCCATTTCCTACTTAAAACTAAAAGATCCCACCAAATAATAACACAGTTAATAAATTCAATGAGAGTTGATGAGTGAGTTTTATACTCATAAATTAAATATTTTCATCTTATCTTTTGCCATAATTAAGCATAAATCTCCCTTACTTGTCTTTAGTTTTCTGTCTTTCTTACAGATGGAGAGAAGAGTAGAAAATGGACTTAATTGGAGGAATCAGAGTTAAATTGTGGTTCTTTGGAAATGATGTCTATAAATCAAGCAGATAAAACAAATTCATTAAGGATGGCTGAGTAAGGAGCATTATCATATTGTCTCTTGAGACGCATCCTAATGGATATATGCACAAATTTATTCTTGATTTATGATCACATTTCCAAAAGAACTAAAACATAAAGATTCAAGGCAAAGCACCCAATGTTGAGAATATGTTTGCTGGTTGCAGTCCAGCCCAACCTTGCTGTAGTACTTGGGCTATATCTCTGAAAATACATATCCAATATGTATGCAATTTGGTAGGTGTGTAGCTGACACAATTGGGTACAACTTTCATGTTCAAATGGTCAGAAAATACGGACATTAAAAGGGACAAAAGTGGGCTAGAAGAGAATTTGACTACTGCTGCAGTCCAGCCCGACTTTGCTCTAGTATTTTGACCATAACTCACACATTACGTATCCAATTTGTCCACAATTTGTCTTGACGGAACGCTAATGACATTGTCCACAACTTTCGTGTTGATGGAGTCAGAAAATTCGGCAGTTTTCAAGACGATATTCAAGGATCAATTTCGGTGCATATGATGGAATTCAAATTGTCAACTTTGTACAACTTCCTACCTAACAATTTTGACAATTACCACACCAACCACACTTAATTGTATCTATAAATAGAGGGCTTGAGGGGTGAGTTAGGGAGTTTTTTGGAGAGCTTTGGATAGAGCTTGGGAAAGCTTTGTTGGAATTCTACGAACTTGTAATGTTATTCTCTCTTTAGACATCTTGTATTTTTCATTTTCTTTCGTAATATTATCATGTTTCTTCATCTTTCATTTCACTTTCTTCCCTTGATTATGGAGAACTAATCTCCTAATGCTAAGGTGAAAGGGTGAAACTCTTGGTATGAGAATAATAATTTATCTAACTCTTAATCTTAATGTTTATCTTTGATATTGTATTTACCTTCCTATTTCTTTTCTCATAATTATTTCTTAATGGCTGGTTTTATCATACCGCCGATATCTTGTTATGTTATTGGCTGGTTTTATTAGACCGCCTATCTCTTATTATTTTCATGGTTGGTTTTGCCACCTACTTTATTTTATTTTACTATTGGTTGGCTTTGCCACCGATTCTATTTCATTTTATTTTGTTATGTGAATTAATTTTCTACCTTTCATTTTTTGCATAAGTTAATCTTGTAAAATGTGAATTTTGATATATTGTAGACAATCTTTGGCACAATAAATGATTGAATCAATCTTGATTTATTGTAGACAATATAATGATTGGCACAATTTATGCTTGAATCCATTTACAAGTTATCTTTTGCATCTTTGTATTTTTAATCTTGTAAAGTGTGAACCTTGATACATTGTAGACAATTTTTGGCACAATAAATACTTGAATCACTCTTGATTTATTGTAGACAATATGGTGATTGGCACAATGTACGCTTGAATCCATTTTACAAGAATGTCTTAATTATTAGAAAGGAGGTAAATATAAGTCATGTATAAACAAAGTTGAGCTTAAATTAACATATCATCCGATTAGAACTTTATTCGTGTAAAGATTCTAATTGAGTACTAAAAGAGTTAAATTTATTTTTATTCGATATACCAAGAGTGGATCCCCTAACCTTAGCATGCTTCTTTACCTTGAATACATCTTCATTAAATTTCAGTATATTAGTTCTTTGCATATTTTGTTCAATATTCCTCTCACAAAACAAGACATGGGGAACTAGGTTAGAAGTATTTATTTCGGATCTATATTAGAATTTTCTCTCAATTAGCAATCTCTGTGGGATCGACCTTGCATACCACTAAATCTATACTCCAATAGATTCGTGCACTTGCGAGTTTTAATTAAAACAACAACAAGAGTCAACTTTACCTTTTTCAATTCGGAATAGTTGTGACCATCAAATAGCAACTCCATTATCTTTTCTCATTCTAAATAGACTTTTGGATTATTTTTACCTTGAAAGGGTGGAATTTTCAATTTAATGTTGCTCAAATTATTATCAACCCTATCCCTAACATCTCTAACTCCATTCTAAAACTCAAACTTGTCTAGTTTAACATTAATGCCATGATCATCGTTATCTAGATCATCTCCAAATAACTATCATCATAATTTCTAAGTGAATTTCTCCTTCTTTGTTGCATATTAAAAGCTATATGTATCTGTCCCTATCCTTAACTTTATCTATTCTCTTATTTATCTGATCAAATCTCAACTCCATTCGATCAAATTTTTGTTCTAGGGCCTTAAAAAGAGTTTTAAATCTATCTTTTCTAGAAAATCACCAAAAGAGCTGTTAGATTTCTCTTTAGAAATAATTAAAAATCTGTAAAACAAGAAAGAAAACCTCAGAAATACTCACTCACATGTTCCTCTCAAGATTGATGGCACTTATACTCGGGTTTACTCAAAATTAGCTTTTATTCTCTTACGAATGCACACTCTCTTGTCCTTTTTCTCTCTTAGTTCCCTCTTTCAGTTCTTTATTGAACTCAAACAAAACTTTTCTTACAGTAATGCAAACTCAACCGATCAATACACAAGAGTAAGAATACAAAGAATAAAAGAAAAATCCAAATTTAAGAAGCAAAGGGAACAAAGAAATATAACTTAGAAAAAAAATTGAACACAAGACAAGCAATTAATGCAATGAGAATTGATTGGTTTCTTTTCAAGCCAAAATGCAAGAACAAGGTGGAATACACACTTTAAGTAATCAAAACTTGAATTTCAACAAAACTAAATTTTGGCTTTTTTTATATTTTTAAAATTCTACTCTTCTTTTTTTATATTAGTACTTGAACCAAGAACACAAGAAATCACCATACCATAAGAAGAATGAACAATATAAGAAATCACAAGATAGTAAAAAAGATAAGAACAACAAATAGATAGAATAGACCAAACCTGATTTGGAACTTTATCTTTAATACTAAATGACATGAACCCTTGATATGAACCTCACCAAAAATAATGTGACCCAAAATAAATATGGAATTCAAATGAAAGATTGTGTTCTAATTCAGATTTATAATAAGAAAATAAAAAAGGACCTTGACCTATTATCTATAAAGAGATAAGAATCAAATATATAAGAAAAGATTGTAGACACCACACTTAAGAAAGGAGAAGAAGATTGTGAGTGAGAAGTTTTGTTTAAATGCCATAAGAAAATCTGTATGAGTTCATAATAGTTTTTTGAAGATTTAAAAAAGAAAATACTCTCTTAAAAATATGATTAATTTTCCAAAATCTTAATTGTTTAAGATCACACATGTATATTTATAGACCATTTTCTTAAACAAAGAAGGAAACTCAATTCTCCTAATCAAATAAGGAAAATTAAAAATAAGAAATTCTCATAGTCAAATAGGAAACTAACTTTTCTAGTCAAATAAGGAAAATAAAATTAGAAAACTTTTCTAAAATATTTCTAATCAAGCAAGGAAACTTTTTCCAAACCACACATAAGAAAAATTTTCCCCAATTAAATAAGGAAAACTTTTCCTAGTCTAATAAGGAAACAAAAGTAAGAATCTACTATACCTCTACCATCTTGACTTTAGTCAATCACGTCTCTTGGTCTTGATCTATATTCGGATTGGCTTTGATGACGTTGACTACTTGTATATATTTAGTAGTGGCATATTTCTCTCCTTCTTGGACTTATTAGATTAAGCCATTAAATGCTTTTTTAAATATTTTAGCTTGAGCTCTTGTAATAGATCAAATTAGAACTTGAAGTAGGTCTACAATCTATTTCTATTCATTAGTCCTAGCCATGATCTCATCATTACAACATTATGCTTGTATTATAAGTTTGAAGCTAAATTATGCTCCATCAAGAATCAGTTCGGATAGGAATGTCAAGGGGTTTATTTCAGCAAATGGTCAAGCTCTTTGGACATAAGTTCCATAAATATCTTTAGTATTTTACATTATTCTTTTTATATTCACCATTAATCAAAACTTAAATTACATATTTCATTTATAACTCATTAAATTTAAATTTTGCACCTAAATGTGTCACTTTGTAAGTTATATCTTGGGTATATGTAAGCTATAATTGATGGAAATGTTGCCCTATTTATAAATAAAATATGTATTTATCGCATTATATTAGTATTTTAAGTAATTTGAAAATTTTGCAAATAGTTATATTTATGCGGCATAATTTCTTATTCACCATATGGCAAAAAAGCGCTTGTAGTTTGTGGCACTAATTATAAATTAATTTTATAATTGCTAGGTAGCATTCTTAAAATTGAGAAACCACTGATAGATGATTTTGGAATTTTTATAATTGTTGGAATAATTTACATTGGCTATTCAATGTTATACAGTGTAAATATCGTGTTTTACAATTCTAAAATGTGAATTTTGAGCGAAATGCTATTGAAAAGTTTACTCTCCAGTGTTGAATACATATTATTATGCACAACGTGATTACATGTGTTGTTAATATATGTTAATGGGAGACTAAATGAATTTTTTTGGGCAATTAATTATGTATCCCTATTTGGAAGTTTTGTTGGTGGAAGTGAGTAATTGTCACAAGACTGACTCATTTACCAAACTAGTAGAGTTCTTCAGATGAACTTGTTATCTAAATTAATTTGTACATTACTTATCCATATGGGATAATTGTATAAGTTGTTAAGCAATTGAGGTGACATGTAGATTAAATATTTTTGTCCACAAGTGTTAGATTTGTTTCGTGATGGTTCTATATGTTATATTATTGACTTGTGGGAGTGGTGTACTCTATGTTATATTATTCATTCACTAGAGAATTTATAATGATATGGCATGATTTCCTATTTTGGTGATTGCTGCCCCTGGTAGTTATTTAAATTTAAGATTGTGCTAATAAGATATTTTGAACCTGTATATAAAATTATTGATCGCAACTCTGACAAGGAATGCTTTTATGAGATGGAAAAGAAATTGAAAAGGAATATGTTTAAGTCTAAAGAATATTTGTGAATATGTCTCTAATAACTATATATAGGAATATATGATATATGAATTATATATTTTAATTTGATTAACAAAGTTGTTCAAATAGGAAAATTTTATATTTTATATGTTTTAGTAATATATATTACTCATTAAATTATAGAATAATTTAAGTTGACAATGGGATGCAATATTGTTATTTGTACACAATTATTTATAATAAACAAATTTCTATTTTTGTATTGTTTGGTTAATGTGAAAGTTATATGTATAAGCTGTTCAATTTACTTGTCAATAAAATATGTTTTATATTTGGGCTCCTATAAGAATATAGTTATTTTATTGATAATTTTTTTAAATCATATTCTTAAACATGAATGATTTTCTATAGATTTGGCATGCTAAATTATTTTATTTTTGATTGATTATTTTTTGAAAAATAATTTTTTATATATACATGCTCAATTGATATTATGATTAACTTCTCTTTTTCCAAACTCTGGGGAGGTGAAGAGTTCTAAAATGTTCTGCTCTTTAAAATTCTTTTTTGTGGAAGTGGAAAATTTAGAGAACTCTTTATACTTAGCCTCATATTAGGGTACAGTTATGTTTCCTTGCTTCAACTGTATGAATTTAGCCTTTTTTTGATTCTTCATATTATTTGGAAAATATTTATCATAAAATTTTTCTTTAAAATTATCTCAAGTAATGGGAGTATCAATAGCCTGCCATAGTCTCTGTATACTTTTCCACCAATGCTCTACCTTACCTTCTAACATGTAAATGGCTACGGAAACTTCCTAGTTTGTGTTGTACTCTAAAACTCCAAAAATATTCTCCAATTGTGTAACATCTAGTAATTTTTAGATATTTTCCTTAGAAATTCTTCAACTTACATATATGCATAGAAATGTTCTAATATTAATGGAATAGGTAAAGAAAGAAAACCTAAGAGAAAATATTATAAATAAATATGCTAAAGAAATGTGAAATTCTTAGGTAAAGAAGATAAATTTTTGTGAAGTAAAGGTCTTAAAATTTCAAGAAGATTGGATTAGGGTAATTTTTTTCCCAATTTAAGAGTAAAAGTTACTAAGTTTAGTATCTCCACCCATAAATTGGCCTTTCACCTATGGACACTTCATATAGAGGTTTTCTTCTTCACATAAATTTTTAGCAAGCCAATAGAATAGCCCAATGAAGAAATAAAACATAGACTTGGACTAGGATATAGAAATTGGACCGATAGCCCAAAAATCATGAAAATGTGACCAAGCCCATTATGAAAGGTAGAATTTTAACCAAAGTAAAGAAAATGGGCAAGAATGAGCCCAAAGCCAAGAGGAAAAATGAAAATGAAAATAAAAATAAAAATAAAGTGATGGAATAATGGTGTAATCAAGATTAGGTGATTTGACATTAAGACAAAAATTTAGCAAGTGGTATGATAATACAAGAATTTAGGACAAAACATCAATATCCTACACTCATAATTTTAGCAAGTGAGTAATAATACATAGCATTATGACAAAACATCTTTATTCCACACAAATAATTTCAACCAAATAATGGAGATTCAAGGGCTAGAAATTTGCCACTTAAAAAGGCAAATCTATCATACTTGATTAAGACAAAAGAAAAAGGAAATGAATCCCTAAATCAAAGGGATCTTATCCCATATCTTAAGAACATACTATCATAATTTTCAAAATACAAATCTCCTTTTCCTATGCATATCTTGACTAAGAAAGAGAAAGGCAAGAACATAAGTTGTTTGTTTTTTAAAATTCAACCAAGTGTAATCTAATTGTGATAAGGTAGACCCATGATCATGAAAGGTAAATTATTTGAGGGTCTATTTAAGCAAAACCTACCCTTACAACATTAGAATTTTTGTCCAAGTGAGGGAGAGGAAAAATAGAAGCAAGGTAGAGTTAGGAAAGGAGAGGAAGAAAGGAAGAAAGAGGAAGAAGTCTAGAAGACTAAGTGCTCCAAGTAAGTTTAACAATATTTCTTTTTGAAGAAAAGTTTTGAAACTTATAATATTTATATGAGATTTTGATCTTAGAACTTTGATGATTGGTCATAGATGTTGCTATATCATGTTACATATTGATCTTGCATGTGATGCATGTTTGAATACTTAGGCTGGTATAGAAAGTTCTTCATAGCTATGGCTATGGGTGGCAAAATTTTAAGCTTCTGTGTTTTAATTTCAAGGAATTATTTGTAGGGAATTAAAATAAATGGTTAACATAAGAATTAAAGATATATGTGTCACGGATTTTTAGCCACTGGAATCACTCAATTTGGAGTCCATAAGAGGCAGATATGAGCCAATTACTAGTCAAAGTTCAAAAAATGGTTCATCAGGGAAGAATATGTTAGAATAGCTTCTGTGTTTTAATTTCTGAGCATTATCTATAGGGAATTAAAATAAATGGTTAACGTAATAATTAAAGATATATGTGTCATGGATTTTTAACCATTGGAATCATTCAATTTAGAGTTCATATGAGGTAGATATGTTCCGATTAGTAAACAAATTTCAGAAAATGGTTAATCAGGGAAGAATATGTGAGGATAGCTTTGGTGTTTTAATTTTTGGGAACCTTCTATAAGGAATTAAAATAAATGGTTAACATATGAATTGTAGATATATGTGTCATGGATTTGTACCCACTGGAATAACTTAATTTGGAATTCTTATGAGGGAGTTATGGACAGATTAGTAGGTAGATGTCAGAACCTATCCGAGAAGAAATAACATGTACATTGAAGGAGTAATATCACCTTGATTTATTAATATTTCGCTACAATGTTCAACATAATAGTTTTAGATAATTGTTTTATCTTGAAATTGACACCAAGATCACCTACATCGGAGTTAAATTAAGGGAGTTATGCTTTGATTAGTAAGAGAAGGTTAGATATGATGAAAACCTGCATCAAGAAAATAAAGAAATAAAATTAATATTTAAAAAAGAAGACTAATCTTATAAATAAAAATAATAAATTACTAGTATATGCCATAGCCATTGCCATTATACGAACTTCTTACCATCTTAAGTGTGAAATGTTGACATAGAAATATTTTATAAAGTGATATTTGAAATGGTTATGTTTATGGCATGATTACCAATGATTTTTGGTAATAGTTATATTTGGTTGAACATACTTATTATTGAAAGCATATTTTTAGCTATTATTGTGAAAAGAAAAGAAATGAGCACAGTCACATGGCAATCCGTGTGGTCCACCAGTAGGGGACGCCCTACTAACGGTTATGATTATGATTATGAGAAAAGAAAGAGAAAGTGTGTCATGTCGGACGAAGCGAGAAAAGCCCGTACCGGAGAGTAGAGGATACTCACCCTGACCGGGGTAGCTTGAAATGAGAATAAGTTGATGACCATCATATGATATTCTAAAAATAGTTAATCCTGTCATACATATCATTATTGTATGATTCTTATGTGCATAGATATAATGCATTCATGTGACCAAAGATATTTTCTGTAGTTTATACAGCTGAACATGACGTGATGAGCTATATTGATGATAATTTATTGTTGAACTTACTGGGATTTAATTCTCACTATATTTCCATATCAAGTTCAGAAAATTAGTTATGCAGCTTTTTCTATGGTTCTGGCTTTTAGTGCACATTGGATCGAGTTACTTTATGTTGGGTAGATCTCCGAATCAAATAAGATGATTGTGGTCGAATTGGCTCAGATCCCGATTAAGGTGCAACCACCCGCACCTGTATCTCCGGAATTAGTCAACCAAAATAAATAAGATGTAAATATCTATGTGTTTAATATGTTGCATGTACGTTTTGATTAATGACGTGTATGTGAACTCAATATTGTATAATAATAATAAATAAATAAATAAATAAATAAAGGTTGTTACATAATTGGTATCAGAGCAGGTCGATCCTAGATGGCCAGCGGGTGGTTGGTTATCGGAATCGATCTTATATTATCTTGAGTATGTTGTGGTAGTCCTGTGTAGGGGATCAGTTATTTCATATAGGTAAGAAATTAGTAGTGTTTTTTATCTATATGCCAAGGTGGTGTTATGACTGCTGTTAAATATTTTTTTGAAACTAACTATTGGGCTTAATCACCTCAATAGCAGCATAACTTTATTTTTGTCCCAGTAGGAAATGGCAACACCAAGAAGAAATCCGGCAAACAATGCGGAGGAAACCCTGCACAACCTTGCCATGGCAATTCGAGAATTTGATATTGATTTACTCCTTAGAACCTAACTAGTATCTATATCCCTATATAGAATGATATCGATTGAATTTAAAACAAAATTTAGTTACAAGACTTGTTAGACAAGGGATTTAAATGCCCTAGTACTTTTATTTGGAGTGCTCCAGTTCTATTTGTAAAAAAGAAAGATGGATCACTATGACTATGCATAGATTATAGATAGTTAAATAAGGTGACAATGTAAAATAAAAACCATTACCTCGTATAGATTACCTGTTTGACTAGTTATAAGGTGTTCAATATTTTTCCACAAATTAATTTGGGATATGAGTAACATTAATTAAGGATAAGAGAAGAGGATGTACGAAAATTTTATTTTAGGACTTATTATGGGCATTATGAGTTCTTGGTGATGTCATTTAAATTGACAAATATTTTAGCTGCATTTATAGATTTAATGAATAGTAATTAGGTTATCCCTGGATTAGTTTGTTTTTATTGATGATATACTAGAATATTTCAAAAGTTCAGAGGATCATAAGCAACATTCAAAGATAGTTTTACCAACTCTAAAGGAGTATGGTTGGTAAATATGGTATCCAAGTAGACTCTAAGAAAGTAAAAGTAGTATAATAATAGCTACGTTTTACTATATTTAAAGATGAAGATCCAAATCCAATTTATACTTCCTGCGGTTTTCTGTCGTCCATTCTATTTGAGTAATAGTTGGATCAGGTACATGAACATATGCTTGTAAAGCATCAATCAACTCCTCAGCATTTGAAGCTGAGATGAGAATTCATTGGGCTGAGTGTGAGATGAACCTTTGTTCCACAACATGATCAAGGAAAGACAACAAACCATCAAAGAAGTGGTTAACATTTAACAAACCTATCGGTTTGTGATGCATATTTAGTTGTGCCCAAGAGACTATTTGGAAAATTTCTTCTAAAGTACCAAAACCCCTTGGTAAATCAATGAAGGCATCAACATTGCTCATCATTCTAGCCATGCGCTCATGCATGGAAGCTACCCTAAATTCTTCCCCAATTTTCTTTCTTACAATGTTAGATGTAGCTAGAGCGGTAGGAATAATACCTAGAACTTGGCATCCTCCTATATGGGCAGCTCTAGACACACATCCCATTAACCCACAGTTACCTCCACCATAAACTAAATGAAGTTTTCTTCTAGCCAGTACTATACCCAGATTTTGTGCAGCTTTCACATACTCTTCATCTTTTCCAGGACTAGAACCACAAAAGACACAAATATTTCGAAATTGATGAAATGCGATTCCCTCCATAGTTGCACACACCTTGACTTGGAGTATGAAAGTAAAGATATTAACGTGTGCATTTATAGAACTCGGAGAATGGCATACTTATGATAGCTATGCAAATAGTGTAACAACTTTTTTTTCTTTTATTTATTATTATACAATATAAAGTTCACATACATATCATTAATCAAAACGTACGTACAACATTTCAAACACATAAATATCTACATCTTATTTATTCTGGTTGACCAATTCCGGAGATTTGGGTGCGGTTGGTTGCACCGTCACCGGGATCTGTACCAACTCGCCCACAAACATTTTATTTAGGATCCGTCCATCATAGAATAACTCGATCCAACATGCACTAAAAGCCAGAGCTATAGAAAATCTGCATAACTAATTTTCTGAACATGATATGGAAATATAGTGAGAATTAAATCCCAGTAAGTTCAACAATAAATCATCATCAATATAGCTCATCATGTCATGTTCAGCTGTATAAACTATAGAAAATATCTTTGGTCACATGAATGCATTATATCTATGCACATAAGAATCATACAGTAATGATATGTATGACAGAATTAACTATTTTTAGAATATCATATGATGGCCATCAACTTATTCTTATTTCAAGTTACCTCGGTCAAGGTAAGTATCCTCTACTCTCCAGTACGAGCTTTTCTCGCTTCATCCGACATGGCCCACTTTCTCTTTCTTTTCTCATTATAATGATCATAACCGTTGGTAGGACGTCCCCTACTAGTGCACCACACGGATTGCCATGTGACCGTGCTCATTTCTTTTCTTTTCACAATGATAGCCAAAAATATGCTTTCAATAACAAGTATGTTCATCAAAATATAACTATTACCATAAATCATTGGTAATCATGCCATGAACATAACCATTTCAAATATTACTTTATAAAATATTTTCATGTTAGAATTTCACACTTAAGATGGTAAGAAGTTCATACAATGGCAATGGCTATGGCATATACTAGTCATTTATTATTTTCATTTATAAGATTCGTCTTCTTTTTTAAATATTAATTTCATCTCTTCATTTTCTTTATGCTTGGCCTTTAGTCAATTTCTTCTTATTTATATCATATCTAACATATGTTCTTACAAATTTATAGATCATTTTCCTCCAATTTGATTTCTACTATTACCCTATAGTTAAAGAGGTTTATCTAGGGTAGAAAAAATATTGAAAATAGGCTTCACCAGCTTCCAACACGGTTTGGCCATGTTCTAGGACACGGGCATGCTTTAAAAATACTTCAAATGTACTCAAAAACAGCCCCGAACACGGCTAACCCGTGCTTGAAGCACCCAGAACACGGCCTGGTCATGGTCTATGACCTTTGCTCACTAATCAGAGCATAACTCCATCATTTTAACTTTGATTGAGGTGATCTTGGTGTCTATAGCAAGCTAAGACAATTATCGAAAACTATTATGTTAATTATATCAGCCAAATAGTAATAAATCTTGGTGTTATTACTCCCTTAAATTCAATATTATTTTTTCTCAGGTAGGTTCTAACCTTTACTTACTAATCTGACTATATCTCCCACATAATAATTCCAAATTAAGTGATTCTAGTGGCTACACATCCGTGACACATAAATAGATAATTCATATGTTAACAATTTATTTTAATTCCTTATAGAATTTTCCCAGAAATTAAAACACTGAAGCTATCCTAACATATTCTTCCATAATTAACCATTTTTTGACCTTTGTTTATTAATTGGAACATATCTACCTCATATGAACTCTAAATTGAATGATTCCAGTGGTTAAAAATCCATGACATACATAGATATAATTCTTATATTAACCATTTATTTTAATTCCATACAGATAATTCTCATAAATTAAAATATAGAAGCTATTCTAACATATTTTTCCCTGATGAACTATTTTCTGACCTTTGACTACTAATCGGCTCATATCTTCCTCATATGGACTCCAATTTGAATGATTCCAGTGGCTAAAAATATGTGACACACATAGCTATAATTCTTATGTTAACCATTTGTTTTAATTCCATACAGATAATTCCCAGAAATTAAAACACAGAAGCTATCCTAACATATTCTTCCCTGATGAACCATTTTCTGACCTTTGATTACTAATCGAACCATATCTACCTCATATGGACTCCAACTTGAATGATTCCAGTGGCTAAAAATCCGTGACACATATATCTTTAATTCTTATGTTAACAATTAATTTTAATTCCTTATAGATTGTTCCTAGAAATTAAAACACCGAAACTTAAAATTATGTCACCCAGAGCCATACCCATGCAGAACTATCTACACCAACCTAAGTATTCAAACATACATTACATGTAAGATCAATATGTAACATGATATAGCAACATCCATGACCAATCATCAAAGTTCTAAGATCAAAATCTCATATAAATATTATAAGTTTCTAAAGTTTTCTTTAAAAAGAAATACTGTTAAACTTACCTGGAGCACTTAGTCCCCTAGACTTCTCTTTCCTCTTTCTTCCTTTCATCCTCTCCTTTCCTCATTCTACCTTGCTTCTATTTTTCCTGTCCCTCACTTGGACGAAATTCTAATGTTGTAAGGGTGGGTTTTCTTATATAGACCACCAAATAATTCACCTTTCATGATCATAGATCTACCTTATCACAATTAGGATACACTTTGTTGAATTTTTAGAAAACAAACAACTTATGTTCTTGTCTTCCTCTTCCTTAGTCAAGATATGCATAGGAAAAGGAGATTTGTATTTTGAAAATTATGATGATATGTTCTTAAGATAAGGGACAAGGCCCCTTTGATTTAGGAATTCATTTCCATTTTCTTTTGTCTTAAACAAGTATGATAGGTTTGCCTTTTTAGGTGGCAAATTTCTAGCCCTTGAATCTCCATTATTTTGTTAATATTATTTGTGTGGGATAGGAATGTTTTGTCCTAATGCCATGTATTATCATACCACTTGCTAAAATTATGAGTGTAGGATATAGATGTTTTTGTCCTAAAGCCTTGTATTATCATGCCACTTGCCAAAATTATGAATGTAGAATCACACCACTTGCTAAATTTTTGTCTTAATACCATGTAACCTAATCTTTATTATTATTACATTATTATATCATCACCTAATTTATTTTATTTTATTTTTCCTCTTGGATTTGGGCTTATTCCTACCCATTTTCTTTGCTTTGGATAAAATTCTACCTTTCTTGGAGAGCTTGGTCACATTTTCATAATTTTTGGGCTATTGGTCCAATTACTATATCCTAGTCCAAGTCTATGTTTTATTTCTTGCTTAGGTTATCCAATGGGCTTGCTAGAAACTTATGTGAAGTGGAAAAACTCTATATGAAGTGTTCATAGGTAAAAGCCCAATGTATGGGTAAAGATTTTAAACTTAGTAACTCTAGTTCTTGAATTAGGAAAAATTACCCTAATCCAATGTTCTTGAAATTTTCAGACCTTTACTTGTTTCTAAAAGTTTATCTTCCTTATCCAAGAATTTTGCATCTCTTTAGTATGTTATTTCTAATTTCTTTCCTATTAGGTTTTCCCTCTTTATTTGTTCTCTTAATGTTAGAAACATTTTCTATGCATATACATAAGGTGAAGAATATCTAAGGATTATATTTCCTTAGATATCTAAAATATTGTCTAATAAATTTTATTTCCTTAATTAAATATTTTTGTACTTTTATCAATAAAAGAAACGAAATTAGGGATGTTACAAATAAGCTTGGAATAATTAGAACAATTATGTGAGTGATTGGTGGTTATCAACTAAATTGAAGGTGAAATTTTCTAAATTGATAGCAAGCATGTATATGTATAGTAGTTGTGATAGTTGCCCATATTAGGCATATAAAGAGAATAAGGTTAAGATATCATCAGAAATTTATTTTTGTTGTCTTTGATGAAACCTCGATATCTTGATTTTTGTAGAGAAGTTGTAGGTGATAGGCGTAATTGAAAAAAAAAATTACAAAATGTAAACAAGTTAGTTGTTGAAGAAGGACAATCAAATGATTTATTTTGTTTTTCCAATATTTTTGCCAGTCAACTATTGTTATTATTAAGTCGACTAGCTATTTTGAGAAATTTTAATTTAGACTAGTTATTTTACAGTTGATTGATTACATCTATTTTGAAGCAATCAACTACATCCTACCAGTTAACTACATATTCTTTGATTTTCACAGACTTTTATAAGCTCAGAAATGTTTCTTTTTCCATGTGATATCTTTCCACCGAATACCAATAGATTTAAAGTAGATTTTATCACATATGTTCAAACCTTGTGGCCACCGATTTTTGCCGATATAACAGCTAAATTTTTGTTTTCAAATTTTCAAGAATTACGACCACCGATTTTTAACTCTCTCTAATGTTTGTCCAAACTTTTGACTTTCTATTTTAGCACCGTTCTTTATTATACTTTTCCTCTGTTCTACTGCATTGTCCTACATTAATATTTGGAATTAAATGCAAGATTCTTTTCTTACATTAAAAGAAAAGTTAATTTATTTTCTTTGAAACTCAATTATTATGGTGACTAAGTTGTTAGTAGGTTAAAGTAATGAAAAGTTTAAAAAGAATGGATGGATGATGGTCTTATAGTGTTTTGACGAATGTAATCAAGAGAATTAGTGGTGTTGAAGTTCTTGAGGAATAAAATATAGGAAGTAGGATTTAAGTTAGTCTTTGAACTCTTAATTGTGAAATATAGAGAATATTTTGATAACCATGTCCGAAAATAATGTAAGTGATCAAGATATTTGTGTTAAAGGATTATATCATGCTAAATTGAGTCTTGTATCTAGGATGTGAATTATGTTGGAATTGAGAATTAATGTATGAGTAATTTTTAGGAAAAATCTTCTTGAAATGATTGGGTGAATTAAATGGGATTGACATAAGCTAGAATGAGGTGCTTTTGGATATGATAGAAGAAATAATTGAAATTTTTGACAATGAGTTTAATGGTGTTAATAAGCTTGTATAGAATTACTATGATGAGGTAAGTTGGAATTATTAGACACGTGTCAATGGTACATAAACGTTATTAAAGGATTGAAGGATTTATTGCTACGTATGTTTAACATATTGATTAAAGGATTTGAGTATAAAAATAGATGATAGATTAAGATGATGATATTCAGGGGATGATGTTGATATATGAAAACAAAAAAAAATGACTTGATAGAAGTTTGGAATAAGAAAAGATAGTTACCCAATATGAAGGTGAATATGTTCCTTTATGTGTGTGTTTTCTAATATTGACCCATAGAAATATCCATGCGAGCTAGAGGATATAAATTGAAGAACTTATGAGTGAAAGAAATTCTTATGGTTAAGTTAAATGGAAAAATCACTCAAGTGAATAGACATATTTAAAAGTAAAGATGTTATACAGAAAAGATATCCCTAATTATTTAGGTAATAAGGTTGGTAACTCTGAATAATGCCTTAATTTCATTCCCTACATGTGGTAGGATGGCCTGAAATTCGGGGACCAAATTTCTTAAGGGGGGAATAATGTAACATCCCGTAATTTTTAGATATTTTCCTTAGAAATTTTTCACCTTACATATATGCATAGAAATGTTCTAATATTAATGCAATAGGTAAAGAAAGAAAATCTAAGAGGAAATATTAGAAATAAACATGCTAAAGAAAGGTGAAATTCTTAGGTAAGGAAGATAAATTTTTGTGAAGTAAAGGTCTTAAAATTTCAAGAAGATTGGATTAGGGTAATTTTTTCCTAATTTAAGAGTAAAAGTAACTAAATTTAGTATCTGCACCCATAAATTGGGCTTTCACCTATGGACACTTCATTTCTTCACATAAATTTTTAGCAAGCCAATAGAATAGCCTAATGAAGAAATAAAACATATACTTGGACTAGGATATAGAAATTGGACCGATAGCCCAAAAATCATGAAAATGTGACCAAGCCCATTATGAAAGGTAGAATTTTAACCAAAGTAAAGAAAATGGGCAAGAATGAGCCCAAAGCCAAGAGGAAAAATGAAAATAAAATATAAAAATAAAGTGATGGAATAATAGTGTAATGAAGATTAGGTGATTTGACATTAAGACAAAAATTTAGCAAGTGGTATGATAATACAAGAATTTAGGACAAAACATCAATATCTTACACTCATAATTTTAGCAAGTGGGTAATAATACATAGCATTATGACAAAACATCTTTATCCCACACAAATAATTTCAACCAAATAATGGAGATTCAAGGGCTAGAAATTTGCCACTTAAAAAGGCAAATCTATCATACTTGATTAAGACAAAAGAAAAAGGAAATGAATCCCTAAATCAAAGGGATCTTGTCCCATATCTTAAGAACATATTATCATAATTTTCAAAATACAAATCTCCTTTTCCTATGCATATCTTGACTAAGAAAGAGAAAGACAAAGAACATAAGTTATTTGTTTTCCAAAAATTCAACCAAGTGTAATCTAATTGTGATAAGGTAGACCCATAATCATGAAAGGTAAATTATTTAAGGGTCTATTTAAGCAAAACCCACCCTTACAACATTAGAATTTTCGTCCAAGTGAGGGAGAAAAAAAATAAAAGCAAGGTAGAGTTAGGAAAGGAGAGGAAGAAAGGAAGAAAGCGGAAGAAGTCTAGAAGACTAAGTGCTCCAAGTAGGTTTAACAATATTTCTTTTTGAAGAAAAGTTTTGAAACTTATAATATTTATATGAGATTTTTTTCTTAGAACTTTGATGATTGGTCATGGATGTTGCTATATCATGTTACATATTGATCTTGCATGTGATGCATGTTTGAATACTTAGGCTGGTATAGAAAGTTCTGCATAGATATGGCTATGGGTGGCAAATTTTTAAGCTTCTGTGTTTTAATTTTTGGGAATTATCTGTAGGGAATTAAAATAAATGGTTAACATAATAATTAAAGATATATGTGTCATGAATTTTTAGCCACTAGAATCACTCAATTTGTAGTCCATATGAGGAAGATATGAGCCAATTACTAGTCAAAGGTTAGAAAATGGTTCATCAGGGAAGAATATGTTAGGATAGCTTCTGTGTTTTAATTTCTGAGAATTATCTGTTGGTAATTAAAATAAATGGTTAACATAATAATTAAAGATATATGTGTCATGGATTTTTAACCACTGGAATCATTCAATTTAGAGTTCATATGAGGTAGATATGTTCTGATTAGTAAAAAAAGGTCAGAAAATGGTTAATCAGGGAAGAATATGAAATGATAGCTTCGGTGTTTTAATTTCTGAGAACATTATATAAGGCATTAAAATAAATGATTAACATATGAATTGTAGATATATGTGTCGTGGATTTTTAACCACTGGAATCACTTAATTTGGACTTCTTATGAGGGAGATATGAATAGATTAGTAGGTAGAGGTCAGAACCTATTTGAGAAGAAATAACATGTACATTGAGGGAGTAATATTACCTTGCTCTGTTAATATTTCGCTACAATGTTCAACATAATAGTTTTAGATAATTGTTTTAACTTGAAATTGACACCAAAATCACCTACATCAGAGTTAAATTGAGGGAGTTATGCTTTGATTAGTAAGAGAAGGTTAGATATGATGAAAACCAGCATCAAGAAAATAAAGAAATAAAATTAATATTTAAAAAAGAAGACGAATCTTATAAATGAAAATAATAAATGACTAGTATATGCCATAGCCATTGCCATTGTATGAACTTCTTACCATCTTAAGTGTGAAATGTTGACATGGAAATATTTTATAAAGTGATATTTGAAATGGTTATGTTTATGGCATGATTACCAATGATTTTTGGTAATAGTTATATTTTGTTAAACATACTTTTTATTGAAAGCATATTTTTTGCTATCATTGTGAAAAGAAAAGAAATGAGCACGGTCACATGGCAATCTGTGTGGTGCACCAATAGGGGACGCCCTACCAACGGTTATGATTATGATTATGAGAAAAGAAAGAGAATGTGTGCCATGTTGGACGGAGTGAGAAAAGCCCATACCAGAGAGTAGAGGATACTCACCCTGATCGAGGTAACTTGAAATGAGAATAAGTTGATGGACATCATATGATATTTTGAAAATAGTTAATCCTGTCATACATATCATTACTGTATGATTCTTATGTGCATAGATATAATGCATTCATGTGACCAAAGATATTTTCTGTAGTTTATACAGCTGAACATGACGTGATGAGCTATATTGATGATGATTTATTTTTGAACTTACTAGGATTTAATTCTCACTATATTTCCATATCATGTTCAGAAATTTAGTTATGCAGCTTTTTCTATGGCTCTGGCTTTTAGTGCACATTGGATCGAGTTACTTTATGTTGGGCAGATCTCCGAATCAAATAAGATGTTTGTGGTCGAATTGGTTCAGATCCCGGTGAAGGTGCAACCACCCGCACCTGTATCTCCGGAATTGGTCAACCAAAATAAATAAGATGTAAATATCTATGTGTTTAATATGTTGCATTTATGTTTTGATTAATGACGTGTATGTGAACTCAATATTGTATAATAATAATAAAATAAAAAAGGTTGTTACAAATTGCATGATCCATCGCGCTGCTATCACTAGGTCATACTCTCTAAGAAATGAAGGGTCTCCTTCCTGAATTGGGCCAAAAGTTTATTCATTTGGCCTAGCCCATTTTCCTCTATAGCACCCTCAGGATTGTTTCCTTGCGGCACTTGTCTAAGGGCTTTTTGAACTTGTTGAAGAATTTGTGCTATAGTGGCTTGGGCTACAGCTTGCCCATCGAGCCTGGCAGCTAAGACTTCCTTATTCTCAGATATTTCTTTGAAGGTCTCAGCCTGAGTTATCTTATATGCCATTTTCCTATGTGCACATTTATATATACAAACATTTTTCATATAATTAGTCAAACAACACTAAACTATGTTTACTCTATTTAACAACCCCTAGAAAAACATATAATCAATTTAGAATATGCTATAATTCGTCCAAACACAGATAATTCCCTGAACAATTGCTCTGATACCAAGAATGTCAACACCTACTGACTAGTATCCTATTACATACATCCGCATCATAGAATATATATATATATATATATATATATTTCTTATCTTATTTGTAAATTTCTAGCAATGTCTAACTAGCCTATAAATTCACCTATTCACTTATATTGTTAGTTATCTTGGATAAGCATACAAGTGCTTCATGCTATTCTAAGTATTTTCAAATTTCATTTCCTTATAGGTAACAAATTAGGCGTTATATGCATTAGTTACAACCAAAAAGCTCTCACGCCATAAAGAAAAGTGTACAGTCCATAACTTATTTTATATCACATTACGAGTTGTCTAAAAGGGACTTAGCAATCAATTAAGCCATCCCACATATATTACACAATAAGAAAATATACAATCTATATCCATATTTCGATGAGTCAACCTTGAGACCCCTGTTCTTCACCTCTTGCTAGAGTACCTGGAATGTGATTATGTGGACATAAAAAGATGAGATGGCAATCTTAATAGCTAACATTTTTTTTCAAAAAAATAGTATACATTCCATTCCTTAAAAAATCTCATTTTACTTCACTAAAACATAAGCATTGACCATACATACATACATCATCTTAGTCACACTAGGGACCCATAGCATTTTGGTATACTTACCTAATGCAGTCTCATACCTGCAAAAGAGTTATGCATCTCCTATTATTGACCAATACGTGGGGGAAATGGGGCTTACTTGGCACACTTTGGGCACCCCTTAATTCTTGAGAATGCATACATAATATATCTTTAGACCACCATTCATCATAGCATAAAAGTCAGGCAACCAGTGAAATTGATAAATTCAAGTCCATAAACATAAAGAATGTTTTAAGGAAAGGCTAGCTACCTCAACTCCTGCACAATCACTTCCTTTCCAAGGTTGTCAATTTTACAACCAGCTACTCAAACTAAAACATATAAGAGCTTTTGGTTAATGCATGTATATGAGCACCTAAAATCATAAGTCTCTAGTTTAAGAGCTTTTGCTCCCCAAAACAAAACTATGATTCTGTTCAGATTTGGGGTTATTATTAAATATGACAAAAGTCTACTAAAAATTATAAAATTTTCCATGGAATTTTCTCTACATGTCTATTTTATTTTTTGTATCTCTCAGCCCTTAAATATTCCATTCATCCCAAGAAGTACCTCCATAACCTAGAACAGTGTAGATTGGTTTCGATTCTATTTCTATTATGTTTTCCATTACTTTGGATGGGTAAAAATTATTTAAAATTTGTGATATTTTATATAGAACATCCTATATATGTTATATAATGACCATAAAAATTTCAAGAAAAAAATTATTTATTTGACCCCTTCAATAACACACTTTTTATGGCTACCCCCAATTCTAGTATGTTCTGACTCATTTCCTATCCCACAGAATTTATATATTTTATTATATGCTTTAAATTGTCCAGAATTCTCTCAAATTATATGGGGTCCTTAATTAGGATCCCTATAACATGTCATGAAATTTTCATACGAAAATACAATATCTTCCCCTTCAATGTTTAGTATTTCCATCAACAGCCTAAGTTGTCCAACAAATTTTTCTCAGTATTGTTTTGATTGCAAATGGCCTATTTACAGGTTTTAAAAAATCAAAAAAAATTTAAAAATTGATTATAAATATTTCAAGAATTTTCTCACCAAATATTAGAGAATTTAAAGGCCATTTACCCAATCAAACAATCCAAGAACACAGGGCCTTAAAATTTAGGTGCAGAAACAGTATCTTCCTAATGCAAAATGTGTGGTACTTTTGCATGTTTGTTACTTAGATGGAAAAGATTGTTCCCTACCACTAGAGTTCCATGTTTTCAACTTTAACCTCTTTCATCTCATGCTTAAGAATCACCCATGCAGAACCCAAAATGAGCTTAACTCACTACAAACCAACTTTCTTCAAGAGAGAAAACTCACCTTGTGCAAAAATAGTCCTATGGCTCTCAAATTTCAGCTTGCTTCTCCTCTTGATTTTCCTTGCAACTTAGCTATGGTTTCCTGGTTGCTCTCCCCCTTTGGCTCTAATTTTTTTGGCTGCCTTCTCTCCCTTTTGGGTGCTAATTGCATAAGGAATGGGGGGTTTGAATTTGCTGCCCAAAATGATGCCTAGACAGCACGATTCTTGACCACTGGTTTCCACCACTCAAGAGGAAAAGGAATGCTATGTTTTGCAGGGATTCCCTTATGTTTTTCCAAGGATTCCCTTGTGATTTCTATAGGGAGGGTGTGAGGATGCATAGCATGGTGTGGGACAGCAACTTTTGCATTATTTTTTCTTATTATGGCAAGAAACATGGCTAAAGTGGGTGGCAATTTCTTGGCTAGAATATGGCTGACATATTTATGGCTATGTGGCAGGATTTTCTTGCTGAAAGGTGGCGATTTCCTTGGCTAAGTTTGGCTGAATTTTTTATGGCCATGTGGCTGCAACTTTGTGGGCAATATGGCATGCTTTGGTAGGTGTAAGGTGGCTGCAAGGTGGCTTCAATTTTGTGGCCAATGTGGCATGCTATGTGACTACAACTTTGTGGGCAATGTGGCATGCTATATGGCTGCAACTTTGTGGGCAATGTGGTGGGTGCAAGGTGAGTACAAGGTGGGTGCAATTTTGTAGCAACGTGGCATGCTTTGGTAGGTGCAAGGTGGCTATAATTCTATAGGCAATGTGGCATACTATATGGTTGAAATTTTGTGGTGCTACTTGGTAGCTCCTTAGTTATTTTATATTGCCTTAATTTACTACTAATCCGAGATTAGTAATGTCTTAAAAATATATTTGTATCGCCTCCCCTGCCATTATGCTCCTAAGAATTTTATTTATATGATTCTTGATTAACTATGTATCACCTATTTTATAAATGCCTTATTGTTACATAACTAAGAATTTTAATTCTTTGTTATATGTATTTTCTACTTATTCTTAGATTTGTATAACTTTATTAGAGACTTAAGATGTTACACCTTGTGAGTAGATAATTCTTTCTATGACTTACCTTATGCTCTTCTTGAACTTTAAATGTATAATTGGTTCTGTTTACAAGTTATTTATATTTTTATATATTTCTAAAATGGATTAAATTATTTGATTTGTTTACTATCTAGCATATAGTTCAAGAAGAGTATGATTTTGAAAATAGATTTTTGAACTCATTGAATATGTGATTCTAAATGTATTTCTCATTATATAGTAAAGAAAATATATTATTCACGTGACATTGATATGAAAAGCTATAAGATTGCCTTGGAAAAGGGCATGTATATATGATAACCATGATTGAGAAGTTTCTAATAGAAGAACTGTACTAAGATTGAAAATGAAACCTTTATTTTGAACAATATGTCATATGTGCAAATAATGATTTCTATGGAGGAATCCTATTAAAAACATTTTTTTTAACAACAAGTGATGTTAGCCTTGGTGCACCTTGTTACCTCAGCTAGTAGGGGTGGTGCTAGCTTCGTGTGACGGCCAACACACAGAATATGATATGTGAAGGAGAGCGAGATGCCGACTATATGATAGTGATTTTCCTTCCCTTACTGTGTGCTTGGGAAATGACCATATTAGAGTCTCTTCGCATGTCCTCCGAATGGTGGTAGGGCAAACATCAGTTGGGATGCAGAGTTTAGGTAAATCCTACACTAACAAAGTACGGAAAGGATTAAACTCTTAATATGGTCGTTTTGATATAGGATCCTCCTAATCTTTTCATGTAAAATATTTTTATGCATAACAACATTTGTTTAATGATCATATAGTACAATATATGATTTTGGATATTTGAATATCTTTTGATTTAAGAATATTTGAAATGCAGGTCTCATATATAACAACTCCATTTTTTTATTTTACATATATACATATATATTTGTAAAATCCCATGAAGTCATGATCATTTTACTTCTAACTATTTAACTCACAATAACATTCAATTAAATTAACCAAGCATAATTAAGATTTATGGTATACCGTTAATATTGATACAATTCTAGGTTCACATACACGTCATTAATTAAAAATTTCCGTACAAAAATCAAACACATATAAGGCTACACCTTATTCATCCATATTGACCAATTCCAAAGATACGGATGCGGGTGGTTGTGTAACATCCCGTAATTTTTATTTTTAAATAATATTTTACTATAAACAAATATATTTAAATTTGTTTAAAAATGATTATGTTTTGCTAAAAGCAAGTATACTTTTAATTAAAATAATTATTGTTTCGATTAAAATAATTATATTGGCCTTTAATAAATTTTTGTTTAATTTTTAAAAATATTCTTTCTTTTATTATGTATAAAGATATTTATTTTGTGATTTTTTTATTAATATTTTTATCAAGAAAATCATGATGTAAGAGTTTAACTAAAGTTTTATGAGAATGTAAATTTTTAGAAATTTTTGGGATGCTTTAGAATAAAAATGGTATTTATATGAATATATATAAAATAAAATGAAAATAAATCTAAATATTTAATTATTAAATAATAATAAAATAAAAAAAATAAAAGGAAAAAGAGAAAACGGGGAGGGGGAGACCAAAACTGAGAGGAGTTGCAGAATTATGAATAGTGTGAATAGTAAACTTCATTTTCTTCTCTAGATATGAAGTGCCTATTAGCTTTCAATCTCAAAACTGAGGGTACCACTAGATTTAGGATGGAGAATACTACGATATTGACCGAACAATTTTTCAAATTAGCCGTTGAATTGCAGTAGATTGGAAGTAGAAAATTTTAGAAAAATGTAAGTTCTGAAACTCTTACTTAGAGACCTTAAATTGAAAATCTAGTACCATGGATGGATTCAGGAGCTAGATAAACCTTAAGATATGAAATTTTTCAGCTATTTGACAACTTTTTATTCTTGGTGAATAGTATTTTTCGGCGATGAATAGTGACCAAGTTCCCGGAGTCATTTTCTTGATTTTTGGACCCTCCGGACACGTTTTTGAAGTCTGTTTAGTCAAATGTGGATTGAAAAAGTACATTTTAGAGCTATCCATTCTGGAGCCCTTACCCTATGAGTAGATTATTCTTTCTATGACTTGCCTATACTCTTTTTGATCTTTAAACGTGTATTTGATTATGTTTATAAGATATTTATACTTTTATATGTTCTTGAAATGCATTAAAATTATTTGAATTGCTTACAATTTGGAATATAGTTCAAGAAGAGTATAGTTTTGAAAATGGATTTATGAACTCATGGTGTATCTAATTTCATATGTATTTTTCATTAAATGATAAAGTGAATATTTATTCACGTGGCATTGATTTATAAGGCTATATGATTGCCTCGAGAAAGGGCATGTATATGTGATAAACCCTAATTGGAAAATTTATGACAGATGAATCTGTATTGAGACTAAAAGTCTGCATTATATTGAGAATTATATATTGGATTATATGGCATATGTGCATAGGGTATTTTCTGTGGAAGAATCTTATTGGAAACACTGTCTGCTAACAGCAAGTGATGTTAGCCCTGGTGCACCTTGATAACCCAACTAACAGGAGGTGGTGCTAGCCTCGTGTGTCGGCCAACACACAGGATATGATATGTGAAGGAGAGTGCGATGCCTCTTATATGGGCGAGATGCCAACTATATGAGATGTGATTTGTCTTCCTCTGCTGTGTGCTTGGGGAATACCCATATTAGAGTCCCTTCGCATGTCATCTTGAATGGTGGTAGGGAAAACCTCGGTGGAATGCTGAGTTTAGGCAAATCCTGCACCAACAAAGTATGAAAGGGGCTGAACTCTAATATGGTGGTTCGGATATGGGATCCTCCTAATGTTTTCATGTGAAAGGTCTTGATGCATTACAATATTTGAATAATGATCATATCGTACTGCATGTAATTTTGAATATTTGAATGTGATATGAACTGAGAATTTTTGAAATGTAGGTCCCATATGGATATACTTCTGAATTGTATTTTCTATGACAAATTTTAAAATATAAGTATATCTATATGTTGACCTAAGAGGTCATAGGAGGTAATATCTACTCACTGAGTTGTCAAACTCACTACACGATGTTTATATGTTTCTTAGATAAGATTATAAAGTTTAGTCCTTCCCCTTCAAATAGTTGACTAGCTAGACGACATGATCTCTGGGTGAGCTTACTTTGTTTCCATGGCTCATAGATTTTGATTTATATTGTTTTTGTACTTTAGAGTATGTTCTGAATGCCACAGGTAGGATCCCTACTTCTGCTGTACTTTGATGTTTATAGATTTGGTATATATATGGAAATACATATATGTAAAAGAGTGTATTATACATGTTAAGGAAAATATATGATCGTAAAGTATGTGTTTCACGTGCTCTAAAATTAGGGGCGTGACAAGTTGGTATCAGAGCATTAGGTTTCCCTGTGGCTATCGGAGCAAGGGATTTTTTAGTAAGACCTTTCGTATGAGTATGAGCTGAACATATTTAGACTTCTGTTGCTGCCAAAGGATTCTCTAGGGTCTCAATTTCCTCTTTATTCCAAATTTTGTTAAATTTTCTAGTATAAGATAGATTGAATATTGTGGTATAAAAAAAATATTTATGAGTCAATTTCTGCTTGGAAGTGAAAAGGATAGGCATGCCAAGGAATTTATAGAATTGAGACAGATGCCGAATATGATGGTTTCTGAATGTGACATCCGTTTTTGCCCGGTTGTCCAGAAATGGTAGACTTTGATGTGATACTAAGAATGGATTGATTGGTATCATGCCATGCCATATGGAATGTCATTTGAAGGTGATTAAATTCAATATTTCTGAAGAATTTTCTTTCTTTATACAAGGAGACCGTAGTGAAGTATCTAGTAATCTAATCTCTGCTTTAGGAGCCTATAAGTCATTACAAAAGGTGCCAAGAATATTTGGTAGTGGTGAGAGATGTTGATATAAAGTATACAAATGTAAATCAAGTTACAGTGGTTAGAGAATTTTCTAATGTATTTCCTGAGGAATTTCCAGAATTATCCCGAGTCGATAAATAGAATTTGGTATTGATTTATTTCTTAGAACCTAACCAGTGTCTATATTTTCATATAGAATGGCACCCACTGAACTTAAGGAACTAAAAAAGAAATAGTTACAAGACATGTTAGACAAGGGATTAAATGCCCTAGTACTTTTACTTGGAGTACTCCAGCTCTATTTGTGAAAAATAAAGATGGATCCCTATGATTATGCATAGATTAGAGACAGTTGAATAAGGTGACAGTGTGGAATAAAAACCCATTACCTCATATAGATGATCTATTTGACCAGTTACAAGGTGCTCAACATTTTTCAAAAATTAAATTGATTTGATATCTGAATATTATCAATTGAGGATAAGGGAAGAGGGTATTCGGAAAATTTCTTTTAGGACTCATTATGGGTATTATGAGTTTTTGGTGATGTTATTTAGTTTGACAAATGCCCCAGTTGCATTCATAGATTTAATGAATAATAATTAAGTCATCCCTGAATCAATTTGTTATTATATCTATTGATGATATAATAGAATATTCCAAGAGTTCAGAGGATCATAAGCAACATTTAAAGATAGTTTTACAAAATCCAAGGGAGTATCGGCTATATGCTAAGTTTTCAAAATACAAATTCCGACTTAGTAATATTACTTTCTTAAGGTATATGGCTAGCAAGATAGTATCCAAGTTAACCCTAAGAAAGTATAAGTGGTATAGCATTTATAAATGAAGATCCAAGTCTAATTTACGCTTTCTTCTGTTGTCTGTTGCCTATTCTATTTGAGCTATAATTAGATCAGGTACATGAACATATGCTTGTAAAGCATCAATCAACTCCTCAGCATTTGAAGCCGAGAAAAGAATTCGTCTTGCTAAGTGTGGGATAAACCTTTGTTCCACAACATGATTAAGAAAAAACAACAGACCATCAAAGAAATGGTTAACATTTAACAAACCTATTAGTTTGTGATGCATATTCAGTTGTGCTCAAGATACTATTTGGAAAATCTCCTCTAAAGTACTAAAACCCCCTGGTAAGGAAATGAAGACATTATATTGCTCATCATTCTAGCCATGTGCTCATGCATGGAAGCTACCTTAAATTCTTCTCCAATTGTCTTTCTTATGATGTTGGATGCAACTAGAGCTGTAGGAATAATACCTAGAACTTAACATCCTCCTGCATGTGCAGTTGTAGACACACACCCCATTAACCCACGATTACCTCCACCATAGACTAAATGAAGTTTTCTTTTGGCTAGTACCATACCCAGGTTTTATGCAGTTTTCACATACTATCCATCTTTTCTAAGACTTGAACTACAAAAAACACAAATATTTCGAAATTGACAGAATGTGATTCCCTCCATAACTACACACACCCTAATTTTGAGTATGAGAAGGTAAAGATACTAATGTGTGTATTTATAAAACTCAGAGAAGGGCATACTTATGATAGATATGCAAATAGAATGAGTATAATTAGAACAACTATGTGAGTGATTGATGGATATCAACTAAATTGAAGGTGACATTTTCAAAAATGACGGAAAGCATTTATATGTACAGTAGTTGAGATAGTCGCTCATATTAGGCATATAAAGAGAATAAGATTAAGATATCACTAGATAATTATTGAAGAGGGACAATTAAATGATTTTTCTTGTTTTCCCAATGTTCTTACCAGTTGACTATTAGTATTATTAAGTCGACTAGCTATTTTGAGAAATTTTAATTTGGACTGATTATTTTACAGTTGATTGATTACATCTATTTTGAAGCAATCAACTGTATCCTACCAGTTAACTACGTATTCTTTAATTTTCACAAACTTTTATTAGCTCAGAAATATTTCTTTTTCCATGTGCTATTTTTCCACCGAATACCAACAGCTTTAAAGTAGATTTTAGCACATATATTCAAAACTTATGACCACCGATTTTTGCCGAAATAACAGTTAAATTGTGTTTATTGATTCTCAAGAATTAAGGCCACCGATTTTAACTTTCTCTAACACTTTGTCCAAACTTTTGACTTTCTATTTTGGCACCATTCTCGATTATACTTTTCATCTGTTCTATTGCACTTTTCCTTATTAATGTTTGGCATTAAATGCAAAGTTCTTTTCCCTTATTACAAGAAAAGTTAATTTATTTTCTTTGAAACTAAGTTATTTTGGTGTCCAAGTGGTTAGTAGGTTAAAGTAATGAAAAGTTTGAAAGGAATAGACGAATAATGGCCTTATGGTGCTTTGACGAATGTAATCAAGAGAATTAGTAGTGTTGAAGTTCTTGAGAAATAAAATATGGGAAGTAGGATTTAAATTAATCTTTGAACTCTTAATTTAGAAATATAGAGAATAAATTGAGAACTATGTCTGAAAATAATGCAAGTGATCAAAATATTTGTGTTAAGGGTTTATACCATGTTAAATTGAGTCTAGTATCTAGGATGTGAATTATGTTGAAATTTGAAATTCATGTATGAGTAATCGTTGGAAAAATCTTCTTGAAATGATTAGGTGAATTAAACGGGATTGATATAAGCTAGAATGAGATGTTTTTAGATATTATAGAAGAAAGGCTTGAATTTATTGGTGTTAATAAAAGGGTATAGAGTTACTGTGATGAGGTAAGTTGGAATTGTTAGACATATGCCAATGGTACATAAACATTATAAAAGGTTTGGTGGATTTTTGCTACGTATGTTTAACATATTAATTAATGGATTTTAGGATAAAAATATATGATAGATTAAGATGATGATATTCATGGGATGATGTTGACATATGAGAATCAAAGATGACTTGATAGAAGTCTGGAATAAGAAAAGATAGTTACCCAATATGGGTGTGAATATGTTTTTTTATATGTGTGTTTCCTAATATCGACTTATAGATATATGCATGTGAGCTTGAGGATATAAAGGAATGAGATATATAATGGTTTAAGAGTTCCTTACATGTATATATATAATTTGTTGAGTACTTTGTATAAAGTGAAATTGATTAGAAAAGGAATACAAACAAATCAATACAGGCCAAAAGTCTATAAGGACCATGAATGTTGAGCACTAGAAATTATCAGTTGGTGACCACATATTCTTGAAGGACTCACCAATGAAAGAAGTAATGAGATTGGAAAGAAGGAAAAAGTTAAGCTCTGATATATAGACTCTTTGGAAAACTTGAACAAAGTAGGCAAGTAGTACATTGCCTAGCTTTGCCATCAGGATTAAGTAATATGGATACAGTCTTTCTTTCTTGCATCAGTGTTAAGGAAGTACCTATCAGATTCTTTTCATGTTATCGGATTTCAAAAAATTCAATTGAACATAAATTTGGCTTAATTATGAGGAAAAACCTATATTTATTGTTGATCAACAAGTGAAGAGACATATTAAAAAGTAAAGATGATATACAGAAAAGATACCCCCAATTATTTGAGTAATAAGGTTAGTAACTCCGAATTATGCCTTGATTTCATTCCCTACATGTGGTAGGATGGGTTGAAATTCGAAGACTGAATTTCTTAAGGGGGAAGAATGTAATATCCCTTAATTTTTATTTTTAAATAATAATATTTTACTATAAACAAATATATTTTTATTTGTTTAAAAATAATTATGTTTTGCTAAAAGCAAGTATACTTTTAATTAAAATAATAATTATTTTACTTAAAATAATTATATTGGCCTTTAATAAATTTTTGTTTTATTTTTAGAAATATTCTTTCTTTTATTATGTATAAATATATTTATTTTGTGATTTTTTTATTAAGATTTTTATCAAGAAAAATCATGATGTAAGAGTTCAATTAAAGTTTTATGAGAATGTAAATTTTTAGAAATTTTTGGGATATTTTAGGATGAAAAAAGGTATTTATATGAATATATATGAAATAAAATAAAAATAAATCTAAATATTTAATTATTAAATAATAATAAAATAATAATAAAAATAATAAAAGGAAAAAGAGAAAATGGGGAGGGGGACGAAAACTGAGAGGAGTTGCAGAATTATGAATAGTGTGAATAGTAATATTCATTTTCTTCTCTAGATCTAGAGTGTCTATTGGCTTCCGATCTCAAAACTGAGGGTACCATTGGATTCAGGACAGATAATACTATGATTTTGACCAAACAATTTTTCAAATCAGCCGTTGAATTACCACAGATCAGAAGTAGAAAATCTTAGAAAATGTAAGTTTTGAAACTCTTACTTAGAGACCTTAAATTGGAAATTTAACACCGTAGATGGATTCAGGACCTAGATAAACCTTAGAATATGAAATTTTTCAGCTATTTAACAACTTGTTGTTCTTGGTGAATAGAATTTTTCAGCGATGAATAGTGTTTTCCAACCATGAATAGTGACCAAGTTTTCGAAGTCATTTCCTTGATTTTTGGACCATCCAAACACGTTTTTGAAGTCTGCTTAGTCAAATGTGGATTGGAAAAGTGCATTTTGGGGCTGTCCAATCTGGAGCCCTTACCCTATGAGTAGATGATTCTTTCTATGACTTGCCTATACTCTTTTTGATCTTTAAACGTGTATTTGATTATGTTTATGAGATATTTATACTTTTATATGTTCTTGAAATGCATTAAAATTATATGAATTGTTTACAATTTGAAATATAGTTCAAGAAGAGTATAATTTTGAAAATGGATTTCTGAACTCATGGTGTATTTGATTTCATATGTATTTTTCATTAAATGTTAAAGTGAATATTTATTCACATGGCATTAATTTATAAGGCTATATGATTGCCTCGAGAAAGGGCATGTATATGTGATAAACCTTGATTGAAAAATTTATGACAGATGAATCTATACTAAGATTAAAAGTTTGCATTATATTGAGAATTTATACTAGATTATATGGCATATGTGCATATGGTATTTTCTGTGGAAGAATCCTATTGGAAACACTATCTGCTAACAACAGGTGATGTTAGCCCTGGTGCACCTTGATAACCTAGCTAGTAGGGGGTGGTGCTAGCCTCATGTGTCAGCCAACACATGAGATATGATATGTGAAGGAGAGCGGGGTGCCTCTTATATGGACGAGATGCCAACTATATGAAATGTGATTTGCCTTCCTTTGTTGTGTGCTTGGGGAATACCCATATTAGAGTCCCTTCACGTGTCCTCTTGAATGGTGGTAGGGCAAACCTCGTTGGGATGCTGAGTTTAGGCAAATCTTGCACCAACAAAGTACGGAAGGGCCTGAACTCTGATATGGTGGTTCTGATATGGGATCCTCCTAATGTTTTCATGTGAAAGGTCTTGATGCATTACAATATTTGAATAATGATCATATCGTATTGCATATGATTTTGAATATGTGAATGTGATATTAACTGCGAATATTTTAAATGTGGGTCCCATATGGATGTACTTCTGAATTGTATTTTCTATGACAAATTTTAAAATATGAGTATATCCATATGTTGACCTAAGAGGTCATAGGAGGTATTATCTACTCACTAAGTTGTCAAACTCACTACACAATGTTTATATTTTTCTCAGATAAGGTTATAGAGTTTAGTCCTTCCCTTTCAAATAGTTGACTAGCTAGACGACTTGATCTCTGGGTGAGCTTACTTTGTTTCCATGGCTCATAGATTTTGATTTATATTGTTTTTGTACTTTAGAGTATGTTCTGAATGCCACAAGCAGGTTCCCTGCTTCTGGTGTACTTTGATGTTTATAAATTTGGTATATATATGAAAATACATATTTGTAAAAGAGTGTATTATGCATGTTATGAAAAATATATGTTGTAAAGTATGTGTTTCACGTGCTCTAAAATTAGGGGCTTCACAAGTTGCACCATCACCGGAATCTTAGCCAACTCGACCCAACATACACTAAAAGCCAGTTATAGAGAATATCTGCATATTTAGTCTTGTCAACATGTTATGAAAATATAGTGAGAATTAAATCCCAAGAGGTTCAATAATAAATCATAATCATAATCATTATCAATATTGCTCATCACGTCATGTTCATCAGTATATGTTACAGCAAATATCTTAAGTGACATGAATGCACTTGATCTATGCACATGAAAATCGTGCAGTAATGATATGTATGGCATGAATAACTATTTTCAAAATATCATATGATGGCTATCAATTTATTTTCATATCAAGATACCTTGGTCAGGTTGAGTACTTTTTACACTCTGAAACATGTTTTTCTTGCTCCGATCTGACATGGTACACTTTCTCTTTCTTTTCTCATTAACATAATTATAGCCGTGAGTAGGGCGTACCCTACTGGTGCACCATATAGACCGCCATGTGACCATGCTCATCTCCTTTCTTTTCTTTTCTTTTCTTATTAATATCCAAAAATATGATTTCAATAACATGTATATTCATTATACTCACATGCCATAATTTATAATCAAAGCATAATCATTACCAAAAATCATGCCACGAACATAATCATTTTCAAATATCACTTTATAATATATTTTCATGTCAAAATTACACACTTAAGATGGTAATGATTTCATGCTATGGCAATGGCTAGGGCATACACTAGTCATTTATTATTTCCATTTAAAAGATTCTTCTTTCTTAAATATTATTTTCGTCTCTCACTAATCAGATAATAACTCCCTCATTTTAAATTTTATTGAGCTGATCTTGGTATCCATTTAAAGCTAAGGCAATCCTCTAAAACTCTTATTTTGAACATTTTAGTAAAATCGTAAGAATTCTTGGTGTTATTACTCCCTCAAATTCAATGTTGTTTCTTTCCAGGTAGGTTTTGATCTCTACTTACTAATCAAACCATATCTCCTTCCTATGGACTCTAAATTGATTTATTCCAATGGATAAAAATTCGTGAATCATATATCTGTATTTTTCATGTTAATCGTTTCTTTTAATGCCCTACAGATGTTTCCCAGAAATTCAAACACAGAAGCTTACCTAACAGATTCTTCCTTGGTGAACCATTTTCTAACAACTGCTTACAAAATAAACCATATATCCCTCATTTGAACTCTAAATTGGGTGATTCTAGTGGCTAAATTTTTTTGAGAAATATATCTACATTTTTTATGTTAAGCATTTCTTTTAATTCCTAACCAATTCTTCCCAGAATTTCAAAAACAAAAGCTTCCCTAGTTACTCCAAAATCCAGTTTTCTAACCAAACATTTCCTAAGGTTTTATTTCATCCCTTTTATTACATCCTCTTCCATTTTCTTCCTAATTTACATCTAATCAAAAGATTACTCATTTAAAAATTTTAATTAAATTCCTTATACTTAATTTAACATATTCCATCATTTACTTTTCAACAAAATAGAAATCAAATCATGTATTATTAATGGTGTTTCCCAATAGAAATGTCTCATGGTCTTTTTCTAAGTGTTTAAACCCATACTCATTTTATAATCTAATCATATTCCATCAATTTTTCACCACATTCAAATATACATAACAGCAGCATAAAAATCCTAAAATTTTTCCACCCATAGCCATACCTATGCAGAACTTTCCACACCAACGAAGTATTCAAAACATCCATCATATGTAAGATCAACATGTAACATGATATAGCAACATCCATGGCCAATAATCAAAGTAGCAAATATTGTAAATTTAATCAAAGTTCTAAGATGAAAATCCCATATAAATGTCACAAATTTCAAAACTTTTCTTCGAAAAGAGATATTGTTAAACTTACCTAAAGATCTCCCTAACTCACTTAGTGAATTCTTTTTATCGTTTCCTCTTAAAGGAAGTGGCAAGATTTCTCCATTCCCTTAACTTTTCCAGCAACATGAATAAGAGAGGGAGGGTGAGTTTTGAACCCTAAGGATGAAGAGAAAAGATGGATATAAGTGGAGATTAAGTTAACTTTCCTTGAGTACTAATCCTTTAAACTTCTCCTTCTTCTTCCTTCCTCTTTTTCTCTCCTTTCCTCATTCTACCTTGCTTCTATTTTTCCCTCTCCCTCACTTGGACAAAAGTCTAATGATATAAAAGTGGTTTTTGGTTAAATACATTATCAAGTGGTCCTTCTCTTATAACTATGGGTCTACCTTATCACAATTAGGATGCACTTGGCTATTTTTTTAGAAGACAAATCATATTCTTGTCTTCCTCTCCCTTAGTCAAGATATGTATAGTAAAAAGAGGATTCGTTATTTAAAAATTATGATAAAAATGTTCTCAAGACAAGGGGCAAGGTCCCCTTAATTTAAGGATTTATTTCCTTTTTCTTTTGTCTCACTCAAGCATGATAGATTTGCCTTTCTAAGTGGCAAATTTCCATCCATTAAATCTCCCTTTCTTGGCTGAAATATGAGTGTAGGATATAGATGTTTTGTCCTAATGTCAAGTATTATTATATATTATTTCTTCATATGGCTTGCTAAAATTATGAGTGTAGGATATACATATTTTGTCCTAATGCCATGTGACCTAATTTTGATTATTATTACGCTAATATTTCATTACATGGTTCTTATTTTTTTCCCCTCTTGGATTTGGGATCATTCTTGCCTATTTCCTTTGCTTTGGCTGAAATTCTACTTCTCATGGAGTGTTTGGTCACATTTTCATGATTTTTAGGCTATTGGTTCAACTTCTATATCCTATTCCAAGTCTATGTTATATCTCTTGCTTGGGCTATCCAATTGGTTTGCTAAAAACTCATGTAAAGTGGAAAAACTCTATGAAGTGTCCATAGGTGAAGGCCCAATGTATGGGTGGAGATGTTAAAATTAGGAATTCTAACTTTTGAATTAGGAAAAAATATTCTAATCCAATCTTCTTGAAATTTTAAGACCTTTACTTACTTCCAAAAATTTATCTTCCTTACCCAAGAATTTTTCCTTTCTTTAGGATGCTATTTCTAATTTTTCCTATTAAGTTTTTTCTCTTTACCTATTCCCTTAATATTAGAAACATTTTCTATGCATACACATAAGGTGAAGAATTTCTAAGGCTTATATTTTCTTAGATATCTAAAAATTGTTTAATACGTTTTATTTCCTTAATTAAATATTTATGTACCATTATTAATAAAAAAAAATTGAAATTAAGGATGTTACAAGTGACATGAAATTTCTTTAGCAGTGCTTCCATAATCCTATTGCAAAAATGGGTACCTCTATCATTGATTAAGGCTCAAGGTATCCCAAACTTGGAGAAAATGTAGGACTTAATGAAATCTACAACCACTTTAGTATGCTATATTTAAGTATCGATACGTATATCCGAGACGGTGCCTCTTGAGTGTGGACTACCAATTTAGCTTTTGAACTCGTTTTGATGAACAGTGATAAAGAGAACCCTCTTGGGTACAAAGAAAAAGAATTAACTAAAAATAAGAAGATTCCATCCTAACACAAAGGTAATGGCTTATTTGGACGTCAAGAAGGTTTGAATTAGTTGTTTGATTTGTTTATATGAAACAATATGACGAATGGCTAATACAATATTGATAGTGGGTTATGATGTGATCGAGGTTGTTAACTCCAAGATAACGGTTTGTAATAAAGTGAGTGTTTTGGAAATAGATGTAAATATCTTTTTAGATGGATGAATTGGAACCTATGTATATAAATGGATTTGACAAGTTGTCGGGTGGATTGAATTTGAGAGTAGGAAATCTATGAAGATAATGCTTTCAATGATAGATTTTGTTGATATAAAGTGTAACAACTCCATTTTTTTTACATACATACATATATATATACATATATATATACATATGTATATATATATACATATATATATATATATATATATATATATATATTTATTTATTTAAAATCTCATGAAGTCATTACCTCTTTACTTCTAACAATTTAACTCATAATAACATTCAATTAAATTAACCAAACATAATTAAGGTTTATGGTATACCATTAACACTGATACAATTCTGGGTTCACATACACATCATTAATTAAAAATGTTTGTATAAAAATTAAACATATATATGTCTACATCTTATTTATCAATGTTGACCAGTTCTGGGAATATGGATTTGGGTGGTTGCACCTTCACCAGGATCTTAGCCTACTCGACCCAACGTACACTAAAACCCGGTCATAGAGAATATCTGCATATTTAGTCTTCTGAACATGATATAAAAATATAGTGAGAATTAAATCTCAGTAGGTTCAACAATAAATCATAATTATCATTAATATAGCTCATCATGTTATGTTCATCAGTATAAGCTACAGCAAATGTCTTAGGTCACATGAATGCACCTTATATATACACATAAAAATCGTACAGTAATGACATGTATGACATGAATAACTATTTTCAAATCAAAATACGTCAGTTAAGTTGAGTATTTTCTACTCTCTAGTACATGTAACATCCCTAATTCTATTTCTTTTATTAAAAAAGGTACATAAATATTTAATTAAGGAAATAAAACTTATTAAACAATTTTTAGATATCTAAAAAAATATAAGCCTTAGAAATTCTTCACCTTATGTGTATGCATAGAAAATGTTTCTAACATTAAGGGAATAGGTAAAGAGAGAAAACTCAATAGGAAAAATTAGAAAAAACATCCTAAAGAGAGGCGAAATTCTTGGGTAAGGAAGATAAATTTTTGGAAGTAAGTAAAGGTCTTAAAATTTCAAGAAGATTGGATTAGGGTAATTTTTCTTAATTCAAGAGTTAGAATTCCTAAGTTTAACATCTCCACCCATACATTGGGTTTTCACCTATGGAAACTTCATAGATTTTTTCCACTTCACATGAGTTGCTAGTAAACTAATTGGATAGCCCAAGCAAGAGATATAACATAGACTTAGACTAAGATATAGAAGTTGGACCGATAGCCCAAAAATAATGAAAATGTGACCAAGTTCTCCTTGAGAGGTAGAATTTCATGCAAAGCAAAGGAAATGGGCAAGAATAAGCCCAAATCCAAGAGGAAAAAATAAGAATCATGTGATGAAATAGTAATGTAATAATAATCAAGATTAGGTCACATGGAATTCGGACAAAACATCTATATCCTACATTCATAATATTTGTAACGATTGGTTTTTTTTTATGTGGACTTTCTTATCACAACCTAAGCAACAAACCATGCAGATTTATATAAGCATCAAATGTTCCATCACCATCATATCCAAAACAATATCAGAGATTAATATTTATACATAACTGACACTGAGTCATATAACTACATTAACTTAAAATTGGACCCTATATCGTACATCACCCTTGTGTATAAAGGGTGGAGGAGGTACTGCTGAAATCAAGATCTGTATAAGGCATCACCATCCACCGGATCTCTATGATCAAGTGAACGGAAGCAGCTAGCATATCGTTTGCTCTTATCTGAATATAACACCAACAATAATGAGAACTGAAGTTCCCAATAGGTTTAACATGAAAAGAATCATATAGTAAATAAGAAAATCATAGTGTTATGTTCAGTTGTATAAACTACATAAAAAATTTTCTTTGTATATGATAAAATAACAAGAATGCATAGCATGTTTTCATGTTTGATAGACAGGTTATGCATCAATATCAAGCATGTATAGTAACCAGGTTATACTTTAATATTATGCTTGTATATATATATATATATATATATATATATATATATATATTTACAATACTTTTATGCATGGTGACTGATCATCTGTAGCCATAAGTTTCACAACTAGTGACTTATCGTTTGTAGCCACGATTTTAACAAACAGTGACTAACCGTCTGTAGCCACGAGTTCAACCATATACATTAACTTGATATAACCATGTATACATCAAACAACTTACCTCTATTATCATGTTTGTCATCCATAATCAACTTCGTCTCTTCATATAATCACTATGTTATAACCCCTATATCATCATATAATAATGTACACATCATATTCTTTAATCATCATGACCATCACAATAGGATTATGCATTAACCAAGTACATCACTAATATCATGCATAATATCATCACCACATCATTTAACAAATATGTATTAATACCCTTACCATCATGTAACAATGCATACATTATATCATCTAATCATTATGCATTAATACAATAGCATGGAAATACCTCATCATCTTCATCATTTAACATATATAAATTATTACACAATATATATCAAGTTTCTTATCACAAGAAGTAGTGAAAACTAACATTATATCACCAAGATTATAAGGCATTCTTCTTCAATTTGGTTTCTATAGTTATCATCTGGTTAATGGGGTTCATTTTATGTCATTGACAGCTAAAATAAGGCAAAAAATAGCTCCCAACACGGCCTGGCCATGCCCTGTAACACGACCGTACTTGAGAATGTTCAAAATGTGCTACAACCTTAAAAACAGCCCAAAGCACAGCATGGTCGTGTCCTAGAACACGGTCGTGCTTTGGGTTTTCCTGTGTTCCAGATTTCTATTCAGTCTAACCTTCTCTCACTAAAAAAACTATAAATCCTTTATTTTAACTCCAATTAAGGTGATTTTGGTGTCTATAGAAAATTAAGACAATTATCTACAACTGTTATGTTTTCCACTTTAACAAATTAGAAAAGTAAACAGGTAAAAAAGCGTTCTAAAAACAACGTAGTGACTCTGCATGTTAAATCCGACCTCTCTTCACTCATCAAGGCATATCTCTTTCATTTAAAATCTAATTAAGATTATTCTAAAGGCATTAGAAAGCTAAGAAACAGGGCTATGAATAGATTTCCAAATTTGACATAAATCATAACCCCCAGAACCAATCATTCAGAGCATCCATTTTCACCCTTTTCAAGCCAATTTCAACACAAAACATGTATTACATATGCATCTAACTTTCATTGCACATGGCTAATCACAAATATGCATCATGCATCTTTGAAATAGGATATTTGAAACAATTTTACATCATTCAAAATACATGAAATTCCATGGAAAGATTAATGTTAAACCTACCAAAAACCTAGAGATCATTTCTATTCCAAAAACCCTCCTTGTATTTCCTTCTCTTTAATCACTTCTCTCTCTACCTTTCCCTACAAATTCTTGCACTTTCACCATAGGAAATCAGCTCTTGAAGCATCCAAGAACAAGAGAAGAGTGGATTTAAGCTTGGACATGCAAAACTCACCTCAAACCTTCTCCTTGTTGCCTTTCTCTGTCTTCTCTCTCTCTCTTTTCCATTCCTTCTCTTTCTCCTCTTGGTTCCTCTCTCTTTCTCTTCTCCCTTGGCCACAGCCCCTCCTTCTCTTTGTGCTTGGTTGACTTCCTCTCCAAGTCAAGGTAAAAATTTTATTTTAATAACCAACTTCTAGAAGCTTGCTCCTTCTTCTCCTTTTCCATTCATTTCCCTAACCATTACAAGAATGTCACTCCATTACATTACAACTAGATCCTTGACTAAGGCCTTGTTTGACTTCCTCCAATTCTCCAAATGTTTTAATTACTCTTTTAAGAAGATACTAATAGGCTTTAGAGTCACATCCAAAACATATGTTTAGCTCACTTCTTGATGTTCGATTCTAACCCCAAAGAATTAAAATATTACACTTTCTCCCCTTCAAGTTTTCTTTTTTTCCATTTAGTCACTTTATCATTTTTCTAAGGTTTCTTCGATGTTCCATTTCATTCTCTTTCATTCCCTTCACCATTGAGAATTATTTTCCATTTATTAAAATCGAGGATGTTACAATTTCAGCGAGCTATGTGATGATATAGTAGGTAATAATACATGACATTATGACAAAACATTTATATCCTACATAAATAATTTCAACCAAGCAAGGAAGATTCAAGGGCTGAAAATTTGTCACATTGAAAGGAAAACCTATCATACTTGAGTGAGACAAAAGAAAAAGGAAATGAATCCTTAAATCAAAAGGACTTTGCCCTTTGTCTTAAGAACATTTTATCATAATTTTAAAATAATAAATCCTCTTTTGCTATGTATATCTTGACTAAGGGAGAGGAAGACAAAAACATGATTTGTCTTCCCCCAAAAAGCAACCAAGTGCATCCAAATTATGATAAGGTAGATCCATGATTATGAGAAGAGGATCACTTGAGAATTTATTTAAGAAAAAACCACTCTTATAACACTAGAATTTCATCTAAGTGAGGGAAAAGGAAAAACATAAGCAAGGTAGAGTGAGGAAAAGAGATAAAGAAAGGAGAAGAGAGGAAGAAAGAAGAAGGAAAAGTCTAAAGGACTAAGTATTCAAGGTAAGTTAACTTAATGTCCACTTAAATCCATCTTTTCTCTTCATCCTTCGGGTTCAAAACTCACCCTCCTTCTCCTATTTAAGCTACTAGAAAAGTTAAGGAAAGGGAGGAATCTTGCCACTTCCTTCAAGAGGAAACAAGAAGAAGAATTCACTAAATGAGTTAGGAAAATCTTTAGGTAGGCTTAATAATATCTCTTTTTGAAGAAAAGTTTTGAAATTTATATGTGATTTTGATCCTAGAATTTTGATGAAATTTGCAATATTTGCTACTTAGATGATTGGCCATGGATGTTGCTATATTATGTTACATATTGATCTTGCATATGATGGATGTTTTGAATACTTCGGTTGGTATGGAAAGTCCTGCATAGGTATCGCAACGAGTGGCAAAATTTTAAGATTTTTATGCTGCTGTTCTGTATATTTGAATGTGGTGAAAAAAAATGATGGAATATGATTAGATTAATAAAATGAGTATGGCCTTAAATGTAACAATTCCATTTATGTAAATGTAACAATTTTTTTTTTAAATATTTGTAAAATTACATGAAGTTATTACTACTTTAATTCTAACCACTTAACTCGTAATAATAATCACTGTAACCAAGCATAATTGTTATTAACAGTGATACAATACTGAGTTTCCATACACACCATTATTTTACAAACATTTGTACAAAGATACATATTAGCTCTAATCATCTATGTCGACTACTTCCGGGGACACTGGTGCGGGTGGCACCTCCAATGGAATCTCAGTCACATTTACTATAGATACATCTGATATAACTGGTAGTTGCCCAAGGTAGGGCACCTCAATCCAACGTACGGAAATAATAAGTGTCATTGAAAAAATCTGCATAATTATTCTTCTAAACATGATATGAAAATATAGTGAGAATTAAATCCCAGTAGGTTCAACAATAAATCATTATCAATATAGTCATCACGTCATGTTCAGCTGTATAAACTACAGTAAATAACTTTGGTCACATGAATGCACAAAATCTATGCACATGAGAATCGTACAGTAATGACATGTATGACAGGATTGATTATTTTCAGAATATCATATAATGACTATCAATTTATTCTCATATCAAGCTACCCCGGTCAGGGTGAGTATTTTCTACTCTCCGGTACGGGCTTATCTCACTCCGTCCGACATGGCACACTTTCTCTTTCTTTTCTCATTAATATATTCATAACCATTGGTAGGGCGTCCCTTACTGGTGCACCACACGGATTGCCATGTGACCGTGCTCATTTCTTTTCTTTTCACAATGATAGCCAAAAATATGCTTTCAATAACAAGTATGTTCATCAAAATATAACTATTACCATAAATCATTGGTAATCATGCCATGAACATAACCATTTCAAATATCACTTTATAAAATATTTCTATGTCAAAATTTCACACTTAAGATGGTAAGAAGTTCATACAATGGCAATGGCTATGGCATATACTAGTCATTTATTATTTTCATTTATAAGATTCGTCTTCTTTTTTAAATATTAATTTTATTTCTTTATTTTCTTGATGCAGGTTTTCATCACATCTAACCTTCTCTTACTAATCAGAGCATAACTCCATCAATTGAATTCCGATATAGGTGATCTTGGTGTCAATTTCAAGATAAAACAATTATCTAAAACTATTATGTTGAACAGTTTAGCGAAATATTAAAAAATCAAGGTGATATTACTCCCTCAAAATATAGGTTATTTCCTCTCGGATAGGTTCTGACCTTTCCCTACTAATCTGTCCATATCTCCCTCATATGAATTCCAAATTAAGTTATTCCAGTGCCTAAAACTCCGTGACACATATAGAAATAATTTTTATGTTAACCATTTATTTTAATTCCCTACAGAATGTTCCCAGAAATTCAAACACAAAAGCTATCATAACATATTCTTCTCTGATTAACCATTTTTTGACCTTTGCTAACTAATCGGAACATATCTACCTCATATGGACTCCAAATTGAGTGATTTCAGTTGCTACAAATCCGTGAGACATATATCTATAATTGTTATGTTAATAAGTTATTTTAATTCCTTACAAAATGGTCCCATAAATCCAAACATATAAGCTTTCCTAACAGATTCTTCCCTAATTAACCATTTCCTGACCTCTACTTACTAATCGGCTAATAGCTGCCACATGTGGACTCCAAATTGAGTAATTTTAGTGGATAAATATCCGTGAGACATATATACATTATTCATGTTAACCATTTATTTTTATTCCTTACCGATTCTTTCCAGAATTTTAAAAATAGAAGCTTAAAGTTTTACCACCCATAGACATACCTATGCAGAACTATCTAAACCAGCCTAATTATTCAAACATACATCACATGCAAGATCAATATGTAACATGATAAAGCAACATCCATGACCAATCATCAAAGTTCTAAGATCAAATTCCCATATAGATGTTACAAATTTCAAAGCTTTTCTTCGAAAAGAAATATTGTTAAACTTACCTAAGAATCTCCCTAGCTCACTTAGTGAATTGGTTTTCTTGTTTCCTCTTGAAAGAAGTAGCAAGATTCCTCCCTTCCCTTAGCTTTTCTAGCAGCTTAGGTAAGAGAAGGAGGGTGAGTTTTTGACCCTCAAGGATGAAGAAGAAAAATGGATTCAAGTGGAGATTAAGGTAACTTACCTTGAGTACTTAACCTTCTAAACTTCTCCTTCTTCTTCCTTCCTTTCTTCTCCTCTCTTTCTCTCCTTTCCTCACTCTACCTTGCTTCTATTTCTCTCTCTTCCTCACTTGGACGAAATTAAAATGTTGTAGGGGTGGGTTTTGCTTAAATAGACCACCAAATAATACACCTTTCATAATCATGGGTCTACCTTATCACAATTAGGATACACTTTGTTGAATTTTTAGAAAACAAACAACTTATGTTCTTGTCTTCCTCTTCCTTAGTCAAGATATGCATAGGAAAATGAGATTTGTATTTTGAAAATTATGATGATATGTTCTTAAGATAAGGGACAAGGTACCTTTGATTTAGAGATTCATTTCCATTTTCTTTTGTCTTAAACAAGTATGATAGGTTTGCCTTTTTAGGTGGCAAATTTCTAGCCCTTGAATCTCCATTATTTGTTTGATATTATTTATGTGGGATAGGAATGTTTTGTCCTAATGCCATGTATTATCATACCACTTTCTAAAATTATGAGTGTAGGATATAAATGTTTTTGTCCTAAAGCCTTGTATTATCATGCCACTTGCCAAAATTATGAATGTAGAATCACACCACTTGCTAAATTTTTGTCTTAATGCCATGTAACCTAATCTTTATTATTATTACATTATTATATCATCACCTAATTTATTTTATTTTATTTTTCCTCTTGGATTTGGGCTTATTCCTACCCATTTTCTTTGCTTGGATAAAATTCTACCTTTCTTGGAGGGCTTGGTCACATTTTCATAATTTTTGGGCTATCGGTCCAATTACTATATCCTAGTCCAAGTCTATGTTTTATTTCTTGCTTAGGTTATCCAATGGGCTTGCTAGAAACATATGTGAAGTAGAAAAACTCTATATGAAGTGTCCATAGGTAAAAGCCCAATGTATGGGTAAAGATGTTAAACTTAGTAACTCTAGTTCTTGAATTAGGAAAAATTAACCTAATCCAATGTTCTTAAAATTTTAAGACCTTTACTTGTTTCTAAAAATTTATCTTCCTTATCCAAGAATTTTGCATCTCTTTAGTATGCTATTTCTAATTTTTTTTTCCTATTAGGTTTTCCCTCTTTATTTGTTCTCTTAATGTTAGAAACATTTTCTATGCATATACATAAGGTAAAGAATTTCTAAGGATTATATTTCCTTAGATATCTAAAACATTGTCTAATAAATTTTATTTCCTTAATTAAATATTTATATACTTTTATTAATACATAACGAAATTAGGGATGTTACATTAAACACTTAGAAAAAGACCATGAGATATTTCTTTTGAGAAACACCCTTAATAATACATGATTTGATTTTTGTTTTCTTGAGAAGTAGATGATGGAATATGTTAAATTAAGTGTAAGGAATCTAATTAAAATTTTGAAATGAGTAATCTTAAGATTAGATGTAAATTAAGAAGAAAATGGAAAATGACGTAATAAAAGGATGAACTAAAACCTTAGGAAAGGTTTGGTTAGAAAACAGGATTTTGGAGTAACTAGATAAGCTTTTATTTTTGAAATTCTAGGAAGAATCAATTAGATATTAAAAGAAATGGTTAACATAAAAAATGTAGATATATGTCTCACAGCTTTTTAGCCACTGGAATAAACCAATTTGGAGTTCAAATGAGGGATATATGGTTCGATTAGTAATTAGTGGTCAGAAAATGGTTAACCAGGGAAGAATCTGTTAGGTAAGCATCTGTTTTTGAATTTTATAGAACAATCTGTAGGGAATTAAAAGAAATGGTTAACATGAAAAATATAGATATATGAATTACAAATTTTTAGCCACTGGAATCACTCAATTTAAAGTCTATAGGAGGGAGATATGATTAGATTAGTAAGTAGAGGTCAGAATCTAACTGGGAGGAAGTAACAATGAATTTGAGGGAGTAATAACACCAAGATTCCTTACAATTTCACTAAAATGTTCAACATAAGGGTTTTAGATGTTTGTCTCAACTTTAAATTGACACCAAGATGATCTTAATCGGAGTTAAAATGAGGGATTTATACTCTGATTAGTGAGAGATGAAAATAATATTTAGGAAAGAAGAAGAATCTTATAAATGAAAATAATAAATTACTAGTGTATGCCCTAACTATTGCCATTGCATGAACTCCTTACCATATTAAGTGTGTAATTTTTACATGGAAATATTTTATAAAGTGATATTTGAAATTGATTATGTTCATGGTATGATTACCAATGACTTTCAGTAATGATTATACTTTAATGATAAATTATGGCATGTGAGTATAATGAACATACTTGTTATTGAAATCATTTTTTTGCTATTAATGTGAAAAGAAAAGAAAAGAGATGAGCACAGTCACATGGAGGTCTGTGTGGTGCACCAGTAGGGGACGCCCTACTCACTACTAAGATTATGCTAATAAGAAAAGAAAGAGAAAGTGTGTCATGTCGGACGGAGCGAGAAATTGCTGCTCCTTTGACGTGATTAATAAGGAAGGGAATAAAGTTTGACTAGTCAGATAAATGTGAGAAAAAATTTAAAAAATTTGAAGAATGCTTGACTATGGCTCCAATACTATCTATTCCTTCAGGTACTGGAGGATACACTGTATACTGTGATGCATCGAGAATTGGATTAGGGTGTGTGTTGATGCAACATGGTCGAGTCTTTGCATATGTATCTAGACAGCTTAAACCACATGAGCAAAATTATTTGACTCGTGATTTAGAAATGGCAGCAGTGGTTTTTGCTCTCAAAATTTAGAGGCATTATCTATATGGTGAGACATGTGAAGTCTATACAGATCGTAAAAGTCTCAAAACATTTTTCAACAAAAAGATCTTAACTTGAGACAAAGACGATGGATGGAATTACTTAAAGATTTTGAATGTACAATATTATATCATCCAGGTAAGGCTAATGTAGTGGCTGATGCATTAAGTAGGAAGTCAATGAATAGTTTGGCTCATATCATAGTGGTAAGGAGGCCTGTTGAGTGTATTTCACTAGTTACCGCAAGCGCATGGTGTAGTTGTAGCTAATCGGACGAATACGGGTCATATCCCACAGAGAACAATGTCAATTACTAGAGTGATGCAAGTTATGCTATCTAAATCGATACAAATTTGATGAGATAGTGTCACAATTGAATAGATGAAAATAACCAATTAAACAAAACCTAGGATTAAGGTTTACCACACTTATGATACTTAACAACAAGTTCGTCCCTCTAATTGCAATTATCTAGATTAGCTAGGGGATGGTTTAGCCTCAATAACTAGCAAACTCTTTCAAGTATCACTAATCGTACCTAGGTTAATCCAATTCCCTACTTTCATGGTGCTTAGTTTAACCTAGGTTCATTAAGCTTTATGCCAACCGTCAAATACAAATAATAGTTGTTCTCGTGCCTACCAATTGATTCAATCCTAGAGAATCTTAAACTACTTTCATGATTAAGATAACTCTAATTAACTATTAGGTTCAGGTTTTAATCTTCACTTTTCAGTTCATCAATTAAAAACCCTAGACGTGATAGATTGGTGATCAGGCATTCTACCAACTAATTCATGCATATAATAGTTAATCCTAATCCATCTAGAGCAATTACAAGGGTTCTAACATTCCATCAAGGTATCATCATATCACAAGTGGGTTTATCAAAACCCTAGATAAAAACTACTCACACATCATATAATCAGGAGTCAAACTCATAATCATTAAATAAAACATAATAGTTCGATACAAACTCCAGAGAATGAATGGAGGTAGGAGTATAGATAAAGAATTAAAGCAGAAAGATATAACCTGGTGAGCAGAAAAGTAAAAACTGAAATACAATCTTCAAATGCTGATAAATGCTATCCTAGAACATCCAATCCACAATGATTCCAGTTAAAATCTAACCTATGAGTGTTTTCTAAGCCTAAAAACTGAGTCTAAAGTGTCTCCTCTGGAATGAATCTGTGCCTCTGCGTTTTCCCCCACTTATGTCTATCCTTGGCAGCCAAAAAACCTAATTTTAACATGCAATATGGACTCGAAGCACGGCCGTGTTCCAGGACACTGCCTGGCCGTGCTTCAGGCTGGTTTTTGGGGAAATCTTGCTACTCTTGCTTAGAGCACAGCTAGGCTGTGTTGCAGGCCACCAAGCACGGCTAGGCCGTGCTACATGCTGCCATGCTCCTTTCTTCATGATTTTTTTTATGTGTAGCCTCCTTGCTTCCTCCTTAGCATATCCCAAGTATTTTAGGCTCTTTCCATGATTTCTTTTTCCTGCTTTTTGGCTTCTTTTTGCTATCCTACAATCACAAAACAAACCACAGCAGTACCCAGAACAAAGTATAACCAAAAGCATAGAAATAATCACAAGTTACTATGAAATAGGGGACAAAATATGACTGATAAGCACTCAAAATTCCTCTTTATCAAGGCCATTGATTAAAGAAATGCATAAGTTAAAAAGTCATGGGGTAGTATTGGAAGTAAAAGAGCTTGTGATACTATTGGCCCATATATAATTTTATTCATCTTTGGTTGAGCAGGTGAAAAAGGCACAGGAAGAGGATGCCTATTTATGCAAAAAAATTGAAGAAATGAAGAATGGCAGTGATGTTGAATTTACTGTAGACTCTGAAGGAATTATGAGATTGGGCTAGTAGTTGTGTGTACCTAATAAAGAAGAACTCAAAAAAAAGATTCTAGGAAAATCCCATCAATCAACGTATGCCATTCATCCTAGATCAACTAAAATGTTTCAAGATTTAAAAGAAATTTATTGGTGGGATGGTATGCAGAAGGATATAACTGATTATGTTTTTCAGTGTTTAACATGTCAACAAGTAAAGGCAGAACATCAAAGGCCTGTGGGGTTACATCAACAAATAAAAATACCTGAATGGAAATGGGAGTGAATAACTATAGATTTTGTTACAGGGCCACTGCAGACACCAAAAGAGTTTAATTCAATATGGGGGATCATTGATAGGTTGACTAAATCAGCACATTTTCTACCAGTGAAAACCACATATAACGTAGCTCAATATAGTTGGGAAGACATGCTTCGGGCGTGTGTGCTTGATTTTTGAGGTAGTTGGAAAAGATTCTTGCCCATAACTGAATTTGCTTATAACAATAGTTACCAAAGCAGTATACAAATTGCACCATTTGAGGCATTATATGGTAGACGTTGTCGTTCTCCAATCAGATAGTTTGAGATGGGTGAAGCTAAGATTTTAGGGTATGATTTGGTACAAGATGCACTTGACAAGGTAAAGTTAATTAAAGAAAGGTTATTAGCAACCCAGAGTAGACAGAAAGCTTATGTTGATAATAGACGTCAACCATTAAAATTTTCCATAAGTGAACATGTCTTCTTGAAGATATCTCTTATGAAAGGAGTAGTAAGATTTGGGAAAAAAAGGAAGTTAATTCCACGGTATATAAGTCCATTTGAAATTTTTAATAGGATTAGCCCAGTAACTTATCGTTTAGCTTTGCCACTTTAATTAAGTAATTTCCATCCAGTCTTTCACATGTCTATGCTACAAAAGTATCTACCAGACCCAACACATGTTATTCAATGTTGAGAGATTCAGTTAGACAAAGATTTGTCATATGAGGAAAAACCAGTGGCTATAGTAGACAGACAAGTGAAGAAATGACATTCAAAAGAAATACTCACGGCAAAAATGATGTGGCAAAATCACTCTTCAGAGGAGGCTACTTGAGAAAGAGAGAATGATATGCGCGCCAGATACCCACATCTTTTTGAATGATATACTTAGTATTTATTTGTAAATATGGAGATGAAATTCGGGGACAGAGTTTCTTTAGGGGGGAAGAATGTAATAGCCTTAAAATATAGAAAAACCCTAAATAAATGAAAAACCCCGAATAAAAGAAAAATTATGAACGTAAGCAAGGATTACGATAAATGGGGATAAGTACCATTGGAAATGTATTTATTTATTATATTATTTGAGAAATTTTAAAGGTAATATAAGGACCTAATTTTAGGGCCAAAATATAATTTCTAAAAGTTAGGGGTCAAAATGTAAATAATGAAATTTGTATGGACATCCTCCAACAATTAGAAAATTGTTTTTTGTTTCCTCTATTATTATTTTTTTAAAAGAAAATAGATGAAATTTTTTTGTAATCAGGCGAATGAATAGTTATAAATAGTATTTTCTCTTTTCTCTATTTTTCTCTCTAGATCTAGAGTACCTTTGAGCCTCCGGTCTAAAAACTATGGGTACCATTGGATTTAGGACGAAGAGTACAATGATATTGGTCGAACAAATTTTCAAATGGGCCACAGAATCGCCACAGATCGGAAGTAGAAAAACTTAGAAAAAGGTAAGTTCTGAAACTCCTATTTAGAGTCCTCAAATTGAAAATCTAACACCATAGATGGATTCAGTAGATAGATAAACTATAGGAAATTAAATTTCTTAGCCATTTAACAACTTTTGGTGTTATGAACAGTAACTCTGACCGGCGTGAATAATGATTCCATCCGGTGTGAATAGTTTTAGGCCATAAATAGTGACCAACATTGACCAAACTTCTAAAGTCATTTTCTAAATTTTTGGACCCTCTAGACTTGTTTTTGAGGTCTATTTGGTCAAATTTGAATTGAAAAAGTGTATTTTGGGGCTGTCCAACTTAGCCTTACCCTATGAGTAGATAATTCTTTCTATGACTTACCCTCTGCTCTTCTTGAACTTTAAATGTATAATTGGTTTTGTTTACAAGTTATTTATACTTTTATATATCTCTAAAATGGATTAAATTACTTTATTTTTTTACTATCTGGCATATAGTTCAAGAAAAGTATCGTTTTGAAAATGGAGTTTTGAACTAATTGAATATGTGATTCTAAATGTATTTCTCATCATATGGCAAAGGAAATATATTGTGCACATGGCATTTATATGTAAAGATATAAGATTTCCTTGAAAAAGGGCATGTATATATGATAACCCTGATTGAGAAGTTTTTGATAGAGGAATTGTACTGAGATTGAAAATTCTGAATTATACTGAAACCTCTGTTTTGAACTATATGGCCTATGTGAAAATAACAATTTCTGTGTTGGAATCCTATTGGAAACACTATTTGCTAACAACAGTGATGTTAGCCCTTGTGCACCTTGTTGATACCTCAACTAGCAAGGGTAGTGCTAGCTTCGTGTGACAGCCAACACACAGTATATGATATGTGAAGGAGAGAGGGATTCCTCCTATCTGGGTGAGATGCCGACTATATGATAGTGATTTGCCCTCCCTTTTTATAAGCTTGGAAAATGCCCATATTAGAGTCCCTTCACGGGTCTTCTTAAACAGTAGTTGGGCAAACCTCAACTGGGATGCTGAGTTTAGGTAAATCATATATTAACAAAGTACGGAAAGGATTGAACTCTGATATTTTCATTCTGATATGGGATCCTCTTAATGTTTTCATGTGAAATATTTTAATGCATAACAACATTTGTTTAATGATCATATAGTACAGTATATGGTTTTGAATATCTAAATATCTTTTGATTTGAGAATATTTGAAATACGAGTCACATATGGATGTACTTCCGAATTGTATTTTCTATGTGAAAAATTGTAAAATATGAGTACATCCATATGTTTACCTAAGAGGTCATAGGAGGTATTATTTGCTCACTGAGTTGTCAAACTCACTACACAATATTTCCACATTTTTTAAATAAGAATTTAGAGTTTGGTCATTTCCCTTCAGATAGGTTATCAGCTAGGTGACATATTCTCTGGTGAGCCTATTTTATTTTCAAAGTTCATAGATTTTTATTTATATTATACTTGTACTCTAGAGTATGCTCTGTACGCCACAGGCAGGATCCCTGCTTCTGCTATTACTTTGTTATTTACAAACTTGGTTTGTATATTGTGTATACATGGGAATACCTATATGAAATTGTTTCCTATGATAAAGGAGTGTTTTATGCATGTTATTGCAAATATATATTTGTAAAGAATGTGTTTCACATGCCCTTAAATTAGGGGCGTGTCAGAAGGAACGCATATCAAACCAAGATGACAAAACCATAAAATTGAAGGTTAGAGATCATGAAAGAAATACTTAGTGTCAAATATTCTAAGAGATGAAGCTTGGTTACAGAAGTAGGTTGAGCTACATCAATAAGAGAAGGATCAGTAAGAGCAGGCATAGGCACAATTAGAGCATATAGGATGATCTAAGTCTAGTTTAATATTACTTCATCAATCAAGTCATGCAATCTTTTGTTTTAATTTCTCTTCAAAATCATCTTCTTAATATTTTCACAAGAGCCAATCTTTTCATGAGATGATTTCCTATTGAGTGCTAGGATTTACTTGTTTACAACTCCAGAACTTTTATTACATCAATGCATATCATTCCTTTGATTGTTCACTTTGGAGTTTCATAATAACCATAAAGTTAAATGATTTTATTATGTTTTTTCACATGGTTTATTATGGGTATTAAATTAGTAGGGGTGCAATTGAACATTTTTTGGGTGTAAATGAAAACTTTTTAAAAAATTTGGGCCATAGTGTGAATAACCAAATTTTCCCTTAAACAATTTGAATTTTCTAGTTGGTCCCTCATCACTTTAAAACCCCTCCTTCAGCAAAAAAGTGTAGAAAACCCTAAAAGACCCGAAACCTTTTTTTATCTCTCTTTAACCTTTACTCTTTCTCTTTAACATTTTTAAGAAAATCTCAGTTCAAAGAGTTTTAAACCTTTGTTTGCAACATCTTCGGCCAAAAAATTGCTAGACACCAGAGGTGAAAATTTCTAAAGATATGTGTAATGACTCAAGTTTTTTTTAAACATATACATTTATACATACATACATATATATATATATATATATATATATATATATATATATATATATATATATATATATATATATATATATATATATAGACACACACACACTCTTATCTTGTCTCCTCTTTCAAGTCATTACTACTACTTCCAATCTTAATTAACTTGCCTTAGTTATTTGATTTAATAATCAAGTGAATGTAAACAAATATTCAAGATAGAGCCATCTAGTGACATAGGTGTGGGTGGTGGCACATTCATCGAAACTTTAGCTAAATCTACCATAGTTAAGTCTTGTACCACTGGGATGTAACCCAAAAATAGTAACTCGACCCAATGCACATTAATCACTATTGTTATGGTGAAGATTGGCATAGCTTCTTGATAGATGGAAAAATTGTGTCTTAATATGCTATCTTTCATCCCTTAAGTCACTATTGACATGTGATTATTTTCTTATTTTTTTTCCATTTTATTTTTTTTATTTTAGATACTACTTGAATGTGTTCTCTTTTCATAGGTGAGCAAAAGGGTCCAAGAAGATAGGCAAAAATGAATATTTGAAGATTTTTCTAGACTAGGAGCAAGTCAGGGAGGAACCACGAAAAGAACATACTTCAAAAGATCCAGAAAAGGCCAAATAGCCTCAAGCACCGTCTAACCATGTTTTGTGTCTAAGATGCTCCATGCCCTTAAAATAGCCTGAAGTATAGCCTGGTTGTGTCTTGTGATATGATCGTGCTTTGGGTATGAAAATCTATGTTTTTTATGTTTCAACACAACCAAGATGGGATATATGTATATATTCGAGTTTCTCATTTTAGGGGATATACTATACATTCCATAGCTAGGTTTTCATTAGACTTTTAGTTTCAGTGTATTTTAGGTTAGATTTTTGTTGTGTGTATGTTTTACCAAATACCGCAAGTGCACGACGTAGTTGTAGCTAGTCCGGCAAGTACGGGTCGTGTCCCACAGAGAACAATGTCAACTACTAGAATTTCACAAAAATATGCTATATAAATTGATGTAATTCGATCAAAGAGTGTCACAATTAAATAGATGCAAATAACCAATTAAACAAAGCCTAGGGTTACGGTTCACCACACTTATGATATTCAACATCCAAATTATACCTCTAACTGCAATTATCTAGGTTATTAGGGATGTTTAGCCTTAATTAACTAGCAACCTCTTTCAAGCGTTACTAATCGTACCTAGGTTAATCCAATTACCAACTTTCGTGGTTTTTAGTTCAACCTAGGTCCATTAAGTTCTATGCCAACCATGGAATACAATTAATCGGTTTTCTCGTGCCCATTAATTGATTCATTCCTAGAGAGCCTTAAATTACTTTCGTGATTAAGATATCCCTAATTAACTATTAGGTTCTAGTATCAATCTTCACCTTTCAGTCCATCAAATAATATCCTAAGCCGTGATAAATATTGGCCAAATATTCGTCAACTCATATAACCAATGCATAATAGCTAATCCTAATTAACCATAGATAACACAATTAGGGTTCTATTAACTCAATCAGCATAATGTATCATCACACCATAAGTTGGTTTACCAAAACCCTAAATAAAATCTACCCAAACATGATAGAAAGATAAATCAAAAGCATAATCCAATTCATTAAGTAAATATATTCCATACAAAACAAGAGAAAGAGTAGAAATAGAGATAAATGCAGGGATAGAAAGATAGAACCTAGATGAAGAATGAAATACAAACTGAAATTACTGTCAAATCTACTCTAAGAACATGAATTAAACATTAATCCTACTCTAAACCTAATCTAATGGTGTTTCCCAAGCCTAAAATTGAGTAGAAGGAGGTATGAATGCGTCTCCCCTTCCCTTGGCTACGTTTCCCCCTCAATATATAACACTTTGGCCGCTCAAAACCCTAAAAAATACAGTGTGCGTGGACTCGCAGCACGGCCGTGTTCCAGGACACGGCCTGGCCATGCTTCGGGTTGGATTCTGGGGAGTTTCTGTAGCTTTGGCCTAGAACATGGCATGGCCGTGTTGTATGCCACCAAACATAGCTTGGCCGTGTTGGGGGCTGCCATGCTCCTTTCTAACTGATTTTTGGTGTGCTTCCTCCTTGCTTCCTCCTCATCTTGCTCCAAGTCCATATGGCACTTTTCATGACTGCTTTCCCTTGCTTCTTGGCCTCTTTTGCTTACCTACAATCATAAAAACAATCAAAGTAGTATCCAAAGCAAAGCATAACCAAAAGTAGGGAAATAACCACAAGTTTGCTATGAATTGGAGGATAAAATATAGCCATTAATACTCAAAATTCCCCTTTATCAACTCCCTCATGCTTAAACCTTTGCTTCTCCTCAAGTAAATAACATGTCATATCAAAAGGAAGGGAGATGATGCTTATAAATTTCAAATAACAGATAAATGCAATACAGGAAATTCTTCACTCAATCAATATACACACAATAGATATATGAATAGACATTTATCATATAGTCTTTGTTCTTCTAAGACTAAACCAAAATTTCCCTATTTTATATCTGCTTCTATTGATACCATTGAATGTATGCATCTAATTGACTTTCAAGCACTCAAGTAGGCTACCTCATCCTTTAGATCTCCCTATGCTGCCTTACCCTTATTTCTATTTTTCTCACACAATTTCTTTTATTTCTCATCCTCATCATTCATTTTTTTTATTTCATTCATCATCATTTTTTATAAAAATATGCCGTGAGTGCATTTTATGCTCTGTCTCACTAGGATAAAGGCAGCTAGGTACTCATACTAGGGCCTTTTTGGTGCCTTGAAGGGGTACTCAGAGTGAAAACTTTTTGGGTGTTAAATTTTCTCATTTTTCACCTATCCCAACCTTCACACTCTCATAGTGTTAAAAATCAATAAAGGCATACAATTCAAAGCACAATAGGAGAGATATTTTTCAAAAAAATTAGAGGTTTAATGCTAGAAGAGAGAGACTAAAATTTAAATTACCTATTTCATACCCTATTGTGCATCACATGTTCATGAATTAAAATCAACCTATATTACATCAATCTATCTCTGAAATAGTAAACTAAGAGATTTTGCAATGCAACATGCAATAGTAACTAATCAGAGAAAATCACAAGCCTAAATCTACTCCCCCATGCTTAAACTTGACATTGTCCTCAATGTCAGTAATAACTGAAAGTATAGGCAAAAGGTGAAGTAACTTACTTGCTTAATGGTCTTCTGAAAGAGATGGAGGTAGGTTCTTGCTGAAGTGTCAATTGTACCATGCTTTCATCAGCAATAGGTAGGTCAGATTTTAGCAATGCAACATTTTGGAATTGGAGCTCAAACCATGGTCAATAAGTCCAAAATTAAGGAGCACGAGATTTTCAATTCAATTTAAGGCAAATGGTAAATATAGGGTAAGATGATCTAGGTTAACAACCAAGCCATAAATTTCACCAAGAAACGTAATGCAGAGGCATAATCCAGTCCAACCATTAGGGAAATTCAATCCAGATAAAAGAAATTATACCTAGAGGGAAGCTATAATGGTTATGCCAATAGGAGATGGCTCTTTTCCTCTCTTATTCTCTTTTCTTTTCTTTTTCTACCTGGAGCACTGGCTAGGGGCTGGGCCGTGTTAATCAACACGGGCAACCCGTGCTGTGGGCTGGAATCCATAAATTTTTTAGGTGATCAGACTTTCACCTAGGGCACAGCTGTGTCCTGGGACACGGTCTGCCCGTGGTTCTCGCAGGTTTCTCCAAATTTTGCAGATTTTGGCTCGTGCTTGCAGCACAGGCGTGGTGGAGGACACGGCCTAGCCGTGTTGCTGGCTAGAAACCTTAATTCTTCGAATTTTGCCTCGGCTTTTGATTCTCCTTGATTTCCCTTAATTTTAAGCCTTTTATATCACCTTGAGCACATGGGAATGAACTTAAAATACATGAGGAAACACTCATTAAACCTATAATTTAAGAAATCAACTGAAATTAAAGATAAAAACTAAACTAAAAACTAGAAAACAAAACCAAAAGAAACTTTAGTAATTAAAAATATGGGTTGCCTCCCACAAAGCGCTTGTTTAAAGTCATTAGCTTGACTCTTTGGCATGCTTTCCACTCAAGGAGGCTTGAAGAGAGTTTGAATAACTCTCTTTTTAATCCATTGCCTCTTAGTATGAGTCCTGAGGCTTTTCCTAATGGCCTTCAAAGATGCTCTTGGCTCATTCTTTTCCTCCTTAGCTCTATTAAGGTTGGGAGGAGGTAGCTTGGGTTCTAATTTTGGAGTTTGGATTGGCTCCTCAACAGCCTACTTTTCCTTCCCCTGTTTATCATAAACCAAAGAACTTTCCACAGAGCATAACTCAAGTGGGTCAGAAGGAGGAAAATTCATGACATAATCATTCATATTTGGTTTAGGTAAACCAATCATACAACAAGATTCATTTAAGGATGGAGGGTTTATTATACCATTCAAACTAAACTCTAATTTTCATCCCCTACATTCAAAGAAAGCTTTCCATCTTTCACATTTATATTGGCACCAGCCGTAGCTAGGAAAGGCCTTCCAAGAATGATGGGAATTTTATCATTTTCCTCCATCTCTAAAATAACAAAATCAACCGGTATGAAAAATTTACCTACCTTTAGAGGAACATCATCTAATATACCTACCCCATGCTTGATTGATCGGTCAGTCAAGTGAAGAGAAAGGGTGGTAGGCTTTAAGTCACCCATCTAAAGCTTTTGGCAAACCATAAGAGGCATGAGGCTAACACTTGCTCCAAGGTCACATAAGGCTCTGTCTATTTTCATATCTCCAATGGAGCAAGGAATGGAGAAGCTTCTGGGATCCTTAAGCTTTTGAGAAAGCTTATTCTGGATTAATTCACTTGATCCCTCTGTCAGTGCCACCACAGCATGCTCTTCAATTTTCCTCTTGTTTGAGAGGATCTCTTTCAGGAACTTTGCATAAGATGGAATTTGGGAGATGGCTTCTAGGAATGGAGTGTTAATATTCAGCTTCTTTAGCACATCTAGAAATCTCCCAAATGGCTTCTCTAACTTGGCCTTAACCAATCTTTGAGGAAAAGGGATTGGTGGCTTGTATGGTTCAGGAGCCACATATTTTGGCTCTTCTTCCTTCTTTTCCTCTTCTTCTTATTCGTCTTCTCTTTTCTTCTCAGATGCAGCCTGAGGTTCATTTGTCTTTACCTCCTCACTTCTCTCAAATTCAGCGAACTGCTTACCACTTCTCAAAGTAACGGCATTACAATGCCGTTAGATAGACTTGGCCTGGAAGTCTGCCAAAGTTCCTATTAGATAGACTTGCTTGCTATGCTATCTGAGTTTCCAAAATCTTGCTATGAGTAGCAAGCGAGTCTACCTTGGAGGCTAAATCTTTAATAGCCTCATTCATAGAATGGTTCTGGGATCAGAATTCATCATTCTTCTTACTCTGTGTGGAGATGAAATTCTCCATCAGAGCCTCTAGATTTGACTTTGGCTGGGGAGGATCTAGGTTGAATGGCCTATGATTCTGATATCCAGGAGGCTGCCTGAAATTATTCTGAGGCTGATTTGCATTCGGCTTGTAAGGGAGATTCAGGTGATTCCTCCAGCCTGGGTTGTATGTATTGAAGTGAGGGTTTCCAAGCTGGCATTCATTAGCTACATGGCCAATGTTGGTGTGTGATTCATACAAGATGAATACAATGTCAGAACGCAAGTGCACGTGTCGTGACCAAGTACTAAAGTGATGAGTGAGTATCGTCCCACGAGGAGTGAACTAAAACTATTTAGAGACTTTTGCTGTGTGAATACTATAGCAACGTTAAGATGTTTCACAAGATTGGAATGGAAGTGGATTGACTGACTGTACTATAAGTAAAATAAAGTGTAATAGGAAATAGAAGAGGAAACTATATTGGGAGAACTAGGGTTGCTCAGGGTTGTCATGGACTACAGCACTCATATATGCTCTAGGCTTTCCTGCAGCAATTGTTCTGAGTGCCAAATTCAGTCCTAAATGGAGTCTTCCCAGACTGCCATCCCTTACAATTCCAAGGTTCAGACACGCATTCCTGCATCAGTCCTTACCTCCAAATTGTGCATGAAGTTCATTATGGGACTAATGGGGTACCCGTATATCCCTACATGAGGTAACCCCTTTACATTCAGCTTTTTCCTAGCCTCCATTACCCTTCCAGGTGAATGGTGGCCTTGGTTTTCTTCCTCCAAACTTCCGTTATTAAGGAAAGAAAAATTAACAGGAAACACAATTGAATGGCGAACAACAACTGTAACAAAATGGATTAACAATAAAAATGTGCTCGGTTCATTACAACCCTTGTGCAACCCCAGCTGGAAACTAGCCAAGCCTCATGGGTACACTGGTTACAAAAATCCCAGAAACACTGGTATGCATCCTAAGAGATAAAAACTAAATTACAAAATGCAGTTCTTTCTTTTTGATAAAACAGTAAAAACAACAATAGTGATCAAAATTCCTTTCTAAAATAGTGCAATATCCCTTCATGCTGCACCTCCCGGTGTTAGCAGCACTCTAGGCTATAGTATTCTTTTCTCCCTAATTCTCTCCTCTTCCTCCCCGGCTCTTTGTGTTCTCCTATAGCTGCTTTATGGCCTTTTATAGGCATCCTTTGTGATCCCAGCAAAGTGCCCTGGGTTGCTGACATTCCTTCTGCTCTGCAGCCGGCGCCCTTGTTGTGCAGCTTTTTCCTCTCCACTTTCAGTAGTGGAGGCAGTCCTGTACTAGCAGCCTGCAGTGTCCCTGCTACTATCCCCTGCTCAATGGTGGCTGCTCCTGCTGTGCAGCTCTGCCACTTGCACCATATCAAACAGTATCAGCGTATTGCAGGAAAGAGGGAGCGGCTTACCCACTATCACCCGGGGTTTTGCTATCATTGCTACATATGCTTACTGAAATGCTGCAGCAATGAGGTAGCTAACGTTATATCCAGAAGAGTCATCCTATTTAATTAAATCAGGGGGTAAGAGTGCTTAAAACACCAAGAAAATTCAGTAAACAAACATGGACAGCACATAGAAACTATAATGAAATGCATTTATCAAATACCCCCAAACTTAAAGGATTGCTTGTCCCCAAGCAACCTACTCTGTTTACTACATTCCTATCATCCAGAAATTCCAGGCTTTCCTCATGCATGAATCCATAGTTCTGCTGATAGCTCTCAACCCTCAGGATTTCTTCCATATAAAGCATACCACAAACCTTTCTCCCAATCACAGCAAAAACCTTCTTTGAAGTTGTGTGTGTGACATGGACAGTTTCCTGATGTGATCTTAATAAAGCATGATTTTAATACCTTTATGCTTACCTTTTGTTTGATTTAAGTAAAATATAATTAGGAATTAGCTTAGTTTTGTGTTTTATGTTGTAGGAACAAAGGAAGAAGAAAATGGAAGAAAAAGATAAGAAAATCATGAAAAATGCTGATTTCTGACCTTTTGTCACTAATGGAAGCATATCTCACTCATTTGAGCTCCGATTGAGTTGATTCCAGCGGCTATGGAAAGAAGAAACATAGAACTACAACTTTCGTGTTCGGCACTTTGGCAAAATCTGGCGTTTTCTAGGCGCCGTGGCGCTCACAATACAGCGCCACGGCGGCCCGTCATGGATGTCTCGTAGCGCTGCGGCGCTGGTTATTGGCGCCGCGGCACCCTTGCCCCAGAACCACAAGCGCCGCGGCGCTGTATGGGTGCGCCGCGGCGCCCGTGTATGAAGAATGGAGCGCCGCGGCGCTGCATGGTGCGCCGCGGCGCTGAACTTATGCGCCGCGGCGCCGCCGCTCCGGAAGTCGCGATTTTAGAGTTTTTTTCACCTAATTTGAAGCCTAATTGATGGAGATTTGACCTAAAAACTTTCCTACTTCGACTAGGAGGGTTTAATCTATAAAAAGGAAGGGAAGTAAGCAGAGAAGGCATCTATTCATTTAGCAAAGAATTCATTCAAGTTCTCAACTCTTTTCTTTACTTCTTGTTTAGTTTTCTATGGCCCTGCGCGGCTAATTTTCTTTAGTTGGTTGAGGGAGATTGAAACCTCAAGGGATTTGATGTCATTGTGAGATACGAATTTGATTTCATTGCATTCAATCTTAACCGGGTATTGTTTATTCATCTGTTCTTATTTTCTTAATATTATGCATGTGATTGCTAGGAGGCCTACTAGTATATTGTATGTGTAGCTGCTGAATTAGGTTTTGAACAAAGCTTTTATTACTTGATTCGTGAAGCATAATAGGATTAAGGATTTTGGATTATAAATCGTTAATCCTATGATGAATATCAACTAAATTGAATATAACCGATGTGCTTGTATTCGTTTAGCTCTATTAGTTTCTCTTGTTCTTCATGCGGTTAATAAGTGATGCTTTACCGATGTGTTAAAGGATTGCTCGTTAATTAGAGTATAATTAGTGCGATTGTCATTAATTTACTAGGCTTAAGGAGGAACTGGGATAGAATCCCAATGATAGATATTTGGTTTAGGATTGATAATTTTGTCAATGATCAATGCAATCCCTTGATGGTGAATATCGACCGAAACCAACGCTTTTCTCATTAATCACTTTCTCTCAATTATTTTTGCTATTGTTTACTTAATTTTAATTGCAACTCTCAATCCCCCCTTTCTGAATCACATAAGGTAATTCCAGTCTCTGTGGGATCGACCCTTACTCCCACTACTACAGGTTAGTGTTGAGGTAAGGTTTTAATTTGGGCGTGCCTGCGACAGTGCGCACCAAATTTTGGCGCCGTTGCCGGGGACTGCGTCATTACTTTTTGTGATTTTTTTTTTCTTTTTGTTCATAACTTTGAATATGGCAGCCAATTTTCAACAATTTGGCACTAGGCTGGGCTCTCCATTAAGATATGCTGGTGAGGTATGTAGTTCTTCCCTTGAAGAGCAACTTGCAAATTTAACTTCTCTTGTTCGTCAACGTGTAGAAAATATGCAAAGAGAGAAGTGCTATGGAAATTATTCAGCCATAGGGCATCCTCCTTTTGGGTACCCAACTTTCTATGATGAGTCATTTGAGCAGGTAAATATGGTTAATGATTTCCATGAACCACAACAAGTGAGGTATGATTCCTATTCAAACATGTACAATCCTGGATGGAAGGATCATCTTAACTTAAGGTATGGGAATGCACAAAATAGTCCTATAGAACAAAATTTTGCAAATTTTCAGCATACCCAACAGGCCTATTATCCTAGACAGTCTGCATATCAAGATTTTCAGGTAAGTAGTTCTTTAGAAGATATTGTTGAATCTCTTACACAAAATACTCATCAATTTCAACAAGAGGTAAGGGCCAGCATTGAAAGCTTAACAAATCAAATTGGGCAATTAGCAACAACAGTCAGCAGGCTAGAGTCTCAAAATTCAGAAATTGAAAGTCTAGCCCCAACATCGTTAATGCAAAAGGAAGAAAATTCTGCACTAAATGAAAAAGATGACTTGGAAGTTGACACTAGTAAGCCTACTAGGAAAGAGGTTATGGAATGTACCCTAAATGTCAAATTTGACGAGAATGTTATAATAGGAGAGGAAGCACCAGAAGTGCAGCAAACAGGTAAGGATTTTTCTATGTTGTTATCAATTTCTAATAAGATGCCTGTACCTTCTATTTTGCAGTATTCTGACCTAGGCTTAAAGAGCCTCCCTAGCCATTTAAAGGGCATATACAGTGGAGAACCACCCGCAGTTATAACTTCAGATAAATATGCCCTACTCAAAGATAGAGGAAAGTTACCGCATGCTTTGGTAGAATCTCAAAAGGATGAAATTAAATTAGATGCCAAAAGCTACTCAAGACATCGGTTATTTCCAGGTAAGTTGAGTTCTCATTTAATTAAATCTTTGACTAATGCTAACTTCCCTCTTCATAATGCAGCTGAACCTCAGAATTTTGTACATTCAAAGGCAAGCCAATTCAAAGTTGACATCAAGGATCCTCCTTGAATGACATAAAGAGCCTTGAGTCGAGCCAACGACGTTAAACAAAGGCGCTTATTGGGAGGCAACCCAACATAAAAAGAAAAAGAAAAGTGGGAATCAGAAATATTCATGGTCCAGTAATGCAACATGCGCATTCCACTCCAAACAAATTCAGGGAAGTTCACTTAACTCATATTTTTTTTTTCTCTTTTTCTATATCTTTCCCTAATTCTTATCTTTCTTTTACATTGAGGACAATGTAAAGTTTGAGTGTAGGGGTGGAAGTTTATTTGTCTGAATCATTGTGACCCTATTATGAGCATCAATTTTCTGTTATTCACTATTTATGCACTTTTATTGCGTTTAGCAAGTTGAGTGATTGTGTGAGTATTCAATTTATGTTTTGGGATGTTAGGCACAACCAACAACCAATGATATGACTATCCAAATTTTTTTTTAGCTCTTGAAAAATGTAGAAACTTCATGGTTGTATGCGATTTTATCTCTTTTGCAATTTATTACTTTTGACTTTAGAATCCTGAAATATTCTGCACAATAAATTTGGGCATTCGATTTATCTTTTACTTAGAAAAGGTTTATATAATTCAAAAATATGTAATGATCTCAACAGGATTCTAGAACTTATTTGAATGCTGCTTGAGGCGAAATCCTAGGTTAATACTATTATTTAGGAGATGATTTAGGCATTATTGGATAGATTGAGCCTTTCTAGCCTAACCTACACAATGAAATATCCTTAGTTCCTCTATTTTGAGCTTAATGAACTTTTTCTTCTAAAAACCACAAATGAGCCGAAAGCCAAATTTTGTATGAATATCCTTATTTTTGATCCTATTCACTCACTCCATGATTATTTTTCTGAATACTTGTGTTGTAAAGCTTTATTTACAGAAGAGTGGAAAGGTGGAGCAAAGAAAAGAAAAGAATTATGCAAAAAAAAAAAAAAGGAGAGAAGAAATATCCAAAGAGGATACAAGCAAATTTTATGGCTGAAAGAAAAAAAAAATTGAGAATCAAAGAAAATGATGGATCAAATTCAATTGAAACAAGAAAATGAGTGTGGGGGGAAAATCTCCCCAAATTTATAAAAGCTCAAGAGATCATATTTAATCATGTGGTGCTGGGTGATTGAGCCTAAATTTGTATCATTTATCCCACCTTATATCCTGGCCACATTACAAGCTAAATAAAGTCCTATTGATCCTAGAGGTAGTTTTGGCCTACATTAGTGGAGAGTGGCATGAAGAATAAGCATATGGAAATCCTAAACTATTTAGAGATCTACAACCAAAATTTTGATATATAAACTCATCTGGGTAAAAGGAAATTTAATGGCTCAAAACACACACACACTTGGGATTCAAGAGGATAAAATAATGAATTACATTTGGGTTAATTTTGTGTATGATTATGATCTTTCGAAATTTTTCTTGAACATATTTTTATGATATGAGGCAGAAAGTTTGGTAAGCCTAACACTTACTACATATATTGATTTTTGTTTTTATCTTTAGGGATTATTTTGCTTGAGGACAAGCAAAAGGTTGAGTGTGGGGGTATTTGATGTGATCTTAATTAAGCATGATTTTAATACCTTTATGCTTACCTTTTGTTTGATTTAAGTAAAATATAATTAGGAATTAGCTTAGTTTTGTGTTTTATGTTGTAGGAACAAAGGAAGAAGAAAATGGAAGAAAAAGATAAGAAAATCATGAAAAATGCTGATTTCTGACCTTTTGTCACTAATGGAAGCATATCTCACTCATTTGAGCTCCGATTGAGTTGATTCCAGCGGCTATGGAAAGAAGAAACATAGAGCTACAACTTTCATGTTCGGCACTTTGGCAAAATCCGGCGTTTTCTAGGCGCCGTGGCGCTCACAATACAGCGCCGCGGCGGCCCGTCATGGATGTCTCGTAGCGCCGCGGCGCTGGTTATTGGCGCCGCGGCACCCTTGCCCCAGAACCACAAGCGCCGCGGCGCTGCATGGGTGCGCCGCGGCGCCCGTGTACGAAGAATGGAGTGCCGCGGCGCTGCATGGTGCGCCGCGGCACCCCGTGGATGAAGCTTCGCAGCGCCGCGGCGCTGAACTTATGCGCCGCGGCGCCGCCGCTCCGGAAGTCGCGATTTTAGAGTTTTTTTCACCTGATTTGAAGCCTAATTGATGGAGATTTGACCTAAAAACTTTCCTACTTCGACTAGGAGGGTTTAATCTATAAAAAGGAAGGGAAGTAAGCAGAGAAGGCATCTATTCATTCAGCAAAGAATTCATTCAAGTTCTCAACTCTTTTCTTTACTTCTTGTTTAGTTTTCTATGGCCCTGCGCGGCTAATTTTCTTTAGTTGGTTGAGGGAGATTGAAACCTCAAGGGATTTGATGTCATTGTGAGATACGAATTTGATTTCATTGCATTCAATCTTAACCGGGTATTGTTTATTCATCTGTTCTTATTTTCTTAATATTATGCATGTGATTGCTAGGAGGCCTACTAGTATATTGTATGTGTAGCTGCTGAATTAGGTTTTGAACAAAGCTTTTATTACTTGATTCGTGAAGCATAATAGGATTAAGGATTTTGGATTATAAATCGTTAATCCTATGATGAATATCAACTAAATTGAATATAACCGATGTGCTTGTATTCGTTTAGCTCTATTAGTTTCTCTTGTTCTTCATGCGGTTAATAAGTGATGCTTTACCGATGTGTTAAAGGATTGCTCGTTAATTAGAGTATAATTAGTGCGATTGTCATTAATTTACTAGGCTTAAGGAGGAACTGGGATAGAATCCCAATGATAGATATTTGGTTTAGGATTGATAATTTTGTCAATGATCAATGCAATCCCTTGATGGTGAATATCGACCGAAACCAACGCTTTTCTCATTAATCACTTTCTCTCAATTATTTTTGCTATTGTTTACTTAATTTTAATTGCAACTCTCAATCCCCCCTTTCTGAATCACATAAGGTAATTCCAGTCTCTGTGGGATCGACCCTTACTCCCACTACTACAGGTTAGTGTTGAGGTAAGGTTTTAATTTGGGCGTGCCTGCGACAGTGCGCACCATTTCCCTAAGAGCTACTTAGGTCAAAAACAACCAAAGTTCCTAAGACTTTCATACTAGTATATCGAGCTTCCTAGGTTAAGCTGGCATTCATCATAGGTGCAGACAGGGCAGCAAATGTGGGGGGGTGGTAGCTCACTGATTTTCTTTCTTTATTGTTTTTCTTTGGCATAGATCTTATTCTAACAGAGGTCATTACAGCTTTTTGACGTGAATGCCAACATGTTCAATGCAGGCACCCGGTTACTCAACCTTATCACCCTTAAACTGCTTCCCACTCATACTCTATATCCCTGTTTTACACAAAGGCACACATGGGGCTCATGCATACCCCTGGTTACTAAGGAACTACAAAGCATTAGAGTGTCCACTCTATGTCCCTGTTTTACGCAAAGGCACATATGGGGCTCATGCATACCCCTGGTTACTAAGGAACTACAAAGTGTTAGAGTGCCCATATTTTTCTCTTTATTTCCTATTCCCCCCCCCAAACTTAAGCCTTTTTGACCTTATGCGCCTGCCTCTTTTACAATTCTATAGAGAGCTCTCAATACTAGCTCTAAGACTTAGGTTCAATTTCTGAAAGATCACCAAATTTTCTTTGGCAAACGGCCCATGATCCTGTGCTCATTAGAAGAGGGTTCTGTGTGATTGGGTGAGGCTGTATGTCTCCTATTTTGGTTTCTAGCGGACTACCCAATCCTCCTCATGGAGTATCCCAGAACTTTTAGTAGGCTATGAAATATGCAAACCTATTTCATCCTCTCTCTTTTTTTAGTGGAAGCTTTTTATCATCGAATTATAACTGTATTCATCAAAATCAGCCAGTAATAAGGCAGACTCTTTCAACACAGGTAAGCAAAAACATAAGTGAACAGCAATATAAATAGTCACCTAGATAAGCAACACACAAATAAGCATGTTTAAATCTAACATATGCTCCAGCAATACTACAGCAATGAACAAAACACAAAAGTGCCACAGCAATATTATTCCCAGCAGACATTATATCCCCCCCAAACTTAAATTGAGCAGTGTCCTCACTGCTGATGCAAAAACAAAAGACACCCAAAATCAGAAACAAAATTATTCCAAATACAGCAGAGAAGGAAGAAGAGTTGAGGGAACTTCCTAAGGGTGCTAGCAGGCATGCTGTAGCACCCTAGGGGAATTGATCCCCAGAAGACCTTGATGAACTTCTAAGCCCACTCCTCCGTTGTATTGATTGCTATGGGGCCTTTCCTTTGCGCAACATTGCTGCCCGTTTTGCAATGGGCTCATCGTCATCAGAGGACTCAGTTCCCTCTAGTGTCTGGTGGGGTTCTGGATGGGGCTCCTTGCTGGAGGAGGATCCTTCAGAGTCCTTGTGTTGCTCAGTTTGTGGTTTAGGTACTGGGGCTGACTCCTCGAAAGTGGCATGGAGTAGGTCAGTTGGAAACTCCGAGAATGGGAAGAATTGCTTAAAGTTTTGCTCTCAAGTGGTGTGGAGGGTGAAGTCCCTCTTCTGTTCATATTGCCAAAAGGTATACTGATACTGCAGCAGCTGTGCTTGCTGTCTGAGGATTGTAGCTTGTTGCTGTAGAATATGCTGAAGAGTCTGGGCATGTGGCTGAGGGGCAGAGGAAGAAGCAGATGGTCCAGCAGCTTGTGGAGGGTCTCGAGAGGCAGTAGGGGGATGTGGGGCCGCTTTCTCCAGGACGATCCGAGCAATGGTGGTAGGTGCGATGGGGTTGGTGTCCTTCAAGACTTCTTCATCAATGGAGACTGGTACTCCATGATTCTTGCACAGGATGTTGATTAGGGAAGGAAAAAGTAGGCTTCCCTTCTTTCGGCTAGTGCATGCTCAGATTTGGCCACTGATAATGCAGCCAACGTTGAGTGGCCTGCCGAGGATGAGTGTGTCCACCATTGCCACTCTGTCTCAGCTCACAGTCTGCCCATGGGTGGAAGGTAGAAGACGGGTCTTGAGAAAATGATACCAGACTTTCGCTGTCGGCACCAAGGAGATTCGATTGATAGTGGTTGAGCCCTAAGGAGTTTTATCCCAGGTGGTGCCAGGAAGGCACACCCGGGTGAGCATTGCTTCTCAGTCTTCATCCCGTAAACTATGTAGATAGTCATCATACTTGTCCTCTTCGTCTGGTAGATTGTAGGCCTTGTTGATTGAAGCTTGGTCAAAACGCACCTTTGTCTCCCGAACTGTCACCCATTTCTCAGTTTCTAGTGAGAAGTTCGCATAGAATTCCCGAACCAAAGGAATGAGTTCTATTTGCGGGTGGCTTGCAAAATTTTCCCAAGCCCTCTGCTTTATGTAACATCCCTAATTTCGTTAACGAAATAAAATTTATTAGACAATATTTTAGATATCTAAGGAAAATATAATTCTTAGAAATTCTTCACCTTATGTATATGCATAGAAAATGTTTCTAACACTAAGAAAACAAATAAAGAGGAAAAAACTAATAGGAAAAAAAATTAGAAATACCACATTAAAGAGATGTAAAATTCTTGGATAAGGAAGATAAATTTTTAGAAACAAGTAAAGGTCTTAAAATTTCAAGAACATTGGATTAGGGTAATTTTTCCTAATTCAAGAACTAGAATTATTAAGTTTAACATCTTCATCCATACATTGGACTTTTACCTATAGACACTTCATATAGAATTTTTCCACTTCACATAAGTTTCTAGCAAGCCATTGGATAACCTAAACAAGAAATAAAACATAGACTTGGATTAGGATATAAAAATTGGACCAATAGCCCAAAAAATTATGATAATGTGTTCAAGCCCTCCAAGAAAGGTAAAATTTTATTCAAAGCAAAGAAAATGGGTAGGAATAAGCCCATAATGGGTAGGAATAAGCCCAAACCCAAGAGGAAAAATAAAATAAAATAAATTAGGTGATGATATAATAATGTAATAATAATAATGATTAGGTTACATGGCATTAAGACAAAAATTTAGTAAGTGGTATGATTCTACATTCATAATTTTGCCAAGTGGCATGATAATACAAGGCTTTAGGACAAAAACATCTATATCCTACACTTATAATTTTAGCAAGTGGTATGATAATACTTGGCATTAGGACAAAACATTCCTATCCCACACAAAAAATATCAACCAAATAATGGAAATTCAAGGGCTAAAAATTTGCCACTTAAAAAGGCAAACCTATCATACTTGTTTAAGACAAAAGAAAATGGAAATGAATCCCTAAATCAAAGGCACCTTGTCCCTTATCTTAAGAACATATCATCATAAATTTCAAATTGCAATTCTCCTTTTCCTATGCATATCTTGACTAAGGAAGAGGAAGACAAGAACATAAGTTGTTTGTTTTCCAAAAATTCAACAAAGTGTATCTTAATTGTGATAAGGTAGATCCATGATCATGAAAGGTGAATTATTTGGTGGTCTATATAAGCAAAACCCACCCCATAACATCTTAATTTTGTCCAAGTGAGGAAGAGAGAGAAATAGAAGCAAGGTAGAGTGAGGAAATGAGAGAAAGAGGAGAAGAAAGGAAGGAAAAAGAAGGAGAAGTTTAGAAGGCTAAATACTGAAGGTAAGTTACCTTAATCCCCACTTGAATCCATTTTTTCTTCTTTATCTTTGAGGATCAAAAACTCACCCTCCTTCTCTTACCTAAGCTACTAGAAAAGCTAAGGGAAGGGAGGAGTCTTGCTACTTCTTTCAAGAGCAAACAAGAAAACCAATTCACTAAGTGAGCTAGGGAGATTTTTAGGTAAGTTTAACAATATTTCTTTTTGAAGAAAAGTTTTTTTGTAATATTTATATGGGATTTTGATCTTAACACTTTGATTATTGGTCATGAATGTTGCTACATCATGTTACATATTGATCATGCATGTGATGTATGTTTGAATACTTAGGCTGGTTTAGATAGTTCTGCATAGGTATGGCTATGGGGGGTAAAACTTTTAGCTTCTGTTTTTAAGATTTTGAGAAAACTCGGTAAGGAATTAAAATAAATGGTTAACATGAAAGTTATAGATCTATGTCTCATGGAAATTTAGCCAGTGGAATTATGCAATTTGGAGTTCATATGAGGTAGATATGATCCGATTAGTACGCAGAGGTCAGAAAATGTTTATTCAGGGAAGAGTATGTTATTAAAGCTTTAGTTTTTGAATTTCTGGGAATATTCTGTAGGGAATTAAAATAGCACGCCAATATAACAATTATAGATATATGGCTCATGGATTTTTAGCAACTGGAATAACTCAATTTGGAGTTCATATGAGGTAGATATGATCCAATTAGTACGCAGAGGTCAGAAAATGTTTATTCAGGGAAGAGTATGTTATTAAAGCTTTAGTTTTTGAATTTCTGGGAATATTCTGTAGGGAATTAAAATAGCGCACCAACATAACAATTATATATATATGGCTCATGGATTTTTACCAACTGGAATAACTCAATTTGGAGTTCATATAAGGTAGATATGATCCGATTAGTACGAAGAGGTCAGAAAATGTTTATTCAGGGAAGAGTATGTTATTAAAGCTTTAGTTTTTGAATTTCTGGGAATATTCTGTAAGGAATTAAAATAGCATGCCAACATAACAATTATAGATATATGGCTCATGGATTTTTATCAACTCAATTTGGAGTTCAAATTTGGGAGATATGGTCTAATTAGTCAGTAAAGGTCAGAACCTACACGAGAAGAAATAATACTAAATTTAAAAGAGTAATAACACCACGATATCTTACTGTTTTGTTGATATGATTAACATAATAGTTTTAGATAATTGTCTTAGCTTTTCATAGACACTAAGATCATCTTAATCGGAGTTAAAATGAGAGAGTTATGCTCTGATTTGTAAGCAAAGGCTGTGTTAAAAGTTAGTAAAACCTATTTTCAATATTTTTTCTACCCTAGATGAATTTTTTAAACTATAGGGTAATAGTAGAAATCAGTTTGAGGAAAAATGCTCTATAAAATTTGTAAGAACATGTGTTGGAAATGATATAAGTAAAAATAAAATGACTAAATGCCTAGACATAAAGAAAATGAAAAGATGAAAATAATATTCAAAAAAGAAGAGAAATTTTATAAATGAAAATAATAAATGCCTAGTGTATGTCCTAGCTATTGCCATTGCATGAACTTACTACCATTTTAAGTGTGTAATTTTTAACATGGAATTTACCCTAGTACTCATATAAAATTTCCAAGAAGTTTGGAAAGTTCCGGTTTTATTTGAAAAATCTTAGTATGCTCCGTGGTTGCAGTATTTTCACATCAGAAAAGAATTATTCTAGTTACTGAAAAAAAAATTGTGATTTGTGAAAAGTGCATGTCTAAGGAAAAGCTCTGGCAAGGAAAGACTTGGTACTTAAGCGTGTCCATTAGTGACCCACATCTCTTTCCTGGAAACTTTCCTGGTGCGCTGTTTACAGACTACAATTACTATCCAGTTATCGAGGTATTAGTGTGGAATTTTGACATGGACATATTTTATAAAGTAAAAATTAGAAAATGATTATATTCATGGCATAATTTCAGTTTACCAATGAATTTTGAGAATGATTATGTTTTGATAAATTATGGCATGAGAATATAATGAACATACTTGTTATTGGAATCATATTTTTGGCTATTAATATGAAAAGAAAAGAAATGAGCACGGTCACATGGCAATCCGTGTGGTGCACCAGTAGGGGACGCCCTATCAACGGTTATGATTATGTTCATGGGAAAAGAAAGAGAAAGTGTGCCATGTCGGACGGAGCGAGATAATCCCGTACCGAAAAGTAGAGAATACTCACCCTGACTGGGGTAGTTGGAAGGAAGACTAAGTTGATAGCCATCATATGAAATTCGAAAAATAGTTATTCATGCCATACATGTCATAACTGTACAATTTTCATGTGTATGATAAAGTGCATTCATGTGACCTAAAAATATTTTCTGTAGTTTATACAGCTGAACATGACGTGATGAACTATATTGATGATGAATTATTGTTGAACATACTGGGATTTAATTCTCACTATATTTCCATATCATGTTCAGAAAATTAGCTATGTAGTTGTTTTCAATGAGACTTGTTATTGCCGTACGTATGATCGAGGTACCCTATCTTGGGCAAATACCTATTATTGCGGACATATCAGTTGTTGAAGTGACTGAGATTCTGGCGAAGGTCCCGCCACCCGCACCAGTGGCCCTGGAAATAGTCTATATGGATGATTAGGGCTTATATGTACATGTATGTCTTGTACAAATGTTTGTATTAATTATGTGAGTGTAAACTTAGTATTGTATAATTAAATAAATGTTATTGTGAGTTAAGATGAGGTAATAACTTCATGATGTTAAATATATAAAAAAAAAATTGTTACATAAATGGAGTTGTTACATAATTGGTATCAGAGCAGGTCGATCCTAGATGGCCAGTGGGTGGATGGTTATCTGAATCGATCTTATAGTGTCTTGAGTATGTTGTGGTTATGCTATGTAGGGAATCAGTGATTTCATATAGGTAAGAAATTACTAGTGTTTCCTATCTATATGCCAAGGTGGTGTTATGACTGCTGTTAAATATTTTGAAACTAACTATTGGGTTTGATCACCTCAATAGCAGCATAACTTTGTTTTTGCCACAGTAGGAAATGGCACCACCAAGGAGGAATTCGGCAAACAATGCGGAAGAAACCCTGCATAACCTGGCCACAGCAATTCGAGACCAAGTCTTGACCACCAACCAAATTCTACAACACCTCCAGAATGCTAGTAACTCGAATGGTGCTAACAACCGGATGGCTAGAAATGATAACGGCATATCCGAATTCCTGAAAACCAGACCACCTTGTTTCCAAGGTGGTTATGATCCACCAATAGCCAAAAGGTGGATAAGGGAATTAGAGAAAATCTTTGAAGTGATGGGCTGTACTGAGGAGCAGCAAGTAATCTTCGCTGCATATATGCTAAAAGATGAAGCAGAATACTGGTGGCGTGGAGCTAAAGAACTTTTAACTCACCAAGGAAGACAGATCACCTGGCAAGTGTTCAAAAATACTTTTTTGGAAAAATACTTTCCAAGTACTGTACGAGCGGAGAAGGAGATTGAATTTCTCCAACTTAGGCAGGGCAACATGACCGTGGACCAGTACATCGAAAGGTTCGAAGAATTGTCTAAGTTCTCCTCTTATCTGCGATTTAACCCTGATGAAGCATGGAAGGCAGTTAAGTTCGAAGCGGGACTGAACCCGGAGATAAAGAATGTTGTCGTAGCTATGGAGACCAGGGAGTTTGTACCTCTGATAAATAAATGCAGACTCTTGGAAAAGAGCTTGAGGGCAGTGGAGGATGAGAAACAAAGATGGAACTTCTGGAAAAAAAAGAACGGGCCACAAAACTCTGGCAGAAATGTCAGAGGAAAAAGACAGGCTATTGGCAAGAGGCCATTGACTGCAAGTCCCCGACCTTTCCAACAGGACTTTGCCCCAGTCAAGTGCGCTAAGTGCGGACGCATGCATGGTAATCGGCCATGCTACATAGGACAGGATGTCTGCTTCAATTGTGGACAGAAAGGTCATTTTGCGAGAAACTGCCCACAGAATGTGGGAAAGCAGTCAGATCAGAGGCCTTAGCTGAAAGGAAGGGTTTTCACTTTGAGCGGTCAAGAGGCAGCTCAATCTTCTGAAATGATTCAATGTACATGTTATATCTATGGACTTACTCTTATGGTGTTGTTTGACTCTGGTGCTAGTCATTCATTTATATCAGAAGAATGTATTAGGAAGTTTCAGTTTTCTATTTCTGAAACTCCCTATGAGATATCCGTAGTAACCCCCACAGGGGAAAAGGTATTAACTTCTTCTGTATGTAAGGACTGTCAAGTCACCATCCAGGAGAAATTTTTTTCTGTAAACCTCGTCTGTTTACCTTTAAGAGGTATTGAGGTCATTATGGGGTTAGACTGGATGTCTACAAATCAGGTCTTGCTAAATTGTTGTAACAAGACCGTTGAATTTCTACCTCCTACTCCAAAAGAGGAGATACAGTTATTAATGCTTAATGCCAATCAAGTTAATAGGGAGTTGAAGAATGGAGTACTTGGATACATTCTTTTGTGTTTATCAAACCTAGAAGTCGAATCGAAGCTTGATGAGATCCCAATAGCCAAAGAGTTTCCTGAAGTATTTCTATCAGATATTCCAGGATTACCTCCTAAGAGAGAGATAGACTTCTCTATTGATCTCTTACCTGGGACAGGGCCTATCTCTATTGCACCTTATAGAATGGCCTCGAAGGAACTACAGGAACTTAAGAAACAGTTGGAGGAACTGTTAGACAAGCAATTCATTAGACCGAGTGTATCACCTTGGGGAGCTCCTGTATTGTTTGTTAAGAAGAAAGATGGAAGCTTGAGACTATGCATAGATTACAGATAGCTAAATAAGGTGACTATTAAAAACAAGTACCCTCTCCCTAGGATAGATGACTTATTGGATCAACTGAAGGGAGCCTCTATCTTTTCTAAAATTGACTTGAGGTCAGGATATCATCAGATTAGGATCAAGGATGAGGATGTATCAAAAACTGCCTTCAGGACTAGGTATGGGCACTATGAGTTTCTCGTAATGCCCTTTGGGTTGACAAATGCACCTGCAATTTTCATGGATTACATGAATCGCATTTTTCGACCCTACCTAGATCAATTTGTGGTGGTATTCATTGATGACATCTTGATATATTCTAAGAGTGAAAAAGAACATGAACAACATCTCCGAATCGTGCTGCAAGTGCTGAAGGAGAAAAAGTTGTATGCCAAATTGGAGAAGTGTGAATTTTGGCAATCAGAGGTAAAGTTTCTCGGACATGTCATCACTAATAGAGGGGTTGCAGTCGATCCTAGCAAGACAGAAGCAGTGATTCAGTGGGAGAGACCAAAGACAGTTACAGAAATAAGAAGTTTCCTGAGTTTGGCAGGATATTACAGGAGGTTTATACAAAACTTCTCTCGTATAGCCTTGCCATTGACTAAATTAACCAGGAAGGGAAGTCCTTTTAAATGGACTGATCAATGTGAAGCTAGTTTCCAAGAGCTTAAGATCAGATTAACCACTCCTCCTGTTTTAGTTATTCCAGACCCCTCAGGATATTTTGCAGTATATAGTGACGCTTCAAAGAAAGGGCTAGGGTGTGTGTTGATGCAAGACAAGAGAGTAGTTACTTACGCCTCTAGGCAACTGAGACCCCATGAAGAAAACTACCCAACCCATGATCTTGAATTGGCAGCAGTAGTGTTTGCCCTAAAGATTTGGCAACACTATTTGTACGAGGCAACCTTTGAAGTATATTGTGATCATAAGAGTCTTAAATACCTCTTTGATCAGAAGGAGTTAAACATGAGGCAACGAAGATGGGTAGAATTCCTCAATGACTACAAGTTTGAGATAAAGTATCATCCAGGAAAGGCGAATGTTGTAGCTGATGCCTTGAGTCGAAAATCTCTACACATGGGTCAGATGATGGTGTTTGAGATACAGATGCTAGAGGAGTTTCAAAATTTAAAGCTAGCCACTACTCTTACTCCAAAGAAGTTAATCATCAATGGGTTAAGTATAGAGTGTGACCTTAGAGCCCAGATTAAAGAGGCTCAAGGCCACGATCAAAACTTACGTGATCATAATAATCAGGGTGGTTTTTCTATTTTGGAAGATGGAGTAATCATGTACCAAGGAAGGGTCTGTGTTCCTCAGGACCAAGAGTTGAGGACTAAGATCCTACAAGAAGCGCATCAGAGTAAATACTCAATCCATTCTGGATCCACTAAATTGTACCAGGATTTAAAGAAGATGTATTGGTGGCCAGAGATGAAAAAGGACATTGCTGAGTTTGTGGAAAAATGTTTAACTTGTCAGAAGGTGAAAGTGGAACATCAAAAGCCAGCAGGATTTCTTCAACCTCTGGAGATTCCTGAATGGAAATGGGACAGTATTTCGATGGACTTTGTTGTGGGTTTACCTAAAACTTTAGTTGGACATGACTCTATCTGGGTAATAGTTGACAGATTAACCAAATCTGCTCATTTTCTGCCCATAAAGATTAACTATTCGCTGGATAAATTGGCCCAATTGTATGTCCGGGAAATAGTTAAACTACATGGGATTCCCTTAAATATCATTTCTGATAGAGATCCAAGGTTTATATCAAGGTTTTGGGAGGCATTACAGGAGGCTTTTGGAACCCAGTTGTGGTTCAGTACTGCCTATCATCCTCAAACTGATGGGCAGACTGAACGGACAATTCAAACCCTAGAAGATATGTTAAGGGCCTGTGTGATAGAGCAAGGGAAAGGATGGGATAAATACCTACCTTTAATGGAGTTTGCTTATAATAATAGCTATCATTCTAGCATTAAGATGGCCCCCTATGAAGCTTTATACGGTAGGAAGTGCCGATCTCCACTATGTTGGTTTGAGGTAGGAGAAAAGAACATGCTGGGTCCTGATGTAGTTCAACAAACCACTGAACAAATCAGGATGATACGAGATAAGATACTTATAGCTCAGAGTCGGCAAAAGAGTTACTATGATAAGAGACATAGACCTCTGGAATTTGAGGAAGGAGATCATGTATTTCTAAAACTTTCCCCGACTACTAGAGTTGGCAGGACTCTCAAGACTAGGAAGCTAAGTCCACGATTTTTGGGACCCTACCAAATTCTGAAGAGAGTAGGGACGTCAGCATATCAAATTGCCCTCCCACCTAATTTGTCCAACCTGCATAATGTTTTCCACGTATCACAGTTGCATAAGTATCTTCCAGATTCATCACATGTAATACAGGATGAACCAATCCAAATAAAGGAGAACATGACATACCAGCTAGTACCTGCATCCATAATGGACACCGACGTGAAACAACTGAGAAATAAAACCATTCCCCTGGTTAAAGTGTTATGGGAAGGTTTAACTCTAGAAGAAGCAACTTGGGAGCTGGAAGAAGTCACGAGGAAGAAATATCCGCAATTGTTCTTATTAGGTAATTTTTGAAATTTTGAGGACAAAATTTCTTTTAGGGGGAGAGAAATGTAACATCCCTAATTTCGTTAACAAAATAAAATTTATTAGACAATATTTTAGATATCTAAGGAAAATATAATTCTTAGAAATTCTTCACCTTATGTATATGCATAGAAAATGTTTCTAACATTAAGGAAACAAATAAAGAGGAAAAACCTAATAGGAAAAAAATTAGAAATACCATATTAAAGAGATGTAAAATTCTTGGATAAGGAAGATAAATTTTTAGAAACAAGTAAAGGTCTTAAAATTTCAAGAACATTGGATTAGGGTAATTTTTCCTAATTCAAGAACTAGAATTATTAAGTTTAACATCTTCATCCATACATTGGGCTTTTACCTATAGACACTTCATATAGAATTTTTCCACTTCACATAAGTTTCTAGCAAGCCATTGGATAACCTAAACAAGAAATAAAACATAGACTTGGATTAGGATATAAAAATTGGACCAATAGCCCAAAAAATTATGATAATGTGTTCAAGCCCTCCAAGAAAGGTAAAATTTTATTCAAAGCAAAGAAAATGGGTAGGAATAAGCCCATAATGGGTAGGAATAAGCCCAAACCCAAGAGGAAAAATAAAATAAAATAAAATAGGTGATGATATAATAATGTAATAATAATAATGATTAGGTTACATGGCATTAAGACAAAAATTTAGTAAGTGGTATGATTCTACATTCACTTACAAGCATAAAACAAACCAAAGCAGTATCCAAAGCAAAGTATAACCAAAAGCAGAGAAATAACCACAAGTTTACTATAAATTAGAGGATAAAATATAACTATTAAACACTCAAATTTCTCCTTTATCAACTCCCCCACGCTTAAACCTTTGTATGTCCTCAAGAAAATAACATGTCATATCAAAAGGAAGAGAGATGATGCATACAAATTTCATATAATAGATAAATGTAATATAGGAAATTCTTCACTCAATCAATGTGCACACAATAGATATATGAATAGACATTTACCAGATAGTCTCTATTCTTCTAAAACTAAACCAAAATTCTCCTATTATATATCTACTTCTATTGGTACCATTGAATGTATGTATCTAATTTATTTTTAGTCACTCAAGTAGGCCACCTCGTCCTTTAGATCTCCCTATGTTGCCTTACCCTTATTTCTATTTTTCTCCCTATTTTTTCTCACTCAATTTCTTTTATTTCTCATCATCATTTTTTTTTCTTTTGTCTATTTCATTCATCTCCTTTTTTTTAGAAATATGCAGTGAGTAAATTTTATGCTCCATCTCACTAAGGTAAAGGCAGCTAGGTACTCATGCTAGGGCCTTTTTGGTGCCTTGAAGGGGTACTCAGAGTGAAAACTTTTTGAGTGTTATATTCCCTCATTTTTCACCTTTCCCAGCCTTCACACTCTCATAGTGTTAAAAATCAAGAAAGACATACAATTCAAAGCACAATAGGAGAGATATTTTTTAAAAAATTAGAGGTTTAATGCTAGAAGAGAGAGACTCAAATTTTAACTACCTATTTCATATCCTATTGTGCATCACATGTTCATGAGCAAAAATCAACCTATATTACATCAATACATCTCTAAAATAGTAAACTATGTGATTTTGCAATGCAACATGAGATATTTAGCCAATAATAACTAATCAGAGAAAACCACAAGCCTAAATCTACTCTCCCATGCTTAAACTTGACATTGTCCCCAATGTTAGTAATCATGAAAGAAGTGGCAAAGGGATAAGTGACTTACATGCTTACTGGTCGTCTGGAGGAGGTGGAGGTGGGTTTTGACCCAGGTGCCAGGTATACCATGCCTGCATCATTCCCTGCATGCTTTGGATGGAATTTTGCATGGCATGCAGGGTAACTCTTTGAGATAGTTACTTTACCTTAATACGGCTGAGCCTCAAAGAGATGGAGTCCTGATCCTTTGGGGGGAGCATATGAAGTACCTGTACGGTCAGTAAAATGGGAATAAGGTGGGGGTGGAACAGCCAAAAGTGGCTCAAGGGGAAAATCATCCCCTTCTAGTGGAATCTCATCACCCTTTTTACCCTACTCTAATGGGTATATCCAGTTCTCCTTACTAGTAACTGCAATCCTAGTAGGGTTAGGGAGGCGGAAGATTGTATGTCCTCTGAGATACAACTAATAATCAGCTTTTTTCCTAACAATAAGTTTCATATGTAGGCAGGATTCCAAATCAATCCTGTTGCTGCCAACTACTGGTTGCATTCCTTGGAGATTGGCCTCAAATCCCAGCCTTCTAGCTATTGCAGTAACCAGGCCCTATATGACCACCTTTCCATTCATTGCACTAACTACCCAGGCCATCTGGTGAGCCATGAAAGTTCCAGTATCCAACTTAGTACCGTGTACCATAGCATAAATAAAGTCAAGCTCCCTTTGATTTGCAACCCCATCACTCTTAGCCTTACCAAAAATAGTATGGGCCATAAGGCGTTGTATATATTGAAAAGTAGGGTTGCAAATAAAAGAGGCTTTTGAACTTGATGCACTATACTGCCCCTTAATAGAAATTGAATTTCAAAAAGGTTGGGCAAGAAAACTTGAGGGTATTGATCTAGTTCCCCCAGGAGACAGTCTAAATAGTGCATTAAATTCAGCCAAGGTTAAGCTAAAAGTACGGTTAAATAGTCTAAAATTAACGTAGCCCTGATTGACATTGGGACCCCGAAACAGGACTACATTAACTAAGCTGGAAAACTATAAGGTGGTCCTAATATAGGCCGGGTATCGTAGTGTGATGAATGTATTCCACCCAATCCTATCAACTAAGTATTGGACGTCATTTAAAAGACCTAACCGGTCCAAACATTCCTCATCCATATACCAGGTACTCAGCATTCCCCGTTTAACTAGAGTATCGTATCGTGTCCGTTGACTATCATCAACAAACACAATACCATACTCATTTATTTGGTGAGGAAGTTGGGGCGGTTGTTGAGTTCTTCCTCTACATTGTTGCTGGGATTGAGAGGAGGATTAGCCAGTTCTGGCTCTTTTGGGACCCATGGAAAAATGATATGAAATCAAATGCAAAAGGGGAGTGGGAAGTGCAGATTCAAAAGCTAACTAATAGACAAATGAGATCAAGATAATGGAATGTGAGACTAGTAATTATCAAATGCAATGCAAGTTATTCAAATGTGCCAATAATAATGAGTAATTATCAAAGCAAGAATCAAGAAAAATAAGTCCATAAATGCAAAGCAAAAACCAAACCGATCGCAAGATAAGTAACAGCTACCAGTAAATCCAAAGTCAACTAATCTTAGAAAAACAAAAACCAGAGAATGCAGTAAATAGATACTGCAAAAATTTGTCAAAACTAGTCTAAGCCACAAGTGAAGAAAATTCAGATAAATAAACCAATCTAATCCAATCCACAAGTTAACCGTCAAGGAAGTCCAAGTCAGAAACTTGTAGATGTGCAAATATTTAGAAGTTACCTGGATGAAGTGCGATGAAGATGCAACATTGAATTAGTAGCTAGCATTGGGAAGTAGGACGATGTAATGCAGGGGAATAGGGGAATGGGTTTCAAGTTTGGGTGCAGAGATGGGTTGGGCGAATAAGGAGATGGGTGGAGGGAAATATGCTAGGGTGTGTGGGGGAATGGGTGAAAAGAACAGGGGAGGGGATTTTTGTAATGAGGAGACCGAGAGGGTGAAGGAGATGGAGAGGGATGGGGAATTTCGAAGGGTGTGGGGGAATGGGTTTCGGGTTTTGGGTGCAGAGATGAGGCGTGGGTTCGCGATGGATGGGAGAATGTTGTTGCAGGGAAAATTTTCTAGGTGTGGGGGAAAGCTGCAGGTATGGAGAAACCGAGAGGGTGAGGGAGATGGAGGGCTTCGGTTGGCTGGGCTAGGGCACGGTTTATTAGGAGATTGTGGTTGAAAAAGGTTGGGGAAGGAGATAGAGTTGAATTGCAGAAGGAGGAGGAAAAATGGCATGGGTTAGGGCACAGGAGAATAAGTTGAAACATGGGAAAGAAAGAGAAGAAAATAAGGGGGGAAACGTACCTAGCCCGAAGCACGGCTAGGCTTTAGGCTGGAATCTCCATTCTTCAGGGCTTGGCCCATGTTGCACAACACGAGGAGGGAGTGGGCCTAGGGCACAATCGTGTCCTGTGACACGGTCAGCCCGTGTTTCCTCCGGGTCTTCTCTTTTCTGCTACTTCCATTTTTTTTACTTAGAGCACGAGTTAGGCCAGGCCGTGTTACTCAGCACAGCCCACCCATGCTGGGCGCTAGAAATCCAAAAACATTTGGATTTTTCCCGTGTTAGCCAACACAAGGAGGGGGTGTTGGGCTTGACCTGGGGCATGGTCGTGTTGGATGTTGGATCCTCCAATTCTTCGAAAATTGCTATAGTTTTTAACCCTTTTCAATTTCCCTTGATTTTCATTCTTTAATTCAACTTTGGGCACATGGGAATGGACCTAAAAATCATATGGAAACACTCATTAAACTATAACCAAAGAAATTAACTAAAATTAAAGATAAAAACAAAACTAAAAGCAAGAAAACAAAATAAAAAGAAACTTTTAAAAATTAAAATGTGGGTTGCCTTCCACAAAGCGCTTGTTTTAAGTCATTAGCTCGACTCCCTTTTCCTGATTTCCACTCAAGGGGACTTTAAGAGAGTTTGAATAACTCTCTTTTTAATCCATTGCCACTTAGTATAGTGGTTGAGGCTTTGCCTAATTGCTTTCAAGGATCCTCTTGGCTCATTCTTTTTCTCCTTAGCTCCATTGAGGTTGAGAGGAGGTGGCTTAGGTTCTACTTTTGGAGCTTGGATTGCCTCCTCAATAGCCTTCTTTTCTTCCCCCTATTTGACAAAGACACAAGAACTTTCCACAAAGCATGACTTAAGTGGGTTAGTAGTGGGAAAATTCATGGCATTATTATTCATTTTAGGTTCAGGTAAACCAATCATACAACAAGATTCATTTAGATATGAGGGGTTCATTGTATCATTCAAATTAAATTCTACTTTTTCATCATCTACATTCAAAGAAAGCTTTTTATCTCTCACATTTATATTGGCACCAGCCGTAGCTAGGAAAGGCCTTTCAAGAATGATGGGGATTTTATCATCTTCCTCCATCTTTAAAATAACAAAATCAATAGGTATGAAAAATTTACCTACCTTTAGAGGAACTTCCTCTTATATACCTACCGGATGTTTGATGGATTGGTCAGCCAAATGAAGAAAAAGAGTGGTAGGCTTCAAGTCACCCATTTGAAGCTTCTTACAAACCGAAAGAGGCATAAGGCTCACACTTGCTCCAAAGTCACATAGGGCTCTATCAATCTTTATGTCTCCTACAGAGCAAGGAATTGAGAAGCTTCCAGGATCCTTAAACTTTTGTGGCAGCTTATTTTGAATTAAAGCACTGGATCCCTCTGTCAGTGCCACAACAGCATGCTCTTTAATTTTCCTCTTGTTTGAGAGGATTTCCTTCAGAAATTTTGCATAGGAATGCATTTGGGAGATGGCTTCTAGGAATGGAATATTGATATTTAACTTCTTCAAAACATCCAGAAACCTCCCAAACTACTTCTCTAACTTAGCCTTCACCAATCTTTGAGGAAAGGGGATTAGTGGCTTGTATGGTTCAGGAGCCACATATTTGGGCTCTTCTTCCTTCTTTTCCTCTTCTTCTGGTTCCTCTTCTCTTTTCTTCTCAGATGTAGCCTTTGGTTCATCTTCTTTTACCTCTCCTTTTCTCTCTGATTCAGCTAATTGTTTACCACTTCTCAGGGTAATGGAATTACAGTGCTCCCTAGAATTCTCAGTCTGACCTGGAAGTCTGTCAAAGTTCCTGTTAGATTGGCTCGCCTGCTATGCTATCTGAGTTTCCAGCATCTTGTTGTGAGTAGCAAGCGAGTTAACTTTAGAGGTTAAATCGTTTATGGCCTCATTCATAGAATAGTTCTGGGCTCTAAATTCATCATTCTGCTTACTTTGTGTAGTGATGAAATTCTCCATTAGAGGCTCCAAATTTGACTTTGATTGAGGAGCTTGGTTGAATGGCCTCTGATTTTGAAAGCCAGGAGGTTGCCTAAAATTATTCTGAGGATGCTGAGTTGCATTCGGCTTGTAAGAGAGATTCGGGTGATTCCTCCAGCTTGGGTTATATGTGTTGCTGTATGGACCATTTCTTTGATTGTTGTTCACAAAACTTACCTGCTCACAATCCTAAGGTGTAGAGTTTCCAAGCTTGCATTCATTGGCCACATGACCAACACCTCCATAAATCTCAAATGCAGAAGATGATGAAGAGAAACCAACAGCATTGATGCTTAATTTATCCAACTTTTGAAATAATGCATCAACTTTAGAAGTGAGATGATTAAAAGCATCTACTTCATACATACTTGCTGGTTTTCTTGGCTGCCTCTCACTAGACCAGGAGTAGTGATTTTGAGCCATATCTTCAATCATCTCATAGTCCTCATTTACCGTTTTATTCATCAAAGCTCCTCCAACTACAGCATCCACAGATATATGGGTGCTGTAGATTAGTCCATTGTAGAATATATGGACTATGAGCCACTTCTCCAACCTATGGTGTGCGCATATTCTGAGGAGCTCTTTAAATCTTTCCCAAGCTTCATATAAAGACTCACCATCTTTCTGAGCAAAGGTAGTGATCTGATTCCTAAGATGGGCCGTCTTACTCGGTGGGAAGTATTTGACCAAGAAAGCTTGAGAAAGCTTCTGCCATGTGGGGATGGACCCTGATGGAAGAGAATGCAACCATGCACAGGCATTGTCCCTCAGAGATAAAGAGAATAATCTCAATCTAATTGCATCTGATGATACTCTATTCATCTTCAATGTGTCACAGTATTCTAAAAACACTAAAAGAGGGAGATTAGGGTCTTCAATAGGTGACCCTCTAAATTGATTCTGCTTAACCATCTGCAAAAGAGAAGGCTTTAGCTCAAATTTGTTGGCCTCAACAACTGGTCTGACAATGCTTGTGTTCAAGCCATGTGTATTTGGGGCTGTAAAATCCTTAAGAGATCGGTTATCTTTTTCCATCATGGTAGGCAAAATGTTCTGGCTGCTGTCTTCTTCTTCTCCTTCGTTGTGTGCATTCAATTTCCAGATCAAATTCAGCGACGAACTCACGTTTTCTTCGCATAAAATAGATACACACCTATTAAGGAACAAAAAGGAACAAAAATCAGCAAAAGAAAATTATGCAGAAAAATAAAAAGAAAGTGATATAGTCTAGCTATTTCGAAAAATATCTAATATTGACTATTGTTCCCCAGCAATGGCGCCTTATACTTATTGTGTCTATTTTATAATTAATCGCAAGCGTACAACGTAGCTGTAGCTAGTCCGGCGAGTACGGGTCGTATCCCACAGAAAACAATGTCAATTACTATAATGATGCAAAATATGCTATCTAAATCGATGTAATTTAATAAAGAGTTTGTCACAATTAAGTAAATTAAGGATTCAATTAACAAAAGCCTAGGGTTAGGGTTCACCACACTTATGATATTCAACATTCAGCATGTACCTCTAATTGCAATTATCTAGGTTACTGGGATGGTTTAGCCTTAATTAACTAGCAACCTCTTTCAAGCGTTACTAATTGTACCCAGGTTAATCCAATTGCCTACTTCCGTGGTTCTTAGTTCAACCTAAGTCCATTAAGTTCTATGCCATGGAATATAATTAATCGATTTTCTCGTGCCCACTAATTGATTCATTCCTAGAGAACCTTAAACTACTTTCGTGATTCTGATATCCTTAATTAACTATTAAGTTCTAGTATTAATCTTCACCTTTCAATTCATCAATTAATATGCTAAGATGTGATAAAATGTTGGCCAGACATTCATCAACTCATATAATCAATGCATAATAGCTAATCCTAATTAACCATGGATAACACAATTAGGGTTCCAACAATTCAATTATCACAATGTATCATCAAATCATAACTAGGTTTACCGAAAACCTAGATCAAATCTACTCAAGCATGATAGAAAGATAAATCAAAAGCATAATCCAATTCGTTAAGTAAATCTATTCAATACAAACCAAGAGAAAGAGTAGAAGTAGAGATGAGTGTAGAGATAGAAAGATAGAACCTGGATGAAGAATGTAATGATGAAATACAAACTTGAATTGCTGTAAATTCTACTCTAAGAACATGAATTAAATATTAATCCTACTCTAAACCTAATCTAATGGTGTTTCCTAAGCCTAAAACTGAGTAAAACAAAGTCTAAATGCATCTGGATGTGTTCCTCTACGTTTCCATATGCATATGTATCAACTTGGCTGCCCAAAATCTTAAAAATCATGTGTTGTACAGACCCGAAGCACAGCCGTGTTCCAAGACACAACCTGGCCTTGCTTCCGGCTGGATTATGGGAGTTTTCTGCATCTTTCGCACAGAGCAGGGCCTGGCCGTGTTGGGGGCTGCCATGCTCCTTTCTTGCCAATTTTTGGTGTGTTGCCTCCTTAATTCCTCCTTAGCATGTTCCAAGTCCATACGGCTCCTCTCATGATTGTTTTCCCATACTTCTTGGCCATTTTTGCTCACCTACAAGCATAAAATGTAACAACTTTTTTTAATCTATTATACAATATAGAGTTCACATACATGTCAATAATCAAAACGTACGTACAACAAAATCAAACACATAAATAACTACATCTTATTTATTCTGGTTGACCAATTCCGGAGATATAGGTGCGGGTGGTTGCACCTTCAACGGGATCTAAACCAACTCGACCACAAACATAAGAGGTCTTGAAATTGACATGTATGTGAACTATATATTGTATTAGGGTAATTTTTCCTAATTTAAGAGTAAAAGTTACTAAGTTTAGTATCTCCACCCATAAATTGGGCTTTTACCTATAGACACTTCATATAGAGTTTTTCCACTTCACATAAGTTTCTAGCAAGCCCATTGGATAACCTAAGCAAGAAATAAAACATAAACTTGGACTAGGATATAGTAATTAGACCAATAGTCCAAAAATTATGAAAATGTGACTAAGCCCTCCAAGAAAGGTAGAATTTTATCCAAAGCAAAGAAAATGGGTAAGAATAAGCCCATAATGGGTAGGAATAAGCCCAAATCCAAGAGAAAAAATAAAATAAAATAAATTAGGTGATGATATAATAGTGTAATAATAATAAAGATTAGGTTACATGGCATTAAGACAAAAATTTAGCAAGTGGTGTGATTCTACATTCATAATTTTGGCAAGTGGCATGATAATACAAGGCTTTAGGACAAAAACATCTATATCCTACACTCATAATTCTAGCAAGTGGTATGATAATACATGGCATTAGGACAAAACATTAATATCCCACACAAATAATATCAACCAAATAATGGAGATTCAAGGGATAGAAATTTGCCACCTAAAAAGGCAAACCTATCATACATGTTTAAGACAAAAGAAAATGGAAATGAATCCCTAAATCAAAGGGACCTTGTCCCTTATCTTAAGAACATATCATCATAATTTTCAAAATACAAATCTCCTTTTCCTATGCATATCTTGACTAAGGAAGAGGAAGACAAGAGCATAAGTTGTTTGTTTTCCAGAAATTCAACAAAGTGTATCCTAATTGTGATAAGGTAGACCCATGATCATGAAAGGTGAATTATTCGGTGGTCTATATAAGAAAACCCACCCTTACAACATTAGAATTTTGTCCAAGTGAGGGAGAGGAAAAATAGAAGCAAGGTAGAGTGAGGAAAGGAGAGGAAGAAAGGAAGAAAGAGGAAGGAGAAGTCTAGGGGACTAAGTGCTCCAGGTAAGTTTAACAATATTTCTTTTTGAAGAAAACTTTTGAAACATATAATATTTATATGAGATTTTGATCTTAGAACTTTGATGATTGGTCATGGATGTTACTATATCATGTTACATATTGATCTTGCATGTTATGTATGTTTGAATACTTAGGTTGGTGTAGATAGTTCTGCATGGCTATGGCTATGGGTGGCAGAATTTTAAGTTTCGGTGTTTTAATTTCTGGGAACCATCTATAAGTAATTAAAATAAATGGTTAACATATGAATTATAGTTATATGTGTCACGGATTTGTAGCCACTGGAATCATTCAATTTAGAGTTCATATGAGGTAGATATGTTCCGATTAGTAAACAAAGGTCAAAAAATGGTTAATCAGGGAAGAATATGTTGGGATAGCTTTGGTGTTTTAATTTTTGGGAACAATCTATAAAGACTTGAAATAAATGGTTAACATATGAATTATAGATATATGTGTCATGGATTTTTAGCCACTGGAATCATTCAATTTAGAGTTCATATAAGGTAGATATGTTCCGATTAGTAAACAAAGGTTACAAAATGGTTAATCCGGGAAAACTATGTTAGGATAGATTCGGTGTTTTAATTTCTGGCAACATGCTATAAGGAATTAAAATATATGGTTAACATATGAATTATGTATTTATGTGTCACGGATTTTTAGCCACTGGAATCACTTAATTTAGAATTCTTACGTGGGAGATATAGTCAGATTAGCAAGTAAAGGTTTGAACCTACCCGAGAAGAAATAATATTGAATTTAAGGGAGTAATAACACCAAGACTTATTACTCTTTGGCTGATATGATTAACATAATAGTTTTAGATAATTGTCTTAGCTTTCCATAGACACTAAGATCACCTCAATCAGAGTTAAAATGAGGGAGTTATTCACTGATTAGTGAGCAAAGATCACAGAACACGGCCATGCCTTATTGTGGGTGCTTCAAACACGGGTTAGCCGTGTTCGGGGCTATTTTTGAGTACATTTAAAGTATTTTTAAAGCATGGTCGTGTCCTGGAACATGGTCAGACCGTGTTGGAAGCTAGTGAAGTCTATTTTCAACATTTTTCTACCCTAGATGAACCTCTTTAACTATAGGGTAATAGTAGAAATCAAATTGGAGAAAAATGCTTTATAAATTTGTAAGAACATGTGTTAGAAATGATATAAATAAGAAGAAATTGACTAAAGGCCAAGCATAAAGAAAATGAAGAGATGAAATTAATATTTTAAAAAGAAGACGAATCTTATAAATGAAAATAATAAATGACTAGTATATGCCATAGCCATTGCCATTGTATGAACTTCTTACCATCTTAAGTGTGAAATTCTGACATGGAAATATTTTATAAAGTGATATTTGAAATGGTTATGTTCATGGCATGATTACCAATGATTTATGGTAATAGTTATATTTTGATGAAAATACTTGTTATTGAAAGCATATTTTTGGCTATCATTGTGAAAAGAAAAGAAATGAGCACGGTCACATGGCAATCCGTGTGGTGCATCAGTATGGGACGCCCTACGAACGGTTATGATCATGTTAATGAGAAAAGAAAGAGAAAGTGGGCCATTTCGGACGGAGCGAGAAAAGCCCGTACCGGAGAGTAGAGGATACTCACCCTGACCAGGGTAGCTTGAAATGAGAATAAGTTGATGGCCATCATATGATATTCTGAAAATAGTTAATCCTGTCATACATATCATTACTGTATGATTCTTATGTGCATAGATGTAATGCATTCATATGACCAAAGATATTTTCTGTAGTTTATACAGCTGAACATGACATGATGAGCTATATTGATGATAATTTATTGTTGAACTTACTGAGATTTAATTCTCACTATATTTCCATATCATGTTCAGAAAATTAGTTATCCAGATTTTCTATAGCTCTTGCTTTTAGTGCACGTTGGATCGAGTTATTCTATGATGGGCGGATCCTAAATAAAATGTTTGTAGGCGAGTTGTCACAGATTTCGGTGAAGGTGCAACCACCAGCACCTGAATCTCCAGAATTGGTCAACCAGAATAAATAAGATGTATATATTTATGTGTTTGAAATGTTGTACGTACGTTTTGATTAATGATGTGTATGTGAACTTTATATTGTATAATAATAAATAAAAAGAAAAAAAAAGTTGTTACATAATTGGTATTAGAGCAGGTCAATCCTAGATGGCCAGTGGGTGGATGGTTATCTGAATTGATCTTATAGTGTCTTGAGTATGTTGTGGTTGTGCTGTGTAGGGGATCAATGATTCATATAGGTAAGAAATTACTAGTGTTTCTTATCTATATGCCGAGGTGGTGTTATGACTGCTGTTAAATATTTTTTTTGAAACTAACTATTGGGTTTGATCACCTTTATAATAGTATAAATTTATTTTTCCCACAGTAGGAAATGGCACCACCAAGGCGGAATCCAGCAAACAATGCGGAGGAAATCTTGCACAACCTTGCCACAGCAATTCAAAAATTTGGTATTGATTTACTCTTTAGAACCCAACTAGTATCTATATCCTTATATAGAATGATATTGATCAAATTTAAAAAAAAAATAGTTACAAGACTTGTTAGACAAGGTATTTAAATGTCCCAGTACTTTTTTTCGGAGTACTCCAGTTCTATCTGTGAAAAAGAAAGATGGATCACTATGACTAAGCATAGATTATAGACAGTTGAATAAGGTGATAATGTAGAATAAAAACCCATTACCTCATATAGATTACCTGTTTGACCAGTTATAAGTTGTTCAATATTTTTCCAAAAATTGATTTGGATATGAGTAACATTAATTAAGGATAAGAGAAGAGGATGTACGAAAATTTTATTTTAGGACTTATTATGGTCATTATAAGTTCTTGGTGATGTCATTTAAATTGACAAATATCTTAGCTGCATTCATAGATTTAATGAATAGTAATTAGGTCATCCCTGGACCAATTTGTTATTATATATATTGATGATATACTAGAATATTTCAAAAGTTCAGAGGATCATAAGCAACATTCAAAGATAGTTTTACCAACTCTAAAGGAGTATGGTTGGTAAATATAGTATCTAAGTAGACTCTAAGAAAGTAAAAGTAGTACAATAATAGCTACGTTTCACTACATTTAAAGATGAAGATCCAAATCCAATTTACGCTTCCTGCGGTTATCTGCCATCCATTCTATTTGAGTCATAGTTGGATTAGGTACATGAACATATGCTTGTAAAGCATCAATCAACTCCTCAGCATTTGAAGCTGAGACGAAAATTCGTCGTGCTGAGTGTGAGATGAACCTTTGTTCCACAGCATGATCAAGGAAAGACAACAAACCATCAAAGAAGTGGTTAACATTTAACAAACCTATCAGTTTGTGATGCATATTTAGTTGTGCCCAAGAGACTATTTGGAAAATTTCTTCTAAAGTACCAAAACCCCCTGGTAAGGCAATGAAGGCATCAGCATTGCTCATCATTCTAGCCATGCGTTCATGCATGGAAGCTACCCTAAACTCTTCCCTAATTGTCTTTCCTATGATGTTAGATGCAGCTAGAGCTGTAGGAATAATACCTAGAACTTGGCATCCTCCTACATGGGCAACTGTAGACACACACCCCATTAACCCACGGTTACGTCCACCATAGACTAAATGAATTTTTCTTCTGGCTAGTACCATACCCAGGTTTTGTGCAGCTTTCACATACTCTCCATCTTTTCCAAGACTAGAACCACAAAAGACACAAATATTTCAAAACTGACGAAATGCGATTCCCTCCATAGTTGCACACACCTTGACTTGGAGTATGAAAGTAAAGATATTAACGTGTGCATTTGTAGAACTCGGAGAATGGCATACTTATGATAGCTATGTGAATAGGCCGGGAATAATTAGAACAGTTATGTGAGTGATTGGTGCATATCAGCTAAATTGAAGGTGAAATTTTCTAAAATGACGGCAAGCATGTATATGTATAGTAGTTGTGATAGTCACTCATATTAGGCATATAAAGAGGATAAGGTTAAGATATCATCAGAAATTTATCTTTGTTGTCTTTAATGAAACCATGATATCTTAATTCTTGTAAAGAAGTTGTAGGTGATAGGCGTAATTGAAAAACAAAAGAAAGTGAAAATGTAAACAAGTTAGTTGTTGAAGAAGGACAATCAAATGATTTTTTTTTTCCCAATATTTTTGCCAGTCGACTATTGGTATTATTAAGTCGACTAGCTATTTTGAGAAATTTTAATTTGGACTGGTTATTTTACAGTTGATTGATTATATCTATTTTGAAGCAATCAACTGCATCCTACCAGTTAACTACGTATTCTTTGATTTTCATAGACTTTTATAAGCTCATAAATGTTTCTTTTTCCATGTCATATCTTTCCACCGAATACCAACAGATTTAGAGTAGATTTTGGCACATATATTCAAACCTTGCGGCCACCAATTTTTGCCGATATAACAGCTAAATTTTTGTTTTCCAATTTTCAAGAATTATGGCCACCGATTTTAACTCTCTCTAATGTTTTGTCCAAACTTTTGACTTTCTATTTTAGCACCGTTCTTTATTATACTTTTTGTCTGTTCTACTGCATTGTCCTACATTAATATTTGGCATTAAATGCAAGATTCTTTTCTTACATTAAAAGAAAAGTTAATTTATTTTCTTTGAAACTCAATTATTATGGTGACTAAGTTGTTAGTAGGTTAAAGTAATGAAAAGTTTGAAAAGAATGGACGGATGATGGTCTTATGGTGTTTTGAAGAATGTAATCAAGAGAACTAGTGGTGTTGAAGTTCTTAAGGAATAAAATATAGGAAGTAGGATTTAAGTTAGTCTTTGAACTCTTAATTTGGAAATATAGAGAATATTCTGAGAACCATGTCTGAAAATAATGTAAGTGATCAAGATATTTGTGTTAAAGGATTATATTATGCTAAATTGAGTCTAGTATCTAGGATGTGAATTATGTTGGAATTGAGAATTCATGTATGAGTAATTGTTAGGAAAAATCTTCTTGAAATGATTAGGTGAATTAAATGGGATTGACATAAGCTAGAATGAGGTGCTTTTGGATATGATAGAAGAAATAATTGAAATTTTTGACAATGAGTTTAATGGTGTTAATAAGCTTGTATAGAATTATCGTGATGAGTTAAGTTGGAATTATTAGACATGTGTTAATGGTACACGTTATTAAAGGTTTGAAGGATTTATTGCTACGCATGTTTAACATATTGATTAAAGGATTTGAGGATAAAAATAGATGATCGATTAAGATGATGATATTCAGGGGATGATGTTGATATATGAAAAAAAAAATGACTTGATAGAAGTTTGGAATAAGAAAAGATAGTTACCCAATATGAAGGTGAATATGTTCCTTTATATGTGTGTTTTCTAATATCAACCCATAGATATATCCATGCGAGCTAGAGGATATAAATTGAAGAACTTATGAGTGAAAGAAATCCTTATGGTTAAGTTATATGGCAAAATCACTCAAGTGAATAGACATATTAAAAAGTAAAGATGTTATACAGAAAAGATATCCCAAATTATTAATGTAAGAAGGTTGGTAACTCTGAATAACTATATGTGGTAGGATGGACTGAAATTCGGGGACCGAATTTCTTAAGTGGGGAAGAATGTAACATCCTGTAATTTTTAAATATTTTCCTTATAAATTCTTCACCTTACATATATGCATAGAAATGTTCTAATATTAATGGAATAGGTAAAGAAAGAAAACCTAAGAGGAAATATTAGAAATAAACATGCTAAAGAAAGGTAAAATTCTTAGGTAAGGAAGATAATTTTTTGTGAATTAAAGGTCTTAAAATTTCAAGATTGGATTAGGGTAATTTTTCCTAATTTAACAGTAAAAGTTACTAAGTTTAGTATCTCCACCCATAAATTGGGCTTTTACCTTTGAACACTTCATATAGAGTTTTTCCACTTCACATAAGTTTCTAGCAAGCCCATTGGATAACCTAAGCAAGAAATAAAACATAAACTTGGACTAGGAAATAGTAATTGGACCAATAGTCTAAAAATTATGAAAATGTGACTAAGCCCTCCAAGAAAGGTAGAATTTTATCCAAAGCAAAGAAAATGGGTAGGAATAAGCCCATAATGGGTAGGAATAAGCCCAAATCCAAGAGATAAAACAAAATAAAATAAATTAGGTGATGATATAATAATGTAATAATAATAAAGATTAGGTTACATGGCATTAAGACAAAAATTTAGCAAGTGGTGTGATTCTACATTCATAATTTTGGCAAGTGGCATGATAATACAAGGCTTTAGGACAAAAACATCTATATCCTACACTCATAATTCTAGCAAGTGGTATGATAATACATGGGATTAGGACAAAATATTCCTATCCCACACAAATAATATCAACCAAATAATGGAGATTCAAGCGCTAGAAATTTGCCACCTAAAAAGGCAAACCTATCATACTTGTTTAAGACAAAACAAAATGGAAATGAACACCTAAATCAAAGGGACCTTGTCCCTTATCTTAAGAACATATCATCATAATTTTCAAAATAAAAATATCTTTTTCCTATGCATTTCTTGACTAAGGAAGAGGAAGACAAGAGCATAAGTTGTTTGTTTTCCAAAAATTCAACAAAGTGTATCCTAATTATGATAAGGTAGACCTATGATCATGAAAGGTGAATTATTTGGTGGTCTATGTAAGAAAACCCACCCTTACAACATTAGAATTTCGTCCAAGTGAGGGAGAGGAAAAATAGAAGCAAGGTAGAGTGAGGAAAGTTGAGGAAGAAAGGAAGAAAGAGGAAGGAGAAGTCTAGGGGACTAAGTGCTCCAAGTAAGTTTAACAATATTTCTTTTTGAAGAAAACTTTTGAAACATATAATATTTATATGAGATTTTGATCTTAGAACTTTGATGATTGGTCATGGATGTTGCTATAACATGTTACATATTGATCTTGCATGTGATGTATGTTTGAATACTTAGGTTGGTGTAGATCGTTCTGCATGGGTATGGCTATGGGTGGCAGAATTTTAAGCTTCGGTGTTTTAATTTCTAGGAACAATTTATAAGGAATTAAAATAAATGGTTAACATATGAATTATATTTATATGTGTCACGGATTTTTAGCCACTGGAATCATTCACTTTAGAGTTCATATGAGGTAGATATGTTCCGATTAGTAAACAAATGTCAGAAAATGGTTAATCAGGGAAGAATATGTTAGGATAGCATCGGTGTTTTAATTTCTAGAAACAATCTATAAGGAATTAAAATAAATGGTTAACATATGAATTATAGATATATGTGTCACAGAATTTTAGCCACTTGAATCTTTCAATTTAGAGTTCATATAAGGTAGATATGTTCTGATTAGTAAACAAATGTTAGAAAATGGTTAATCAGGGAAAAATATGTTAGGATAGCTTTGGTGTTTTAATTTCTGGGAACATTCTATATGGAATTAAAATAAATGGTTAACATAGGAATTATATATTTATGTCTCACGGATTTTTAGTAACTGGAATCACTTAATTTGGAATTCTTATGTGGGAGATATAGTCAGATTAGTAAGTAAAGGTTTGAACCTACCCTAGAAGAAATAATATTTACTTTAAGGGAGTAATAACACCAAGCTTTATTACTCTTTTGTAGATATGATTAACATAATAGTTTTAGATAATTGTCTTAGCTTTCCATAGACATCAAGATCACCTCAATCAGAGTTAAAATGAGGGAGTTATTCTCTGATTTGTTAGCAAAGATCACAGAACACAACCAGGCTGTGTTGTGGGTGCTTCAAACACGGATTTGCCGTGTTCGAGGCTATTTTTTAGTACATTTGAAGTATTTTTAAAGTATGGCCGTGTCCTGGAATATGGCTAGACCGTGTTGGAAGCTGGTGAAGCCTATTTTCAACATTTTTCTACCCTAGATGAACCTCTTTAACTATAGGGTAATAGTAGAAATCAAATTGGAGAAAAATGCTCTATAAATTTGTAAGAACATGTGTTAGAAATGATATAAATAAGAAGAAATTGAGTAAAGGCCAAGCATAAAGAAAATGAAGAGATGAAATTAATGTTTAAAAAAGAAGACGAATCTTATAAATGAAAATAATAAATGACTAGTATATGCTATAGCCATTGCCATTGTATGAACTTCTTACCATCTTAAGTGTGAAATTCTGACATGGAAATATTTTATAAAGTGATATTTGAAATGGTTATGTTCATGGCATGATTACCAATGATTTATGGTAATAGCTATATTTTGATGAACATACTTGTTATTGAAAGCATATTTTTGGCTATCATTGTGAAAAGAAAAGAAATGAGCACGGTCACATGGCAATCCGAGTGGTGCACCAGTAGGGGACACCCTACCAACGGTTATGATCATGTTAATGAGAAAAGAAAGAGAAAGTGGGCCATGTCGGACGAAGCGAGAAAAGCTCGTACCAGAGAGTAGAGGATACTCACCCTGACCGGGATAGCTTGAAATGAGAATAAGTTTATGGCCATCATATGATATTCTGAAAATAGTTAATCCTGTCATACATATCGTTACTGTATGATTCTTATGTGCATAGATGTAATGCATTCATGTGACCAAAGATATTTTCTGTAGTTTATACAACTGAACATGATGTGATGAGCTATATTGATGATGATTTATTGTTGAACTTACTGGGATTTAATTCTCACTATATTTCCATATCATGTTCAGAAAATTAGTTATGCAGATTTTATATAGCTCTGGCTTTTAGTCTACGTTGGATCGAGTTATTCTATGATGGGCGGATCCTAAATAAAATGTTTGTGGGCTAGTTTGCACAGATTCTGGTAAAGGTGCAACCAACCGCACCTGAATCTCTGGAATTGGTTAACCAGAATAAATAAGATGTAGATATTTATGTGTTTGAAATGTTGTACGTACGTTCTGATTAATGATGTGAATGTTAACTTTATAATGTATAATAATAAATAAAAAGAAAAAAAAATTTTACACCCAACATAAAGTAACTCGATCCAACATACACTAAAAGCCAGAGCCATAGAAAAATTTGCATAACTAATTTTCTGAAGATGATATGAAAATATAGTGAGAATTAAATCCTAGTAAGTTCAGCAATAAATCATCGTCAATATAGCTCATCACGTCATGTTCAGCTGTATAAACTACAGTAAATATCTTTGGTCACATCAATAATACACTATATCTATGCACATGAGAATCGTACAATAATGACATGTATTATAGGATTAATTATTTTCAGAATATCATAAGATGACTATCAATTTATTCTCATATCAAGCTACCCCGGTCAGGGTGTGTATTTTCTACTCTCTGGTACATGCTTTTCTCGCTCCGTCCAACATGGCACACTTTCTCTTTCTTTTCTCATTAACATATTCATAACCGTTGGTAGGGCGTCCCCTAGTGGTGCACCACACGGATTGCCATGTGACCATGCTCATTTCTTTTCTTTTCACAATGATAGCCAAAAATATGCTTTCAATAACAAGTATGTTCATCAAAATATAACTATTACCAAAAATCATTGGTAATCATGCCATGAACATAACCATTTCAAATATCACTTTATAAAATATTTCCATGTCAAAATTTCACACTTAAAATGGTAAGAAGTTCATACAATGGCAATGACTATGGCATATACTAGTCATTTAATATTTTCATTTATAAGATTCTTTTTTTTTTAAATATTAATTTTATTTCTTTGTTTTCTTGATGCATGTTTTCATCCCATCTAACCTTCTCTTACTAATCAGAGCATAACTCCCTCAATTTAACTCCGATGTAGGTGATAGTGGTGTCAATTTCAAGATAAAACAATTATCTAAAACTATTATGTTGAATTGTTTAGCAAAATATTACGAAATCAAGGTGGTATTACTCCCTCAATGTACAGGTTATTTCTTCTTGAATAGGTTCTGACATCTGTCTACTAATCGGTCCATATCTCCCTCATAAAAATTCTAAATTAAGTGATTCAAGTGACTACAAATCCGCGACACATATATCTATAATTCATATGTTAACTATGTATTTAATTCCCTACATAATGTTCCTAAAAATTAAAACATAGAAGCTATCCTAACATAATCTTCCCCGATTAACCATTTTCTGACCGCTGCTTACTAATCAGACCATATCTACCACATATGGACTTCAAATTGCGTAATTCCAGTGGTTTAAATTCTGTGACACATATATCTATAATTCTTATGTTAACCATTTATTTGAACTCCCTACATAATGTTCCCAGAAATTAAAACACAGAAGCTATCATAACATGTTCTTCCCTGATTAACCATTTTCTAAACACTACTTATTAATAAGACCATATCTACCTCATATGGACTCCAAATTGAGTGATTCCAGTGGCTAAAAATCTGTGACACATATATCTATAATTCTTATGTTGACCATTTATTTTAATTCCCTACAGAATATTCCCTAAAATTAAAATACATAAGCTATCCTAACATATTCTTCCCTGATTAACCATTTTTTGACCATTGCTTATTAATCGGACCATATCTACCTCATATGGACTCCAAATTGAGTGATTCCAGTGCTAAAAATCTGTGACACATATATCTATAATTCTTATGTGAACCATTTATTTTAATTCCTAAACGATTCTTCCTAGAATATTAAAAACAAAACCTTAAAAGTTTGCCATCCATAGCCATACCTATGCAGAACTATCTACACCAACCTAAGTATTCAAACATACATAATATGTAACATGATATAGCAACATCCATGACCAATCATCAAAGTTCTAAGATCAAAATCTCATATAAATATTATAAGTTTCAATAGTTTTCTTCAAAAAGAAATATTGTTAAACTTACCTTAAGTCCTTAGTCCTCTAGACTTCTCCTTCCTCTTTCTTCCTTTCTTCCTCTCCTTTCCTCACCCTACCTTGCTTCTATTTTTCCTTTCCCTCACTTGGACGAAAATTCTAATGTTATAGGGGTGGGTTTTGCTTAAATAGACCACCAAATAATTCATCTTTCATGATCATGGGTCTACCTTATCACAATTAGGATACACTTGGTTGAATTTTTGGAAAACAAACAACTTATGTTCTTGTCTTCCTCTTCCTTAGTCAAGATATGCATAGCAAAAGGAGACTTGTATTTTGAAAATTATGATAATATGTTTCTAAGATAAGGGACAAGGTTCCTTTGATTTATATATTCATTTCCTTTTTCTTTTGTCTTAATCAAGTATGATAGGTTTGCCTTTTTAGGTGGAAAATTTCCAACCCTTGAATCTTCCTTGCTTAGCTAAAATTATTTGTGTAGGATAAAGATGTTTTGTCATAATGCTATGTATTATTACCCACTTGCTAAAATTATGAGTGTAAGATATAGATGTTTTGTCCTAATGACATGTATTATCATGCCACTTTCTAAAATTATGAATGTAGGATATCACACCACTTGCTAAATTTTTGTCTTAATGCTATGTCACCTAATCTTGATTACACAATTATTTCATCACTTTATTTTATTTTTGTTTTTAATTTTCCTCTTGGGTTTGGGCTCATTCTTGCCCATTTTCTTTACTTTGGATAAATTTCTACCTTTCATAATGGGCTTAGTCACATTTTCATGATTTTTGCGCTACCGGTCCAATTTCTATATCCTAGTCAAAGTCTGTGTTTTATTTCTTCCTTGGGCTATCCTATTGGCTTGCTAAAAATACATGTGAAGTAGAAAAACTCTATATGAAGTGTCCATAGGTGAAAGCACAATTTATAAGTGGAGATACTAAACTTAGTAACTTTAACTCTTAAAATAGGAAAAATTACCCTAATCCAATCTTCTTGAAATTTTAATACCTTTACTGACTTCACAAAAATTTATCTTTCTTACCCAAGAATTTCACCTTTCTTTAGTATATTTATTTTTAATATTTCCTCTTAAGTTTTCTCTCTTTACCTATTCCATTAATGTTAGAATATTTCTATGCATATACGTAAGGTAAAAATTTATAAGGATTATATTTCCTTAGATATCTAAAAATTGTCTAATAAAATTTATTTTATTACAGGATGTTACATTCTTCCCCCCTTAAGAAATTTGGTCCCCGAATTTCAACCAATCCTACCACATGTAGGGAATGTAATTAAGGCACAATTCAGAGTTACCAACTTTATTACCCAAATAATTAAGGATATCTTTTCTGTATATCATCTTTACTTTTTAATATGTCTATTCACTTGAGTGATTTTTCCATATAACCTAACCATAAGGATTTCTTTCATCCATAAGTTCTTCACTTTATATCCTCTAGCTCGCATGGATATATCTATGGGTCGATATTAGAAAACACACACATAAATGAACATATTCACCTTCATATTGGGTAACTATCTTTTCTTATTCCAAACTTCTATCAAGTCATTTTTTTGGTTTTCATATATCAACATCATCCCTTGAATATCATCATCTTAATCTATCATATATTTTTATGCTAAAATCCTTTAATCAATATGTTAAACATACGTAGCAATAAATCCACCAAACCTTTTATAACATTTATGTACCATTGACACATGTCTAATAATTCCAACTTACCTCATCACAGTAATTCTATACCATCTTATTAACACCATTAAACTCATTGTCAAAAATTTCAATTATTTCTTCTATCATATCCAAAAGCACCTCATTCTAGCTTATGTCAATCCCATTTAATTCACCCAATCATTTCAAGAAGATTTTTCCTAACAATTATTCATACATGAATTCTTAATTCCAACATAATTCACATCCTAGATACTAGACTCAATTTAGCATGATATAAACCTTTAACACAAATATCTTGATCACTTGCATTATTTTGGACATGGTTCTCAGAATATTCTCCATATTTCCAAATGAAGAGTTCAAAGATTAATTTAAATCCTACTTCCCATATTTTATTCCTCAAGAACTTCAACACCACTGATTCTCTTGATTACATTCGTCAAAACACCATAATAGTTGATTTTCAAATATAATAATAATAATAAATAAATAAATAAATTAACTTTTCTTGTAATATGGAAAAATAATCTTGCATTTAATGCCAAATATTAATGTAATACAATGCAGTAGAACAAATGAAAAGCATAATAAATAACGGTGATAAAATAGAAAGTCAAAAGTTTGGACAAAACATTAGAGAGAGTTAAAATTGGTGGCTATAATTCTTGAAAATCTGAAAACAAAAATTTAACTGTTATATCAGCAAAAATCAGTGGCCGCAAGGTTTGAATATATGTGCCAAAATCTACTTTAAATCTATTGGTATTCGGTGGAAAGATATCACATGGAAAAAGAAACATTTCTTAGCTTATAAAAGTCTGTGAAAATCAAAGAATACGTAGTTAACTGGTAGGATGCAGTTGATTGCTTCAAAATAGATGTAATCAATCAACTGTAAAATAACCAGTCCAAATTAAAATTTCTCAAAATAGCCAGTCGACTTAATAATAACAATAGTCGACAGGCAAAAATATTGGGAAAACAAAATAAATCATTTGATTGTCCTTCTTCAACAACTAACTTGTTTACATTTTCACTTTCTTTTGTTTTTTCAATTACGCCTATCACTTACAACTTCTCTACAAGAATCAAGATATCAAGGTTTCATCAAAGACAACAAAGACAAATTTCTGATGATATCTTAACCTTATTCTCTTTATATGCCTAATATGAGCGACTATCACAACTACTATACATATACATGCTTGCCATCATTTTAGAAAATTTTACCTTCAATTTAGCTGATATCCACCAATCACTCACATAATTGTTCTAATTATTCTTAGTATATTCGCATAGCTATCATAAGTATGCCATTCTCCGAGTTCTATAAATTCATATGTTAATATCTTTACTTTCATACTCCAAGTCAAGGTGTGTGCAACTATGGAGGGAATTGCATTTCGTCAATTTCGAAATATTTTTGTCTTTTGTGGTTCTAGTCCTGAAAAAGATGGAGAGTATGTGAAAGCTACACAAAACCTGGGTATGGTACTGGCCAGAAGAAAAATTCATTTAGTCTATGGTGGAGGTAACCGTGGGTTAATGGGGTGTGTGTCTACAGCTGCCCATATAGGAGGATGCCAAGTTCTAAGTATTATTCCTACAGCTCTAGCTGCATCTGACATCGTAGGAAAGACAATTGGGGAAGCGTTTAGGGTAGCTTCCATGCATGAATGCATGGCTAGAATGATGAGCAATGCTGATGCCTTCATTGCCTTACTAGGTGGTTTTAGTAGTTTAGAAGAGATTTTTCAAATAATTTCTTGGGCGCAACTGAATATGCATCACAAACCGATAGGTTTGTTAAATGTTAATCACTTATTTGATGGTCTGTTGTCTTTTCTTGATCATGCTGTGGAACAAAGGTTCATGTCACACTCAGCACGACGAATTCTCATCTCAGCTTCAAATGCTGAGGAGTTGATTGATGCTTTACAAGCATATGTTCATGTACCTGATCCAAGTATGGCTCAAATAGAATGGATGACAGACAAATGCAGGAAGCGCAAATTGGATTTGGATCTTCATCTTTAGATGTAGTAAAATGTAGCCATTGTTGTACCACTTTTACTTTCTTAGAGTCTACTTGGATACCATCTTTACCAACCATACTCCCTTAGAGTTGGTAAAACTATCTTTGAATGTTGCTTATGATCCTCTAAACTTTTGAAATATTCTAGTATATCATCAATATATATAATAACAAATTGGTCTAGGGATGACCTAATTACTATTCATTAAATCTATGAATGCAGCTAAGATATTTTTCAATTTAAATGACATCACCAAGAACTCATAATGCCTATAATAAGTCCTAAAATAAAATTTTCGTACATCCTCTTCTCTTATCCTTAATTAATGTTACTCATATCCCAAATCAATTTTTGAAAAAATATTGAACACCTTATAACTGGTTAAACAGGTAATCTATACGAGGTAATGGGTTTTTATTCTACACTATCACCTTATTCAACTGTTTATAATCTATGCATTGTCATAGTGATCCATCTTTCTTTTTCATAGATAGAACTGGAGCACTCCAAATAAAAGTACTAGGGCATTTAAATCCCTTGTCTAACAAGTCTTATAACTATTTTTTTTTAATTCAATCGATATCATTCTATATAGGGATATAGATACTAGTTGGGTTATAAGGAGTAAATCAATATCAAATTCTCGAATTGCTGCGGCAAGGTTATGCAGGGTTTCCTCCACATTGTTTGTCGGAATCCTCCTTGGTGGTGCCTTTCCTACTCTGGCAAAAATAAAGTTAAACTACTATTGAGGTGATCAAGCCCAATAGTTAGTTTCAAAAAAATATTTAACAGCAGTCGTAACACCACCTCGGCATATAGATAGGAAACACTAGTAATTTCTTACCTATATGAAATCACTGATCCCCTACACTGCACTACCACAACATACTCAAAATACTATAACATCGATTTAGATAACTAACCACCCACTGGCCATCAAGGATCGACCTGCTCTGATACTAATTATGTAACAACCTCTCTTTTCTTTATTATTTATTATACAATATAGAGTTCACATACACGTCATTAATCAAAACGTACGTACAACAAAATCAAACACATAAATAACTACATCTTATTTATTCTAGTTGACCAATTCCAGAGATATAGGTGCGCGTGGTTACACATTCACCGGGATCTGAACCAACTCGACCACAAACATCTTATTTGATTCTGGGATCTGCCCAACAAAAAGTAACTCGATCCAACATACACTAAAAGCCAGAGCCATAGAAAAATATGCATAACTAATTTTCTAAACATGATATGGAAATATAGTGAGAATTAAATCCTAGTAAGTTCAACAATAAATCATCATCCAAATGGCTCATCACATCATGTTCAGCTCTATAAACTACAGTAAATATCTTTGGTCACATGAATGCACTATATCTATGCGCATGAGAATCGTACAGTAATGACATGTATGACAGGATTAATTATTTTCAGAATATCATATGATGACTATCAATTTATTCTCATATCAAGCTACCCCGGTCAGGGTAAGTATTTTCTACTCCCCGGTATGGGTTTTTTTTCGCTCCGTCGGACATGGCACACTTTCTCTTTCTTTTCTCATTAACAAAATCATAACCGTTGGTAGGGCGTCCCCTACTGGTGCACCACACAGATTGCCATGTGACCGTACTTATTTATTTTCTTTTTATAATAATAGCCAAAAATATGATTTCATTAACAAGTATGTTCATCAAAATATAATTATTACCAAAAATCATTGGTAATCATGCCATGAACATAACCATTTCAAATATCACTTTATAAAATATTTCCATGTCAAAATTTCACACTTAAGATGGTAAGAAGTTCATATAATGGCAATGACTATGGCATATACTAGTCATTTATTATTTGCATTTATAAGATTCTTCTTCTTTTTTAAATATTAATTTTATTTCTTTATTTTCTTGATGTAGGTTTTCATCCCATCTAACCTTCTATTACAAATCAGAGCATAACTCCCTCAATTTAACTCCAATGTAGGTGTTAGTGGTGTCAATTTCAAGATAAAACAATTATCTAAAACTATTACGTTGAATCGTTTAGCGAAATATTACGAAATCAAGGTGATATTACTCCCTCAATGTACAGGTTATTTCTTCTCGAATAGGTTCTGACCTCTGCCTACTAATTGGTCCATATCTCCCTCATAAAAATTCTAAATTAAGTGATTCCAGTGGCTACAAATCCGAGACATATATATCTATAATTAATATTGTAACTATGTATTTTAATGCCCTACATAATGTTCCCCAAAATTAAAACATAGAAGCTATCCTAACATAATCTTCCCTGATTAACCATTTTCTGACCGCTGCTTACTAATCAGACCATATCTACCTCATATAGACTTCAAATTGTGTAATTCCAAATGCTTAAATTCCGTGACACATATTTCTATAATTCTTATGTTAAACATTTATTTGAAATCCCTACATAATGTTCCCAGAAATTAAAACACAGAAGCTATCATAACATGTTCTTCCCTGATTAACCATTTTTTGAACACTGCTTACTAATCAGACCATATCTACGTCTTATAGACTCCAAATTGAGTGATTCTAGTGGCTAAAAATCCGTGACACATATAGCGATAATTCTTATGTTAACCATTTTTTTTTAATTCCCTACATAATGTTTCCAGAAATTAAAACACAAAAGCTATCCTAACATATTCTTCCCTGATTAACCATTTTCTAACCATTGCTTACTAATCGGACCATATCTACCTCATATGGACTCCAAATTAAGTGATTCTAGTGGCTAAAAATCCATGACACATATATCTATAATTCTTATGTTAACCATTTATTTTAATTCCTAACCGATTCTTCCCAGAATATTAAAAACAAAACCTCAAAAGTTTGCCATCCATAGCCATACCTATGCAGAACTATCTACAACAGCCTAAGTATTCAAACATACATAATATGTAACATGATATAGCAACATCCATGACCAATCATCAAAGTTCTAAGATCAAAATCTCATATAAATATTATAAGTTTCAAAAGTTTTCTTCAAAAAGAAATATTGTTAAACTTACCTTAAGTACTTAGTCCTTTAGACTTCTCCTTCCTCTCCATTCCTCACTCTACCTTGCTTCTATTTTTCCTTTCCCTCACTTGGACGAAAATTCTAATGTTATAAGGGTGGGTTTTGCTTAAATAGACCACCAAATAATTCATCTTTCATGATCATGGGTCTACCTTATCACAATTAGGATACATTTGGTTGAATTTTTGGAAAACAAACAACTTATGTTCTTGTCTTCCTCTTCCTTAGTCAAGATATGCATAGCAAAAGGAGATTTTTATTTTGAAAATTATGATAATATGTTTCTAAGATAAGGGACAAGGTCCCTTTGATTTAGGGATTCTTTTTCTTTTTCTTTTTTCTTAATCAAGTATGATAGGTTTGTCATTTTAGGTGGAAAATTTCCAACCCTTGAATCTTCCTTGCTTAGCTAAAATTATTTGTGTAGGATAAAGATGTTTTGTCATAATGCTATGTATTATTACCCACTTGCTAAAATTATGAGTGTAGGATATAGATGTTTTGTCCTAATGTCATGTATTATCATACCACTTTCTAAAATTATGAATGTAGGATATCACACCACTTGCTAAATTTTTGTCTTAATGCCATGTCACCTAATCTTGATTACACCATTATTTCATCACTTTATTTTATTTTTGTTTTTATTTTTCCTCTTGGGTTTGGGTTCATTCTTGCCCATGTTCTTTACTTTGGATAAATTTCTACCTTTCATGATGGGTTTAGTCACATTTTCATGATTTTTGCGCTATCGATCCAATTTCTATATCCTAGTCAAAGTCTATGTTTTATTTCTTCCTTCGGCTATCCTATTGGCTTGCTAAAACTTCATGTGAAGTAGAAAAACTCTATATGAAGTGTCCATAGGTGAAAGCCCAATTTATGGGTGGAGGTACTAAACTTAGTAACTTTAACTCTTAAATTAAGAAAAATTACCCTAATCCAATCTTCTTGAAATTTTAATACCTTTACTGACTTCACAAAAATTTATCTTTCTTGCCCAAGAATTTTACCTTTCTTTAATATATTTATTTTTAATATTTCCTCTTAAGTTTTCTCTCTTTACCTATTCCATTAATGTTAGAATATTTCTATGCATATACGTAAGGTAAAGAATTTATAAGGATTATATTTCTTTAGATATCTAAAAATTGTCTAATAAATTTTATTTTCTTACGGGATGTTACATAAAACAAACCAAAGCAGTATCCAAAGCAAAGTATAACGAAAAGCAAAGAAATAACCACAAGTTTACTATAAATTAGGGGATAAAATATAACCATTAAACACTCAAATTTCCCCTTTATCATTGAGCCAGAACCAAATGCTTTTAAATTGTTGTGATAAAACTTTTGAGTTCCTTCCTGATTCTCCAGAGGAGCAAAAGTGGAGTATTGTCAGTATACATAAAATTATGCAGGGGCCAAGGGGTATGGATTTAAGTTGCATTCTCTTGTATGTTGTCAACCTATAAATGAGTCAAGAGTTGCATAAAATTCTAATAGTCTGCAAATTTTCAGAGGTCTTTTCCTCAAAAATTTCAAAACTGGAGAGAGATAAAATTTTTCATTGATCTGGCACTAGAAGAAAACCCATTTCTGTTACACCATATAGAATGTCTCTAATGAAGTTAAAGAAACTTAAGAAGCAAATCAAAGATTTATTGGGGAAGAATTTTATCCAACCTAGTCCCTTAGGAGCGCCTGTGTTGTCTGTGAAAAAGAAATATAGTAGTTTGAGATTATGTATTGACTATAAATAACTCAATAAGGTGACTATTAAGAACAAGTATCCATTGCCCAGAATAGATGATTTGTTGGATCATTTGAAATGGGTCATGGTTTTCTCAAAAATAGATTTAAGATTGGGGTATCACCATATCAGAGTTAAAGAAGAGGATATTCCTAAAATAGCTTTCAGAACGAGATATAGACACTTCAAGTTTTTAGTAATGTTGTTTAGAGTTACGAATGCACCTGTGGTTTTCATGGATTATATAAACCGCATCTTTAAACCCTATTTTGATCAGTTCGTAGTGGTCTTCATAGATGATATTTTGATATATTCTAGAAGCGAAGAGGAACATAGTCAACATCTCCAGTTGCTACTTCAAATTGTAAAGGAGAATAAACTCTTTGCCAAGCTAGACAAATATAAATTTTGGTTAAAACATGTAAAAAAATTTGGTCATGTCATTTCCTAAAATGGTGTAGCAATAGACCCTAGCAAGACCGAAGCAATGTTAAAGTGGGAGAGGCCCAATTCTGTGACTGAAATAAGAAGTTTCTTGGGGCTAGCCAGATACTACAGAAGATTCATATAGGGATTCTCTCAAATAAAATTTCCCCTGACTAGGTTAACCAAAAAGGGAAGTCTTTTTAAGTGGACTCAAGAATGTGAAGATAGTTTCTAAGAGCTTAAGATTTGATTAACTACCCCTTATGTTTTAGTCATCCATGATCCTTCTGGACATTTTAAAGTTTATACTGATGCTTTTGAGAAGGGTTTAGGCCGTGTCTTGATATAAGAATGTAAGGTGGTGGTTGCTTATGCTTCCCGAAAATTAAGACTACATGAGGAGAATTATCCCACGCATGACTTAGAGCTAGCAGCAATAGTCTTTCCTTTAAAAATCTAGAGGCACTATTTTTATAGAGTCGTGTTCGAGGTATATAATGACCATAAGAGTTTAAAATATCTCTTTGATCAGAATGAGTTGAATATAAGATAAAGGAGATGGATGAAATTCATCAATGATTATAAATTTAATCTAAAATATCACTTGTGAAAAGCAAATGTAGTAGCTGATGCACTAAGTCGAAAGCCAATACACGTGAGCCAAATGTTGATAAAGGATATGGAGTTAATAGAGGAACTCATAAATTTGAGCTTATTAGTTACAATCATTCCTCAAGGCTTAAGTATAAGTGAGCTGCAAGTTGAATGTGACTTGAAAATGCAGATCAAGGAAGCGCAGTCGCAGGATGAATTTTTACAAAACTGAAAGGAGCAGCCAGACTTTGCGATAACAAAGGACAAAATTCTTAAGTATCGGGGGCAAATGTGTATAATTCAAAAAGGGCCTTTGTAGCATAAGATTCTAGAAAAAGCCCATCAAAGTAAGTACAATATTTATCCAAGATCTACTAAGATGTTTCAAGAATTGAAAAAGATGTACAGGTGGCCGGGAATGGAGAGACATTGCAAAGTTTGTTACTAGATGCCTAATTTGTCAAAAGGTAAAGACAAAGCATCTGAAACTCTTAGGACTATTACAAACCATAGAAATACAATAATGGAAGTGGGATAGTATTTCCATGGATTTTATTGTAGGGTTACCTAGGACGCAAACTGGACTTGATGCAATATAGGCAATAGTAGACCGATTGACAAAATCTACATATTTATTACCTATCAAGATCAGTTTCTCACTTGAGAAGTTAGCCCAGTTGTATGTAAGAGAAATTGTGTAGTTGCAAAGAATCTCTAACAATATTATTTCTGATAGAGATCCCAAAATTACTTCCAGGTTTTGGAGGGCTTTACAAGAAACTTTTTGCACTAAACTGTGTTTTAGTACAGTATACCATCCTTAGACTGATGGCCAAACTAAGTGAACTATACAAACCCTAAAAGATATGCTCAAAGCTTGTACTCTGCAACAAAGAAAAGGCTGGGATAAATATTTACCACTAACAGAATTTGCATATAATAACAGTTACCACTCTAATATCAAGATGGCACCTTATGAAGCTTTGTATGCCCAGAAATGTAGATCACCTCTGTGTTGGTATAAAGTGGGGGAAATACATCTATTGGGTCCAGAATTGGTTCAACACACCACTGAGCAAATACAAATGGTTTGAGAAAACATAAGAATAGCCCAAATTTGGTATAAGAGCTATTAAGACAAGAGAAGGATGTCATTATAATTCCAAGAAGGGGAGCATATGTTTTTAAAGATCTCTCCTACTATAGGAATTGGGCAAGCAATGAAGGTTAAAAAGTCCACGATATTTAGGCCTCAATCAAATACTCAAAAGAGTGGGACCATTAACTTATCATATTGTACTTCCTCCACATCTATCAAACCTTCACAATGTGTTCTATGTCTCCCAACTCTATCAATACCTTCTGGATCTGGCACACTCAATACAAGAAGACTCAGTAACTGTGGATAAGAAGCTAACTTACCAAGCAAAACCAATCACAGTACTGCATAGAGATGTAAAACAATTATGCAACAAGACTATCCCTTTGGTGAAGATAGCTTGGAGTGGGTTTAATGAAGGAAAGGCTACGTGGGAGAGGGAAGATTATATGAAATAGAAGTATCCATAACTTTTTGAAAACATGTAAACCCTAAATTTTGAGAACAAAATTCTTTTTTAGAGGGGAAAAATGTAACATCCCTTATTTAATTCTATGTAATGGCATGGAATTCTAAGTTTAAAGGCATGGGAAAAAGTATAATTATCCTATTTGGAGGAAAAACCAGAAAGGATAAAACCTTAATTCTAACCTCTTAGAATAAAATTGAGTAGTAAGGAAGAGGCTAGAGACATGTGTAGAAGGTGTTTCTAAAACCCACTAAGGTTTTCTTTAGGGGAAGATTAATGTGTTTTGGAATAATTTGGAAAGCCAAACATGGCCCTAGTTAAGAGTTGGAATGTAATAGAATGGAATTTTTGCAAATAAAATAAAGTTTGGGGATATAGTTGGAAGAGAATTATGGCATTCTAGAAGATGCAATATTTTAATAATATTTTAAAGATAACTCATAGGGGGTCAGCCAAGGGAATAAGGACTAGAAACCATAAATAAGAGACAGAAGGAAGAAGAAGAATGTAACGACTGTTTTTTTTAATTATGCAATAGACCAACATTCATCCAAAGATATGTATCTTATATATATATATATATATATATATATATATATATATATATATATATATATATATATATATATATATATATATACATACAGAAGTTTACATACATCAAAGATTAACAGAGTTTATACACATGTAACCCGAGGTACTAAGCATACATCCCAAAAGGCAAAGTACTGTGGGGTTACATCAAAATAATGGGGTTAGCCCATTTACATCAGATTATACACATAATAGTATCCTACTATCCTTCCCCTAGCCATCACCCCTGGGGTACTGCTGGTGGATGAGGCGGGCTGGGAGCAAGAACTTTTATCATATTAATGATCAGCAAGTTCACTATAATAGTGAACTGTCCCATGTAGTCCCGTCCACTGTCTGAAGCTCCAGTAAAATGGTCAGCACAACGAATGGCATTTTACTTATCTGAACATAACACCATAAAACATAGTGAGATATGAAATCCCAGCAAGTTCAACATCCAATAAATACAGGCATAATGAAAAACTTATGTGTCATGTTTAGCTGTATAAACTACAGAAAACATTTTCTCTTTCGTACAATAAAGTTACAGTAAAATACATGCAGGCTTTTTATAGGTTATGCATCAATATCAAGCATGATAAACAAAATATGTATTAATAGGATACTTGTAAAACTGCTCATAGTGGCGCATCATCTGCTTATTTCTCTAAATTTTCAAATCTCAGAGTGGTATGAGCCTTACCCCTACAGATATTCACCCACTACTGAGTGCCTTTGGTCGGAACAGTCCTTCCCACATTGACCATTCTAGGCTATAGGACGTCCCCTATCCCAGTACCGTATCACAGCCACTACCCTTCAGTCGCCTTACCTCCATAAGGTGCCGCATGCCGTCAGGTCACCTTAGTGGGTAAGTGTCATCCTAAACTTGTCAGTTTCCTCAATACAGAAAGGGAGACACCTGTTACCAGGCCACCTTGCTTCAAAGAGGATCATTCTGACTGTCAGTCTCCTCAATACAGCAAGGGAGACTCCTGTTGCTAGGCCGCCCTACTTCAGAGAGGGTCCTTCTGACCATGCTCATGTCTTTTACATGTTTTTCTAGCCACTTGTCTCAATAAAAGCATATATATCAATAATCATCATGAGCATTAACCACATTCGTTCTCATGTATGCCATAACAACTCATCATAAACATACATAAACATACATGCTCTTGCATTCTTCCATACTATTTACACATCATTTACCCCCTTATGGTTACACATAAAAGTGATCGATAACATTCAAATATAACCTTTATGCATCATTCCTACATGCTTTCATAATTAATTCAATAAACATTACATAACCAATTAAATATTAACATATATGAGACATAAACACCTATTATCATTTCATAAACATTGATGATTAGTTAGGATATAAAAAAGGAACAAAAATTGCTGAAAAAGGGTGAGGCAGCATGAAGCACAGCTGTGCTTCATGCCTGTGCTTCCTCCTCATGCTTGCCTCACAACATTGCCGTGTTTCTCACAAACCCGCACCAAGCACAGTTTGGCCATGTCACGAAGCATGGCCGTGCTTTGTGCCCGTGCTCCTATTTCAGTCAACTGTGTTTCCCTTCTCTAGTGCCAAGCACGGCTGTGCTTCAGGTGCTGTAAACTCAAAATTCTCATTTCTTCTCTCAAAACAACCACTTACTAGAAAAATCACCAAACATATATTTTTAGGCATATAAAATCCAAGTTAAAGACCATATTTATCCACCAAAACCTGAAACATACCCTTTCAAATCATTCATAAAAGAGTTATAAACATACTTCCCTCACTTCTATTTATGGCAACCAACCTCCATCATCATTGAAACTTCATCAAAGCATTCATCTACTGTACTATGATACTGCTATAAATGCATACACAAGGTCATTTAGTCAAGAACATTAAAGATTAGATGTTGATCTTATCTTTTTCACCACCAAGATGTTTCTCTCACTAGCTTTAGATCATTCCTCTCTCTAAAACCCACCACCAAACTACAGATTTTCCCCCACCATTATGAGGCCTAAGGGATTTCTATAAATCAAAGACAAGTTTAAGGAAGATTACTTACCTCTTTCTTTCTTCTCCTTCACTTTCTCACTCCACTTCTTCTCTCTCCTTCTCTTTCTTTCTTCCTTTTTCCTTTTCTCTTTTTCTTCTTACCATCGGTGTGCTTCTCTTCCTTAGGCTGAATGCTTGGCAACTTGTCACCAAGTCAAGGGAAAAGAATTAAAAAAATGTTAGCTTCTCCAAGAAGTTTCTCCTCCTTAACAATCATTCTCCAAAACCTCAAGTATTACAACTTTGCCATCCCATTACTTTAGAACCATGCCATTAGATAAGGCTTTGTTTGGTTATAGGAAATTCCACCAAATGTTTAATTCTTTCTTGAGACATATTACAATGGGTTTTGGTACAATTCTCTTCATAGCTCCTTATCTCTATTATTGTTGCCCATTTCTAGCCCTATAGGTGAAGAAATTATTATCTCATCCTTAATTATTTCCTTTTAAAAAAAATTAGAACTCTCTTATTAAATATTCATAATTATTTCCTTATAATTATCTTATTTAATCATTTTTAATCCTTTCTTAATATTCCATTTTATGAATATAATTAATAGAAATTTAGGGTGTTACACTTCTCCCCCCTTAAAAGGAATTTTGTCCTCAAAATTCAAGAATTTACCTGTCCTTAAAAAGCTGTGGATAAAACTGCCTCATATCTTCCTTTCTTTCCCATGTAGCTTTTTCTTTGGACAGTCCTTTCCACAACACCTTCACCAGCAAAATAGATTTATTACATAGCTTCTTTACACTTTTATCTAGAATCTCAATCGGGTCCAGTTGGAAAGTCAAGTTTACTTTTACTGCTACTTCTTCCTCCTGGATCACATACGAATGATACCCGATATACCGATGACCCAACTTTTTTTAAGTATCTGGTAAGGTCACATATAACGTAGGTTTAATTTCTTAACCTTCGTAGCTTGACCAATTCCAGTGGTCGGAGATATCTTTAAAAATATGTGTTCCCCTTCCTGAAAATGCAAAGGCTTTCTCTTCTGGTCATAATAACTTTTCTGACGACTCTAGGCAATCCGCATTCTATATTGTATCATTCGTATCTGCTCTGTAGTATGCTGAACTAACTTAGGACCCAACACTCGCATGGTAACTGTTATTTTAAGCAAACTTCATTAAAGGGAGATACTTATCCTAGTCTTTCCCTCAATCTAAGGTGCATGCTCGTAACATTTCTTCCATCGTCTGTATTGTTCTTTTGGTTTGCCCATCTGTTTGTGGATGATGTGCAGTACTAAATCGTAATTTAGTACCAAAGGCCTCCTGTAAAGCCTTCCAAAATTTGAAAGTGAATCTAGGAACTTGATCCGAAATGATACTTCATGGAATTCCATGCAATCAGACAACCTCCTTCACATAAAGATGTGCCAGTTTATCCAGAGAGTAATTAATTCTTATAGGTAAAAAGTGTGTAGATTTTTTCAATCTGTCCACTATTACCCATATGGAATCATAACCAATCAAAGTCCTGGACAAACCAGCCACAAAGTCCATGGCAATGCCATCCCATTTCCACTTAGGAATCTCCAAGGATTGTAGTGTCCCAGAAGGCCTCTGATGTTCAATCTTTACTTTTTGACAAGTTAAGCATCTTGCTACATATTCCGCTATGTCTTTTGACATGTTGTAATTTAAGCATGTTATTAGCATTATTTTAGTTAGTTTTTATTTAATTTAAGTAGAAAATAGATATGAATTAATTGAGTTTGTGTTTTAGGTTTTAGGAATAATAAAGAAGGAAAGAAGAGAAAAATAGAGAGAAAATTATGGAAAAATTCTAATTTCTAACCCTTCGTCACTAATTGACGAATATCTCATTCATTTGGACTTCGATTGAGGTGATTTTAGTGGCTATAGAAAGACGAGACATAGAGTTACAAGATTCATGTTTGGTACTTTGGCAAAAAATAGAAGATTCCAGGCGCCACGGTGCTCACAAGAGAGCACCACGGCACCACGAGAAAAGGCATCCGGATCACTACAGTGCTACTCAGCGTGCCGCGGCGCTAAGCTATCCAGACAGGGGCGCTATGGCGCTCAACCCAGCACACTGCAGTGCCTAAGCACCTTCAATTCTATCTACCATGGTGCCCTAATAGTGTATTCCCGTAGCGCCGCGGCACCTGTGTAGAGCGGCGCGGCGCTCACTGCCATATCTGTTTGCCGAATTTGCAAATTTTAGGTCTTTTTGACTCCAATTGAAGCTCGATGGACTGAGATTTGACCTAAAAACACTCCTACTTTGATTAGAAGGAGTTAATCTATAAAAAGGGAGGAAAGCAAGCAAAGAAGGCATTGAATCAATCATCCAAATTCTTAGTTACATTCTTCAATTCTTCTTTAGAGTTTCTTTTGGCCCTGCGTGGCTAGTTCTTTTTAGTTGGTTGAGGTAGATTGAAACCTCAAGGGATCTTCATGCATTGTGAGATTTGAATTTGATTTTATTATTTCAATTTGAATTGAGAATTGATTATTTATTTGTTCTTCTTCCCAATGATTATTCATATGATTTCTAGGAGGCCTACTAGTATTTTATCTATCTTAATCTACCGCTGAATTATGTTTTGAACAAAGTCTTCAATTCTGTGATTCATGAGGCAAATAGGTTTGACGATTTTGGATTATAAATCATTGAACCTATGATGAATAATTAACTAAATTAAATATAGCCAATGTGTTTATATTTGTTTAGCTTTGTCAATTTCTCTAGTTCTTCATGCAGTTAATAAGTTATGCTTTACCGATGTGCTAAAGGATTGCTTATTAATTAGGGTTTAATTGGTGCAATTGTCATTAATTTACTAGACTTAAGGAGGAACAGGGTTAGAAACCCAATGATAGATATTCAATTATAGATTGATTATGTTGTCAATTATCAATGTAATCCCTTGACGGTGGATATCAACTGAAACCAACGTCTTTATCATTAATCACTCTCTCTTAATTACTTTCATTATTGTTTACTTGGTTTTATTTGCAATTATCAATCCCCATTTTCTCAATCACATAAGGTAATTTCAGTCTTTGTGGGATCGACCCTTACTCCCACTACTACAGGTTAGTTTTGAGGTAAGGTATCAATTTGGGTGTACCTACGACAGTACGCACCATCTTTCTTCATTCTTGGCCACCAAAAGGATCTTTTTAAATCTTGGTACATCTTTATGGCTCCTGAATGGATAACATATTTACTCTGATTTCCTTCATCCAAAATTTATATCTTTAGGTCTCCCCCTTGAGGCACACATATTCTTTTTCAATAAAGGATGATTCCTTCTTCTGATTTCGTAAAGTTTGGCAAATTTTGTTTGTTCAGAAGAAAAGGATCTTGTACTTGCACTTTCTTAATTTGTATCTTCAAATCATATTCCACCCATAGCTCACAAATAAGCAAACTCCTAGGAGTAGTTACCATCGACAACCTCAAATTTCTGAATTCTTCAATCAAGTTCATCTCCTTTATTAGCATATGACTCAAATCCAGAGACTTTAAGCTTAACGCATCTGCCACCACATTCGCTTTCCCCAAGTGGTATTTTAGTTCAAATTTATAATCATCAATAAATTCCATCCATCTCTTCTGTCTCATATTCAATTCCTTCTGATCAAAAAGATATCTCAAACTTTTGTGATCACTGTATACTTCAAACACCGCACCGTATAAATAGTGCCACCAAATCTTCAAGGCAAAAACTATAGTAGCCAACTCCATATCGTGAGTGGGATAATTTTCTTCATGTGACCTCAGTTGTCTGAAGGCATAGGCAACTACCCTACCTTTTTGCATCAAAACACACCCTAGTCCCTTCTTAGAAACATCCGTATAAACTTCAAAGCGTCCCAAAGGATCCGCGAGAATCAAGATCGGAGGTGTAGTAAGCCGAGTCTTAAACTCCATAAAACTGTTTTCACATTCTGGAGTCCATTTAGTTAAACTCCCTTTCCAAGTCAATCTAGTCAAGGGTAATGCTATTTGTGAATATCCCTATATGAACCTTCTGTAATACCCAACCAAACCCAGAAAGCTTCTGATTTCAGTTACTGACTTTGGCCTTTCCCACTTTGAGTACAGCTTCTGTTTTGTTAGGATCCACTCATGCACCATTCTTCGACACCATATTCCCCAGAAACTTCACTACTTGCATCCAAAACTCGTATTTTTCCAATTTAGCAAAAAGTTTCTTTTCCTTCAAGACTTAAAGCACTAATTGAAAATGACGTTTGTACTCCTCCATACTCCTCGAATATATTAGAATATTATTGATGAAGACTACCACGAACTAATCTAAATAGGGTCGAAAGATTTGATTCATGTAGTCCATGAAGACTGTAAGTGCATTAGTAACTCTAAACGGCATGACTAGGAACTCGTAATGCCCGTATAGAGATCTAAAAGTTATCTTAGGAATATCTTCTTCCTTTACTCGAATCTGATGATAACCTTATCGTAGATCTATTTTGTAGAAAACGGTTGCCCCCTTAAGCTAATCCAGCAAATCATCTATTCTCGACAACGAGTATTTATTCTTAATAGTGACCTTGTTGAGCTGTCTATACTCAATTCATAACCATAAAATTTTATTTTTCTTCTTTACAAATAGCACTAGAGCTCCCCAAGGCAAAACACTGGGTCAAATAAAATTCTTTTCTAAGAGGTCTTTAATTTGCTTCTTAAGCTCTTTTAACTCCACAAGAGCCATCCTATATGGTGTAATAGAAATAGGAGTCACCCCTGGCACCAGATTAATAGAAAATTCCACTTCCCGCTTAAGTAGTTGTTTAGTAATTTTTGGAGGAAAGACTTTTAAAAAATCATGAACCACTAGAATCTTGACCAACTCTTGCTCAGTTCCCGTGTTGAGAGCACATAAAGGAGTACAACTTGAATCCTCATCAACTAACTCTTCTTGGAGTTCATTGGTCTGTTCATCTTTACTTTTAGGTTCCTTATCAGATTCTAAAGGAAAGATTAGAGTATTTGCATATTAGTCCAAGAGAATCTGGTTACAACTGAGCTAGTCCATCCCCAGAATCACATCTATATCTTCCAAAGGTAAAAAAATTAGATCCAAGATAAAGGATCTGTCATATACTTTGATTAGACAGTCTTTACATATTGAAAAGGTGCTCAATTTTCCTCTCGTAGGGGTTAACACTGTCAACTCGAATGTCAATTTAGACATAGAGCAAAGCAGTTTCCTCACACAAATAGATGATATAAAAGAATGACTAGCACTAGAATCGAAAAGCACAATCGAAAAGTACGTACCTTGAATTAAATCAAGAGATTGTTTCGCTTCAGCCCCACTCAAGGTGAAAACTCTTCCCTTCACCTGTTGCACTTGCTCCACTTTCTTTCCATCCTCCAAAGGACACCTACTAGCCACATGCCCATTCTACCCACATCAAAAAAAGGTAATTAGGTTACAAAAACAAGGTCAATTCCCATGAAGTCGCTCACATTTCCTGCCTTGTTCCCAATGGTATTCTACACCGAAGGTCTAGCCCTCATGGCCAAGGGTTTCTTGCCTGTAGCTATGTTTCTTCCCCTAACAAAACGGTCTAGAGTTGAGAATTCTCTCTTTCTCTTTCATGGTGCTCGTTTGTCCTTTTCTTCCTTTACTGCCTTCAAACTCTTCTCCAGCAGCCGGCACTTGCTAATCATGGGAACAAACTCACAAATTTCCAAGGCCACTACTGCATTACGAATTTTTAGATTCAGACCAGCTTTAAACTTGACCGCTTTCCAAGATTTATCTGGATTATATTTTAAATAAGATGAGAACTTTGCCAACTCCTCGAATCTTGCAATATATTGGTCAATTGATCGTTCCCCTTGTCTAAGCTAGAGGAATTCAATTTCCTTCTCAACCCTAACACTTCTAGGGAAGTACTTGTCCAAGAAGGTTTCTTAAAAGATAGACCAGGTAATCTGTTGACCCTGATGAGCTAACAGTTCACTAGCTCCTCTCCACCAGAACTATGCTTCTTCTTTCAATATGTACACAACAAAATTTACCTTCTACTCATCTAAACACTCTAGAACTTCAAAAAATTTCTCCATCTCAATAAGCCATCTATCTACCACCATAGGATCGTATCCTCTTACCAAAGACGGAGGTCAAGTTCTCATGAAATCTACCCATCCATTTCCTGCGTTCCTTGGGTTCTCACCCATCTCACCATTAGTATTACCATTGTTCTGGATATGTTGTAGGATCTTATTCATGGAAGAAACTTAATCTCGAATAGCAGTGGCTAGATCTTGCAGAGTAACTTCCTTGTTTGGCGTTGAGTTTCTCCTTGATGATGCCATTTCCTATTGTATAAATCAAAAGAATTAGTCACTATTGAGGTGATTAAGCTTAACAATCATTAGAGAAAATTTTTATAATACAATAGCGACAACATGATTAGGCATACATATTAGGAAAAAAGCTAGCAATTTTTCCTTAACAGTTTTTATGTGCTACTCTACTCCATCTATCCACATCTTATTCAAGATTCTCTTAGATCGATCCAGGTAACCATCCACCCCTATGGCCACTTAGGATCGACCTACTCTGATACCAACTTGTAACGACTGTTTTTTTATTACGCATTAGACCAACATTCAACCAAAATATACACATATAACTTGAGGTACTAAGCATACATCCCAAAAGGCAAAGTACCGTGGGATTACATCAAAACAATGGGGTTAGCCCATTTACAGCATCCTACTATCCTTCCCCTGGCCATCACCCCTGGAGTACTATTGGTGGAGGAGGCAGGCCGAGAGTAGGAACTTCTATCATATTAATGACCAGCAAGTTCACTATAATAGTGAACTATCCCAAGTAGGGGACATCCACCATCTAAAGCTCCGGTAAAATGGTCAGCACAACTAACGGCATTTTACTGATTTGAACATAACACCATAAAACATAGTGAGATATGAAATCCCAGCAAAGACAACATCCAATAAATACAAGCATAATGAAAAACTTACGTGTCATGTTCAGCAGTATAAACTGCAGAAAACATTTTCTCTTTCGTACAATAAAGGTATAGTAAAATACATGCAGGCTTTTTATAGGTTATACATCAATATTATGCATGATAAACGAAATATGTATTAATAGGATACCTGTACAACTGCTCATAGTGGCTCATCATTTGCTTATTTCTCTCAATTTTCAAACCTCAGTGTGGCATGAGCCTTACCCCCATAGCTACTCACCCACTACTGAGTGCCTTTGGTCGAAGCGATCCTTCCCATATTGACCACTCTAGGCTATAGGGTGTCCCCTATCTTGGTACCATATCACAGCCACGACCCTTCAATCGTCATACCTCCATAAGGTGTCGCATGCCACTAGGTCACCTTAGTGGGTAAGGGTCACCTTAAAGCATGGATGAAATATATGTTGATGAGGTGCATGTATGATGAGTTTGTGAGACAAAATCTTTGGGATTACCCTTATAGTGGCAAGGTAGCCCGGCGACACCTTGTGGCTATAAGATGACCTAATAGGGTTGAATGGCTTTGAGACAATACCAAATAGGGGATGCCCTATTAGTCTTGAGTGAGTCAAAGGAGAGTATGGACACTCGAATTAACTGATAGTGGTATATGAGTAGCAAATGGGTGAATGGCTCATACTACCCTATTACTCCAATACAGACAGATGACAGATAATTAATTGTTATGCATGACATTAATTACATACTATAGATATGTTCATTAATGACTTGTGCATTCCAATTAATTATACTATATGTGACTGTTATGATTGGATATTAAAGAATGTTTTCCTGTAACTTATACAGCTGAATATATCATCCTATTTTGTTTACTATATATTGTGTTAATGTTGAACCTATTGAGATTTTGTTCTCATTAATTTTGGTGATGTGTTCAGGTAATAGCAACTAAGATGCCGACAATTCTCTTGACCCTAGTCATAGAGATCCAAGTGGTGGAGATTCCTTTCCTGGGATAATTCACAATTTTACAAGATATGCTGGTGGCGATCATAGTATAGATTCCAGTGCCAACAACACCCCTCCTCCACCCCTATGCACCACATGGGTGAGGTGCTAGGCCTGAGTTTAAACAGTAGAATGTAAATTATGTATTGTGAACTCAGTGTACCTTTTTGTAACCCTTGGTACTTCTTTGTTTTGATGCCATGAGTAGTACCAAGTGTTACTCCTACATAACCCCTAAACACTGATGTAACCTCTTTTGACTTAATGATATGAGATATGTGTTACTTTATCTATGTGTGTTAATGGAATCTCATTTATAGTATATTTTAACACAAAATCTAAGAGTATCAAAAAAATAAAGGTTTGGCTCTTAGATTAGCCACCTAAGGAAAAAAGGGCCATAATTCAAGAAACATGAATTAGAATTACATTGAAAGGTATTCAACCAATAGGCCTACATTTTTTTATGGATGTCACTATACTTACTGAAAGCAACACATAAGTATCTGTATATAGTCCATTAACTACCAATTATAGAGAGTGATTAAAAATGGACCACTTATGCCTACTAGAGTGCTAGAAGGACAACAAATAGTAAAACAAGAGGCAGAACAAGATGAATAAGACATCAGGAAGTAGAGCTTAATGTGAGAGCCATCAACATGGCGTTTTGTGTTTTCGATGCATAGAAATACATAAAGATCTTAAGATGTAGCTTAACAAGAAAAATATGGGAGAAGAGGTATATAATTTATAAAGGAATTGATAAAGTAATAGAAACTAAAGTTGATATGCTTATTGATGAATATAAGCTATTCAAAATGAAGGAAGATGAGAATATTGAAGATATGTTCAAAAGGTTGTCCATCATCATAAATGATTTGGACGCCTTAGGGAAAATGACATGTGCATAATTATGCATGATTTTAATACCTTTAAACTTACTTTTTTCTTGATTTAAGTCAAATATGATTAGGAATTAGATTAATTTTTTTTTGTTGTAGGAGAAAAGGAAGAAGAAAAGAGGATTAAAAGAAAAGAAATTCATGAAAAAATGTTGAATTACAGTGATTCCAGACTTTTCAGCACTAATTAGACCATATCTCCAACATATTAACTCCAATCGATTTGATTCAAGTTCTTGTTAAAATATACAAAAATATCTACAACTTGTATGTTAAGCACTTTGACAAATTTTGGAGAATTCAGAGCATTACAGAGCTCAAAATTCAGAATCGTAATGTAGAAAGATGAATATTGACCTTTTGTCACTAATAGGGGTATATCTCCTTCATATTAGTTCCGATTATTGTGATTTCAATTTCTGAAGAAATCTTAACATTATGGCTCTCGGAAGTTAGTGTTCAACGTTAGTGTGCCCAACAAGTAGCACTACAGCACCCAAGTGAGCATTGTGGCAATACAGATTTTTAACAAGGGCACTACCATAGAGTGTTATGGTGCTCCCCGTTTGCTATAAAAAATTAAACTGTAATTTTAAGCCATTTTTTACTCCAATTGAAACCCAAATTCCCAAGAACTAACCTAGAAGCAATCCTACTTCATTTAGGACTCTTCCAACCTATAAATAAGAGGGTAAAAAAGCATGAAAATATCATCCAAAGATTCAAAGGATCAAATCATTAAATTTTTAATTATCTTCTCTTCTCTTAGATTCTCTTATGGCCCTGTATGGTTAATTTCCTTTTTGCTGGTTTAGGAAGATTGAAACTTCAAGGATCTTTTATGCATTGTTAGATTTGGATGAGTTTATTATATCAATTTTAATTGAGTATTGATATCTAAGGTGCACACTAGTATTTTCATTGTTTCAATCTAATGTTGAATCATATATTGAACAAAGTTTTCATCATTATGATTTAAGAGGAAAATAGGTTTAATAATTGTATGATTATGGATTATTAATTCTATGGTGAATGATTTACTAAATTAAATATAGCTGATGTGTCTATGTTGTTTTAGCTCTATCAGTTTTTCTGCTTCTTCATGCAGTTAATAAGTTATACTTTACCTATATGCTAAGGATTACTTGTTAATTAGGGTTAATTGAGGAGACCATCATCAATTACTAAACTTAAGGAGGAACAAGGATAAAATCACAATGATAGATACTCAATTTAAGATTGATTATGTTATTAATGATCAATACGATTTCTTGCTAGTGGATATCAACTGAAACCAACTATTTCATCATTAGTCACTCTTTTATTATTTGCGATCATTCTCTTTTTACCTTATTAATTTACTTTCAATATTCAAACCCTATTTTTCTATTTCACAAAAGGTAATACCAGTCTCTGTGGGATTGACTCTTACTCCCACTACTATAGGTTAGTTTTGAGATAAGGTATTTATTATATTTAGTGTACCTATGATAGTATCCACCAAAAAACATACTCAAATAGTGAATTAGTAACAAAAGTGCTAAGTACTCACCAAACCTTAGCAAGTCAAAATTGTACCTATCCAAGAAGGAAAAAATTTGAACCTCATTGTTTATGATGGGCCAAAAGGAATCTCATAGCATGTAAGAACAATTTCATGAAAGATGAGGCTGAATAGAGAAAAAGGAAGTTCATTTCTCTTAAATAAAATTTCGTATAACTTGAAGAAGATGACATCCCTATTGATATAGATGATAATGCTAATATGGCTTTCATATCCAGAAGAATATACATATTCTATGTCAAAAGAAGCCAAGAATTAGGCAAAAAAAGCTTCAAAAGCAACACTAGAGAAAGATAAGTTGGAAATGAAATTATCATAAGCTTTGAATGCAAGAATCCTGGTCATGTCAAAGTTAATTGTCCTTTGTTGAAAAAAAAATCTTCGAAGGAAATCAATATGGAGTGATGATGATGACTCCTTACTCACTGAAAGTGAGAATGATGAACTAGATAAAGAAGTTGTAAACTTGTGCCTTACAATAAATAAAGAAGCAGAAAATAGCCAAATCAAAAAGGTACATGATCTTGACCTTGAAATTCCTTTCACTTATGATGAATTGCAATAAGCATTTGACATAGTTCTTGAGCATTCAAGAAAAACAATGACAAAATATAACAACCTCAAAATATTGCATTTTAAATTTACGGATTTTAGTATTTTGAAAAGTGAAAAAGATTTCTTTGGAGGCCAAGATTTCAATATATCAAAATGATTTTTCTCTCAGTGCCTTGAATACTGAAAATCATGCATTGGACAACAAGGATGAATCCTTGACAAAAGATGTTGTAAATTTTGTTAAAGGACAAGATAAACTTGATATTATTCTTGGATCATAAACAAGTTATTTTGAAAAGGTAGGATTGGTTTATGATAAAACCAACATCGTGAAACAACAACAACAACAACAACAATTACGCTTTTCCCACTATATGGGGTCGGCTACTGGTGGGTACTGCTGCGGGTACACCAAAATTAATATATTACCTCTCAATTAACCTGTAATCGTGGGAGAAAGGGTCAATCTCACAGAGACTGGAATTATGTTTTATGATTCTTGAAAGGGGTTTCGATGAACAAAAGTAAAACAAAGTAAAAGAGAATGCAAGTAATTAGAAAAAGAGTTACTAATAATAAAAGCATTGGTTTCAGTTGATATCCACCGTCAAGGGATCACATTGATCATTGAAAACATAATCAATCTTAATTTGAATATCTATCATCGGGATTCTAGCCCTATTCCTCCTTACGTTTAGTAATTGATGACAAATGCCTCAATTAAACCCCAATTAACAAGTAATCCTTTAGAACATCGGTAAAGTCTAACATATTAATCGCATGAAGAACTTGAGAAACTGATAGAGTTCAACAAATATAGACACATCGACTATATCTAATTTAGTTAATTATTCAACATAGATTTAATGACTTATAATCCAAATTCCTTAAGCCTATTTGTCTCATGAATCACAGTAATGAAAACTTTGTTTAAAACATAATTTAGTAGTAGACTAAGACAGATAATATACTAGTAGGCCTTTTTAGAAATTATATGAATAATCATTGAAAATGGAAGAGTAGATGAATAATCAATACTCAATTAAGATTGAACTATTAAAATTAAATCTAAATCTCAAAATGCATGAAGATCCCTTGAGATTTCAATCTTCCTTAAAAACTAAAAGTAAATTAGCTACACAAGGCCATAAGAAAATCTAAAAAAGAATTGATGAAGATAATTAAGAGCTTGATTAATGATTTGGATGCTTTCTTTCCCCCTTCATAGATTAGCTTCTCCTCATTGAAGAAGAATTGTTTCTGGGTCGAATCCCAGCCCATAGGTCTTCAATTAGAGCTAAAAATACCTAAAAATCGCAATTTCAACATTCTGATGTAATGGTAGGCACCGCGCTTGTCTGAAAAAAATGATCATGTAATGCCGCGGGGCTCTCTTGTGAGCGACGTGGCACCAAATTTTTTTTAGAATTTGCCAAAGTTCCAAACAAGAAAGTTGTATCTCAATATCTATTCTTTCCATGGCTGCTAGAATCACTTCAGTCAAAGTTCAAATGAGAGAGATATGCCTCAATTAGTGATGAAGGGTCAGAAATCAGCATTTTTTCATTATTTTCTCTCTATTTTCCTCTTCTTTTCCTCTTTATTCTTCCTAAAACATAAAACATAAAATTTAATTAATTCCTATTTATTTTCTATTTGAATTAAATAAAATGTAACTTAAAACATGCTAAAGACTTGCTTAATTTATAGTATGTCAATTACCCCTACACTTACTCTTTTGCTTGTCTTCAAGCAAATTGATTCATGTGAACTATATTCATTTTCTAGAGCCTTGAGTGTGTGTGTCTTTTAGTGGTTCAATTATCTTTTACCCAAATGAGTTTATATATCTCAAGAATTGAGGTATAGATCTTTATTTAGGATTTTCATAGGCTTATTTTTCATGCTACTCTCTACTAATGTAGGCTAAGACTACTTTTTAGGATCAAAAGGACTTTATTCAGCTTGTAATGTGGCTAGGTCACGAGGTGACATATAAGATATAGATTTTAGGTTCAATCACCCAACACCACATGATTAAGTCTAATCTCTTGAGCTTTCTCAAGTTTAGGGGATTTTTCCCACACAGTTATTCCCTTGCTTTACTGAATTTAATTCCTTCTTCTTATTGGTTCTCTATTTCTTTTCTTTCACCCGCTACATTGATTTTCATCCGTATTTTGGATTTTTTTTTCATTTATTTTGAAATTATTTTTCTTACCTTTGCTCCAACCTTCCACCCTTTTATCAATGTAACTCTACAAAACAAGTATTCAGATCATGGAGCGAGTGAATCAAGTAAACAAATAAAGTTATTCGTCATAAAATTTGGTTTTGGCTTTGTAGTGGGTATAGAATAAAATGTTACATATGCTCAAATAGAGGTAATAAAGATATTTTATTGTTTAGGTTAGGCTTGAAAGGCTCAATCTATCAAATAATACCTAAATCTTCTCCTAATTAATATTATCAGCCTAAGATTTCGCCTCAAGTAGCATTTAAATAAGTTTTAGAAATGTATTGAGATCATGAAATATTTTGAGTTATATAAAATTTCTCTAAGTAAAAGACAAATTTAAAACCCAAAGTTATTGTGCAAAATAATTTTAGGATTCTTAAAATTTCGAAAAAATAAATTGCAAAGAAATTAAATTTACACATTATCGTAACACCAATTTCTTTTAAAGGTCCTAGTGTTAAAGATGCATAAACAGAGTATGACATGACATTAACATATGTTCTAACATGGCCTTCTCAAATTTGGTATTGCCTATAGTGTAGAGAATGGAAAACATACCTAGGTCTTTGCATTTTGTATGGAGTTTTCTTTGAATAATTACATAATTATGTTCCCTTACTTTTACTTTCTCAACCCTTTTTAACTTCTGCTTCCTTTTTTGGGTGTACAATTCCCTTGGGAAATTGGCATAACAGGGTTCCTAGCTGATCGCATCTAAAAGAGGAAGATTCACTTCACACTTTCTAAAGGTCTCATATAAGTCAAAAGTTTTCTCATTCAATCTATTTTCTTTCAGAGCGTCAGGAAAGGGAGGTGCAGGTTCATATTCAAATAAAGGTACAAACTTATTTTTTAGATGCTTACTTGCCATAGTTGCTGATAAGTGAGTTTTATAACCATGAATTAAATAATTTTAGCTTAGTTGTTTGTCATATTTAAGCACTTATTTTTCGTATTTATTTTTAGTTCTGTGCATCTTTTACAGGTGGAGAAAAAAAATAGAAAATGGACTCAATTGGAGGAATCAAAACAAATTTGTGGTTCTTTTGGAATGATGTCTATAAATCAAGCAAATAAAATAAATTCATTAAGGATGGCTGAGTAAGGAGTATTATCTTTTTTACTCCTAAGATGTATCCTACTAGATATATGTGTCAATTCAATCTTGATTTATGACCATATTTTCAAAAGAACTTAAACATAAAGATTGAAGGAACATTAAATGTTGAAAATTTATTTGCTGTTTGTTTTTCTTCCCGACCTTACTCAAGTATTTCTATCATAAATCATAAATTACATATCCAATATATATGAAATTTGGTAAGTGAATAGTTGACATAATTTTCTACAACTTTGATGGGTTAAATGATCAGCAAATTTAGATATTTAAAGGGCAAAACTTAGGCTAGAATAAAATCTACTTTTTGTTGCAATATAGCCCAACCTTGCTACAATAGTTGGGTTGTATATCATAAAATATGCAGTCAATATATACAAAATGTGGCAGGTAGACATCCGACACAATTTGCTACAACTTTACTTCTCATATGGGCAGCGAATTTAGTGGCTATCAAAGAGGAATATCATGATTACTTTCGTGCACATAGTGCAATACAAACTGTCAACTTTAGTGCAACTTGCTTTGTCACTTACCACACTAGTTGTATCTATAAATAGAGAGAACTTGTGAGCTAAGGGGAGGTCAAAAATAGTTAAAGGTGAAAACTTATTTTTTGGATGCTTACTTGCCATAGTTGCTGATAAGTGAGTTTTATAACTATGAATTAAATCATTTCAGCTTAGTTGTTTGTTATATTTAAGAACTTATTTTTCGTATTTAACTTTAGTTCTGTGCATCTTTTACAGAGGGAGAAAAAAATAGAAAATGGACTCAATTGGAGAAATCAAAGCAAAATTATGGTTCTTCAGGAATGATGTCTATAAATCAAGCAAATAAAATAAATTCATTAAGGATGATTGAGTAAAGAGTATTATCTTTTTTACTCCTGAGATGCATCCTACTAGATATATGTGTCAATTCAATCTAGATTTATGACCATATTTTCAAAAGAACTTAAACATAAAGATTCAAGGAACATTAAATGTTGAAAATTTGTTTGCTGTTTGTTTTTATGCCCGACCTTACTCAAGTACTTCTATCATAAATCATAAATTACATATCCAATATATATATATGAAATTTGGTAAGTGAATAGCTGACACAATTCTCTACAACTTTGACGTTTACGTGCAAATTCAGATATTTAAAGGGCAAAACTTAGGCTAGAATAAAATCTTCTTGTTGTTGCAATCTAGTCCAACCTTGCTGCAGTAGTTGGGTTGTATCTTATTAAATATGCACTCAATATATACAAAATTTGGCAGGTACATATCTAACACAATTTTCTACAACTTTGCTTCTCACATGGGTGGCAAACTTGGTGGCTATCAAAGAGGAATATCATGATTACTTTCAGTGCATATAGTGCAATACAACCTGTCAACTTAAGTGCAACTTGCTTTGTCACTTACCACACTAGTTGTATCTATAAATAGAGAGAACATGTGAGCTAAAGACAGGTCAAAAATAGTTGAAGAGAGTGTAATTTTGAGAGCATAAATTTGGGGTTTTAGTATTGTAATGTTCTTATTTCTTTACACTCTCTGTTCTTACTTTGGATATAGAAAACTAATTTTCTTATGCTAACGTAAAGGGTGAAACCCTTGGTATGAGAATAAAAAGTTATCTAACTCTTAATCTTAATGTTTATCTTTGATATTGTATTTACCTTCTTATTTCTATTCTCATATTATTTCTTAATGGCTGGTTTTACCAAACCGCCTATCTCTTCTTATTTTAATGGCTGGTTTTACCAAACTGCCTATTTCTTGTTATATTATGGTAGTGTATTTACTTTCTTACCTCTTATCTCTTGTTATTTTATTGGAAAATTTTACCAAACCGTCTATCTCTTATTATTTTTATGGCTGGCTTTGCTGCCTATTTTATGTTGTTATTGTTTATGGTTGGCCTCACCACTTATCTCTTGTTATGTTTCTTCTTCTTACCTCTTTTTATTCTAATCTTGTAAAGTGTGAACCTTGATACATTGTAGACAGTTTTTGGCACAATAAATTCTTGAATCAATTTTGATTTATTGTAAACAATATAATAATTGACACAATGTATACTTGTATCTATCTTACAAGCATGTAGTAATGTTGTAAAAGGAGGTAAATATAATTCATGTATAAACAAAAGTGAGCTTAAATTTACACATTTTTTTATTGGAACCTTATTCATGTGAGGATTCCAATTGAGTGATAAAAGAGTTAAATTTATCATTACTCATACCAGGAGTGGATCCCCTAACCTTAGTATTCATTTTTACCTTGAATACATTTCAATTTAATTTGAGTACATCAATTTCCTGCACACTTAATTTAATGTTCTCCTCACAAAGCTAATATTTCGACAACTAGGTTAGAGTTATTTATTTGGGTTCAAATTAGAGTTTCCTATCAATTGGAAATCTTCGTGGGATCGACCTTGCATACCATTAAATCTGTACTCTAACATATTCATGCACTTGCACGTTTAATTAAAACAACAAGTTTTTGACGCCATTGCCGAGGATTGTGACAGAAAAGCAAATCAGATCCAAGTAAGTATAATTCTTCCACTAATTTTTATTTAGAATATTTATTTATTCTTTGTATAGAAAAATTTCTTTGTGCAAAAAGTATTTATTAAAAATTTGTGCAATAATTTGGGTGTATAAAACTTGTTGATTCTGACAACAAGGATAAAAATTCCTGAGGGGTATGGATTTTAAGTGAAACTATTATGACTCCTCCATACTTTCCTAGGGATCCACTAATTGAATACCACCTACTATTACTAACACTAAAAAAAAATTTTTGTTGCATAATTTTGTGATTTTTTTTTTGTAGTTGCACTTTGTTATTTGTAGTTAACATTGTATATATATGTTATTAAGTTATAAAATTATCCTCTTTTGTAATTGTATTGTATGCTATTAAAAATATTTTTTTATAGTTTTTCTTTTAGTTTATGCTTGCTTGGAAACATGATAAAGATCAGTGTTTGGTTAGGAAAATTTTAAGATCACTCATTGATTTTAAAATTAAAACATTAGACTTTTTTAGGACATCATCAAAAATGGAAGAACAAGTTGTACACGAGAAAACCCTTATGAAATATTTCTCACCTATCATAGCTAGTACTCCATCTTGTATAGTGTTACCACAAACTAATACAACTCACTTTAAGCCTAAACCAGCCATAATCCAACTATTGCCATCATTTTATGGATTAGAGAGAGAAGACCCATACATACATATTAAAGAGTTTCTTGAAATCTGCTCAACATTTTGCTTCCAAAATTTCAATGAGTCAATCAAGCTTAGAATGTTTCCATTTTCATTAAAAGATAAAGCTAAAGCCTAATTGAATTCCCTTCCTACATGAACTATTACTAGTTGGAATCAATTAGTAAATAAGTTTCTAGCCCAATTTTTTCACATGTCTAAAATTAATGCCCTTAGGAGAGAAATCTCTTATTTTTTTCAAAAAGAGGGTGAACAATTTTTTAGGTGTTGGGAAAGATTTAATGACCTTCTTTTGAAGTTTCTTCATCATGGTTTTGAAACTTAGGGACTCGTGAACTATTTTTATGACAATTTGACTCCATCAAATCGCCAAATGATCCAAAGTATTTATGGTGGAAAGTTTTTACAATTAAATGAAGCTGAAGCTTGGAGATCCTTAGGGTCTCTATTTAAAAACTCTCAACATTGGAACTGTATCGATCCAAAGGATAGAAAGTCTCAAACCACAAAAAGAGGAGGAATTTATTAAGTGAGTAATGATACAGATGTGAGAGCTGCCTTGGCTAATCTTACTAGAAAGGTAGAAGCTTTGAATTTAAGCCATACTCTAAACTCTTCTACCAATACTAGAAATGAAGTATGTGCTTTATGTTCTAGTAAATTTCACATTGCACAATCTTGTCCATCCATACCAGCTTACCAAGAAGCATTCTCTGAGCAAGTTAATTCCCTTCAGTCTCATGGAAAGTCATCAAATAGTCCATTTGCACCAACATATAACCTAAATTAGAGAAATCATCCAAATTTTTTGTGGAGACAAAATCAACCTTCAATAAATCAAGATGGATAACAATTTGCCCCTCCTAATTCATACCCTCAAGTTCCTCAACACGCTCCTCCTTTTGGGGTACGACAACAAAGAAAACCTTCTTTGGAGGATACCTTGCAACAGATTATGTAGTCAACCCAACAAGCTTTACAATCTCACACTCAAGCTATTTCAAAGCTTGAAACACAATTGGGTCAAATAGTCAATGTAGTAGGAGAGAGAGAGAAAGGGAAATTTCTCATTCAACCTATTCCTAATCCTAAGGGTCAATTTGAAGTAGGATCATCAACAAATCCTAATGAAGAAGTAAAGTCTATAACAGCCCTGAGATCTTGGAAAAGTCATTGATAATCATGTTCACATGCCAAAAAATGAGTAACAGAGTCAACATGAATCCCAAATTATTGAATTAAGTGAAAAGAAAAGTGAACATATTCCTTGTTCCTCTAAACCTCCATTCCCACAAAGACTTGCAGCAATCAAGAAAGGTACTCAGTATAGTGACATTTTATAGGTGTTTAAGTAAGTAAGCATTAACGTCCCTTTTCTGGACGCTATCAAACAAGTACCCGCTTACTCAAAATTTCTGAAAGATCTTTGCACAGTGAAAAGAAAAACCAATGTTCCAAAAAAAATGCATTTTTGCCTAAATAAGTGAGCTCTATAATTCAACAAAAAACTCCTATCAAGTACAAAGATCCTAGTTGTCCTATAATTTCTTGTGTGATAGGTGACCATGTGATTAATCGAGCCTTTCTTGATCTAGGAGCAAGTGTTAATTTGTTGCCATACTCTGTATATGCAAAACTTGGGCTAGAAAAGTTAAAGCCTACATTAGTAACTCTTTAATTAGCAGATAGGTCCACAAATATTCCTAGAGGTGTCATAAAGGATGTTCTCATAAAGGTTGATATATTCTACTTTCCAGTAGATTTTATTGTTCTTGACACTGAACCTGTTGAGAATGTAGATACACAAATACCTATCATTCTAGGTAGACCATTTTTGGCAACATCCAATGCAATCATCAACTGTCGTAATGGTTTCTTAAATCTATCTTTTGAAAATATGACAATTGAATTGAATGTCTTTAATGTCTCCCATCAACCTATGGACACTAGTGATGTATGTGAGGTCAACATGATTGAGATTTTTGAGTTCTTTTGGTGATGACCCTTTGGAAAAATGTTTGGCCCACTTCAACATAGACATAAATGATGACTGTTTAATTGGTGAAGTAAATTCCCTGTTAGAGACCATTCCATTGATGAATACCAATAAGTGGAAAGTTGAAACAAAGACACTTACACCCTCTGAGTCTGTCCTACTACCATCCATAGAGAAACATGCCCAATTAGAATTAAAACCTCTACTTGATTCTCTAAAGTATGTTTTCATAGGACCTTCTAAGACCTTGCCTATTATCATAGTATCTGACTTGGATAGCAAATAAGAAGTTGAACTGATAAAAGTCCTCAGTGAGCATAGTAAAGCCATAGGGTAGACATTAGCATACATTAAAGGTATCGATCTATCAATTTGCATGCATCGAATACATGTAGAGGACAATGCTAAAACCTTAAGAGAGCCACAAAGATGTTTAAATCCAAACATGAAGGAGGTTGTGAGAGTTGAAGTAATTAAACTTCTTGATGTGGGTGTCATTTACCCAATTTCTAATAGTGCATGAGTTAGTCCTATTCAGGTAGTCCCTAAGAAGTCTAGCATTACTCTAATAAAAATGAGGATGATGAATTAATTCCCACTAGAATGCAAACCAGGTGGTGTGTTTGTATTAACTACTGTAAGTTGAATGTTGTTACAAGGAAAGACCATTTTCCACTTCCCTTTATAGATGAAATGCTAGAGAGGTTAGCTGGACATGCGTATTACTGCTTTCTTGATGGATACTCTGGTTACAATCAAATTCCAATTGGAATTGAAGATCAAGAGAAAACTACTTTCAATTGTCCTTTTGGAACCTTTGCCTATCATAGAATGCCATTTGGATTGTGCAATGCACCTGCTACATTTCAGTGTTGCATGACAAGCATATTTTTTGACATGGTAGAGCGATTTTTGAAAGTATTCATGGATGATTTTTCTATTCATGGGTTTAGTTTTGAGGAATGCCTACACCATTTAAGATTAGTCTTAATTTGGTGTAAAGAAAATAACCTTGTTTTGAACTAGGAAAAAGGCCATTTTATGGTTAAAAAAGGAATTGTTTTGGGGCATATTGTGTCACATCAAGGTATTGAGGTAGATAGAGCCAAAATTAAATTGATTTCCAGTCTTTCACCTCTTCGAATAGTGAAAGAGGTACGTTCTTTTTTAGGCCATGTAGGGTTTTATCATAGATTCATTAAAGATTTTAGCAAAATCTCCAGACCTTTGTGTAGTTTACTTACCAAAGATGCATCTTTTATCTTTGATGAAGAGTGTTGTCAAGCTTTTGAGAAGCTAAAATTCTTACTTACCTCTATGCCCATCATTAGACCACCCGATTGGAATCTTCCATTTAAACTCATGTGTGATGCTTCAGATTATGCAATTGGAGCTGTTTTGGGTCAGTGTCTTGATAAGTTTCCTTATGTGATATACTATGCTAGTAAAACTCTTAATGATGCTCAATTGAATTATTCTACAACAGAAAAAGAGTTACTAGCTGTGGTATTTGCCCTAGACAAGTTTAGATCTTATTTGTTAGGATATAAAGTTGTTGTCTTTACAGATCATGCTGCATTTAAGTATCTTCTTTCTAAGAAAGATGCTAAAGCACATTTGATAAGATGGATATTTTTGTTGCAAGAATTTGATTTAAAAATTCGAGATAAGAAAGGATCTGAAAATATTGTAGCTGATCACTTGTCTAAGCTAGTAGTTGAATCGGGTGAAAATAATTTGCCTATCAAAGACTCCTTCCTAGATAAGCAACTTATGTATATTTCTCAGTTACCTTGGTTTACGAACATTGCTAATTCTCTTGCCACAGGTCAAATGCCTACACATTGGAGTAAGCAAGATTGGGTAAAAAATTTAACTGAAGTAAAGAAATTCTTTTAGAAAGATCCATATTTGTTTAAGTATTTCCCTGATCAAATCATTTAGAGATGTGTTCTTAAGAGTGAGCAACATAGTGTTATTTCTTTTTGTCATGATCATGCTTGTCGAGGTCATTTTAGTGCTAAAAAAACTACTGCAAAGGTTTTGCAATGTGGCTTTTATTGGCTATCACTGTTCAAAGATGCCCATTTGTATTGTAGTTCTTGTGAGCGTTGTAAAAAATTGGGCAGTATCTCACGCAAGAATATGATGCCTTTGACTCCCATTCTTATTGTTGAGATATTTGATGTCTGGGGAGTTGATTTCATAGGTCTTTTTTCCTAATTCCTTTATAAATGTATACATCCTTGTTGATGTGGATTATGTGTCAAAATAGGTAGAGGCTCTTCCATATAAAACAAATGATCACAAGATTATGGTGAAATTCTTGAAAGAAAACATTTTTTCAAGGTTTGGCACACCACGGGCTATCATTAGAGATGGGGCGAACATTTTTGTAATAGGAATTTTGAGCATTTAATGAAGAAATATGGCATCACACATAAATTTGCAACCCCATACCACCCACAGACTAGTGGTCAAGTTGAGATTTCAAATAGGGAAGTTAAAAACATTTTGGAAAAAACGATTAACTCAAATAGGAAAGATTGGTCTTTGAAACTTTCTGATGCTTTATGGGCTTATCGTACTGATTTTAAAACCCCTATTGTAATATCTCCTTATCAACTTGTGTATGGCAAGGCCTGTCATTTACCTGTTGAAATAAAGCATAAAGCTTATTAGGCAATCAAACAATTTACCTTTGCCATTGATAAAGCAGGTTCTCACAGAAAGCTTCAACTCAATGAATTGGAAGAAATAAGAAATGATGCATACGAAAGTGCAAAATTGTATAAGGATCGAATGAAAGTTTTTCATGACAAACATATTTTAAAAAAATCATTTAATGCAAGTCCAAAGGTCGTTTTATATAACCCTCATTTGCACTTATTCCCAAGAAAGCTACGTTCTCGATGGTTAGGCCCATTCATTGTTTATACTGTTTATCCACATAGTGCAGTGGAGATCAAAAATCCTAAGAATGGTGATGTGTTTGAAGTTACTGGTTAAAGGTTGAAATCATTTTTAGAATTACATAACCTAGAGATAGAGGAGATACCTTTGCGTGATCATGTCTACCAGGATTGATTTGCTTCTGTTGTTAAAGGTTGTCGCACACGCTATTTACGTAAGATCTTTCTTTATTTAACTTGCATTAATTTGTTCCCTCAGTGTTATCTTCTTTTGAATTTCTATTGTTTTCTTGCCTTTGTTGCTTTTGTTCTTTCATATAAAAAATTTGAGTAGGGAATAGAGGACATTCTCACAAAATTGAAAAATCATTTTCCTTCTCTTCCACCCAATGCATTGATAAAAATTTACAGAGCAAGGGTTGCAAGATTAAGGTTGTTGATGAACATGAGGATGCCTGCTGATATTCGTTGGCTAATTGAAGCTAAGGTACGGTTATTAGGTGAGTCTACAAATGATTTCATCTCTTACATGCCTGGTGTAGGAAAAAGTAGTTTTGCTAAAAAGTGCAAAGCTAAATGAATGGGTATTTATTACAAATGTGGACGTAAAACTTGCAACAAATGTTGTCATTCTTTAGGTTGGGTGTTTGTAAATCAGGAAGACAAAATTAAGTTCATTAAGGATGGTTTGAGTAAGGAGTCATTGGATGATTACTTTCATCCAATGTCTCTTGAAACACATCCTAGTGGATCTGTGCATATCGGTATTCTCGGTTTATAGCCCTATTTTAAAAAAGAACATAAACGGTATAGTCTTAAGAATCTGACGTTAAAAGACCCTGTTTGTCAGTTTATAAGTAAATTGGATGGGAAGCATATCCTCGACCCATAAAGGGCATTTAAGTCGTTACTGGACATAAAACCAAAGGAAGATGTGAGCCACAATCACAACTACTGTACATATGCATGCGTGCTGTCATTTTTTAAAACAAAATTCACCTTTACTTTAGCTGACATCCACCGGCCTACTCATCTTACTATTGTAAGTATGTCCTTATCTGAGTTTTATAAATGCACACTTTATTATCTTCACCTTCATACCCAAAATTAGTGTAAATGTAGTCATGAAGGGAACCGCAGTTTTCCAGTTTCAAAGTATATGTGTTTTTTGTGGTTTTAGTCCTAGAAAAAATGAAGAGTATGTGAAAGCAGCACAACTTTTGGGTATGGTACTAGCAAGTAGAAAAATTCATGTAGTCTATGATGGAGATAATAGTAGGTTAATGGGGTGTCTGTCTGCAACTGCATATGAAGGACGAAGCCAAGTTCTAAGCATTATTCCTACTGCTCTAACTGTATCAAACCTCATAGGAAAAATAGTTGGGGAAGAATTTAGGGTATCCTCCATGCATGAGCGCATTGCTAGAATAATGTGCAACATTGATGCCTTCATTACCTTACCCGGTGGTTTTGGTATTCTAGAAGAAATTTTCCAAATCGTCTCTTGGGCACAACTGAATATCCATTATAAACCAATAGGTTTGTTGAATGTTAACAATTTCTTTGATGGTTTGTTGTCTTTTCTTGATCAAGTTGTGGAACAAAAGTTTATCTCACACTCAGCACGACGGATTCTTATCTTGACCTCAAATGTTGATGAGTTAATTGACACAATATAAGTGTTTGTTCATGTACTTAATCCAACTATGGCTCAAATAGATTGGACATTAGACAACTGCTTAAAGCATAAATTGGACTTGACTTTCCATCTGTAACTCATTTTAATTGATTGCATAAATTTTTATTTCTCTGTTAGTTTGCTGCAGGTTCATCTTTTCCTAAATATCCTTTCAGGTAATATCTTTTTCAATCTTTGTTGTCTATTTTGTGTTTGTTCATCTTCAAAAAAAAATTGAGTAATGTTTTGGAACTAAGTAAAACTGACACCAATGATAAAAATGATTTAAAGTGCTTGTAACCTTTGAAAAATAGATGAGTTCTGAGTGCTATGTAAGAACTTAAACTCTATTGTAATGTATGTTTTACCTGAGAATCTCAATATCTTGAGCACTTAATCTTTTACATTTGACTTATTGTTTATTCAGAAAAGATTTATGTGATTCAATTATAACAAGTGATCTCATAAGACTTTAGAACTTATTTGATTGTCACTTGAGGTGAAATCCTAGACTACTCTCCATTTAAGAAATGAATTAGGCATTGTTGGAATCGTTTAAGCCTTTCAGACCAACATATACATTATGCCATCCCTAGTAACTCATTTTGAGCCTATACTTATCATTTCTTGTACACCTATATTATTATCTAGCCTTTAAACAAAAATGTTTCTAACTCTTACCTTTTATAAATGATCATTTGAAAAGCTATAGTTCATGGATGGATGGAAGGAGTTTAAAAAAATTATATAGAACTTTCTAAATAAATAAGTTTGGGGGTTTATGTTCAAAAAAAATGTAGTATAAGTAAATAATGTAAGGATGAGAAGAAGGTTGTAGATAGAATCTACATGATAATATCAAAAGTATTTGGAAGGACCCAAATGATCATGTATGTTGAATTGAGTGTTCATTAATATCTTTTTATCTACCTTTAACCTATGCCATACATTACAAGCCTAATGAAAGTCCTGATGATCTTAAATGTTATGATTAGTCTACATTAGTGGAGAGTGACATGAAAAATAAGCTTATGGAGTCTTAAATACATCTATCTGGAGATTTATTTTAAATATTTAATTACAAAAATTTATTTGAATGCAAAAAGTTCAATGTCAAAGGATTACCACACACGCACACTTGAGATTCAAGAGTAAACTATACGTTGTATTTGAATTGAAGTTTTACATAATCTTAAGTTCTTGATATTTTCTTTGGTTGAACATTTTAAATCCTTTAGGAATGTTTAGTAAGCCAAATACAACTCCTCACTCATCTTTCGAAATTTAAAGTTTGTGTGTTTTACTTGAGGACAAGTAAAAGATTAAGTTTGGAGGTATTTGATGAGTGAGTTTTATAACCATAAATTAAATACTTTCATCTTAGTTTTTTGCCATATTTAAGCACTTATTTTTCGTATTTATCTTTAGTTCTGTGCATCTTTTACAGATGAAGAAAAAAATAGAAAATGGACTCTATTGGAGGAATCAAAGTTAAATTGCAGTTCTATTGGAATGATGTCTATAAATCAAGCGGATAAAATAAATTTCTTAAGGATAGCTGATTAAGGAGTATTATCTTTTTTACTCCTGAGACGCATTCTAATGGATATATGTGTCAATTCAATCTTGATTTATGACCATATTTTCAAAAGACTTAAACATAAAGATTCAAGGAACATCCAATGTTGAAAATCTGTTTACTGTTTGTTTTTCTACCCGACCTTATTCAAGTATTTCTATCATAAATCATAAATTACATATCCAATATATATGAAATTTGGTAAGTGAATGTTTCTACAACTTTGATGTTTACGTGATCAGTAAATTCAAACATAAAAAGGGCCAAAATTAGGCTAGAAAACAATCTACTTGCTATTGTAGTCTAGCCCAACCTTGCTGCAGTAGTTGTGTTGTATCTCATTAAATATGCAGTCAATATATATGAAATTTGGCAGGTACATATCTGACACAATTTTCTATAACTTTTCTTCTCACATGGGTAGCACATTCGCTGGCTATCAAAGAGGAATATCATGATTACTTTCGGTGCACATAGTGCAATACAACCTGTCAACTTTAGTGCAACTTGCTTTGTCACTTACCACACTAGTTGTATCTATAAATAGGGAGAACTTGTGAGCTAAGGGAAGGTCGAAAATAGTTGAAGAGAGTGTAATTTTAAGTGCATAAATTTGGGTTTTTTGTATTCTAATGTTCTTATTTCTTTAGACACTTTGTTATCCTTTCATAATATCATCATGCTTGTTCATCTTTAATTTTGTTTTCTTACTTTGAATATGGAGAACTAATTTCCTTATACTAAGGTAAAGGATGAAACTCTTGGTATGAGAATAAAAATTTATCTAACTCTTAATCTTAATGTTTATCTTTGATATTGTATTTACCTTCTTATTTCTATTCTCATATTATTTATTAATGGCTAGTTTTACCAAACCGCCTATCTCTTATTATTTTAATGGCAGGTTTTACCAAACCACCTATTGCTTGTTATATTATGGTAGTGTATTTACTTTCTTACCTCTTATCTCTTGTTATCTTATTGGCTAATTTTTCCAAACCGCCTATCTCTTATTATTTTTATGGCTGGCTTTGCTGCCTATTTTATGTTGTTTCTCGCCACCTATCTCTTGTTATGTTTCTTCTTCATACCTCTTTTCATTCTAATCTTGTAAAGTGTGAACCTTGATACATTGTAGACAACTTTTGGCACAATAAATTCTTGAATCAATTTTGATTTATTGTAAACATTATAATAATTGACACAATGTATAATTGAATCTATCTTACAAGCATGTAGTAATGTTGTAAAAAGAGGTAAATATAATTCATGTATAAACAAAAGTGAGATCAAATTTACACATTTTTTATTGGAACCTTATTCATGTAAGGATGCCAATTGAGTGATAAAAGAGTTAAATTTATCATTACTCATACCAGGAGTGGATCCCCTAACCTTAGCATTCATTTTTACCTTGAATACATTTCCATTTAATTTGAGTACATCAATTTCCTGCACACTTAATTTAATGTTCTCCTCACAAAACAAATATTTCGACAACTAGGTTAGAGTTATTTATTTGGGTTCAAATTAAAGTTTCCTATCAATTGGCAATCCTCGTGGGATCGACCTTGCATACCATTAAATCTGTACTTTAACATATTCGTGCGCTTGCGAGTTTAATTAAAACAACAACAGTTGCATTATTTTTTTCTTCCTCTTGCTAATTTGGTACTTGAACCTCTTGCATTGGAATATCAGCTTATTTCTCTCTTTGTAGCATGATGACAGTTACATTTGGCCTTAGGTTTACCACAGTTTAAGATGGCAACTTAGCTGAATTTTAGGCATCTAGTCGACTAACTGTGGTTGCTAATTGGCCCATTTGATTTGCTAAACTTTGAATACTAGCTCTTGTCTCTTACTGAAATGTTTCAGTGTTATGTGCAAGAGATTTAACAATTTCTTCTAAAGAACTACTTACTTGGGAATCCTGAGATTTAGTTTGTCTAGGATAATAGGCATGTTGGTTATGCTAAAAATTTGTAAAATTTTGTTCTACAGGCCTATTTTGTGCATTCCCATACCTGAAGTTGGGATGATCTTTCCATCCAGGATTATATGTATTAGAGTAAGGATCATACTTCTTCAGTTGTCCAAGCAAACCTCCCACCGCATTAACTTGCTCTATGGATTCTTTTTTGGAGTGTAGGGCACATATCAGTTGGGTGCCTTGTTGCTGAATAGATTCCACAAACTTTAACTTACTGAGGTGTACTTGTAGCAATTTGGCATACAAAAGAGGTAAGTTCATATATCTATTACTGAAGGGAATAAGTACTTAGCTCATGGGCATGTTGACCTAAAACATGTATAATACCAAATTGTTGGGAGTTGGCAGCCATATTTGTTATTTAGATTCTGGCTGCTTTAGGAGTCTTGTCTGCTAGTGCTCCTCCACTAGCTGCATCTATCATGTTCCTGTCTCTTTACAAAAAAACTTCATAAAAATATTGGATTAGTAGCTGCTCACTAATTTGATTATGTGGACAACTTGCACAAAGCTTTTTAAACCTCTCTCAATACTCATAAAGTGTCTCTCCATATAATTGCCAAATGTTGCCTCTTTCTTTTCTTATATTTGTAGCTCTAGTTGCAGGGAAATAACGTTCTAAAAATAACTTGTTCATCTCATTCCAAGTAGTGATAGTGCCAGATGGTAAATAATATAACCAATCTTTGGTTGAATCTCTTAAGGAGAAAGGAAAACCCCTGAGTTTAATTTGTTCTTCCGTTACTCCAAGGGGCTTCATACTATTACACATCACATAGAATTCCTTTAAGTGGTAACGTGGGTCTTCACCTGCAAGATCATGAAAATTTGGTAAAAGATGAATTAGTCTAGATTTTAATTTAAAATTAATATTTTCATCAAGGTTAGAAAAGTAATGCATAAAGGTTGTTGGTGCAGATCTGGAACTGCAAGCTCCTTCAAGATTAGATGCCTAGCCATGATTACTTCCTCCTTCTCCTTATGAATGTCCTCTTGAAGTCCTCTTCTATACTTGTATATAGATTTTCCAATATCTAGATTAAACTCTAAATCTTAAGAGTTATCAGATCGAGTCACAGACATAAATCAAAATAAACATAAAAAAGGTAATAAACGCAGTCCCCATCAACGGTGCCAAAATTTGGTGGGTAATGTCGCAGGTACACCAAAATTAATACCTTACCTCTCAACTAACCTGTAGCCGTGGAAATAAGAGCCGATCCTACAGATATTGGAATTACCTTTTGTGATTCTTGAAAGGGGTTTTGATGAACAAAAGTAAAACAAAGTAAAAGAGAATACAAGTCATTAAAAAAGAGTTATTAATAATAAAGGCGTTGGTTTCGGTTGATATCCACTGTCAAGGGATCGCATTGATCATTAACAACATAATCAATCTTAATTTGAATATCTATCATTGGGATTCTAACTCTATTCCTCCATACGTTTAGTAATTGACGACAAACGCCTTAATTAAAACCTAATTAACAAGCAATCCCTTAGCACATCGGTAAAGTCTAACTTATTAATCACATGAAGAACTAGAGAAACTGATAAAGTTAAACAAATATAGACACATTGGCTATATCTAATTTAGTTAATTATTCAACATAGGTTTAATGACTTATAATCCAAATTCTTTAAACCTATTTGTCTCATGAATCACAGTAATGAAAACTTTGTTCAAAACATAATTTAGCAATAGATTAAAACATATAATATACTAGTAGGCCTTTCTAGCAATTATGTGAATAATCATTGAAAAGAGAATAGTAGATGAATAATCAATATTCAATTAAAATTGAACTAATAAAATCATATCAAAATCTCACAATGCATGAAGATCCCTTGAGGTTTCAATCTTCCTCAACAAACTAAAAGTAAATTAGCCTCGTAAGGCCATAAGAAAATTGTAACATCCTAAGCTTTTAATAAGTTAGATAAATTTAAGGATGAATAGAAAATACATAAGATAAGTGATTAAGATGCTTAGTTATATGACTATAAGGCAAGCATAAAATAGGTAACATAGTTAATGATGAATCACATAAATAAAAATTGTTAGGATCAAAATGGATGGAGAGAGGACACAAATACATTTTTTTGACATTACTAGTCTAAGATTAGTGATAAATTAGGACGTAAATGAACAAGAATTAAAATGGGTAGTTGATGACAATAAAAATATTTATAAAAATGTGGTACCAATTTATGGTTAGAAGTAATATGGATAAGATATTTTTGGAGCATAAATTAGAGGAATAGGATATAAATATATCCCTTAGTATGCTACTAATTTAGAATTAGCAACATATTAAGGAAGGAAGAAGCATTAGGTGATGCAATATATATATATATATGCATGTATTTCCTCTCAACACCACCATGCATATTATTATATATATATTCACACATGCAAGGACAATAGATTTACGTATATGTATACCCTTGCCTCATTTGAACCATGCATATCATAACACACACCAATGCATGCACGTAAAACCCAAAGAAAAAAAAACAACCAGCAGCCTTGGTGGGTTAAAGACACCATGCACGTAGGGAATGCAAGCTAAAATTTCACCTATCCCTTGCTCCCAACATGCAGTAGAAAACATGCCCAACCTTGCCCCAAAAATCCAGCAAGACCATGCTCCATTAGACAGCAGAAATCAATGCCACATCAAGCAGAAAAACAACCCACATGGCAGCAGGAAAACACGTCACTCCTTGCTCCTAAACCAAGCAGAAAAAATGTCCCACACTTGCTCCATAAACCAAGCAGCAACACACCCACATGGCAGCAGGAAAACAAGCCATCTTGCCCAGCAGAATGCAAGCCACATATGCACCAAAACCCAGCAGAAAAACTTGCCCCACTTGTAGTAGAAACTCACACATTTGCAGCAGCTTCACGCCAAGAAAACATAGCACCTTGCAGCAGTTTGTTCTTGGCAGCCTTGGTCCCTCTAACGTGGCAAACAATGGCCACCCTTTGAGCACATTTGAATGCATGCAAACCCACGTGGAGGCAGCAGAAAAAAACTGGCTCCCCTGCCCTGCAAAGTTCAGGAACTCCAGCAACCTTTAGTGCCCAGCAATGCATCTTTGGTAGCAGCAGAAATGCTTGGTCTTGCCTCACGTTAGCAAGGGAAAGGAGGGAGAGAAGAGTTCCAAAAACTGAATAGGAAGAGGAAGGAAGGGGGAGAGAGTAGCCAGCAGGAAGAAGAAGATTGAGAGAGGAGGAAGAGAGTGAAGAAAATCAGGAAAAAAAATGGAGTTTTCTTCCCTCACCATAAGGCAGTGAGAGTGAGAGTGATTGCTGAGGTTTGAGGCCTTCATCAACCCATATTTGTGCAAGAAATGTGGCTAAGTTGTAAAGGAAACCAAGAGGAGAAGGAAGCTGCAAATTGAGAGCCATAGGAGTAGGTCTACATAAGGTAAGTCTAGCTTCTTTAAGAAAATCCAGTTTTGAGTTTATTAGGTCAATTTTCGGGCCTGAATGTAGGACTCTCTGTCGCGAATATGAAAATGTGTTCAACATATAAGTTGTAGCATTATGTCTTATCTTTCCATAGCATTTCAAATCACATCACTCGGACGTAAACTGAGAGAGTTATAGTCCATGGAGTAAAGAGAGGTCAGAATCGGGTCTGGAATCCAGGCTGGTGAAGAATAGTTTCGGTTTTCGACTTTCTGGGACTAATACATAAGGAATATTAAGTCATGGTTAAAATTAAAGTTGTAGATGTATTTCTCACGGTCACATAGCCACTGGAATCACAAAATTTGGAGTTCATATGAGTGAGTTAGGGTCTGATTAGTGAGTAAAGGTCATAGAGCATAGAAGAGTTAGGTTAAGAAAATAGAAACCTTTTTACACCCGAAAATATTGGCTTAGTAAATTTAGTAAATGACCTTTAAATTTTTAATTTTTTGTGAGAATAGTCTTCCAATATTCTTAATCTATTCTGGAAATTTTCATGATTTTTTAGAACCTAAAACTAGGTCTTTGACAATTAAAATATTGTTGAGGACAATTTCCTAGACAGCTCAGACTGTTGATGGAAAGACAATATTTTGAAGGGGTTAGATGTTGAAATGTTTTATAAAAATTTTATGACAAGTTAAAAGAATCCTAATTAATCATCCTACCAAATTTTAGAAAATGCTGGGCAGGTTAATGTACATAATAAAATGTATAAATTTGGTGGTCTGAAAATGAGGTAGAACAGGCCATAACCGGGGACAGCCTTAAAACTTGGGATATTTGAGGGGTCAAAAGAATTAGTTTTTATTTGAAATTTTTATGGTGATGATATAACATGTCTATAATGCTTCATATAAAATATCATGAATTTTAAAGTAGTTTTACTAATCCAAATGGATGTAAAACAGAATAGAAATGAAACTGAAACTAAATTGTACTGTCCTGGGTATGGAGGTAGTTTTTGGGGTTGAATGGAAGATTTAAGGGCTGAGAGAATTTCAAAATAAAATAGACATGTAAAGGTTCTTCCATACAAAATTTTAGAAGTTTTAGAGGACTTTTTTCATATTTAATAGCAACCCCAAATCTCAGCAAAATCATAGTCTTATTTTGAGGAGCAAAAGCTTTTAAACTAGAGATTTATGACTTTAGGTATTAATATGCATGCATTAACTAAGAACTCTTATATGTTTTAGTTTGAGTTGCTGGTAGTAACATTGGCAGCCCTGGAAAGGAAGTGATTATGCTGGAATTGAGGTAACTAGCGTTTCCTTAAAACACTCTTTATGCTTATGAACTTGAATTTATGAATTTTCACTGATTGCCTGACTTTTATGCTATGATGAATGATGGTCTAAAGATATGTTATGTATGCATTCTCGGGAATTAAGGGGGTGCACAAAAGGGTGCCAAGTAAGCCCCATTTCCCTCAAGATTGGCCAATAATAGGAGATGCATAGCCCTTTGCAGGTATTGCCGTATTGACTGCATTGGGTAAGTAGACCATGATGTTATGGGTCCCTAGTGTGACCAAGATGCCGTATGATGAATGTATGGTCTGGCTTATGTTTTAGTGAAATGATTTAAGATGTTTTAAGGAATGGAATGTGCACTATTTTTCTGAAAACTTTGCTAACTATTGAGATTTTCATCTCACTTTTTATGTCCACATAATCACATTCCAGGTACTCCAGCAAGAGGTGAGCAACAAAGGTTTCAAGGTTGACTCATATGATCATGAATGTATTTTCCTTGGTTGTGCAATATTTGTGTGGAATCTCTTAATTAAGTGCCAAGTCCCTGTTAGACAGCTTATAATATGATGTAATATAAGTTATGGACTGTACCCCTTTCCATTATGGCATGAGATCCTTTATGATGTAAGTAATGCATATCATACCTAGCTAGTTGCCTATCAGGAAATGAAATTTGAAAATGCTTGGGATAGTATGAAGCTCTTATACGTTTTCCCAAGAATGATAACAAACAATATAAGTGAATAGGTGAATTTATGAGCTAGGTGGTCATTGCCAAGAATTTATAGATAATAAGGAACATTTTACGATCTAGAGTTTGAGTTGTCACATTTGTTGGTATCAGAGCAGTTGATCTAGGAATTAACTGTATGTTAGAATAAATACTTATTACCTCATATAGATGATCAGTTTGACCAGTTATAGGGTGCTCAACGTTTTGTCAAAAATTAAATTGATTTGAGATCTAAATATCATCGATTAAGGATAAGGGTTAAGGATATTCAGAAAATTTCTTTTAGGACTCGTTATGGGCATTTTGAGTTCTTGGCAGTGTCATTTGGTTTGACAAATGCCCTAGTTTCATTTATAGACTTGATAAATAGTAATTAAACCATACCTGGATCAATTTATTTTTACATTTATTAACGAAATACTAATATGTTTCCAGAATACATAGGATCATAAGCAACATGTAAAGATAGTTTTACCAACTCTAAGAGAGTATAGTTGGTAAGAATGGTGTCCAAGTTGACCATAAAAAAGTAGAAGTAGTACAACAATGGCCATGTCCTACTACAGTTACAGATGAAGATCCAAGTCCAATTTACGCTTTCTACGGTTGTCTGTTGTCCATTCTATTTAAGCCATAGTTGGATTAGGTACATGAACATGTGCCTGTAAAGCATCAATCAACTCCTCAGCATTTGAAGCTGAGATGAGAATTCGTTGAGCAGAGTGTGAGATGAACCTTTGTTCCACAGCATGATCAAGAAAAGACAACAGACCATCAAAGAAGTGATTAACATTTAACAAACCTATCAGTTTGTGATGCATATTCAATTATGCCCAAGAAATTATTTGAAAAATCTCTTCTAAAGTACCAAAACCACCTGGTAAGGCAATGAAGGCATCAGCATTGCTCATCATTCTAGCCATGCGTTCATGCATGAAAGCTACCCTAAACTCTTCCCCAATTGTCTTTTCTACAATATTAGATGCAGCTAGAGCTGTAGGAATAACACCTAGAACTTGACATCCTCCTACATGGGCAGCTGTAGACACACACCCCATTAACCCACAGTTACCTCCACCGTACACTAAATGAATTCTTCTCCTGGCCAGCACCATGCCCAGATTTTGTGCCGCTTTAACATACTCTCCATCTTTTCCAGGACTGGAACCATAAAAGACACAAATATTTCTAAACTGACGGAATGCAGTTCCCTCCATAACTACACTCACCTTAACTTTGAGTATGAAGATAAATATGCTAATGTAAGCATTTATAGAACTCAGAGAATGGCATACTTATAATAGCTATACGAATAGACAAGGCATAATTAGAATAGCTATGTGAGTGATTGGTGGAGATCAACTAAATTGAAGGAGGAAAAAAAAAAGATGACAACACGCATGTATATGTATAGTAGTTATGACTGTGACCTATATTAAGCACATAAAGAGAATAAGGTTAAGGTATCACCAGAAATTTATTTTTTCCTTGTATTCTTTGATGAAGCATTGATATCTTGGTTCTTATAAAGAAGTTGTAGGTGATAGGCGTAATTGGAAAAAAAAAAGTGAAAATGTAAACAAGTTAATTGTTGAAGAGAAACTTTCAAATGGTTTATTTTATTTTCTCAATATTCTTGCCAGTCGACTAGCTATTTTGAGAATTTTAATATGGACTGGTTTATTTTATAGTTGATCCATTTTGAAGCAATCAACTGCATCCTACCAGTTAACTACATATTTTTTTTCACAGACTTTTATAAGTTCAGAAATGTTTTTTTTCCCATGTGTTATTTTTCCACCGAATACCAACAGCTTTTAAGTAGATTTTGGCACATATATTCAAGAATTACGGTCACCGATATTTGCTGAAATAAAAGCTAGATTTTGTTTACATAAAATCAAGAATTACGGCCACCGATATTTGCTGAAATAACAGCTAGATTTTGTTTACATATTTTCAAGAATTACGGCCACCGATATCTGCTGAAATAATAGCTAGATTTTGTTTACATGATATTTGCTGAAATAATAGCTAGATTTTGTTTACATATTTTCAAGAATTACGGCCACCGATATTTGCTGAAATAACAGCTAGATTTTGTTTACATATTTTCAAGAATTACGGCCATCGATTTTAAATGTTCTTTCCATGCTTTGTCTAAACTTCTGACTTTCAATTTTGGCACCATGCTCTATTAAGTATTCTCCTTTTCTACTGCATTTTTCTTATTAATGTTTGACATTAAATGCAAAGTTCTTTTCCCTCATTACAAGAAGAGTTAAATTCATTCTTTTGAAACTCAGTTATTATGATGTTTAAGTGGTTAGTAGGTTAAAATAGTGAAAGTCTGAAAGAAATAGACGGATGATAGCCTTATGTTGCTTGGACGAATGTAATCAAGAGAATTAGTGGTGTTGAAGTTCTTGGAAAATAAAATAGAGGAATTAGGATTTAAATTAATCTTTGAACTCTTAATTTGGAAATATGAAGAATATTCTGATAATTATGTCTGAAAATAATGTAAGTGATTAAAGATATTTGAGTGGAAGTTTTATACCATGTTGAATTGAGTCTAGTATCTAGGATGTGAATTATGTTGAATTGGAAATTCATGTATGAATAATTGTTGAGAAAAGTCTTCTTAGAACAAACGGGCTAGTTAAATGGAATTGATAGGAACTAGAATGATATGCTTTTAGAAATGAAAATAAGAAAGGCTTAAGATTCATGAGAGGATGTTGACATGTGAGAATCAAAGATGACTTGATAGAAGTCTGGAATAAGAAAATATAGTTACCCAATATGGATTCCGAATGATCTAAGGGATAGAATTAAAGATAGTCAAGTTTTTTCTTTTTCCATACCTAAAGAACATTAGAGAACAGATATCCCAGAGCAAGTCTAAAGAGTTTCATATTTCTAAGGATGGACTTATTAAGTGTGGAGATAGGCTGTGTGTACCTGAGGTGAAGGAATTAAGAGATAGTATCTTGACTGAAGCTCACAAGAGTAGGTATACCTTGTATCCTAGAGCCACTAAGATGTGTCAGGACTTGAAAACAAAAAAAAATTAAATTAGTGGCCTGGAATGAAAATAGATATAACCTAATATGTGTCTAAGTGCTTAGTGTGTCAGAAATTCAAAGTAAAACACTAGAAGCCTGCGGGATTGTTTCAACCCTTAGATATTCATAAGTGGAAATGGGATAGCATCTCAATGGATTTTGGCACGGGTTTGCCTAGGACATCATCTGGCCATAATGCCATTTGGATAATTATGGATAGACTGACTAAGTCCGTACTTCCTCCAAACCTTTCTCAGATTCATGATGTATTCCATGTTTCCTAACTCAAAAGTGTAACCCAGACCCTTTACATGTCATAGAGCACGAATCAATGCATTTACAAGATAATCTATCATACATTGTAAAGCCAGATCGGATCATTGATGTTAAGACTAAGCAACTAAGGAATAAGAACATCCCTTTGGTTAAAGTGGTCTAGAAGGGTCTATCCTCGGAGGAAGCAACGTGGGAGACTGAAGAAGAGATGAAGAAGACCTATCCACATCTATTTGAGTGAGGTATGTTAAATTTTGTGGACAAAATTATTTTTTAGGGGGAAAGAAATGTAACATCCTAAACTTTTAATAAGTTAGATAAATTTAAGGATGAATAGAAAATACATATGATAAGTGATTAAGATGCTTAGTTATATGACTATAAGGCAAGCATAAAATAGGTAACATAGTTAATGATGAATCACATAAATAAAAATTGTTAGGATCAAAATGGATGGAGAGAGGACACAAATACATTTTTTTGACATTACTAGTCTAGGATTAGTGATAAATTAGGACGTAAATGAACAAGAATTAAAATGGGTAGTTGATGACAATAAAAATATTTATAAAAATGTGGTACCAATTTATGGTTAGAAGTAATATGGATAAGATATTTTTGGAGCATAAATTAGAGGAATAGGATATAAATATATCCCTTAGTATCCCTTAAATAAAAATTAACTTAAAAAATGATAAAGACATGGTTAATTTATGGTATGTCAGCTACATAGATCAAACGACGCCACAATGATCTATTATAAATGAGATTAATAGTGAGATTATTAATAGTTAAATCCTTCTTAATGATTTCACCTATTTTATACTTTGGCCTCCCTCTATCTCTAGCTATCAGGCTGCTCTCCATCTAATCTACGCTTTGCATTAGGGCTTCTACAGGTCTTCTGTACACATGGCCAAAAAAATCTTAAGTGAGATTCTACCATTTTCTCCACAATAGGTGCTACACCAACTTTCTCTATAATGCACTCATTCTTAATTATATCTCTTCTAGTGTGTCCACTCATCCAATGCAATATTCTCATCTCTGCGACATTGAGTTTATCTTCATGTTGTCTTTTAATTTCCAAACATTTAGTACCATACAATATTGCCGGTCTTATAGGTGTATGGTAGAATTTTCCTTTAATCTTAAGCGGCACTTTTCTATCACAAATGACACCTGAAGCCTTCCTCCATTTCATCCATCCCGCTTGAATTCTATAGTTTATGTCCTCATTTACTTCTCTATCATTTTGTATAATAGACCCAAGATATTTAAAACGTGTGACTTTTTATAAGATGATCTATTACTAAAATTACATTCCAACATTATGAAACATTATAACAAATTCCTTGTGAAATTAAGAACTATGGCATTAGCTCATAAGAGTTGCTATATTTATGAAAGAAATGGCCATCTATCGTATAATTACATTGTGAAAAGAAAATTCATGATTTGGGTTCCAGAAGGTACTCTTGTACCTAAAGCAGTATGAAGTAACAACAAAGTAACAAACTTGGTTTTTGACAGGTTTGCTTGAAAATAAAGTTGAGTAAAGATCAATGGTTTCTTAATTTTGAAGCTTCAAGGCATATGACTGGAGACTCATCAAAACTTGTCACCTTAAAAAATAAAGATATAGGAAGTGTCATCTTTGGAGACAATAGATTGGGTAAAATAATTGGTATTGGTAAAATTTGCATTTGCCCTTATCTTTCAATTGATAATGTTTGTTTCGTTAATGGTTTGAAGCATAATTTGATAAGCATTAGTCATCTATGTGATAATGGTCATAAAGTTAAATTTGGTTCATCAAAGTGCATGATATATGAAGTCAACAATGATAGCATCATCCTTGTAGGTTATAGACATAAAAATGTCTATATTTTGAAATTAAAGGAAGTATCTTCCAAATTCATAAAGTTTCTTGCATCTACCCAAGATCAAAGCTAGTTATGGTATAAAAGGTTGGGTCATGCAAGCATGAACTTAATTACAAACCTAACTAAAAAGGATCCAGTGGTTGGCCGCCTTAAGATTAAATTTGAAAAAGATCAACTTTGTGATGCTTGTTAAAAGAAAGTAGACTATATCATCTTTCAAATTAAAAGATGTGTTTCCACCTCTAGACATATGTAATTAATTCATATGAATTGTTTTACCCCTTTAGATTTTAAAGTCTTGGTGGCAAGAGTTATGGATTTTATATATATATATATATATATATATATATATATATATATATATATGAATTGTTTTATGTAACATCCCGTAATTTTTAGATATTTTCCTTATAAATTCTTCACCTTACATATATGCGTAGAAATGTTCTAATATTAATAGAATAGGTAAAGAAAGAAAACATAAGAGGAAATATTAGAAATAACATACTAAAGAAATGCAAAATTCTTGGATAAGGATGATAAATTTTTAGAAACAAGTAAAGGTTATAAAATTTCAAGAACATTGGATTAGGGTAATTTTTCCTAATTCAAGAACTAGAGTTACTAAGTTTAAAATCTTTACCTATACATTGGGCTTTTACCTATGGACACTTCATATAGAGTTTTTCCACTTCACATAAGTTTCTAGCAAGCCTATTGGATAACCTAAGCAAGAAATAAAACATAGACTTGGACTAGGATATAGTAATTGGACCAATAGTCCAAAAATTATGAAATTGTGACTAAACCCTCCAAGAAAGGTAGAATTTTATCCAAAGCAAAGAAAATGGGTAGGAATAAGCCCATAATGGGTAGGAATAAGCCCAAATCCAAGAGGAAAATAAAATAAAATAAATTAGGTGATGATATAATAATGTAATAATAATAAATATTAGGTTACATGGCATTAAAACAAAAATTTAGCAAGTGGTGTGATTCTACATTCATCATTTTGGCAAGTGGCATGATAATACAAGGCTTTAGGACAAAAACATCTATATCCTACACTTATAATTTTAGCAAGTGGTATGATAATACATGGCATTAGGACAAAACATTCCTATCCCACACAAATAATATCAACCAAATAATGGAGATTCAAGGGCTAGAAATTTGCCACCTAAAAAGGCAAACCTATCATACTTGTTTAAGACAAAAGAAAATGGAAATGAATCCCTAAATCAAAGGGACCTTGTCCCTTATCTTAAGAACATATCATCATAATTTTCAAAATACAAATCTCCTTTTCCTATGCATATCTTGACTAAGAAAGAGGAAGACAAGAACATAAGTTGTTTGTTTTCAAAAAATTCAACAAAGTGTATCCTAATTGTGATAAGGTAGACCCATGATCATGAAAGGTGTATTATTTGGTGGTCTATATAAGCAAAACCCACCCCTACAACATTTTAATTTCGTCCAAGTGAGGAAGAGAGAGAAATAAAAGCAAGGTAGAGTAAGGAAAGGAGAGAAAGAGAGGAGAAGAAAGGAAGGAAGAAGAAGGAGAAGTTTAGAAGGTTAAGTACTCTAGGTAAGTTACCTTAATCTCCACTTGAGTCCATTTTTCTTCTTCATCCTTGAGGTTCAAAAATTCACCCTCCTTTTCTTACCTAACCTGCTTGAAAAGCTAAGGGAAGGAAGGAATCTTGCTACTTCTTTCAAGAGGAAACAAGAAAACCAATTCACTAAGTAAGCTAAGGAGATTCTTAGGTAAGTTTAAAAATATTTCTTTTTAAAGAAAACTTTTGAAACTTATAATATTTATATGAGATTTTGATCTTAGAACTTTGATGATTGGTCATGGATGTTGCCATATCATGTTACATATTGATCTTGCATGTGATGTATGTTTGAATACTTAGGTTGGTGTAGATAGTTCTGCATGGGTATGGCTATGGTTAGCAGAATTTTAAGCTTCGGTGTTTTACTTTCTGGGAACAATATATAAGGAATTAAAATAAATGGTTAACATAAGAATTAAAGATATATGTGTCACGAAATTTAGCCACTGGAATCATTCAATTTGGAGTCCATATGAGGTAGATATGGTCTGATTAGTAGTCAAAGGTCAGAAAATGGTTCATCAGGGAAGAATATGTTAGGATAGTTTCTGTATTTTAATTTCTTAGAATTATCTGAATGGAATTAAAATAAATCATTAACATAATAATTATAGCTATGTGTGTCACGGATTTTTATCCACTGGAATCATTTAAATTAGAGGTAGATATGTTCCGATTAGTAAACAAAGGTCAGAAAATGGTTAATCAGGGAATAATATGTTTGGATAGCTTCGGTGTTTTAATTTCTGGGAAGGTTCTATAAGGAGTTAAAATAAATGGTTAACATATGAATTATATATTTATGTGTCACAGATGTTTAGCCACTGGAATAACTTAATTTGGAATTTGTATGTGGGAGATATAGTCAAATTAGTAAGTAAAGGTTAGAACCTACCCGAGAAGAAATAATATTACATTTAAGGGAGTAATAACACCATTATTTATTACTATTTTGCTTATATAATTCACAAAATAGTTTTAGATAATTGTCTTAGCTTTCCATAGCCACCAAGATCACCTCAATCAGAGTTAAAATGAGGGAGTTATGCTCTGATTAGTGAGCAAAGGTCACAGAGCACGGTCAGGCCGTGTTCTGGGTGCTTCAAGCACGGGCTAGCCGTGTTCGGGGCTGTTTTTAAGTACATTTGAAGTATTTTTAAAGCATGGACGTGTCCTGGAATATGGCCAGACTGTGTTGGAAGCTGGTTAACCCTATTTTCAACATTTTTCTACCCTAGATGAACCTTTTTAACTATAGGGTAATAGTAGAAATCAAATTGGAGAGCAATGCTCTATAAATTTGTAAGAACATGTGTTTGAAATGATATAAATAAGAAGAAAATTACTAAAGGCCAAGCATAAAGAGAATGCTAGATATGATGAAAACTTGCATCAAGAAAATAAAGAAATAAAATTAATATTTAAAAAGGAAGACGAATCTTATAAATGAAAATAATAAATGACTAGTATATGCCATAGCCATTGCCATTGTATGAACTTCTTACCATCTTAAGTGTGAAATTCTGACATGGAAATATTTTATAAAGTGATATTTGAAATGGTTATGTTCATGGCATGATTACCAATGATTTATGGTAATAGTTATATTTTGATGAACATACTTGTTATTGAAAGCATATTTTTGGCTATCATTGTGAAAAGAAAAGAAATGAGCACGATCACATGGAAATCCGTGTGGTGCACCAGTAGGGGACGCCCTACCAACGGTTATGATCATGTTAATGAGAAAAGAAAGAGAAAGTGGGCCATGTCGGACGGAACGAGAAAAGTCCGTACCGGAGAGTAGAGGATACTCACCTTGACCGGGGTAGCTTGAAATAAGAATAAGTTGATGGCCATCGTATGATATTTTGAAAATAGTTAATCCTGTCATACATATTATTATAGTATGATTCTTATATGCATAGATATAATGCATTCATGTGACCAAAGATATTTTCTGTAGTTTATACAGCTGAACATGACATGATGAGCTATATTGATGATGATTTATTGTTGAACTTATTGGGATTTAATTCTCACTATATTTCCATATCAAGTTCAGAAAATTAGTTATGCAGCTTTTTCTATGGCTTTGGCTTTTAGTGCACATTGGATCGAGTTAATTTATGTTGGGTAGATCTCATAATCAAATAAGATGTTTGTGGTCGAGTTGGCTCAGATCCTGGTGAAGGTGCAACCACCCACACATGTATCTCCAGAATTGGTCAACCAAAATAAACAAGATGTAAATATCTATGTGTTTGATATGTTGTATGTACGCTTTGATTAATGACGTGTATGTGAACTCAATATTGTATAATAATAATAAATAAAAAAGGTTGTTACATAATTGGTATCAGAGCAGGTTGATCCTAGATGGCCAGTGGGTGGATGATTATCTGAATCGATCTTATAGTGTCTTGAGTATGTTGTGGTTGTGTTGTGTAGGGGATCAGTGACTCATATAGGTAAGAAATTACAAGTGTTTCTTATCTATACGCCGAGGTGGTGTTATTACTGCTATTAAATATTTTTTTTGAAACTAACTATTGGGCTTGATCACCGTAATAGCAGCATAAATTCATTTTTTCCCACAGTAGGAAATGGCACCACCAAGGCGGAATCCGGCAAACAATGCGGAGGAAATCTTGCACAACATTGCCACAGCAATCGAGAATTTGGTATTGATTTACTCCTTAGAACCCAACTAGTATCTATATCCCTATATAGAATGATATCGATCGAATTTAAAAAAAACAATTAGTTACAAGACTTGTTAGACAAGGTATTTAAATACCCAAGTACTTTTATTCGGAGTGCTCCAGTTCTATCAGTTAAAAAGAAAGATGGATCACTATGACTATGCATAGATTATAGATAGTTGAATAAGGTGACAATGTAGAATAGAAACCCATTAGCTCATATAGATTACCTGTTTTACCAGATATAAGGTGTTCAATATTTTTTTTCCACAAATTGATTTGGGATATGAGTAACATTAATTAAGGATAAGAGAAGGGGATGTACAAAAAAATTTATTTTAGGACTTATTATGGGCATTATGAGTTCTTGGTGATGTCATTTAAATTGAAAAATATTTTAGCTGCATTCATAGATTTAATGAATAGTAATTAGGACATCCCTGGATCAATTTGATTTTATTGATGATATACTAGAATATTTCAAAAGTTCAGAGGATCATAAGCAACATTCAAAGATAGTTTTACCAACTCTAAAGGAGTATGGTTGGTAAATATGGTATCCAAGTAGAATCTAAGAAAGTAAAAGTAGTACAATAATAGCTACGTTTTATTACATTTAAAGATGAAGATCCAAATCCAATTTACGTTTCCTACGGTTATCTGCCGTCCATTCTATTTGAGTCATAGTTGGATCAGGTACATGAATATAGGCTTGTAAAGCATCAATTAACTCTTCAGCATTTGAAGCCGAGATGAGAATTCGTCGTGTTGAGTGTGGGATAAACCTCTGTTCCACAGCTTGATCTAGAAAAGACAACAGACCATCAAAGAAGTGATTAACATTTAACAAACCTATTGGTTTGTGATGCATATTCAATTGTGCCCAAGAGACTATTTGGAAAATCTCCTCTAAAGTACCAAAACCACCTGGTAAGGCAATGAAGGCGTCAGCATTGCTCATCATTCTAGCCATGCGTTTATGCATGGAAGCTACCCTATATTCTTCCCCAATTGTCTTCCCTATGTTGCTGGATGTAGTTAGAGCTGTAGGAATAATACCTAGAACTTGGCATCCCCCTACATGTGCAGCTATAGCCACACACTCCATTAACCCACAGTTACCTCCACCATACACTAAATGAATTTTTTTCCTAGCTAGCACTATACCCAGATTTTGTGCTGCTTTAACATACTCCCCATCTTTTTCAGGACTAGAACCATAAAAGACACAAATATTTCGAAACTGACAGAATGTGGTTCCCTCCATAATTTCTATCACCTTAACTTTGAGTATAGACAAAGATACTAATGTAAGTATTTATAGAACTCATATAAGGGCATATTTATAATAGCTATGCGAATAGGCTGGGTATTATTAGAACAACTATGTGAGTGATTGGTGGATATCAGCTAAATTAAAGGTAAAAAAAAATTCAAAAATGACGGCAAGCATGTATATGTACAGTAGTTATGACTGTGACCCATATTAAGCACATAAAGAGCATAAGATAAGATATCACCAGAAATCTATCTTTATCTTGTTGTCCTTGATGAAGCATTGATGTCTTGATTCTTGTAAAAAAGTTGTAGGTGATAGCCGTCATTGTAAAAAAAAAGAGTGAAAATGTAAACCAATTAATTGTTGAAAAGGAACAATCAAATGGTTTATTTTGTTTTCTCAATGTTTTTGCTAGTCGACTATCGGTATTATTAAGTCGACTAGCTATTTTGAGAAATTTTAATTTGGACTGGTTATTTTACAGTTGATTGATTACATCTGTTTTGAAGCAATCAACTGCATCCTACCAGTTAGCTACGTACTCTTTGTTTTCACAGACTTTAATAAGTTCGGAAATGTTTCTTTTCCACCGAATATCAACAGCTTTAAAGTAGATTCTGACACACTTATTCAAAATTTGCGGCCACCGATTTTTGCTGAAATCGTACATAGATTTTGTTTACAGATTTTCAAGAATTACGGCCACCGATTTTAATATTTTTCAATGCTTTGTCCAAATTTTTGACTTTCGCTTTTGGCACCATTCTCTATTATGCTTTTCGTCTGTTTCATTACATTCTCCCTCATTAACGGTTGGCATTAAATGCAAGGTTATTTTCCCACATTGCAATGAAAGATAATTTCTTTTCTTTGAAACTCGGTTATTATGGTGTCTAAGTTGTTAGTAGGTTAAAGTAATGAAAAGTTTGAAAAGAATGGACGGATGATAGTCTTATGGTGTTTTGATGAATGTAATCAAGAGAACTAGTGGTGTTGAAGTTCTTGACGAATAAAATATAGGAAGTAGGATTTAAGTTAGTCTTTGAACTCTTAATTTGGAAATATAGAGAATATTCTGAGAACCATGTCCGAAAATAATGTAAGTGATCAAGATATTTGTGTTAAAGAATTATATCATGCTAAATTGAGTCTAGTATCTAGGATGTGAATTATGTTGGAATTGAGAATTCTTGTATGAGTAATTGTGAGGAAAAATCTTCTTGAAATGATTGGGTGAATTAAATGGGATTAACATAAACTAGAATGAGGTGCTTTTGGATATGATAGAAGAAATAATTGAAATTTTTGACAATGAGTTTAATGGTGTTAATAAGCTTGTATAGAATTACTGTGATAAGGTAAGTTGGAATTATTAGACATGTGTCAATGGTACACGTTATTAAAGGTTTGAAAGATTTATTGCTACGTATGTTTAACATACTGATTAAAGGATTTGAGGATAAAAAATAGATGATAGATTAAGATGATGATATTCAAGGGATGATGTTGATATATATAAAAAAATGACTTGATAGAAGTTTGGAATAAGAAAAGATAGTTACCCAATATGAAGGTGAATATGTTCCTTTATATGTGTGTTTTCAAATATCGACCCATAGATATATCCATGCGAGCTAGAGGATATAAATTGAAGAACTTATGAGTGAAAGAAATCCTTATGGTTAAGTTATATGGAAAAATCACTCAAGTGAATAGCCATATTAAAAAGTAAAGATGTTATACAGAAAAGATATCCCTAATTATTTAGGTAATAAGGTTGGTAACTCTGAATAATGCCTTAATTTCATTCCCTAAAAGTGGTAGGATGGACTGAAATTCGGGGACCAAATTTCTTAAGGGGGGAAGAATGTAACATCCCGTAATTTTTATATATTTTCCTTATAAATTCTTCACCTTACAGATATGCGTAGAAATGTTCTAATATTAATGGAATAGGTAAAGAAAGAAAACATAAGAGGAAATATTAGAAATAACATACTAAAGAGATGCAAAATTCTTGGATAAGGAAGATAAATTTTTAGAAACAAGTAAAGGTCATAAAATTTCAAGAACATTAGATTAGGGTAATTTCTCCTAATTCAAGAACTAGAGTTACTAAGTTTAAAATCTTTACCTATACATTGGGCTTTTACCTATGGACACTTCATATAGAGTGTTTCCACTTTACATAAGTTTCTAGCAAACCCATTGGATAACCTAAATAAAAAATAAAACATAGACTTGGACTAGGATATAGTAATTGGACCAATAGTCCAAAAATTATGAAAATGTGACTAAGCCCTCCAAGAAAGGTAGAATTTTATCCAAAGCAAAGAAAATGGGTAGGAATAAGCCCAAATCCAAGAGGAAAATAAAATAAATTAAATTAGGTGATGATATAATAATGTAATAATAATAAATATTAGGTTACATGGCATTAATACAAAAATTTAGCAAGTGTTGTGATTCTACGTTCATCATTTTGACAAGTGGCATGATAATACAAGGCTTTAGGACAAAAACATATATATCCTACACTCATAATTTTAGCAAGTGGTATGATAATACATGGCATTAGGACAAAACATTCCTATCCCACACAAATAATATCAACCAAATAATGGAGATTCAAGGGCTAGAAATTTGCCACCTAAAAAGGCAAACCTATCATACTTGTTTAAGACAAAAGAAAATGGAAATGAATCCCTAAATCAAAGGGACCTTGTCCCTTATCTTAAGAACATATCATCATAATTTTCAAAATACAAATCTCCTTTTCCTATGCATATCTTGACTAAGAAAGAGGAAGACAAGAACATAAGTTGTTTGTTTTCAAAAAATTCAACAAAGTGTATCCTAATTGTGATAAGGTAGACCCATGATCATGAAAGGTGTATTATTTGGTGGTCTATATAAGCAAAACCCACCCCTACAACATTTTAATTTCGTCCAAGTGAGGAAGAGAGAGAAATAAAAGCAAGGTAGAGTAAGGAAAGGAGAGAAAGAGAGGAGAAGAAAGGAAGGAAGAAGAAGGAGAAGTTTAGAAGGTTAAGTACTCTAGGTAAGTTACCTTAATCTCCACTTGAGTCCATTTTTCTTCTTCATCCTTGAGGTTCAAAAATTCACCCTCCTTTTCTTACCTAACCTGCTTGAAAAGCTAAGGGAAGGAAGGAATCTTGCTACTTCTTTCAAGAGGAAACAAGAAAACCAATTCACTAAGTAAGCTAAGGAGATTCTTAGGTAAGTTTAAAAATATTTCTTTTTGAAGAAAACTTTTGAAACTTATAATATTTATATGAGATTTTGATCTTAGAACTTTGATGATTGGTCATGGATGTTGCCATATCTTGTTACATATTGATCTTGCATGTGATGTATGTTTGAATACTTAGGTTGGTGTAGATAGTTCTACATGGGTATGGCTATGGTTGGCAGAATTTTAAGCTTCGGTGTTTTAATTTCTGGGAATAATCTATAAGGAATTAAAATAAATGGTTAACATAAGTATTAAAGATATATGTGTCACGAATTTTGAGCCATTGGAATAATTCAATTTGGAGTCCATATGAGGTAGATATGGTCTGATTAGTAGTCAAAGGTTAGAAAATGGTTCATCAGGGAAGAATATGTTAGGATAGTTTTTGTATTTTAATTTCTGGGAATTATCTGAATGGAATTAAAATAAATGGTTAACATAAGAATTATAGCTATGTGTGTCATGGATTTGCAGCCACTGGAATCATTCAATTTCGAGTTCATATGAGGTAGATATGTTTTGATTAGTAAACAAAGGTCAGAAAATGGTTAATCAGGGAAGAATATGTTAGGATAACTTCATTGTTTTAATTTCTAGGAAAATTTTATAAGGAATTAAAATAAATGGTTAACATATGAATTATATATTTATGTTTCACGGATGTTTAACCACTGGAATCACTTAATTTGGAATTCGTATGTGAGAGATATAGTCAGATTAGTAAGTAAAGGTTAGAACCTACCCGAGAAGAAATAGTATTGAAATTAAGGGAGTAATAACACCACGATTTATTACTATGTGGCTAATATGATTAACATAATAGTTTTATATAATTGTCTTAGCTTTCCATATCCACCAAGATCACCTCAATCGGAGTTAAAATGAGGGAGTTATACTCTTATTAGTGAGCAAAGGTCACAGAGCACGGCCAGGCCGTGTTCTAGGTGCTTCAAGCACGGGCTAGCCATGTTCGGGGCTATTTTTAAGTACATTTGAAGTATTTTTAAAGCATGGTCGTGTCCTGGAACATGACCAGACCGTGTTGGAAGCTGGTTAACCCTATTTTCAACATTTTTCTACCCTAGATGAACCTCTTTAACTATAGGGTAATAGTAGAAATCAAATTGGAGAACAATGCTCTATAAATTTGTAAGAACATGTGTTGGAAATGATATAAATAAGAAGAAAATTACTAAAGGCCAAGCATAAAGAGAATGTTAGATATGATGAAAACTTGCATCAAGAAAATAAAGAAATAAAATTAATATTTAAAAAGGAAGACGAATCTTATAAATGAAAATAATAAATGACTAGTATATGCCATAGCCATTGCCATTGTATGAACTTCTTACCATCATAAGTGTGAAATTCTGACATGAAAATATTTTATAAAGTGATATTTGAAATGGTTATGTTCATGGCATGATTACCAATGATTTATGGTAATAGTTATATTTTGATGAACATACTTGTTATTGAAAGCATATTTTTTGCTATCATTGTGAAAAGAAAAGAAATGAGCACGGTCGCATGGCAATCCGTGTCGTGCACCAGTAGGGGACGCCCTACCAACGGTTATGATCATGTTAATGAAAAAAAAAAGAGAAAGTTGGCCATGTCGGACGAAGCGAGAAAAGCCCGTACCGGAGAGTAGAGGATACTCACCCTGACCGGGGTAGCTTGAAATGGGAATAAGTTGATGGCCATCATATGATATTTTAAAAATAGTTAATCCTGTCATACATATTATTACAGTATGATTCTTATGTGCATAGATATAATGCATTCATGTGACCAAAGATATTTTCTGTAGTTTATACAGCTAAACATGACGTGATGAGCTATATTGATGATGATTTATTGTTGAACTTACTAGGATTTAATTCTCACTATATTTCCATATCATGTTCAGAAAATTAGTTATGCAGCTTTTTCTATGGCTCTGACTTTTAGTGCACATTGGATCGAGTTACTTTATGTTGGGCAGATCTCAGAATCAAATAAGATGTTTGTGGTCGAGTTGGCTCAGATCCCGGTGAAGGTGTAACCACCCACACCTGTATCTCTGGAATGGGTCAACCAAAATAAACAAGATGTAAACAAGATGTAAATATCTATGTGTTTGATATGTTGTATGTACGCTTTGATTAATGATGTGTATGTGAACTCAATATTATATAATAATAATAAATAAAAAAAGGTTGTTACATTTTACCACTTTATGTAACGACTCTATATAATATATATATATATATATATATATATATGAAGTCCTTACCTTTCTTACTTCTAACTACTTATCTTGCAAGGCTTAATTAGTCTAAGCAAGCATAATTAAAAATCAACGAGCATAAGCTAACATTATCATTAGTACTGTTGTGAGTTTACATACATTCCATAGTGTCCCGGGTATTACCTAATACATACCAAAAGACAGGAAGAGACCTAGACACTATGCCAAAACTATAGTTAGCATCTGGGTGGAGTTAGTCAAAAATACCCATACAAAAGTCAAACATACACATATCTATGCCCTAATCGTCCACATTGATCACATCTGAGGACACTAGTACGGGTGGTGGCACCTCCATCAGAATCTCGATCACGTATACCACAGATACATTATTTATTATTGGCATTTATCCAAAGTAGGGCAATTCGATCCAATATATAGAAAAGATATGAGTCATTAAGAAGATATGCATGGTTACTTTTCTAAACATAACATGAAAGTTTAGTGAGAAATAAATCTCAGTAGGTTCAACAATAAATTATAATTTTACATCTATAGCTTATCATGTCAAATTCAACTATATAAGCTACAGAATATCTCAGGCCACAGCAATGCACCATACCTATGCACATGTAAATCATACAGTAATGACATGTATAGCATGAATAATTATTTTCACAACATCATAGGCATGAATAACCATTTAAATATATCAAGGGCAAGATCAACTATTTAAAAGGTCATGGCATGTCAAAATTGTAGCTTCAATATATAATAGCTATTAATTATTCTCATCATATCTTTTCTTTCTTAGTCAAGGTGAGCATGCTTATCTTGCTTTACTCACCTCTAATCAGGCCAACACTTCGTCTTGTCAAGCATGGCCAAAATCTAATCGGGCTAACACTACGTCTCGTCAAGCAAAATCTCATATAATATATCTATAAATAGGGTGTTCCTTATTTGGTGCACCATGACAGAAAGCCATGTGACCGTTCTCTTTTCTTTTCTTTTCTTTTTCACATTAATAGCCAAGATATGATGCCAAATCACAAAATATGCCCACATGCCATAAATTGCATTTCCAAAACAAAATCATTTCAAACATCATTTTATAAAACAATCATGTCAAAATCACACACTTATAATGGTAAAGAATTCATGCAATGGCAATGGTTAGGGCATAAATTAAGATCTTTCTCAAACATCCTTTATTTGGCTTAGCTTATAGAGATTCTTCTTCTTTCTTAATTTTATTTTAATTCTTTATTTTCTTCTATTCTTGGCCTCTAGCCCATTTTTCTCCTTAAATTATTTTTCAACACTTACTCTTAAATTCTTATCTCTAAAATTCTCTTTTGACACCTTTTTACTTGAAATCACACACACACACACACACACACAGATATATATATATATATATATATATATATATATATATATATATATATATATATATATATATATATATATATATATATATATATATATATATATATATATATATATTCATATACTTGTTATCCATTAGTTCCTTAAAATTTTAGGACTCCTTTTCATTAAAATTTTCCACCCATTCAAGTTCTAAGGCCCAAAGGACATTCTGGATTTCAAGCTCAGAACTTTTGTTACCCTTTAGGACCTATCTCTCTTTTTTCAACTCCAATTTAGGTGATTCAAGAGCTTATGGAAAGATAAGACAGAGACCTACAACTTTCATGTTAAGAATTTTTACAAAACCCTAGTAAATCTGGGTGTTATTAAGACCTCAAATTCACTACTATTTTTCCTCGGGTGAAGTTTGACCTGTGCTTACTAATTGGGCCATATTTACCTCATATGAACTCTAGATAAAATGATCCTAATGGTTAAAAATCTGTAAGACATATATCTACATTTTTTATGTTAACCATTTTTTTAATTCCTTACAGATTCTTCCCAAAAATTCAAAAATAGAGAGCTTATTTTCACTATCCCAGCCAGTCTAGTCAACTTTGCCTCATCAACATCATTATTATAATTTCATGCATAACCATCACATTAAATCTTTGCCTATCTCTTATTTCTGTCCTTCTAATAAATTTTAATGTTCTAACTATATCTCTTGCTTATTATAACATATTCCATCATCTACTTCTTCAAGAAAACATAATCAAATAATAATACCAATAGTGTTTTCCAACCAAAACTTCCTATGGTTTTATTCTAGATTTTTAAGGCTACACCTATTTTCATCAATCTAGCTTTCTTCCATCAACTTTACCACATTCAAAAACACTCAAAAATAGATATTAAAATGGCCTAGAATGTAACAACTCCATTTAAAAAAAATTTATAAGGTCCCAAAAGTCATTACCTCTTTACTTCTAACTACTTAACTCAATAACATTCAATTAATTTAACCATACATAATTAAAGTTTAAGGTCTACCATTAATACTAATACAATTCTGAGTTCACATATACATCATTAATAAAAGTGTTCGTACAAAAGTCAAACATATATATATATATATATATATATATATATATATATATATATATATATATATATATATATCTACATCTTATTCATCCATGTTGACCAATTCTAGAGATACAGGTGCAGGTAGTTGCACCTTCACTGGGATCTTAGTCAACTCAACCATAAACACCTTATTAATTACTAGGATCTGTCCAAAATAGAGTAACTCAATCCAACGTGCACTAAAAACTAGATCCATAGAGAAAATCTACATATCTAATTTTCTGAACATGATATGGAAATATAATGAAAATTAAATCCCAGTAGGTTCAACAATAAATCATAATCATCATCAATATTACTCATCATGTCATGTTCATCTGTATAAGTTAATGCAAATGTCTTAGGTCACATGAATACATTTTATCTACACATGAAAATCGTGTAGTAATGACATGTATGGCATGAATAACTATTTTCAGAATATCATACAATGGCTATCAACTCATTCTCATATCAAACTACCCCAGCCAGGTTGAGTATTTTCTACTCTCCAGTATAGAGTTTTCTTGCTCCGTCTGACATGGCACAATTTTTCTTTCTTTTCTCATTAGCATAATCATAGCTGTGAATAAGGCGTCCCCTACTGGTGCACCACACATACTGTCATGTGACCATGCTTGTCTCTTTTCTTTTCTTTTCTTTTCTTTTTACATTAATAGCCAAAAATATGATTTTCAATAATGATAAAGGGGAAATTTGAGTGTTTAATGATTATATTTTATCCCCTAATTTAAAGTAAAATTGTGATTATTCCCTTGTTTCTGGTTATGCTTTGCTCTGGATATTGCTTTGGTTTGTCGTATGCTTATAGGTGAGCAAAAGAGAACAAGAAGCAAGGGAAAACACTCATGAGAGGAGCCATATTGACTTGGAACATGCTGAGAAGGAAGTAAGAGGCAACCCTAAAGAAATTGGCAAATTATAAGCCTGGCAACTTGAAATACGGCTAGGTCATGCTCTGTGCAAGAAGTAGAGAATTTTAGGTTTTGACCAGCCAAGTTGTTATATATACATGAGAAAACGCAGAAGAACGAAGCCAGACTTATTCATACTCACTTTTACTCAATTTTAGGTTTAGGAAACACCATTAGATTAGGTTTAGAGTAGAATTAGTGTTTACTTTCATGTTCCTAGGTTAGATTTGAGATTGATTCAACACTGTATATCTACTACATTCTGCAAACCAGGTTATATCTTTCTCTTCTGCACTTACCTCTTCTTCTAGTTTGTATTGAACATTGATGATTATTTTAATGAATTTGATTATGTTTTCTGTTTCTATGATGCTTGAGTAGATTTCATCTAGGGTTTCGATAAACCCACTTATGGTATGATGATGCTAAACAATTGAATTGAACTTTGGAACCCTAATTGTATTATCCATAGTTAATTAGGATTGACTATTATTCATTGATTATATGAGTTGAAGAATGTCTAGCCAACGTTTTATCACGTCTTCGGATATTAATTGAAGATCTGAAAGGTGAAAATTAATACTAGAACCTAATAGTTAATTAAGGATATCTTAATCACAAAAGTAGTTTAAGGTTCTCTAGGAATAAATCAATTAATGGTCACGAGAAAAATGATTAATTGTATTCCATGGTTGGCATAGAACTTAATGGACCTAGGAATGAACTAAGAACCACGAAAGTAGGCAATTGGATTAACCTAGGTACGATTGGTACTGCTTGAAAGAGGTTACTAGTTAATTAAGGCTAAACCGTCCTCAATTACCTACATGATTGCAATTAGAGGTACATGTTGAATGTTGAATATCATAAGTGCGGTGAACACTAACCCTAGGCTTTTATTAATTGAATTACTTATTTACTTAATTGTGACAAACTTTCTATCGCATTACATCGATTTAGATAGCATATTTCGTATAATTCTAGTAGTTGATAATTGTTCTCTGTGGGATACGACCCGTACTCGCCGGACTAGCTACAACGACGCGGTGCGCTAAAATTGAGTAAAAGTGAGTATGAATAAGTCTGGCCAACGTTTTATCACGTCTTAGGATATTAATTGATGAACTGATAGGTGAGCATAAAATGCATTCACTGCATATTTCTATAAAAGAAAAAAATGATGAATGAAATAGACAAGAGAAAAGAAAAATGATGAGAAATAAAAGAAATTGAGTGAGAAAAATAGAAATAAGGGTAAGGCAACATAGGGAGATCTAAAGGATGAGGTGGCCTATTTGTGTGTCTAAAATAATCAATTTGATGCATACATTCAATGGTAACAATAGAAGCAAATATGTAATAGGAGAATTTTGGTTTAGGTTTAGAAGAACAGAGACTATATGATAAATGTCTATTCATATATCTGTTGTGTGCATACTGATTGAGTGAAAAATTACCTACATTGCACTTTTCTATCCTTTGGAATTTGAATGCATCTTCCCCCTTCCTACTGATATAATATGTTATTTGCTTGAGGACAAGCAAAGGTTTAAGCACGGGGGAGTTGGTAAAGGGGAAATTTGAGTGTTTAATGATTATATTTTATCCCCTAATTTAAAGTAAACTTGTGATTATTCCCCTATTTTTTGTTATGCTTTGCTCTGGATACTGGTTTGATTTGCCTTATGCTTATAGATGACCAAAAAAGGCCAAGAAGCAAGCGAAAACACTCATGAGAGGAGCCAGATGGACTTGGAACATGCTAAGGAGGAAGCAAGGAGGCAACCCTGAAGAAATTGGCAAATTCTAAGCCTGGCAGCTTGAAGCACGGCTAGGCCGTGCTCTATGCAAGAAGTAGAGAATTTCTTAAATTTCTAGCCTGAAGCATGGTCAGGCCGTGTCATGAAGCACGGCCGTGCTTCGTGTCCCTACACACGTGATATTTAGGGTTTTGAGCAGCCAAGTTGTTATATATACATGAGAAAACGCAGAGGAACGGAGCCAGACTTATTCATACTCGCTTTTACTCAATTTTAGGCTTAGGAAACACCATTAGATTAGGTTTAGAGTAGAATTAGTGTTTACTATCATGTTCTTAGATTAGATTTGAGATTGATTTAGCATTATATCTCTACTACATTCTGCAAATCAAGTTATATCTTTCTATTCTGCTCTTACCTCTTCTTCTACTCTTTCTTCTAATTTGTATTGAACATTGATGATTACTTTAATGAATTTGATTATGTTTTCTGTTTCTATTATGCTTGAGTAGATTTCATCTAGGGTTTCGGTAAACCCACTTATGGTATGATGATGCTGAACTATTGAATTGAACTATGGAACCCTAATTGTATTATCCACGGTTAATTAGGATTGACTATTATCTATTGATTATATGAATTGATGAATGTCTGGCCAACATTTTATCGTGTCTTACGATATTAATTGATGAACTGAAAGGTGAAAATTAATACTAGAACCTAATAGTTAATTAGGGATATCTTAATCACGTAAGTAGTTTAAGGTTCTCTAGGAATGAATCAATTAGTGGGAACGAGAAAACCGATTAATTCTATTCCATGGTTGGCATAGAACTTAATGGACCTAGGTTGAACTAAGAACCACGAAAGTAGGCAATTGAATTAACCTAGGTACGATTGGTAATGCTTGAAAGAGGTTATTAGTTAATTAAGGTTAAACCATCCCCAATTACCTAGATAATTACAATTAGAGATACATGTTGAATGTTGAATATCATAAGTGTGGTGAACCCAAACCCTAGGCTTTTATTAATTGAAATACTTATTTACTTAATTTTGACAAACTTTTTATTGCATTACATCGATTTAGATAGCATATTTCGTATAATTCTAGTACTTGATAATTGTTCTCTGTGGGATATGACCCGTACTCGTTGGACTAGCTACAGCTACGCCGTGCGCTTGTGGTTATTTATAAAATATACACAACAAATAACAAGTATGTTCATTATACTCACATACCATAATTTATCATCAAAGCATAATCATTACCAAAAATCATTGGTAAAATGCAATCATGCCATGAGCATAATCATTTTCAAATATCACTTTATAATATATTTCTATGTCAAAATTACACACTTAAGATGGTAAGGAGTTCATGCAATGGCAATGGCTAGAGCATACACTAGTCATTTACTATTTTCATTTATAAGATTCTTCCTCTTTCTTAAATATTATTTTCTTCTCTTCATTTTCTTTATGCTTGGCCTCTAGTTACTTTTCTCCTACTTATTTCATTTCCAACACATGTTGTCACAAATTTTATAGGGCATTCTTCTTCAATTTGATTTCTATTATTATCCGATAGTTAATGAGGTTCATTTAGGGTAGGAAAATGTTGAAAATAAGTTTTACTAGATCATAACACGACCTAGATTCCAGTCACACAACCATATTGTAGGCATCAAAAATCCCTTACCCGCATTGACCACAACCTAGCTATGTCCTGGAACACAGCCATGCACTGTGTTGTGTGTTGTCTCCTGATGCAGGTTTTCATCTAGCCTAACATTCTCTTACTAATCAGAGCATAACTCCCTCATTTTAACTCTGATTGAGGTGATATTAATATCCATTTAAAGCTACAACAATCCTCTAAAATTCTTATGTTGAAAATTTTAGTGAAATTGTAAGAAATATTGGTTTTATTACTCCTTCAAGTTAGATGTTATTTCTTCTCGGGTAGGTTCAGACCTCTACTTACTAATTTGACAATAGCTCCCTCCTATGTATTCCAAATTGAGTGATTCCAGTAGCTAAAAATTCTTCAGACATTTATATATATATATATATATATATATATATATATATATATATATATATATATATATATATATATTTCTTGTTAACCATTTCTTTTAGTTCCCTACATATTTTGCCCAAAAATTCAAACACAAAAGCTAACTTAACTGATTCTTCCCTAGTTAACTAGTTTTTTACCACTACTAACCAATCTGACCATTTCTCCTTCATATATATATTTGGTTAATCATTTCTTTTAATTCACTACATATTTTTTTCAAAAATTCAAACACAGAAGCTTACCTAACAGATCCTTTCTTGGTTAACCATATTCTGACTATTGCTTACTAATATGATCATATCTCCCTCATATGAAATCCAAATTGAGTGATTCCAATGGTTAAAAATATATGAGACATATATCTACATTTTTCATGTTAACCATTTCTTTTATTTACTAACCGATTCTTCCTAAAATTTCAAAAATAGAAGCTTCCTTCGTTACTACAAAATCTAGTTTTCCAACCAAACCCTTCCTAAGGTTTTTATTCATCCTTTTATTATGTCCTCTTCCATTTTCTTCCTAATTTACATCTAATCATAAGATTACTCATTTCAACATTTTAATTAGATTCCTTACACTTAATTTAACATATTTCATCATCTACATCTCAAGAAAACAGAAATCAAATCATGTATTAATAAGGGTGTTTCCCAGTAAAAATTTCTCATGGTCTTCTTCTAAGTGTTTAAGGCCATACTCATTTTATAAATCTAACCATATTTCATAAATTTTTTACCATACTCAAATATACATAAGACCAGCATAAAAATCCTAAAATTTTGCCACCCATAGCCATACCTATGCAGAACTTTCCACACCAACCGAAGTATTCAAAACATCCATCACATACAAAATCAACATGTAACATAATATAGCAACATCCATGGCCAATCATCAAAGTAGCAAATATTGTAAATTTCATCAAAGTTCTAAGATCAAAATCCTATATAAATGTCACAAATTTCAAAGTTTTCTTCAAAAGAGATATTGTTAAACCTACCTAAAATCTTCCTAACTTACTTAGTGAATTCTTTTTCTTCTTTCCTCTTGAACGAGGTGGCAAGATTCCTCCCTTCCCTTAGCTTTCCTAGCAGCTTAAATAAGAAAGGGAGAGTGAGTTTTAAACCCCAAGGATGAAGAGAAAAGATGGATTCAAGTGGAGATTAAGCTAACTTACCTTGAGTACTAGTCCTCTAGACTTCTCCTTCTTTTTCTTTCCTCTCTTCTCCTCCCTTTTTCTTCTTCCCTCACTCTATCTTGCTTCTATTTTCCTTCTCCCTCACTTGGATGAAATTCTAATGTTAGAATAGTAGTTTTTGCTTAAATAAATTATCAAGTGGTCCTCCTCTCATAATTATTGTAACATCCCGTAATTTTTATTTCTAACTAATAATGTTTTGCTATAAACAAATATTTTTTTATTTGTTTAAAAATGATTATGTTCTATTAAAAGTAAGTATACTTTTAATTAAAGTAATTATTGTTTTACTTAAAATAATTATATTGGCCTTTAATAAATTTTTGTTGTATTTTTAGAAATATTCTTTCTTTTATTATGTATAAAGATATTTATTTTGTGATTTGTTTTATTAATATTTTTATCAAGAAAATTCATAATTTAAGAGTTTAACTAAAGGTTTATGAGAATGTAAAATTTTTCAAATTTTTGGGATGTTTTAGGATAAAACCAAAATTTATTTGAATATAAATAAAATAAAATCCTATAATTCATTTATTAAATAATTATTATTATTATTATAAAAAAATAAAAGAGAAGAGGGGAAGGGGGAGATAGAACGGAGATGAAACCGAGAGTTACAAAATTTCGATGCATAGTATGAATAGTGTGAATAGTAACTTTCATTTTCTTTTCGAGATCTAGAGTGTCTACAGGCCTCCGATCTCTAAACTAAGGGTACCACTAGATTCAGGCAGTTAATAGTGTTTTTCGGCCATGAATAGTGACCAATTTTCGAAGTCATTTTTTTTATTTTTAGACCCTCTAAACACGTTTTTGAAGTCTGTTTAGTCAAATATGGATTGGAAAAGTGCATTTTGGGGCTGTCCAATCTAAATCCCCTACCTTGTGAGTAGATAATTATTTCTATGACTTACTCCATGCTCTTCTTGAACTATAAATGTATAATTTTTTCTATTTACAATTATTTATGCTATCATAAATTTTGAAATGTGTTGAAATATTTATTTTGCTTACGAACTGGCACATAGTTCAAGAAGAGTATGGTTTTAGAAATGGATTTTGGAACTCATTGAATATGTGGTTCTAAATGTATTTATCATTATTTGATAAAGTGGATATTATGTGCACGATGCATTGATTTGTAAAGCTATATACTTGTGAAAATGATGCATATCATATTATAAATAAGATTAAATGGTAAGCGTAAAGCTCAGGGTGAGTTGCTTGGTAATTATGGCAAGCGTAAAGCTTATGGCGAATTGTTTGATAATTTTACTTGTATTTATATGTATGGATGAATATCAATGGGTTGTATGGCTTGTGACAGTACCGAATAGGAGACGCCCTATTAGCTTGAGTGAGCCAGGGGAGGGCCGCTCCAACCGGGTGATAATGGTAATGTGGAGGGCAGGAGGGTGATGTACTCACATTCCCTGATCACTTATTATGATTGTAGTCGATCAGTCAATATGCATATAGCAAATAAGTTATGTTTTCATTGCATTGATCAGATCGTCAAGTGAGGCAAGTGCATTAAAAGTGATGATTTTATCTCTAAATCTTAATATTTTACTATAGCTTATACAACTGAGCATAACAACATTTGTTTAATGATCATATCATGCTGCATATGGTTTTGGATATCTGAATATCCTTTGAATTGAGAATATTTGAAATATGGGTCCCATATGAATGTACTTCTGAACTGTATCATCTATGTGACAAATTTTAAAATATAAGTACATCCATATGCTAACCTAAGAGGTCATAGGAGGAATTATTTACTCACTGAGTTATCAAACTCACTACACAATATTTCCACATTTTTTAGATGAGAATACAGAGTCTAATCCTGCAAATAGGTGATCAGTTAGGTGACATATTCTGTGGGTAAGTCTACGTTGCTTCCAAGACTCACGGTTTTTGAATTATACTGTGTTTGTATTTTAGAGTTTTCTGAACGCTACAGGTAGGATCCCCATTTCTAATGTACTTTGATGTTCATAGACTTGGTCTGTATATTGTGTATACATGAGAGAAATGACAAAGAATTGAATTATGCATCTTTATGGAAAATATCTGATTGCGGAAAAAAATGTTTGTTTCACCTACTCGTAAATTGGGGGCGTTACAAGTTGGTATCAGAGAATTAGGTTTCCCTGTGGCTATCAGAGCAAAAGATTCTTTAGTAAAACCTTTAGTATGGGTATGACCCGGACATATTTATACTTCAAGTGCTGCTGATGGATTCTATAGGATTTCAATTTCCTTTCTATTTCAAGTTATTAAATTTCCTAGTATAAAGTTGATTGAGTATTGTGACATCTTAAGAGGTATCTATGGGTCAATTACTGCTTGAAAGTGAAAGGGATAGGTATCCCAAAGAATTTAAAGAATTGAGACAAATGTCAAATATGATCATTTCTGAATATAATATCCGTTTTACCTGAATGTCTAGATATGGAAGAATTTGATGTGATATTAGAAATAGATTGGTTGGTAATATGTCAGGCCATTTTAGAATGTCATCCGAAGATGATTAATTTAGAATGGATTTTGGAACTCATTGAATATGTGATTCTAAATGTATTTATCATTTTTTCATAAAGTGAATATTATGTGCACAATGCATTGATTTGTAAAGCTATATACTTGTGAAAATGATGCATGTCATATTATAAATGAGATCGAATGGCAAGCGTAAAGCTCATGGCAAGTTGCTTAGTAATTATGGCAAGCGTAAAGCTCATGGCAAGTTGCTTGATAATTTTACATGTATTTATATGTATGGATGAATATCGACGGGTTGTATGGCTTATGACGATATCGAATAGGGGATGCCCTATTAGCCTGAGTGAGCCGAGGGAGGGCCGCTCCAACCGGGTGATAGTGGTAATGTGGGGGGCAGGAGGGTAATGTACTCACATTCCCTGATCACTTATTATGACTATAGTCGATCAGTCAATATGCATATAGCAAATGAGTTATGTTTTCATTGCATTGACCAGATCATCGAGTGAGGCAGGTGCATTAAAAGTGATGATTTTATCTCTAAATTTTAATATTTTACTATAGCTTATACAGTTGAGTATAACAACATTTGTTTAATGATCATATTGTGCTGCATATGGTTTTGGATATCTGAATATCCTTTGAATTAAGAATATTTGAAATATAGGTCCCATATGAATGTACTTCTAAACTATATCATCTATGTGACAAATTTTAAAATATAAGTACATCCATATGCTGACCTAAGAGGTCATATGAGGAATTATTTACTCACTGAGTTGTCAAACTCACTACACGATATTTCCACATTTTTCAGATGAGAATATAGAGTCTGATCCTGCAGATAGGTGATCAGTTAGGTGACATATTCTGTGGGTGAGTCTACGTTACTTCCAAGGCTCACGATTTTTTAATTACATTGTGTTTGTATTTTAGAGTGCTCTAACGCTACAGGTAGGATCCCCGTTTTTGCTGTACTTTAATGTTTATAGATTTGGTATGTATATTGTGTATACATGAGAGAAATGACAAAGAATTGAATTGTGCATCTTAATGGAAAATATCTGATTGCAGAAAAAAAAATGTTTGTTTCACCTGCTTGTAAATTGGGGGCGTTACAATTATGGGTTTACCTTATCACAATTAGAATGCACTTGGTTCCTTTTTTAAGGGAAGACAAATCATGTTCTTCTCTTCTTCTCCCTTAGTCAAGATATGTATAGCAAAAAGAGGATTTGTTATTTGAGAATTATGATAAAATTTTCTCAAGACAAGGGGTAAGGTCCTCTTAATTTAGAGATTCAATTCTATTTTCTTTTGTCTCACTCAAGTATGATAGATTTTCCTTTCTAAGTGGCAAATTTTTAGTCCTTTAGTCTCTCTTGCTTGTTTGAAATTATTTGAGTAGGATAATGATGTTTTGTCCTAATTTCATGTAATATTACCTACTATATCATCACATGGCTTGCTGAAATTATGAGTGTAGGATATAGACGTTTTGTCCTAATGCCATTTGAACTAATCTTGATTATTATTACACTACTATTTCATCATATGGTTCTTATTTTTCCTTCTTGGATTTGAGCTCATTCTTTCCCATTTCCTTTGCTTTGGCTAAAATTCCTACCTCTCATGGGGGGCTTGGCCACACTTTCATGTTTTATGGGCTATCGGTCCAACCTCTATATCTTAGTCCAAGTCTATGTTATACCTCTTGCTTGGGCTATCCAATTGGCTTACTAAAAACTCATGTGAAGTGGAAAAACTCTATATGAAGTGTCCATAAGTGAAGGCCCAAATGTATGGGTGGAGATGTTAAACTTAAAAACTCCAACTCTTGAATTAGAAAAAATTATCATAATCCAATCTTCTTAAATTTTCAAGACCTTTACTTTCTTTTAAAAAAATTTCTTTCTTACCCAAGAATTTCACTCCTCATTAGGACGTTATTTCAAATTTTTTTTCCTCTTAGATTTTCTCTCTTTATCTATTCCCTTAATGTTAGAAACATTTTCTATACATACACATAAGGTGAAGAATTTCTAAAGCTTATATTCTCTTAGATATCTAAAAAAATTTTAATAAATTTTATTTTCTTAATTAAATATTTATGTGCCTTTATTAATAAAAGAAATGAAATCAGGGATGTTACATAGAATTTCGTCACCCATAGCCACAACCATGCAGAAATTTCCATACTAACCTAAGAAAGCATACATCCTTCACATATAAGATCACACATGTAGTAAGATATAGAAACATCCATGGCCAACATCAAGAGTAGAAAAAATATTACAAACTTCATTAAAGTCCTAGGATCAAAGTCCCATATAAATATTACAAGAATTTCGAAGTTCTTTCAAAAGAAAATATTGTTAAGCCTACCTATAACTCTTCCTAGCTTGATTACCCTAGCTTCTCCTCTTCCTTCTTCCCTTGGGGTGGCAACACAGCTCCTTCTCCTTCCTGTTCTAGCAGCACTTTTTTAGGGGAAGGTGTGAGTTCTAGCTACTTAAGATGGTAAGAAAGAAAAGGATTAGAGTTGGAGAGCACTTCCTTACCTTATGCCCTAAGCTCTCCTACACTTTCTTCTTCTATTCCTCCCTTCCTTTTCCTTTCTTTTTTCTCTTTGCCTCTGCTCCCTTTCTTCTCTCTCTCTTAGCCAAAACTCCCTTCGCTAAGAATGATGATTGTTTAAAAACTACAAAAGGTTAACCTCTCCAAATCATAAGTCTTTCACTTTACTTGTGAGGCATTCCATAAAATCATCATTATGGCTCATTATTTTTTCTTCTTGTAGTGTTCAAAGCCTTGATCTTCACTCCCTCTCCCTTGGCCGAATTAAGCACCTCAAAATAGGATAGATTTGCTTGAAATTTTGTGATTTAATTACTCAAGAAAAGTGGCACAATCTCCTTAAGTCTTGTGATTTAATCTCCTTTCTTTTGGTTCACTTAATATGGCATGATTAAGGTTCATTAATTCTTCAAGAATGGCACTATTTCATGGTTAGAATTTTTAGCCTTCATCTCTTCCTTTGCTTGGCCAAAATGCATGTTAAGGGGTGGATGTTTTTGCCTCAAAATCTATGTGACTATTTATGTGCTTATGGAACACTCGTACATTTAATTCCCTAACTTGTAGGACTCACCAAAGACTTGCTTATTTTACACTCTACCAAGGTAATGATTGGTCATCATTAGAGGTTACTATTGCACCATTTAAGGCTTCATGCCTTCTTGAGTTTGGGCTCTATTTTTTCCCTTAGGTTTAGGTCTCCCCTTCCTTTCTTACTTGGGCTGAAATTTTCACCCAAGAGTGGAGGGCTTGGTTCACATTCATGTGGTTTGGGTTATTGGCCCATCCTCTTCAACCTAGTCCAAGCCTATGTCATGACTCTTTATTGAGGCATCCATGTGGCTAGCTAACAACTCATGTGAAATGGAAAAATCCTAGTTGAAGTGTCCATGAGTTGATGCCCTAGGTGGAAGCCCAATGGTGTAGGGTGAGCTTTCAAATTTAAGGAATTTAGTTCTTGGATTAGAAAAATCCCTATAATCAAACATCTTGAAATTCCAAAACCTCTACTCAACTTCTAAAAATTACTTTCCTTGCCTAAGAGTTTCGCCCTTCACTAGCCATTATTTCACATTTTTCTTCTTAGTTCCTTCTTTTACTAATCCCCTAATTGTTATAAAAATCTTCTATGTATACACATAAAGATTAAGAATTTCTAAGGCATACATTCTATTATTTATCAAAAATTTCTTAGTTGGTCTTTACTCTTCTCTATGTTCCCTAAATTCAACATTTTTCATGTTTCATTAATAAAGAAAAATTTAGGATGTTATAATATACATAGATCTTCTTCCTTGCCCACAAACATGAAAGTTTTGATGTTTTTGAAAATTTTCTGAAAATAGTTCAAAATAAAAAAGGTTAAGGTGTACATAGGTTTAGTTCGGTCAAGTTTGAAAATTCAACAAAACCGAATTTATTACATGTTTTTTGAAAAAAAATGGACTTGTTCAATTTGATTGAATTATTAGAACTGAACCAAACTGAACCTATATAAAATAGGTTCAATTTGTTTTGGTTCTATCTTTTTTTTCTTCTTTTTCTTTGGACACTTCTTAGGACTACTTCTATAGTTGGTTGCCCGTTAGTATGGGTCACTAAAGAACTTACCACTAAATCATGATTTCGATGACTGAACAAAGAGTAATGGTCACCGGAGTAATAAACACAGCTGGAGACAAGGGAAAGGGAGAAAGACGTCGATAGAAGCAGTTCGCAGAATAGAAATTTCTACAGTTGTTGAAACAAACTTTTTTGCTAGCATAAAAAATATCTGAGGCGAACACCTTCACTTATGAAGGAACAAGGGAGAGATGTTATTTGAGGAGATTCAATTTAGGGACCCAAAGATAAAACCATCTGTGAGAGCATGTCAAGAGTAGATGTCGATGGATCTTTGTGTTTTTCTCTCCAATCTTTTGTGCTTGTTTGCTCGTTGAATCCACTGCTGGGTGCTCACAGAAGCTAGTGGTTCATAAGCACTCTGCTTGTAGGGGCTTTTCTAAAAGCATTTTGTGAAGGAAGGAGAAAAAACACAAAAGCCCCTATTTCTATGTTATGCCATTGTGAGTCTCAAAGGCAATGAATATCTGGGCAGCGATACAAGGATAACCTAGCATGCAACTGGACTGATATTTTTCTTAGCTAAGGAAAAATTATATATATATATATATATATATATATATATATATAATAATAAATACTTTGAAAGATGAGACTTGGGCACAGAGCCTGTGTAACAACCCCGATTTTTTCTTATATTACTAATTGTAATTTTCTTTAGGGAGGAGAAAGCATTTTGGATGTCAAGGGAGGATTAAATTATTTTACAATTTTACTCAAGTCAAACAAGATCTTAAAATGGTTAAAATGGCATTTATGTAATTTCATTGAAATGGCATTATTGTTATTTATATAAATTTCTTGAGATATCACTTTTGTAAATACTCTAGGATGGCAATTTTGTAAATACTCTAGGATTGCATTTTTGTAAATAATGGAGGATGGAAAAGTTGTAAATATAAGGAGGTAGGTAAGAATAAATCTAGATAATAACAAGGGAGAGGGAGTGTCAGCAAGAAAGAGAAAGAAAAGAAAAAGGAAGAAGAAGAAGAGAAAGAGAAAGAAGAAGAAAAAGGAAGAGGAAAGGAAAATAAAGGTAAGTTTTTTTGTCATCTCTCTAATTTCATCATCTTTTCTTAAGGAATATCCTAATTCAAGGTATGGATGTAGGATTGTTGTGTGGTGGAAATCAACCACGCAAGTTTAAAGATTTGTTTAAGATAGGTTTAACATTTACTCATGAATTTTGTATACAATTATATATATACTTTTAGATGTGTTTGGATGTGATTTTGGATAACATGTGATCTGTATAATTATATGAAATTTTGTTTTGGTTGTTTAGACGTACATATGGGTGAATGGAATTACATAAAAGAAAAACAAACGAGAAGTTAGACTAAGCTGAATTTTGGAGTAATTTGGGAAGCTTCTATTTTTGGAATTCTAAGTAAATTCGGCAAGGATTTTAAAGAAATGGTCAATATATAAATTGTAGATATATGTCTCACGGATCCATATGATTTAAAATCACTTAATTTGGAGTCCATATAAGGGAGATATGGATGATTAATGAGTAGAGGTCAGAATCAATCTAGAATCCAGGATGGTAAAAATAAGCATTTTTGTTCTTAATTTTCTGAGAATCATCCGTAAGGAATATGAAGAAATGATAAACATGAAAGTTGTATATGATTGTCTTAAATTTTTATAAGCTTTGAAATCAACTCAATTGGAGTTCGTATGAGGAAGATATGGTTGAATAAGTGAGGAAAGGTCATAAAACATGACCAGGCCGTGTTCTGGGTTGTTTCAACACGGGTAGGCCATTTTCAGGGCTGTTTTTGAGCACGTTTGAAGTATTTGTCAAGCATGGTCGTGTCTTGGAACATGACCAGGTCGTGTTGGGTGCTGGATTATCATATTTTTTACTATTTTCTACCTGAAAATAATCTTGTTTGTTGAAAGACTTTTAGGAAACATATATTCAAGAAAAATGATTTTAAAATGATGATTTTGGTATCACAAAACACCTTTTTTTATTTTATTCAAAATGAATCATAATGGATATTGGTATGTGATGAATGATTATTACTCATTAGGTATAAAAATGATGCATGTCATATTATGAATGTGATTGAATGGCAAGCGTAAAGCTCATGGTGAGTTGCTTGATAATTGTAAATTGCATTTGATGAGTATGCATTTATATATATATACACACACACACACACACACACATTTATATGTATGGATAAATATCGACGGGTTGTATGGCTTGAGACGATACTAAGTAAGGGACGCCCTATTAGCCTGAGGGAGTCAAGGGAGGGCCACTCTAACCAGGTGACAGTAGTAATGTAAGGAGGCAGATGGGTGATGAACTTACATTCATTGATCACTTATTGTGACTGTAGTCGATTGGTCACTATGTGTATAACAAATGAGTGATTTGAGTATATTGAGAGCTATAAAATGTCTGAGCATTAAAAAAAAGAGTGAATTTTTAGTGTATATATAGTATGTTAATTATGCATCAACCAAAGTGATGATTTTATCTCCAAATCTTAATATTTTATATAGCTTATACAGATGAACATAACTCATGTTTTTCTCATTATATTTTATTTATGTTAAGTCGACTGGAAACTTTTGTTCTCACTATTATTGTGGTGTTATGTTCATATAAAAAGAAATGAGATGCAACAAGGAATGACGTTACTGATGGAGATTTCGATGTCAGCACCACCTCCTCACCCTTTGTATTTCTAAGGTAGAAGGCTATATAGGGATTCTTATTTGTATATTAAAATGTTGTATTGTATAATTATTACATGTATGAGGTTTGTAATATATATATATATATATATATATATATATATATATATATATATATATATATATATACATATATATTGTGTTTATACATATGACGTATTTAACATGTGAAATGTAAAAAATAAATAAATAAAAAATCGAACATTATAGCCTGCATTCAAACAAAAATTATTATAAATTAAGTCGTGAAAGAGACATTTCCCCAGGTCCATATTCCCAAAGTCCACGTCATGTGAGTCTCGAGATCATGAGAACAGAAGTCCCAATAGGTTTAACATTAAATACATCACAAAATAAATCATTATCAAGTGTTATATCCAATTGTATAAGCTACAGAAAAATGCCAACCATTTGCAACAAGTGCATAATATACACATATAGCATGGTAAAGATATGTTGGGCACAGATACTTGGTTATCACATTTACAGTACAATAGACCATCATACATAATGGTTTTTTACTCTTTTATTCTTCTTTGTCTCAATAACAAGGTAATGTGAGTCATTCTCCCACTTGCTACTCACATATCACTATTACACGGTCGGAATGGCCATATTTCCACTTGACTCACTCAATGCTAATAGGGCATCCTCCGTTCGGTACCAACACAAAATCCATACAACTTGCTTGGTCACTATAAAGGGGAATTTTGAGTGCTTATTGGTCATATTTTGTCCCCTAATTCATAGTAACTTGTGGATATTTCTATGCTTTTACTATACTTTATTCTGGGTACTGCTGTGGTTCGTTTTGTGATTACAGGAGAGCAAAAGAAGACAAGAAGCAAGGAAAAACAATCATGGAAAGAGCCTAAAAGACTTGGGATATGCTGAGGATGAAGCAAGGAGGCTACACGTTAAAAATCATGAAGAAAGGAGCACTACAGCATGCAGCACGGCCGGGCCGTGCTTGGTGGCCTGCAACACGGTCAGGCCGTGTTCTGGGCAAATGATGCAGCATCTCCCCAAATTTCAGCCCGAATCACGGCCAGGCCGTGTCTTGGGACACGGCCGTGCTGCGGGTCTGCGAACACCGTATTTTTTAGGGTTTTGAGTGGCCAAAGTGAGATATATTGAAGGGGATACGCAGCCAAAGCGAGGAGGACCGTAGGAGACATTGGATAAACACCTATTAGGCTTAGGAAACACATTTAGATTAGGTTTTTACATAGTTCTTTGAAGATTTTGATGTTCTGGAGTAGATTTTACTGCTTTGAAGGTTGTAATTTATCTGAATTCATCTGCACATCAGGTTCTATCTTTCTATCTTCAGTTTTCTTCTTCTACTTCTACTTATTCACTCTCAATTGTACTGAACTATTATGAATTACTCAATGAATATGATTTTGATTCTTCTTTTGATAATGTGTGAGTAAATTCAATCTAGGGTTTCAGTAAATCCAATTGTGATACAATGATACTGTGATTATGACCTGAATTATGGAACCCTCATTGTAATTGATTTTAGATTGATTAGGATTGACTATTGTATGCATGAATGAGTTGATAGAATGCCTGATCACCAACCTATCACGTCTTAGGTATTTAATTGATGAACTGAAAGGTGAAGATTAAATCTGGAGCCCAATAGTTAATTAGGGATATCTTAATCACGAAAGTAGTTTAAGATACTCTAGGATAGAATCAATTAATGGGAATGAAAAAACCGATTAGTTGCATTCTATGGTTGGCATGAGGCTTAATGGAGGTTAAGCTAAGAACCACGAAAGTAGGTAATTTGATTAACCTAGGTACGATTGGTAATGCTTGAAAGAGATTGCTAATTAATCCAGGCTAAGCCATCCCCAATGATCTAGACAATTGCAATTAGAGGTAAATATTAGTTGTTGAGTATCACAAGTGTGGTGAACCCTAACCCTAGGCTTAACTTAATTAGTTAATTACACTTATTTAACTGTGACATTTTTCCATCAAATTATATCGATTTAGATAGCACTTTTTGTGAAAATCTGGTAATTGGCATTGTTCTCTGTGGGACACGACCCGTACTTGCCAGACTAGCTACAGCTACGCCGTGCACTTGTGGTATTTAGTAAAACACACACGAACAAGTTTTTGGCGCCGTTGCCGGGGAACAAAGCCAATATTAGATATTTTACAAGATAGCTAGACTAGATCAATTTCTGTTTATTATTCTTTTCTATTTTTTTGCATAATTTTCCCTTGCTGATTCTTTCCTATTTTCTTCCCTTATAAGAGTGTTTCTCTTTTATGCGAAGAAACTATGGGTTCATTGCTGAATTTGACCCGGAAATTGAACGCACACTTCGAAGGATAAGAAAAAGACAGAAGCAAGAAAATTCTACAGCTACCATGGGGGAAAGAGATAACCGATCTCTGAAGGACTTTACTGCCCCAAACACTCATGGCCTGAACCCCAGCATAGTCAGGGCAGTGGTTGAAGCAAATAATTTTAAGCTGAAGCCATCTCTCTTGCAGATGGTTCAGCAGAACCAGTTTAGAGGGTCGCCTACTGAAGACCCTAATCTCCATCTCTTTGTGTTTTTGGAGTATTGCGACACCCTAAAGTTGAATGGGGTCTCCTCAGATGCTATCAGGTTGAGACTATTCCCTTTCTCACTGGGGGATAAGGCCCGTGCATTGTTGCACTCTCTTCCATCGAGGTCCATTACTACTTGGCAACAGCTTTCTCAAGCTTTCCTAGCCAAGTATTTCCCACCGAGCAAGACGGCCCATCTGAGGAACCAAATCACTACTTTTGCTCAGAAGGATGGAGAATCTCTATATGAGGCTTGAGAGAGATTCAAGGAGCTCCTCAGAGTATGCCCACATCATGGGCTAGAAAAATAGTTAATAGTCCATACATTCTACAATGGACTAATTTACAGCTCCCAAATGTCTGTGGATGCTGCAGCTGGAGGAGCACTGATGAACAAGACGGTTGATGAACCCTATGAATTGATTGAAGACATGGCCCAGAACCACTACTCCTGGTCTAGTGAGAGACAGCCCAGAAAGCCGGCAGGTATGTATGAAGTGGATGCTTTCAATCATCTAACTTCTAAAGTTGATGCTTTATTTCAGAAGTTGGATAATCTAAGTATCAATGCTGTTAGTTCCCCTTCTTCATCTGCATCCTGTGAGCTTTGCAGAGGTGTTGGCCATGCAGCCAATGAGTGTCAGCTTGGAAGTTCTACAGTTCAGGATTGTGAGCAGGTGCATTTTGTGAACAATCAAAGGAATAACCCATACAATAATACTTACAATCCAGGCTAGAGAAACCATCTGAACCTCTCATATAAGCCGAATGTTGGTCAGCAGCCCCAGAATAACTTTAGACAACCTCTAGGATTTCAGAATTCAAGGCCATTCAACCCTCCTCATCCTCAACCAAAATCAAATCTGGAGGCTCTAATGGAGAATTTCATCTCCACACAGAGTAAGCAGAATGAGAAATTTAGAGCTTAGAATCATAATATGAATGAAGCCATTAAGGACTTGGCTTCGAAAGTTGATTCACTTGCTACGCATAACAAGATGCTAGAGACCCAAATAGCACAGCAAGTGAGCTCGTCAACCAGAAATTTTGGTAAGTTCCCTAGTCAGCCTGAGAATCCTAGAGAACACTGTAAAGCTATCACTTTGAGAAGTGGTAAGCAATTGGATGAACCAGTGAGAAAGGAAGAAGAAAAGGAAGATGAGAAAAGGGATGTGCCTGAGCCAGTAAATGAAGAAGAAGAGCCCATTAGTGGAAGGAAGGAAGTAAATGAGCCTAATTATGTGGCTCCTGAACCATATAAGCCACCAGTTCCCTTCCCTCAGAGACTAGCTAAGGCTAAGTTAGAGAAATAGTATGGAAAGTTTCTGGATGTGCTGAAAAAGTTGCACATCAATATTCCATTCTTGGAAGTTGTCTTTCAGATGCCTTCATATGCCAAATTTCTGAAGGAGATCCTCTCTCATAAGAGGAAAATTGAGGAGTATGCCACTGTGGCATTAACTGAAGAATGCAGTGCCTTGATTCAGAACAAGCTGCCTCCCAAACTCAAGGACCCTGGAAGCTTCTCTATACCGTGTTTTATTGGAGATGTGCAGATCACTAAAGCCTTATGTGATCTCGGAGCGAGTGTAAGTCTTATGCCATTGTCCATTTGCAAGAAGCTCCAGATGGGTGGCCTGAAGCCTACCACTATTTCTCTCCAGTTAGCGGACCGATCCGTCACTCACCCGATAGGTATATTAGAGGATGTTCCTCTAAAAGTAGGTAAGTTTTTCTTACCCATTGATTTTGTTGTATTAGAGATAATTCCCATCATTCTGGGAAGGTCTTTCCTAGCCACTGCAGGTGCTATTATAAACGTTAAAGATGGAAAGCTTTCCTTGAATGTAGGGGATGAAAAGATTGAGTTCAATCTTCATGAGGCAATGAAGTGCCCATCTTAAGGTGATACTTGTTGCATGGTCGATATTATTGAGCAAAATATTGTTGAAAATGCAGTAAGCTTTTGTTCTACTGACTCACTTGAACTTTCCCTTGTAGAAAGTTATGTTTCTTGTGCTGAACAGGTAGAAGCTTATGCATATGCCCAGATGCTTGATGAACGTCCCATGCTATCTTCAAAAGTAAAAGCTGAAAAGCTGGAATCGAACAATGAAAAATCAGCAACCATTGAGGAAACCAAGGCACCTAAGGTAGAACTGAAACCTCTCCCATCCAATCTGAGGTATGAATTTCTGGACTCTAACTCTTCATATCCAGTCATAGTAAATGCTGATCTGAATGCTGAGGAAACTCGTAAGTTGTTAGATATACTTAGGAAATTTAATAAAGTGATTGGATACAATATTGATGATATAAAAGAGATTAGTCCATCTGTTTGTATGCATCGTATTATAGTTGACAATGATCATAAGCCTTCCAAGGAACACCAGAGGAGACTCAACCCCAACATGAAAGAGGTAGTCAAGAAGGAAATACTTAAATTACTTGATGCAGGTATTATCTATCCTATCTCAGATAGTGAATGGGTAAGTCCTGTCCATGTGGTTCCTAAAAAGGGAGGTATGACTGTTGTTAGAAATGATAATGATGAATTGATCCCTACTAGAGATGTTACGGGTTGGCGCATGTGTATTAACTATAGAAAATTGAATAAGGCCACCCGTAAGGATCACTTCCCTTTGCCTTTTATTGATCAGTTATTGGAAAGATTGGCTAAACATTTACACTTCTGTTATCTGGATGGATACTCAAGATTCTTTTAGATCCCTATCCATCCAGACGACCAAGAAAATACCACGTTCACATGTCCCTATGGCAACTTTGCATATAGAAGGATGCCATTCGGACTGTGTAACGCACCAGCCACTTTCCAGAGATGTATGATGGTTATTTTCTCTGATTTTATTGAGGAAATAATGGAAGTGTTTATGGATGACTTTTCTGTATATGGTACCTCATTTGATGATTGTTTGAAAAATTTGACACAGGTACTTAAGAGATGTGAGGAAGTCAATCTGGTATTGAATTGGGAGAAATGCCATTTTATGGTAAGAGAGGGAATAGTTCTGGGACACTTGGTGTCCGAAAGGGGAATAGAGGTGGATAAGGCAAAGATAGAAGCAATTCAGACTATGCCACCACCGTTGAACGTTAAGGAAGTAAGGAGTTTTCTTGGGCATGCGGGTTTCTACAGAAGATTCATCCAAAACTTCTCAAAAATCTCTAAACCCTTAACCAATTTACTTGTTAAAGATGTCCCATTTATATTTGATAATGACTGCTTACGTTCTTTTTGTAGGTTGAAGGAGGCACTTATCTCTGCACCCATCATCCAACCTCCTGATTGGAGCCTTCCTTTCGAAATCATGTGCGATGCAAGTGACTATGCCGTGGGAGCTGTACTTGGGCAAAGGAGGGACAAAAAGCCTTATGTCATCTACTATGCTAGTAAGACCCTGGATGAAGCTCAAGCCAACTATTCCACTACTAAAAAGGAGCTCTTGGTAGTAGTGTTCGCAATCGAAAAATTCTGAAAATATTTGTTAGGATCTGAAGTCATAGTGTTCACAGATCATGCTGCCATCAAGTACCTGTTAAGTAAGAAGGATGCTAAGCCAAGACTAATTAGATGGATCCTCTTGCTACAGGAGTTTGATCTCATAATCAGAGATAAGAAAAGAATAGAGAATGTGGTTGCAGACCACCTTTCAAGACTTAGGCAAGATCTTATGAGAGATGATAAAGATGATTTTCCAATAGACAATTCCTTTCCCGATGATCAACTCTTGATGGTTACTTATGCTTACGCTCCTTGGTATGTAGACTTCATGAATTATCTGGCATGCAAAATACTACCTAAAGGGTTAAGCTTCTATCAGAGAAAGAAGTTTTTCTCTGATATCAAGTTTTACTATTGGGATGATCCATGCTTATACAAGTGGTGTGCAGATGGCATCTTCTGAAGGTGTATTCCAGAGGAAGAAGTATATAGTGTTATATTCCATTGCCACAATTCACCTTGTGGAGGCCATACCAGTACTTCTAAAACTACAGCTAAAATTCTTCAAGCTGGTTTTTATTGGCCTACGCTCTTCAAAGATGTGCACACTTTTGTAAAAGCATGTGACCGGTGTTAAAGAGTTGGCAACATATCCAGAAGGAATGAGATGCCCCTGAACAGTATTTTAGAAGTGGAGATATTTGATGTTTGGGGTATTGACTTTATGGGTCCCTTTCCTTCTGTTGTTGTTTTAATTAAAACTCGCAAGTGCACGAATCTATTGGAGTATAGATTTAGTGGTATGCAAGGTCGATCCCACAGAGATTGCCAATTAAGAGAAAATTCTAATATAGATCCGAAATAAATACTTCTAACCTAGTTCCCGATGTCTTGTTTTGTGAAAGGAATATTGAATAAATTACACAAAGAAGTAATATATTGAAATTAAATGAAGATGTATTCAAGGTAAAGAAGCATACTAAGGTTAGGGGATCCACTCTTGGTATATCGAATAAAAATAAATTTAACTCTTTTAGTACTCAATTAGAATCTTTACATGAATAAAGTTCTAATCGGATGATATGTTAATTTAAGCTCAATTTTGTTTATACATGACTTATATTTACCTCCTTTCTAATAATTAAGACATTCTTGTAAAATGGATTCAAGCGTACATTGTGCCAATCAACATATTGTCTACAATAAATCAAGAGTGATTCAAGTATTTATTGTGCCAAAAATTGTCTACAATATATCAAGGTTCACACTTCACAAGATTAAAAATACAAAGATGCAAAAGATGACTTGTAAATGGATTCAAGCATAAATTGTGCCAATCATTATATTGTCTACAATATATCAAAATTCACATTTTACAAGATTAACTTATGCAAAAAATGAAAGGTAGAAAATTAATTAAAATAACAGAATAAAATGAAATAGAATCGGTGGCAAAGCCAACCAATAGTAAAATAAAATAAAGTAGGCGGCAAAGCCAACCATGAAAATAATAAGAGATAGGCGGTCTAATAAAACCAGCCAATAACATAACAAGAAATCGGCGGTATGATAAAACCAGCCATTAAGAAATAATTATGAGAAAAGAAATAGGAAGGTAAATACAATATCAAAGATAAACATTAAGATTAAGAGTTAGATAAATTATTATTCTCATACCAAGAGTTTCACCCTTTCACCTTAGCATTAGGAGATTAGTTCTCCATAATCAAGGCAAGAAAGTGAAATGAAAGATGAAGAAACATGATAATATTACGAAAGAAAATGAAAAATACAAGATGTCTAAAGAGAGAATAACATTACAAGTTCGTAGAATTCCAACAAAGCTTTCCCAAGCTCTATCCAAAGCTCTCCAAAAACTCCTCAACTCACCCCTCAAGCCCTCTATTTATAGATACAATTAAGTGTGGTTGGTGTGGTAATTGTCAAAATTGTTAGGTAGGAAGTTGTACAAAGTTGACAATTTGAATTCCATCATGTGCACCGAAATTGATCCTTGAATATCGTCTTGAAAACCGCTGAATTTTCTGACTTCATCAACACGAAAGTTGTAGAAAATTTCATTAGCTTTCCGTCAAGACAAATTGTGGACAAATTGGATACGTAATGTGTAAGTTATGGTCAAAATACTAGAGCAAAGTCGGGCTGGACTGCAGCAGTAGTCAGATTCTCTTCTAGCCCACTTTTGGCCCTTTTAATGTCCGTATTTTCTGACCACTTGAACATGAAAGTTGTACCCAATTGTGTCAGCTACCCACCTACCAAATTTCATACATATTGGATATGTATTTTCAGAGATATGGCCCAAGTACTACAGCAAGGTTGGGCTGGACTGCAACCAGCAAACATATTCTCAATATTAGGTGCTTTGCCTTGAATCTTTATGTTTTAGTTCTTTTGGAAATGTGATCATAAATCAAGAATAAATTTGTGCATATATCCATTAGGATGCGTCTCAAGAGACAATATGATAATGCTCCTTACTCAGCCATCCTTAATGAATTTGTTTTATCTGCTTGATTTATAGACATCATTTCTAAAAAACCACAATTTAACTCTGATTCCTCCAATTAAGTCCATTTTCTACTCTTCTCTCCATCTGTAAGAAAGACACAAAACTAAAGACAAGTAAGGGAGATTTATGCTTAATTATGGCAAAAGATAAGATGAAAATATTTAATTTATGAGTATAAAACTCACTCATCAAATACCCCCAGACTTAATCTTTTGCTTGTCCTCAAGCAAAACACACAAACTTCAGAATTCAAATGATGAGTGAGTGATGAATTGTTTTTGACTTACTAAGCATTCCTCAAGGATCTAAAATGTGCAACCAAGAAAGATATCAGAATTCTAAGGTTATGTAGAACTTTTATTCAAATACAACATATGGTTTACTCTTGAATCCCAAGTGTGTGTGTGTAGTAGTCTTATGACATTGGACTTTTTGCATTCAAATAAATTTATGTAATCAAATATTTAAAACAGATCTCTAGATATATGCATTTGAGACTCCATAAGCTTATTTTTCATGTCACTCTCCACTAATGTAGACTAATCATAACATTTAAGATCATTAGGACTTTCATTAGGCTTGTAATGTATGGCACAGGTTAAAGGTGGATAAAATGATATGAATGAAAGTTCAACTCACTCTTCGACGTACATAATCATTTAAAGCCTCCCAAATACTTTTGATATTATACTGTGAATTCTATCTCCAACCTTTTCATCATCCTTACATTTATTTGCTCATACTATTTGTTTTTTTTTTTTTTTTTTGAAAATAAACACCCCCAAACTTATTTATGTAGGGAGTATTAACTTTCTTTCTTCTTCTTTTTTTCTTCTTTTTTTTTTCTTTTCTCTTTTTTTTTTTTTTTTTTTTTTTTAACTTCTACCGTCCACCCTTGAATCATAACTTTTCAAATGATCATGCCTGTGAGTGAAAGGTAAGAGTTAAACATATTTTTATTTAAAGGCTAGATAGAAATATAGGTGTTCAAGAAAGGATAGATATAAGCTCAAAATAGGTTGCTAGGGATATCATCATGTATAGGTTGGTTTGAAAGGCTCAAACGATTCCAAAAATGCCTAATTCATTTCTCAAATGGAGAGTAGTCTAGGATTTCGCCTCAAGTGACAATCGAATAAGTTCTAGAGTCTTATGAGATCGATTAACATATCTAAATCACATAAATTTTTTTCTGAATAAACAATCAGTCAAATGTAAAAGATTAAGTGCACCAGATATTAGGATTCTCAAATAAAACATAAGTTACATTAGAGTTCAAGTTCACACATAACACCCAGAACTCATCAATTTTTCAAAGGTTACAAGCATTTTAAACCATTTTCATCATTGGTGCTAGCTTTGCCTAATCCCAAAACATCACTCAAAATTTTTTTTTTTTTTTTTTTGAAAGATGAAGAAACACAAAATAAACAATAAAGATTAAAAGAGATATTACCTGGAAGGAGATCTAAGAAAAGATGAACCTGCAACAAACTAAACAGAAAATACAAATTTACTCAAGCAAATAAAAGGTATTATAAATGAAGATTTAAGTCCAGTTTGTGCTTTCTGCGATGTTCTGTTGTCCATTCTATTTGAGCTATAACTGGATCAGGTACATGAACAAATGCTTGTAACGCATCAATCAGCTCGTCAGCATTTGAGGCCGAGATGAGAATCCGACGTGCTGAGTGCGAGATAAACCTTTGTTCTACAGCATGATCAAGAAAAGACAACAAACCATCAAAGAAATTGTTAACATTCAACAAACCTATGGGTTTATGGTGCATGTTCAGTTGTGCCCAAGAGACGATTTGAAAAATTTCCTCTAGAGTACCAAAACCTCCAGGTAAGGCAATGAAGGCGTCAGCGTTGCACATCATTTTAGCAATTCGTTCATGCATGGAGGCTACCCTACATTCTTCCCCAATGGTTTTTCCTACTATGTTTGATGCAGCTAGAGTTGTAGGAATAATACCAAGAACTTGGCATCCTCCTAGATATGCAGATCCAGACACACTCCCCATTAACCCACGACAACCTCCACCATACACTAACTGAATCTTTCTCTTGGCTAGTACCATACCCAAAGTTTGTGCTGCTTTTACATATTCTCCATTTTTCCCAGGACTAGAACCACAAAAGACACAAATATTTTGAAAGTGACAAACTGCGGTTCCTTCCATATCTGCACTCACCTTAACTTTGATTATGAAGGTGAAGATAATGAGGTGCGCATTTATAAGACTCAAATAAGGGCATACTTGTAATAGCTATGTGCATAGGCCGGGGGCATAATTTCAATAGCTATAAGAGTAGGCCAAAAAATGTCAGCTAAATTAAAGGTGAAAAATTCAAAAATGACGGCACGCATGCATATGTACAGTAGTTGTGATTGTGGCTCACATCTTCCTCTGGTTTTACGTCCAGTAACGGCTTAAACGCCCTCCATGGGTCGAGGATATGCTTCCCATCCAATTTTCTTATAAATTAGCAAACAGGGTCTTTTAACGTCAGATTCCCAAGACTGTACCGTTTATGTTCTTTTTTGAAATGGGGCCATAGACCGACAATACCGATATGCACAGATCCACTAGGATGTGTCTCAAGAGACGTTGGATGAAAGTCATCATCAAATGACTCCTTACTCAAGCCATCCTTAAGGAACTTAATTTTGTCTTCCCGATTTACAGACACCCAACCCAAAGAACGGCAACGTTTGTTACAAGTTTCACGTCCACATTTGTAACAAACACCCATTCGTTTAGCTCTGCGCTTTTTAGCAAAACTACTTTTTCCTAAACCAGGCATGTAAGAGATGAAATCATTTGCAGATTCACCTGATAACCGTACCTTAGCTTCAATCAGCCAACGAATATCAGCAGGTATTCCCATGATCATCATTAACCTCAATCTTTCAACCCGTGCTTTGTAAATTTTTGTCAATGCATTGGGTGGAAGAGAAGGAAAATGATTTTTCAATTGTACGAGAATGTCCTCCATTATCGACTCAAATTTTTTTTTTTTTTTTTTTTTTGAAAAAGCAAAAGCAACAAAGGGAGGGAAAACAATAGAAAATCAAAAGAAGATAATACTAAAGGGAAAAATTAATGCAAGTTAAATAAAGAAAGATCTTACCTAGAGAACGTGCACGATGACTTTTAACAATAAAAGCAAATCAATCCTTGTAGACAGGATCACGCAAAGGTGTCTCCTCTATCTCTAGATTTGGTAATTCCAAAAATGCTTCCAATCTTTGACCATTTATTTTAAACACATCACCGTTCTTGGGGTTTTCAATCTTTACTGCACCATGTGGGTAAACAGTATGAACAACAGATGGCAGTGGAACTGACTCAAAAGGTGAGACTTTTTCTTTTTTGGCTTTCCATTTATCAGTATCCATTAGTGGAGTTGTCTCTAACAAAGAGTCTACTTCACGAACTAGATAATCCTCATTTTTATCCTTATCGAAATGAATCAAATATTTTTCTAGATGATCATTACTAAAGGAGTCTAAAAATGAATCAGAAATGGCACTTTCAATTAGGTTGACCTCACATAAATCATCCATGTCCACAGGTTGATGAGAGACATTAAAAACATTTAATTCCACAGTCATATTTCCAAAAGATAAATTCAAAATTCCATTCTGACAATTAATGATTGCATTGGATGTTGCCAAAAATGGTCTACCCAAAATGACTGGAATTTGTGTCTCTGTATTCTCAACAGGTTCAGTGTCAAGAACAATGAAATCTACTGGAAAGTAGAATTTATCAACCTTAATGAGCACATCCTCTATGACACCTCTAGGAATTTTTGTAGACCTATCAGCTAATTGAAGGGTCACTGGTGTAGGTTTCAGTTTTCCTAACCCAAGTTTCTCATACACAGAGTAAGGCAGCAGATTCACACTTGCTCCTAGATCAAGTAAGGCTCTGTTAATCGCATGGTCACCTATAATATAAGAAATTGTAGGACAACCTGGATCTTTGTACTTGACAGGAGTTTTTTGCTGAATTATAGAACTCACTTGTTCAGTCAAAAATGCCTTTTTTGGAACGTTAGTTTTCCTTTTCACCGTACAAAGATCTTTCAGAAATTTTGAGTAAGCGGGTACTTGTTTGATAGCGTCCAAAAAAGGGATGTTAATGCTTACTTGCTTAAACACCTCGAAAATGTCACTATACTGAGTACCTTTCTTATTTGATGCAAGTCTTTGAGGGAAAGGAGCTTTGGGGGCATAAGAAATCTGTTCACTTTTCTTTTCACTTGAGTCATTGGTTTGAGACTTATGTTGACTCTGTTCTTTATTTTCTGGCATGTGAACATGATTATCGATGACCTTTCCAGATCTAAGGGTTGTCACAGACTTTACTTCTTCCTTAGGATTTGCTGATGATCCTACTTCATATTGACCCTTAGGATTTGGAACAGGTTGACTGGGAAATTTTCCTTTTTCTCTCTCTCCTACAGCACTGGCTAATTGACCCAATTGTGTTTCAAGCTTGGAAATAGCTTGAGTGTGAGATTGCAAGATTTGTTGGGTCGATTGCATGAACTGTTGCAAGGTATCCTCCAAAGAAGGTTTTCTTTGTTGTGGTACCCCGAAAGGCGGAGCATGATGAGGAACTTGAGGGTATGAATTAGAAGGGGCAAATTGTTGCCCACTTTGATTCATTACAGGTTGATTTTGCCTCTATGAGAAATTTGGATGATTCCTCCAATTTGGATTATATGTGGGTGCAAATGGGCTATCTGATGACTTCCCATAAGTTTGAAGAGAATTAGCTTGCTCAGAGAATGCCTCTTGGTAAGCTGGTATAGATGGACAAAATTGTGCAATGTGAGATGTACTAGAACATAAGGCACATGCCTCTATCCTAGTATTGGTAGAAGGGTTTAAAGTGTGGCTTAAAGTTAAAGCTTCTACCTTTCTAGTTAGGCTAGCTAAGGCAATTCTCACATCTGTATCATCACTCACTTCATAAAGTCCTCCCTTTTTTTGTGTTTGAGACTTTTTATCCCTGGGATCTATGCAGTTCCAATGCTGAGAATTTTCAGATAAAGATCCTAAGGATTCCCAAGCTTCCCCCTCATTCAATTGTAAAAATCTCCCACCATGCATGCTTTGGATCATTTGACGGTTTGATGAAGTTAAACCATCATAGAAATATTTCACCAATCTCCAAGTTTCAAAACCATGATGAGGACATTTCAGAAGAAGATCATTAAATCTTTCCCAACATTCAAAAAATTGTTCACCCTCTTTTTGACAAAAATCAGAAATTTCTCTCCTAAGGGCATCAGTTTTAGACATAGGGAAAAATTTTGCTAGAAACTTATTTACTAATTGGTTCCAACTAGTTATAGTTCCTGTAGGAAGGGAGTTCAACCAGGCTTTAGCTTTATCTTTCAATGAAAATGGAAACATTCTAAGCCTGATTGATTCATCATTGAAATTCTGGAAGCGAAAAGTCGAGCAGATTTCAAGAAACTCTTTAATGTGCATGTAGGGATCTTCTCTTTCCATACCATAAAATGATGGTAAAAGTTGGAGTATGGCCGGTTTGAGTTCAAAATGAGTTGCAGTAGTTTGGGGTAAAACTATGCAAGATGGAGTATTGGCTATGACAGGTGAGAAGTACTCCATAAGAGTTTTATTATGCACAACTTGTTCTTCCATTTTTAATGGTGATCCAGCAGAATCTAATGTCTCTATTGTACACTCAATGGTTGACCCTAAACTTTTCCTAACCAACCGCTTATCTTTATCACGTTTCCAAGCACGCATAAACTAAAAAAAAATTGCTTCCTAATTATGAAAAAGTATCTAACTACAAAATGCAAATACCACAAAATAAAAATCACAAAATTATACAAACTCTTTTTTTTTCAAAGTGTTAGTAATAATGGGTAGTATTTAATCGGTAGACTCCCAGGAAAATATGGAGGAATCACAATGGTTTCTCTTAAAACCCATACTCCTTAGGCGCTTTTAGCCTTGTTGACAGAATCAACCAATTTTATACACCCAAATTACTACACCAATTTTCAGGAAACAATTCTAAAGAAAAATTTCTATACACAGAATAAACAAATGTTCTAACTATAACTAGTGGAAGAAAAGTACTTACCTGGATCCAAATAGCTTTTCCGTCGCAATCCCCGGCAACGGCGCCAAAAACTTGTTGTTGTTTTAATTAAAACTCGCAAGTGCACGAATCTATTGGAGTATAGATTTAGTGGTATGCAAGGTCGATCCCACAGAGATTGCCAATTGAGAGAAAATTCTAATATAGATCCGAAATAAATACTTCTAACCTAGTTCCCGATGTCTTGTTTTGTGAGAGGAATATTGAATAAATTACACAAAGAAGTAATATATTGAAATTAAATGAAGATGTATTCAAGGTAAAGAAGCATACTAAGGTTAGGGGATCCACTCTTGGTATATCGAATAAAAATAAATTTAACTCTTTTAGTACTCAATTAGAATCTTTACACGAATAAAGTTCTAATCGGATGATATGTTAATTTAAGCTCAATTTTGTTTATACATGACTTATATTTACCTCCTTTCTAATAATTAAGACATTCTTGTAAAATGGATTCAAGCGTACATTGTGCCAATCAACATATTGTCTACAATAAATCAAGAGTGATTCAAGTATTTATTGTGCCAAAAATTGTCTACAATATATCAAGGTTCACACTTCACAAGATTAAAAATACAAAGATGCAAAAGATGACTTGTAAATGGATTCAAGCATAAATTGTGCCAATCATTATATTGTCTACAATATATCAAAATTCACATTTTACAAGATTAACTTATGCAAAAAATGAAAGGTAGAAAATTAATTAAAATAACAGAATAAAATGAAATAGAATCGGTGGCAAAGCCAACCAATAGTAAAATAAAATAAAGTAGGCGGCAAAGCCAACCATGAAAATAATAAGAGATAGGCGGTCTAATAAAACCAGCCAATAACATAACAAGAAATCGGCGGTATGATAAAACCAGCCATTAAGAAATAATTATGAGAAAAGAAATAGGAAGGTAAATACAATATCAAAGATAAACATTAAGATTAAGAGTTAGATAAATTATTATTCTCATACCAAGAGTTTCACCCTTTCACCTTAGCATTAGGAGATTAGTTCTCCATAATCAAGGCAAGAAAGTGAAATGAAAGATGAAGAAACATGATAATATTACGAAAGAAAATGAAAAATACAAGATGTCTAAAGAGAGAATAACATTACAAGTTCGTAGAATTCCAACAAAGCTTTCCCAAGCTCTATCCAAAGCTCTCCAAAAACTCCTCAACTCACCCCTCAAGCCCTCTATTTATAGATACAATTAAGTGTGGTTGGTGTGGTAATTGTCAAAATTGTTAGGTAGGAAGTTGTACAAAGTTGACAATTTGAATTCCATCATGTGCACCGAAATTGATCCTTGAATATCGTCTTGAAAACCGCTGAATTTTCTGACTTCATCAACACGAAAGTTGTAGAAAATTTCATTAGCTTTCCGTCAAGACAAATTGTGGACAAATGGGATACGTAATGTGTGAGTTATGGTCAAAATACTAGAGCAAAGTCGGGCTGGACTGCAGCAGTAGTCAGATTCTCTTCTAGCCCACTTTTGGCCCTTTTAATGTCCGTATTTTCTGACCACTTGAACATGAAAGTTGTACCCAATTGTGTCAGCTACCCACCTACCAAATTGCATACATATTGGATATGTATTTTCAGAGATATGGCCCAAGTACTACAGCAAGGTTGGGCTGGACTGCAACCAGCAAACATATTCTCAATATTGGGTGCTTTGCCTTGAATCTTTATGTTTTAGTTCTTTTGGAAATGTGATCATAAATCAAGAATAAATTTGTGCATATATCCATTAGGATGCGTCTCAAGAGACAATATGATAATGCTCCTTACTCAGCCATCCTTAATGAATTTGTTTTATCTGCTTGATTTATAGACATCATTTCCAAAAAACCACAATTTAACTCTGATTCCTCCAATTAAGTCCATTTTCTACTCTTCTCTCCATCTGTAAGAAAGACACAAAACTAAAGACAAGTAAGGGAGATTTATGCTTAATTATGGCAAAAGATAAGATGAAAATATTTAATTTATGAGTATAAAACTCACTCATCACCTTCTTCATGCGAGAACAAGTACATTCTAGTTGCTGTGGACTATGTTTCTAAGTGGGTTGAAGCAGTAGCATCCCCCACCAATGATGCTAGAGTAGTTACTAAGATCTTCAAGAGGATAATTTTCGCAAGATTTGGAGTGCCCTGAGCCGTGATAAGTGATGGAGGTTCTCACTTTACTGAGCAACAATTCCAAAATCTTTTGAAGAAATATAGAGTCACCCATAAAATGGCTCTAGCCTACCATCCTTAGACTAGTGGGCAAGTGGAGATATCAAATAGGGAGATCAAGGTAATATTGGAGAAGACCATCTCAAAGGCTAGAAAAGATTGGTCTCTCAAGCTTGATGATGCATTATGGGCCTACAAGACTACCTATAAAACACCGATAGGAACCACACCTTTTCGGTTAATATATAGGAAACCCTGTCATTTTCCGGTAAAGCTTGAGCATAAGGCATATTGGGCGGTCAAAACAATCAATTTTGACTTGTCAGCTACTAGAAAGAGGAGATGCCTACAATTAAATGAGCTAGATGAGCTGAGGCTTGATGCTTATGACAATGCCAAATTATATAAAGAAAGAACAAAAAGATGGCATGATAAGCACATCCTTAGACGCCAATTTCAAGTAAGAGATTGGGTCTTACTATTTAATTCAAGGCTGAGACTCTTTCTGGGGAAACTCCGTTCTTGATGGTCTGATCCATTCCAAGTGACTCGAGTCTTTCCTTATGGATCAGTGGAGGTGTGGAGTGAATCCACCGGATCCTTCAAGGTCAACGGGCAATGCCTCAAACATTTTGTGATGGGACAACCAATTGAAAAGGGAGCCACCCAAGCTCTCTTAGAGCCCTCCTAAATCCATTAAGAAGCAAGGGAGTCGAACTAATGACTATAAACAAGCGCTTTGTGGGAGGCAACCCACATTTTGACTTTTAAAGTTTTCATTTGTTTGAATTCTTGCTTTAAGTTTTAGTTTTTATCTTTAATTAGCTAATTTCTTAGGTTGAAGTTTATTGAATAATTTCCTTTGATTTCCAGGTCCATTACTATGTCTCTAAGGTGATTTAAAAGGGTTAGAAGCAAAGGTGCTTAAAGAGAGTCAAAAGAAGAAGTTAAATGTGAAGAATTAAGACATTCCAGCCAGCAACACCGGCTACCCGTGTTCCCCACCACGGCCATGCTGCAAGCAAAGGCCAAAATGAGAAATTGGTGCACACCCGCAAGGAGCACTGGTAGGCCGTGTCCCAGGACATGGCCATGTCCCAAGACATGGCCGTGCCCCAAGTAATTAAAAAAAAAGCTGCAGCAAGCCTTCCCGAAGCACGGGCTGGCCGTGGTTCAGGCGCGAGCTACTTTTAAAACCCAAATCCTCCCCCTCTTTTGGCCGTGTTTTGCCTTACCCTAGCTGTGCTTCACCTCCTCTCCTCCCTTCATCTTCTTCAGCCAAACCCACTCCCAATCTCCCTCACCCAAGCCTTCAACCCCCCTATTCCACCTTCTTCTCCCTTCTTCCTTCCTCATCCATGCCCTAAACCCCAAATTTTTCCCATTCTTCCCTCTACGCCAACCCCCCCACCCCCTATTTTTGCGTTTTTCTTCCCCCATTCCATCGACACCCACTACCCATTCCCTCTCCTCCTTCGATTTTTCCCTTTCTAATCATCTGGAGTTGCTGCCCAGGCTACCATCCCATAACTGCGTTTAACTCTCCTTGTTGCAGCGCCTTCTTCAGGTATATCTCCCTATCTCTTCCTCTATTTTATTTTTCTGCATAAGTAATCTCTTATTTGTTGTTAGTTCTTGTTTTTTACTATGATTTGGAATACTTCTAGTTTATTTGATGCTGTTGGCCCTAACTTGTGACACTGGTTAAGAATGCCTTGAGTTATTGCTTGTATTTTGGATTGGTTTTTGCCTCTGTACTGACTAAATTTAGTTTTTGGTTAAGTTCCCAGCAATTTCAGAATCCTTGATACATGCTTTAGTTTCCTGATTATAATGATTCAAGTTTTCTGGTTTGGGTTTAATTGATTAGTCCTTCCTGACTTCAAATTACTGGTTCATGCTCTGAAATTCATGCTCTGAATTTGACTGATTAATTGCACCTTGTTCTTTGGCTAGCTTAGACTCCCTGGTTTACTGCTACTCTGCTGCACTCTGAACCTTATTGCATATTGGCTGCATTATTCTATTCTGCTATATACCTCTTTTGTGCTACATATCGCTCTGTTTTGCACTGAACTGCTAGCCTTCATTATTCTGAGCACATTATACTTGCTAGTTGGTTTACTACTCTGTTTATTTGGTGAGTTTTTCTGATTCAGCTGCTTTGGTACCCTCTTTTTTTCCTTATCATTTTTATATCAATGGGTCCCAAAAGAGCCCGAACAGAGCCATCATCCTCCCAGTCCCATCAAACACGTAGAGGATGTAACCAACCACCGCCCTAACTTCCTCACCAGATAAATGAGTATGGTATTAAGTTCGTTGACGACAGTCAACAGACACGATACGATACTCTTGTTAGATGGAGAATGCTGAGTACCCGGTATATGGATGAGGCTTGTTTGGAGAGGCTTGGGCTTCTAAATGACGTCCAATACTTGATTGACAGGATTGGGTGGAATACCTTTATAACACTGAGGCACCCAGCCTATCCTAGACCTACCTTGGAGTTTTTCAACTCCATTAACATAGTCTTGTTTCGAGGCCCCAACGTCAGTCAGGGCCAAGTAAACTTCAAACTATTTAACCGTACCTTTAATCTTACATTAGTTGAATTTAATGCACTGTTTACCTCCATAGAGACGGTGTTGAGATTCCTCTAGAGGAGGAAGAGTTTCCCATGGACCCACTGATGGCTTTTCCACCCCCACCCCACTCTCATTTTACTGATAGTGCAAGTTTATCATCAACTCCTTCAAAGGATCTGAACTCCATCTCTACCCAGCTCAGCCGCATTGAGGCTGAGCAACTTTCCTAGCAAGCAACCCTGCATGCCATGCAAGACTCTATCCAAAGCATGCACGGTATGATGCAGGCTTGGTACACATGGCACCTTGGCCAAAACCCACCCCTACCACCACCGGACAACCAGTGAGTACGTCAGTTCTTTCTCCCCTTTGCCTGTATTTTCTTTGTTACTTTTGACACTGAGGACATTGTCTGCTTTAAGCATGGGGGAGTGTATTTTTGTATTGGACTTTGCCTGAGTTTATGATCTACACTGATCATGTTTATTTGCTGGTTTATCTTTTCTTTGCGTGTATATTGTACATATTGCATTCCTTTTGTCTTGCTGCATTATCACATAGTTACTATTCCCAAGATAGACTGGTGTAGTATAAGTTGATTTTAGCTCATGAACATGTGGTACACAATAGAATATGAAATAGGTAGCAATTATTTTAATCTCTCTCTTCTAGCATTAAACCTCTAATTTTTTTTTTTTGAAAAATATCCTTCTATTGTGCTATAAATTGTATGCTTAAACTGATTTTCACACTATGAGAGTGTGAAGGTAGGGAGAGGTGAAAAATGAGGATATATGAAACCCAAAAAGTTTTCACTCTGAGTACCTCCTTCAAAGCACAAAAAAGGCCTTAGTATGAGTACCTAGATGCTTTTACCCTAGTGAGATGGAGCATAAAATGCACTCACAGCATATTTCTGTTATAAAAAAATAAAAAAATAAAAAGACAAAAAGACAAAAGAGAAGATGAGAAATAAAAGAAATAGGTTAAGAAAAATAGAAATAAAGGTAAAGCAACATAGGAAGATCTAAAGGATGAGGTAGCCTACTTGAGTGTTTGAAAATCAGTCTGATGCATACAACCACTTATCACAATAGAAAAAGATATTTAGTAGAAGAAATTTCTGGTTTGGTCTTAGAAGAATAGAGACTATTTGATTACTGTCTATTCATGTATCTATTGTGTGCACATGGATTGAGTGAAAAGTTATATATACTGCATTCTTCTATCTTGTGGATTCTGATTACATTTTTCCCCTTTCCTTCTGATATGGCATGTCATTTTCTTGAGGACAAGCACAAGTTTAAGCATGGAGGAGTTGATAAAGGAGAATTTTGAGTGCTTATTGGTCATATTTTGTCCCCTAATTCATAGTAACTTGTGGATATTTCTATGCCTTTGGCTATACTTTGTTCTAGGTACTGCTGTGGTTCATTTTGTGATTGCAGGAGAGCAAAAGAAGCCAAGAAGTAAGGAAAAACAATCATGGAAAGAGCCTAAAAGACTTGGGATATGCTGAGGATGAAGCAAGGAGGCTACACGTCAAAAATCATGAAGAAATGAGCACTACAGCATGCAGCACGGCCAGGCCGTGTTTTGGGCAAATGATGCAGCATCTCCCCAAATTTCAGCCCGAAGCACGGCCAGGCCGTGTCTTGGGACACGGACATGCTGCGGGTCTGCGAACACCGTATTTTTTAGGGTTTTGAGCAGCCAAAGTGAGATATATTAAAGGGGATACACAGCCAAAGCGGGGAGGACCATATGAGACATTGGAGAAACACCTATTAGGCTTAGGAAACACATTTAGATTAGGTTTTTACATAGTTCTTTGAAGATTTTGATGTTCTAGAGTAGATTTTACTGCTTTGAAGGTTGTAATTTATCTGAATTCATCTGCACATCAGGTTTTATCTTTCTATCTTCAATTTTCTTCTTCTACTTCTACTTATTCACTCTCAATTGTACTGAACTATTATGAATTACTCAATGAATATGATTTTAATTCTTGTTTTGATAATGTGTGAGTAAATTCAATCTAGGGTTTCGGTAAACCCAATTGTGATACAATGATACTGTGATTATGACCTAAATTATGGAACCCTAATTGTAATTGGTTTTAGATTGATTAAGATTGACTATTGTATGCATGAATGAGTTGATAGAATGCCTGACACCAGCCTATCACGTCTTAGGTATTTAATCGATGAACTGAAAGGTGAAGATTAAATCTGGAGCCCAATAGTTAATTAGGGATATCTTAATCACAAAAGTAGTTTAAGATACTCTAGGATAGAATCAATTAATGGGAATGAGAAAACCGATTAGTTGCATTCTATGGTTGGCATGAGGTTTAATGGACCTATGTTAAGCTAAGAACCACGAAAGTAGGTAATTTGATTAACCTAGGTACGATTGGTAATGCTTGAAAGAGATTGCTAATTAATCCAGGCTAAACCATCCCCAATGATCTAGACAATTGCAATTAAAGGTAAATATCAGTTGTTGAGTATTACAAGTGTGGTGAACCCTAACCCTAGGCTTAGCTTAATTGGTTAATTTCACTTATTTATATCGATTTAGATAGCACTTTTTGTGAAATTCTGGTAATTGGCATTGTTCTCTGTGGGACACGACCCGTACTTGTCAGACTAGCTACAACTACGCCGTGCACTTGCGGTATTTAGTAAAAAACACACGAACAGTCACCTTCCTCCTGTAAGGGTTATCCCGATAATTTCCCTAATCACCTTGCTCTTGCAAAGGTCATCCTTATAATTCTCTTAACTTATATTCAACTAGATGCATACTATCATTCCCTTTATCATTATCACAACAGGGATATCCATCAAGTAAGCCCATCACTAACATCATGCTTGTTATCATCATCATGTCATTTAATAAATATGTATTAATACAACAATATATATCATGCTTATCATTGCAAGAAATGATGGGACTAGTATTACGGAATGAAGGTTACAGGGTAATCCTTTTAAATTTGATCTTACTAATTACTACTCATATAGTGACATTTAATTGGTACATCTTACTATTTATATGAGACCGAAATAGCCTCGAACATGGCCTTGTTGTGTCTTGTGACACAACTATAACATCCCTAATTTCGTTTCATTTATTAATAAAAGTACATAAATATTTAATGTAACATCCCTAATTTCCTTTCTTTTATTAATAAAGGTACATAATATTTTATTTAGGAAATAAAATTTATTAGACAATTTTTAGATATCTAAGGAAATATAATCCTTAGAAATTCTTCACCTTATGTGCATGCATAGAAAATGTTTCTAACATTAAGGGAATAGGTAAAGAAAGAAAACCTAATAGGAAAAATTAGAAATAACATATCAAAGAGAGGTGAAATTCTTGGGCAAAGAAGATAAATTTTTGGGAAGTAAGTAAAGGTTTTAAAATTTCAAGAAGAATGGATTAGAGTAATTTTTCCTAATTCAAGAGTTAGAGTTACTAAAGTTTAACATCTCTACACATAAATTGGGCTTTCATCTATAGACACTTCATATAGAGTTTTTCCACTTCACATGAGTTTCTAGGAAGCCAATTGAATAGCTCAAGTAAGAAATAAAACATAGACTTGGATTAGGATATAGAAGTTCGACCGATAGCCCAAAAATTATGAAAATGTGACCAAGTCCTCCATGAAAGGTAGAATTTTAGCCAAAGTAAAGGAAAGGAATAAGAATGATCCCCAATCCAAGAGGGGAAAAAGTAAGAATCATGTGAGGAAATGGTAGTGTAATAATAATCAAGATTAGGTTACATGGCATTAGGACAAAACATCTACATCCTACATTCATAATTTCAATAAGTGGGTAATAATACATATAATTATGAGAAAACATCCTTATCCTACATAAATAATTTCAGCCAAGCAAAGGAAACTCAAGGGTTGAAAATTTGCCACCTAAAAGGAAAAACTATCATACTTAAGTGAGACAAAAGAAAAAAGAAATGAATCCCTAAATCAAAGGACCTTGTCCCTTGTCTTAAGAATATTTTATCATAATTTTCAAAATACAAATCTCTTTTTACTATGCATATCTTGACTAAGGGAGAGGAAGAAAAGAACATGAGTTGTCTTTCCCCAAAAAACAACCAAGTGCATTATAATTGTGATAAGGTAGACTCATAATCATGAAATGTGAACCTGTTGATAGTTTATTTAAGCAAAATCAACCCTTATAACATTATAATTTTGTCCAAATGAGGGAGAGGAAAAATAGAAGCAAGGTAGAGTGAGGAAAGGGGAGAAATAGAGGAGAACAAAGGAAGGAAGAAGAAGAATTCTAGAGGACGGAGTACTCAAGGTAAGTTAGATTAATCTCCACTTCAATCCATCTTTTCTCTTCATCCTTAGGATTCAAAAAATCACCCTCTTTCTCTTATTTAAGCTGCTAAAAAAGCTAAGGGAAGGGAGAAATCTTGCTACTTCCTTCAAGAGGAAACAAGAAAAATAATTCACTAAGTGAACTAGGAAGATTTTTAAGTAGGCTTAACAATATCTCTTTTTAAAAAAAAGCTTTGAAATTTGTAACATGTATATGGGATTTTGATCTTAGAACTATGATAAAATTTATAATATTTACTACTTTGATGATTGGTCATGAATGCTGTTATATCATGTTACATGTTATCTTTCATATGATGGATGTTATGAATATTTCAGTTGGTGTGAAAAGTTTTGTATAGTTATGGCTATGGGTGGCAACATTTTAGGATTTTTATGCTTCTATTTTGTATATTTGAATGTGGTGAAAAATTGATAGAATATGATTAGATATAAATTAAGAATAAAATGGAAGATGACGTAATATAATGATGAACTAAAACCTTAGGAAAAGTTTGGTTAGGAAACTAGATTTTGGAGTAACTAGAGAAGCTTCGGTTTTTGAAATTTTGGGAAGAATCGGTTAAGAATTAAAAGATATGGTTAACATTAAAAATGTAGATATATGTCCCAAGGATTATTAGCTACTAGAATCACTTAATTTGGAGTCCATATGATGGAGATATTGCCTGATTTGTAAGCAGTGGTCCGAAAATAGTTAAACAGGAAAGAATCTGTTAGGTATGCTTCTGTGTTTGAATTTTTAAGACAAATCTATAGGGAATTAAAAGAAATTATTAACATAATATATATATATATGTGTATATATATATATATATATATATATATATATATATATATATATATATATGTATATATATATATATATATATATATATATATATATGTATCGAGGATCTATAAGCTCTGAAATCACTTAATTTGAAGTCCATATGAGGGAGATATGGTTGATTAATTAGTAGAGATCAAAAATAGTCTAGAATCCAGGGTGGTAAATGTAAACGTTTTTGTGTTCGATTTTCTGAGAAATATTCGTAAGGGATCTGAAGAAATGATAATCATGAAATTTGTATATAATGGTCTTAGTTTTTTATAGGCTTTTAAATTACCTCAATTGGAGTTCGTATGAGGGAGATATGGTCAGATTAGTAGAGGTTCGAACCTACCCGAGAAGAAATAACATTTTATTTGAGGGAATAGTAACACCATGATTACTTAAGATTTCACTAAAATATTCAACAAAAGGGTTTTAGAGGATTGTCTCTTCTTTCAATTGACATCAAGATCACCTCAATCGAATTTAAAATGAGGGTGTTATGCTCTTTTTAGTGAGAGAAAAAAATAATATTTAAAAAAGAAGAAGAATCTTATAAATGAAAATAATAAATGATTAGTGTATGCCATAGCCATTGCCATAGCATGAACTCCTTACTATCTTAAGTGTATAATTTTGACATAGAAATATTTTATAAAGTAATATTTGAAACGATTATATTCATGGCATGATTACTAATGATTTTTGGTAATGATTATATTTTGATGAAAAATTATGGCATGTGAGTATAATGAACATACTTGTTTTTGAAATCATATTTTGGCAACTAATATGAAAAGAAAAGATCATGGTCACATGGCGGTCCATGTGGTGCACCAGTAAGGAACGCCCTACCAACAGCTATGATTATATTAATAAGAAAAAAAAAGTGTGTCATGTCAGACGAAGCGAAAAAAGCCCGTACCAGAGAATAAAAAATACTCACCCTGACCGGGGTAGCTTGATATGAAAATAAGTTGATAGTCATCATATAATATTTTAAAAATAGTTATTCATGCCATACATGTCATTACTATACAATTTTCATGTGTATAGATAAAGTGCATTCATGTGACTTAAAATAATTGCTGTAGTTTATACAGATGAACATGACATGACAAGCATTATTGATGATGGTTATGATTTATTGTTAAACTTACTGGAATTTAATTCTCACTATATTTTCATATCATGTTCAGAAAACTAAGTTATGCAGATATTCTCTATGATTGACTTTTAGAGTATGTTGAGTCGATTTGGCTAAGATCCCGTTGAAAGTGCAACCACCCGAACCTATATCTCTAGAACTGGTCAATATGGATTAATAAAATATAGAGTTATATGTGTTTGATTTTTGTACAGACGTTTTGAATAATAATGTGTATGTGAACTCAGAAGGTAAGTTAACTTAATCTCCACTTCAATCCATCTTTTCTCTTCATCTTTGAGGTTCAAAAACTCACCCTCCTTCTCTTATTTAAGCTACTAGAAAAGTTAAGGAAAGGGAGGAATCTTGCTACTTCCTTCAAGAGGAAACAAGAAAAAAAATTCACTAAGTGAGTTAGGGAGATATTTAGGTAGGTTTAACAATATCTCTTTTTGAAAAAAAGTTTTGAAATTTGTAACATGTATATGGGATTTTAATCTTAGAACTTTGATGAAATTTATAATATTTACTACTTTGATGATTGGTCATGGATGTTACTATATCATGTTACATGTTATCTTGCATATGATGGATGTTATGAACATTTCGATTGGTGTGAAAAGTTCTGCATAGGTATAGCTATGGGTGAAAAATTTTAAGATTTTTATACTGTTATTTTATATATTTGAATGTGGTAAAAAATTGATAGAATATGATTAGATGTAAATTAGGAATAAAATGGAAGATGACGTAATATAATGATGAACTACAACCTTAGGAAATGTTTAGTTTGGAAACTGGATTTTAGAGTAACTAGGGAAACTTTTATTTTTGAAATTATGAGAAGAATTAGTTAGGAATTAAAAGAAATAGTTAACATAAAAAATGTAGATCTATGTTTCAAGGATTTTTATCCACTAGTATCACTTAATTTGAAGTCCAGATAAGGGAGATATTGTCCAATTTGTAAGCAATGGTAAAAAAAAATGGTTAATTAGGGAAGAATCTGTTAGGTATGCTTCTGTGTTTAAATTTTTGAGACAAATCTATTTGCAATTAAAGGAAATTGTTAACTTAATAAATATAGATATATGTATCATGAATCTATAGGCTTTGAAATCACTTAATTTTGAGTCCATATGAGGGAGATATGGCTGATTAATTAGTAAAGGTCAGAATTAGTCTAGAATCTATGGTGGTAAATGTAAGAATTTTTGATTTTGATTTTTTGAGAATAATTAGTAAGGGATATAAAAAAATGATAAACATGAAAGTTGTATATAATTGTCTTAAATTTTTATAGACTTTAGAATAACCTCAATTGGAGTTTGTATGTGGGAGATATGGTCAGATTAGTAAGTAGAGGTCTGAACCTTCCCAAGAAGAAATAACATTGAATTTGAGAGAGTAGTAACACCACAATTACTTAAAATTTCACGAAAATGTTCAACATAAGGGTTTTAAAGGATTGTCTTATCTTTCAATTGACATCAAGATCACCTCAATCGGATTTAAAATGAGGGTGTTATGCTTTTTTTAGTGAGAGAAGAAAATAATATTTAAAAAGGAATAATAATCTTATGAAAATAATAAATGACTGGTGTAAACCATAGCCATTGTCATTGCATGAACTCCTTACTATCTTATGTGTGTAATTTTGACATAGAAATATTTTATAAAGTGATATTTGAAATGATTATATTTATGACATGATTACCGATGATTTTTGGTAATGATAATATTTTGATGAAAAGTTATGGCATGTGAGTATAATGAACATACTTGTTTTTGAAATCATATTTTGACTATTAATGTGAAAAGAAAAGAAAAGATCACGGTCACATGGCAGTTTGTGTGGTGTACCAGTAGGGGACGCCCTACCAACGGCTATGATTATGTTAATGACAAAAGAAAATATGCCATATCGGACGTTGCAAGAAAAATCCGTACTGGAGAGTAAAAAGTACTTACCCTGATCGGAGTAGCTTGATATGAAAATAAGTTGATAGTCATTATATGATATTTTAAAAATAGTTATTCATGCCATACATATCATTACTATACAATTTTCATTTGCATAAATAAAGTGCATTCATGTGACCTAAAATAATCGTTGTAGTTTATACAGATGAACATGATGTGACAAGTATTATTGATGATGATTATGATTTATTGTTGAACTTATTGGAATTTAATTCTCACTATATTTTCATATCATGTTCGAAAAACTAAGTTATGTAGATATTCTCTATGACCGACTTTTAGAGTACGTTGGGTCGAGTTGGCTAAAATCCCAATGAAGGTGCAACCACCCGCACTTGTATCTCTGAGACTGGTCAATATGGATAAATAAAATGTAGAGTTATATGTGTTTGATTTTTGTACAGAAGTTTTGAATAATAATGTGTTTGTGAACCCATAAGTGTACAAGTGTTAATGGTATTTTATAAATCTTAATTATGTTTGGTTAATTTAATTGAATCTTATTATGAGTTAAATAGTTAAAAGTAAAGAGATAATGACTTCATGAGATTTTAAGAATATATATATGTATATATGAAAAAAATGGAGTTGTTACAACAACCGTACTTGGTTTTGTTCTAATCGTGTTCTAGGACATGGCCGTGTTTCAAGCTCTCCAATCTTCACCCTTTTGTGTACAATTCAATCCACTCTTTTAGATGTCAAATTAGCTTAGAAGGGTTACATATATGTATGCATGTCCTCTAACCAAGCATATGCATGTGTATATATGATTACCTAGACTTGATGTTTCATCAATTGTTTCTTTCATTTCCTATTCACATAGTCATTTACTATTCACTCTGATTTTACATAATCAATTACAAGACACAAACACAACCCATACCATATATCATCAACATATATAGGATGTAGAACATCTTCAAACATACTAAGAATCATAAATTTCAAATAAAGTTTAATGTTAAACCTACTAAAAATCTAGCTTATCCTATGTACTAGCAAGAGTTCCCTTGAATTCTCCTTGTTTTGGCCTCCATTTAACTCTTTCTCTTTCCCCAATTTATGCACTTTCCACCATCAAAACCAAGATTTGAGAAGCTTAACATGAAGAGAAGAGAAGATTAAAGAAATTAGATGCATAATAATTACCTTAACTTCCTTTCTTTGGCTTTCTCTTTCTTCTTTCTCTATCAAGTTCTTCCTTTTTCTTTCTTCTCCTCTTGGCCGAAATTCCCTCTCCTTTTATTCTCTTGGTCGACTTCCTCTTCAAGTCTCCCTAAAAAATATTAAAACAAAATACTTACTTGCTCAATACTCTACCCTACCTTCTAACTAAGTCCCTTAACTAACCCTTATTTACTAGTTTGTCATTCTATTACATTTTAACATTTCATTATATTAGGCTTTGTTTAGATTTCTTAATTGCTCAAAATGCTTTAATTTCCTTTTGGAAAGATACTAATGGGTTTTATGGTCACAATTAAAAGTATATCTCTAATTTACTTCCTTATGCCTACTTTTAGGCCTAGGAAGTTAAGAAATTTCAATTTTACCCTTCTAATTTTTCTTTAAGAATAAAAATTCTTCTCTTTATTTCCTATGGATATCTACATAGAGAATAATAAAACCAGCTCATTTTGGCCCACCTTATGGGGATTAACCTAACAAAAGTTTTCCTTTTTGCTATTTAAGCCTCTTTATTCTTTTAGGACTTTTATCATTTTTTTAGGATTTTTTCCCCACGTCTTACTTTATTTTTCTTCCTTCCCTTCAATAATAAAATTGTCATGCTATTTATTGAAATTAGAATTGGGGGATGTTACATAAAGTACTTCACAATTATTTTAAGAAAAAATAATTAGTATTAAAGGATATTGAATTAAATTTTTTTTGAGAGATTACTCTTTTATTTTATTTTATTATTTATTTATCTTTCATAAAAAGTATTTGAGATATTTTAATTTTTTTATTTTTTATTTTCAAGGGAGATTTATATATATATATATATATATATATATATATATATATATATTTATCATAGAAGAAAGAGTAGTGTAATAACAACAATAAATAAAGAGAGAGAAAATATTTTATTCTATATTTTTAATTTTAAAAAGAGACTGTGTATATTTTTAAAATAAAAAAGATCATATAATAAGATGCATTAATGAAGTAGGGGAAAATAATTCAATCAATTTTTTTTTTGGACTGGCAAAAAAAAAAAAAAAGCTTTCTTTGCCAACACAGGCCAGATGTGGACACTCCAACACACCCAGCCCAAGCTCCAGAGCACATTTTTTGGCTACCCGCTAATTGGATTGCCCTCAGGGACCACGACGATAGCCTGTATTCCTAGAGTTCCGGCAATCTTCAGGTATTTTTTTCCCGTCTCTCCTAGATTATTCTATTGTACTCCTCCCGTTTCTTTCTTTCTTTCTTTTCTTCATAAATGTATATAAGTATCGTGGGTATTATTTGATTTGAGGAAAAAAATTGAAATTGGTGGATATGAAGGGATCAGAGTTCGAAGAGGCAAGGACCAATATAATATGCTCGAGGTGTTTCCAGGAAAATAACATTGAAATTATTGATTTCTTAACGGTGTGAATTATCTTATTATGAAGAAATAGAACAGATTATATGCTTAGGGAAGAAAAATGAACTGCCAATTTGTAGTGTAGCTAAAAGGGGAAGAAATCGGGGGCAGAAAGCGACGAAATGTGCCAGGAATTAGGCGAAATGGATAGAGGACCCAAACATGGGTAAATGTTGTTGTCCCGTGGCAGTGTGGCACTACGTTAGAGTTATATATGTGCACTAGAAACTTATGGTAGTGTGGGTTAACGATTAGAATCCCGCTTCTCTAAAGTGTACCTTGCATTTTAGAGATTAAAGTGCAAGTGACTAGCGGTTGACGAGATTTTGATATTGTAGTTGTAATCTGATAACTATTCGTAAATGTGTGAAAATCATTTTCTTTTATTCTCTGGTAAGGGTTATCCACTTGTACTTTACTTTCCAAAATGCATGGTGCACTCTGAAGGATGAAGATCCTAACTCTTAACATAGATTCATGCTAGGTGGAATGTCATAGCATTTGCATACGGTTTCTTAAATTTCAGGCAGAACCAGGAAGATTTGTTAGTTAACAAGTATATCTCGATGTCATCATTTGCAATAAAATCTGGGGCATTAGTTTCTTTACAAGACCTCCACCCATCATCTCCATTTTTCAAGCAAGGGGCATCACTCAGAATTGTTGGAAAGTAAGACTGCTGCCACTCTAATGCTAAAGTATTAATCACTTTTGACCTTTCTTCTAGTGGCAAGTCTCAGCAATATAGTGACAAGAATTAATATTAAATCCTGTTAATATTCCCTGCTTTTATTTGATTCTGATAGAACACCATAGTATATCTCTTCTTTGGGGTCTATTGTCAATAATGCAAAGGGAATCATTATGTTTCTTCATCTCTTTTTTATTTCAATAGCTGATCAATTAGAAAATACTTGTGCATATGGGAGTGGAAAGTGGAAACGCTGGAGGGATTTGGTTATCGTTATCTCATAATCCAATTATAGAACTGATTATGAATTTATAGGACTTATAATAGTAGATTTTATGAGGATATCAATGGTTTTTATATTGTGTTTAGAGGAGTTATCACGGAGTGCCATCAAGAGGAAGGGGAAAGTTAGTGTTGGTCATACAAACGTGGAAATACTAAACTTCCTGACTTTTTAGTAATTTCCTGCTAGGATTGGTAGTGGGCAAGCTGTTAATGACTGAAACATTTACCTGCCTGAATAACAATTTTGTAGTTAATGAAAAATGAGAAGATATTGACTTGTTCCCTTAAAGGATGCCATGTAGACATCAATCAAATAGAAGTTTCTGAGAAACACATATTTCATTATGTTAGAAACTTGGATTCTTAACCATAATTACAGAAGAAACAAAAAGGAAATAACAAAGAAAGCAATAGAAAATTTTTCAGGAGGGGTACACAAGATTAGGGTTGAAATTAGTAGGTCTGCGCCTAAAAAATTGATCCTTTTTTTGATCTGGGCCCACGAGATAAAAGAAAAAACTTCGATTGACAAAAGAGTTAAAAAGGGTTGGTCTGGTTATTTTTTTAATCCTATTGGGCCACATACAAGTTATAGATTGACTTTTTATTCCACTAAAGCCTTATGGACTTTGTGGTTGGGCCAAAATAGTGCAAACAACAATAGATTTAAGCCTTCATTGGCTAAAAAGAAAATAAGGAAGAAAGAACATAGAAAAAAGAAGGGAAAACAACTTTACACAGGTAAAAAGTCTCCAATCTTTACTTCTATCATTCACCTTGAGGGTAAGGTGAAATTTCGAGAACGGGATAATGATAGAACCCTATGGTTGAAAAAAAGAAGTTATTTTAGAGATTTTGAGAAGGGACACGTGGCAAGTTGTAATAGGGTAGTTAGTTAGGATTATAATTATAAAAAAGGGGGAAGAAGGCAAAGGTGAGGCAAGCAGAAATTAGAAAATGGTTGTGGAGAGGCCATAGACCCTATCAAATAGAAGTTTGTAAGAAACACATATTTCATTATGTTAGGAACTTAGATTCCTAACCATAATTATAGAAGAAACAAAAAGAAAATAACAAAGAAAGCAATAGAAATTTTTTCTAGAACTTCGAGGGTCTTTGGCCTCCCTACAACCATTATCCAATTTCTGTATGCCTCATCTTTGCCCTCTCCCCCCTTTTTTATAATTATAATTTTAGTTAACTACCTTATTACAACTTACCACGTGTCCCTTCTCAAAATTCTTAAAATAGCTTTTTACTTTTTTTTTCAACCATGAGGTTCTATCATTACCCCGCTCTCGAAGTTTCACCTTACCCTCAAGGTGAATGGTAGAAGTAGAGATAGGAGATTTTTTTCCTGTGTAAAATTGTTTTTCTTTCTTTTTTATATGTTCTTTCTTCTTTTCTTTTTAGTCAAAAGGCTTAAATTTATTGTTGTTTGCACTATTTTGGCCCAACCACAAAGTCCATAAGGCTTTAGTGGAATAAAAAGTCAGTCTATAACTTGTATATGGCTCAATAAGATTAAAAAAATAACTAGGCCAACCCTTTTTAACTCTTTTGTCAACCCAAGTTTTTACTTTTGTCTCGTGGGCCCAGATCAAAAAATAGATCAATTTTTTAGGTCCAGACCTACTAATTTCAACCCTAATTTTCCTTGTGTACCCCTCTTGCATAAACCTAACTCCCCCCTTTGTTGAACGGTGTCAACTGAGGTACAAGAAGTTGCAACGCTGCTGTGTCTTACTCCAAACCAGTTCCAGCTTCTTCTTCCCCTATTTCAATGTCTTGCATATCCTCCTCTGAGTGATCTTTCTTATTGCAATTACAGCCAAGATCTAACTTACATTTTCTGGTTGGTTCAGCTACTACTAATAGCTGATAATGGTTTTCTCCTTGATTTGTTGGTGTGGCAAACGTTGTTCTAGCTTTGGGCCCATTTGCACCTTCCGTATCGAAGCTCTTGGTTGGCCTAATACCTATTGTGTTATGGGTCAATTCGCAACTTTTGGTTAGTCGAAGGAACTAGCCATCCAAAATGGAGAAGGACGTTATCATATTCTCCCTCATTTCAGTTCCAATATCCTCAATTTTTCCTGGATCTTTCTCTTTCCCATACACCAACTCTTCTGCACTTTCCCCAAATTCCTTCAGCTTTGTCCCATCATCTCCTCTACTGCACACTGCTGAACATCAGTAGCCCCCCTCTCTTGTTGTTGACATTGTAGCACTTATTCCAGCCACTGCAACTTTAGTGTTAACTGTTGCTATGCTTCCACTTATGGCCCCCTTATGGCACTTTTGCTTTGCAACAGCAATGGGTACCCACCCAAAGTTTGCAAACTAGAAGCAAGTTGCCTTTCGGAAGTTGAAGGAAACAATATAAATTTTTCCCTTCCTTCTCTTGGCACGACCATGTCTCGTAACTCCATCACCATGTTTTTCATGACTACCATTTTTTGCTCTACTCCATCTATTCATTTCATCAAACTTCTCGTCTCTTGCTCTAAACGATCCATTCTTAACTTCATCTTTGGCATTCCTAGGACCGTATTGCTCTGATACCCAATTGTTAGGAACTTGGATTCCTAGCCAAAAATTACAAAAGAAACAAAAAGGAAATAACAAAGAAAGCAATAGAAACTTTTCTAAAACTTCCAGGGCCTCCCCACAAACCTCTGCCCTCTCTCCCTTTTTATAATTAGAATCCTAGCTAACTACCTGTTACAACTTACCATGTGTCCTTTCTCGAAATCCCTAAAATAACCTTTTATTTTTTCTTTTCAACCACGGGTTCTATCACATTACATAATTTGATAGTTTTCTTTGGAAGATCTTTATTAGGCCTATTTTGGTGCATTGTATAAGGTTGGATAGAATAGTATAAGCTAATAGGTGCACAAGAGAGATTGTATAAGATTATACGATTATCACCTATAACTCTGTACACCCAAGGGAAGAGGGATAAGCTTCAACAAAGAATTTTGTATACATTTTTTTAATAACAAAATATTAATTTTATATTTATTTGTCAATTTAATATAATATCAACATCACCACTGTTACCTTACCATGACCACTCTCGCTACCACTATTGCCATCACCGCTATCATCATCTCTTTGCCACCACCACCAACACTACTTCTACCACCATAATCATCATAACCACCATCCCTAACGCTCCCAATGTCACTATCACCATCACCATCACTACTATTATTATCATCGCTATTATGTTAAGACATAAATATAATATATATATATATATATATATATATATATATATATATATATATATATATATATATATATATATATATATATATATATATATATATATATATATATATATATATATATATATATATATATTATATGTGTGTGTGTGTGTAATTTTTATTTATTAATAAACACATAATAATATTATGTTATATTAGCCTATATGTTATATGTTAGTCCAATAAACATCTTATAGCACAAGGGTTTATATGATGGATTGCCTATACAATATTATCCAATATTATTTATACTATTAGCCCTTATATTATACGGCACACCAATCGGGGCTTTAATGAATCTAGTCCTATGGAATTTTTAATCATATTGGTTTCATTTCGAGCCCAAAAAGAAATTGTAAACAATATTACTAATATTTGGTCATTGATTTTACTTTGAAAAGAATATAACTTCTTCATCTCAGTTGGATTTTATCATCAGTTGTTAGTTTGGTTTCTAAAATTTGAGTACAAACTCTAACTTTAATTTAGCTATTTAAATTTTATCATGCCTGTCAGTGGCAGTTATACATAATTTGTGAGTGCTTCCAATTTTTATTGTCTTATAGTAACACTAACATTCTTTGCATTGGACAAATGTCCAAGTGTGGTAATCTCAATGTTACAGGTGCGTTCTTTATCAACTTTTATTATCCATTTAGGGTATCAAATCTTGAGCCAGATAATTATCTGTGTGGTTTGTACTGGAAAACTATTAAGTCTCTTTGAACTCCATGTGGCAGCGTAATGGGATAGGATTGCAATATCAACACATACGATATGTTCTAACATTCAAACAGTTCATGCAGAGTTTAGTGATATTGTATTGCCTTATAATTATCTATGTTGCTTCTACCAGTACAAGTTGCTGTATGATTGCATTAGACAGGTTGTAAGGCTCTATTAAATCTTTTGATGTTACTGCTGCTGCTGATGATAATAGTGAAGTATCATTCAATAATTTATTGTTCCTCCTCACCCAGGCTACGTGAATACTCTTCAGAGACAGCCCTAGCAACGGTTGCTGACGGGGATGCCATCCTAAAAGTTAACACTGTGTACCTGAGGGACCTTAACTTTCAAGTTGGCTCTGTCTACCAATTCATTGGTGAACTTCTCATCCATCATGAAATCAAGGTATGTGCTTGTCAAGTTCTGGTTGAATCTTTTCGCTCTTGCAAGCACACTTAGACACACGCTTTGCTTTTTGAACACATGCATTCACCCACATGTGCTTGCACAGAGGTACAAGTGGGAAGATGATTGACCCTAGTGTTATTTGTTCCTTGTTAGGGAGTTTTGCAGGCACGTGTTAGTAGAAATGTTGACGGAATTGATCTCAATCTTTATCATCAATCCTTGCAGATTGTAAGACAGTTTCAAGCTGATCACCTAAATTATCCAACAAATTAACTTTACATGAAGATCGCACAGAAAAAAGTAAGCTTAGTAGATTAATTATACTGTTTCTCAGAATATCAAATATCTGGAAGGTGGCTTCTTAAACTATTCTTAGAGCAGGATATTTAAGCATAGTCATGTATATATTTCATATAAGTACGTGATATTCTGCACTCTAATGTGCTTGTCATTAAGTTAAACCCTTGTTACCTTCATACAGCTCATTGTGATAATTCTATTTTATGGGGTTTTTTTTTTGGTTGGTCCATTGGACATGACGGCATCTAAAGTCATGGCTATATATATACATATACATGTATACATATGGGAATGCTAATCTGCAGAGGTTTGCAATCCATTTGTATGTGAAATACCAGCGCCAATCGTCCATTTGATTGGTCCTGTTATGTAAATTTATGGACTAAAATAATTCTTTGCTCTCTCACAAATTATAGTGTTCTTATTTTGGTCTCTCATAGATTTCATTATTAATTTAGTCCTTGATAGATTAAATTGTTATCAATATGGTCTATATGTTAGTGCGCTGCTAAACAATTTAATAGATTTGGGAAAGTGACTCGTTGTTTATCATATGTCAACATTAAATGGCCACTTAAACTGTCAATTTACCACTTGGATCCGTATTTGCATATGCTCACTTGTGTTATCTAAAAACAATTTTTTGTTGAAGCCAAGCCAACTTCAAAATTTTGCTCGCTAAAGGAATTTGCAATAAATACAAAGTGGAAGAAACAAGAACCTTAGAACCCAAATTGCCTGACTTGAGTGCGATTTGCTCCCATGTTTGTTGCCATCGATTCAAAATATACTATTACCATTGTTCCATAATGCTCCTCTAACACCAACACCTCATGTGTTGTACCCTTCACCCTTGATGTCTCTAAATTTCTCCAGCAAAGGAGTGCTTTGAGTCATACCCTTCACCCTTCACTATTTGTGATAATGGTGGAAGATTCTTAGATGAAGGGGCATGATTTGATGAATGGAGCAACAAATAACACTTGATATTGTCGACTTAACTATAAATTGATGCTTTATTTTTGCAGTCAAGGAGAAATTTGGGGCATTTTGGTTTTAGGGTTCCTGTTTCACCCAATTTGTTTCCTTCATTTTTGATAATTCAAAAACAAATAACAACAACAATAACAACTAACCTTTTTTCCATCAGGTGGAGTCGATTACATAAATCAAACGATGTCACAGTGACATATTATAAATGAAGTTAATAGAAAGATTATTAATAGTTAAATCTTTAATGGTTTTACCTATTGTTTTCTTTGGTCTTCTTTTATCTCTAACTATCAGTCTTCTCTCCATCTAATCTACTATTTGCACTAGTTTCTACAGGTCTTCTCCATATATGGTCAAACTACCTTAAATAAAATTTTACTATTTTCTCTACAATAAGTATTATCTTAACTTTCTCTATAATATACTCATTCTTAATTATATCTCTTCTAGTGTGTCCACACATACAACGTAGTATTTTCATCTCTGCGACATTAAATTTATCTTTATATTATCTTTTAATTACCCAACATTTAGTATCATACAATATTGTCGATTTTATAGCTGTACGGTAGAATTTTTTTAAAATCTTAATCAGCACTTTTCTATCACAAATAGCACTAGAAGTCTTCCTCCATTTCATCCATCCCCCTTGAATCCTATGGTTTACGTTCTCTTTTACTTCTCTGTCATTTTGTATAATTAACCGAAGAAATTTAAAACTTGTAACTTATTTTATAAGATGATTATCTAAATTTTATTTCTAAATTTGTATTTGTTCGTCTTTTACTAAAATTACATTCCATATATTTTGTTTTATTTTTACTTGTACGAAAGTCATTTGTTTCTAAAGTTTATCTCCTTGACTCTAATTTTATATTTATTTCTCTTTCGATTCACCAACTAGTACTATATCATATTCAAAAATCATACGAGGTCCCAAATCTTGAATATGTTTAGTAATTACATCCAAAATAAAGTAAAAAAGATATAGACTCAGAGATGGACCTTGATGTAATCCTATAGTTGTGAGAAAATCTTGTGTTTCTATTCTGTATTTTTACATGAGTTGTGATCCTATCTTACGTATCTTTGATTGTTCGAATATAAGCAATACTTACTCTTTTCTTCTTTACAGTCTTCCATAAAATCTCTATTAGCACTTTATCATACGCCTTTTCTAAATCGATGAAAACTATGTAAATTTTTTTTATTTCTTTTATATTTCTCCATCAATTCCTTCGGTAAGTAAATTACTTCCACGACTTTTTGTGTTGGCAAAATATTGATATGTCAACATATAGCAAGGTGGTAAATTGATAGTGTGAATAGTCATTTAATGTTGATACATGATAGAAGACAGGCCATGTCACTGTATCTGTAAATTGTTTAGCGACACACTAATAGAGAGACCATTTTGATAACGATTTAACCTGTCTATGACTAAATTGATAACAAACATCTATGGGGGACCAAATTGAGAACATGATATGTGAGAGACCAAAGTATGATTTAGTCTTAGCACTTTTGACTTTGGAAGGAATTAAATCAAGTGTACAACAACAATTACTAAAACATTTTCCCTCTAGGTGGGAAATTAAATCAAGTGTATTTATAAAAAATAAGACTAAATTATATTTTTCATTCTTGTAACTTTGAAGTGAATTTTAATTTATTTTCAAATATTTTATTTGATTTAATTTTGTCATACATTGTGATTAAAATTTTTCTATATTTTTCTAATGGCTAATTTCCTAGTGTGGCTGTATGGGCAAAATAGTTTACCTATTTGCTGTAGTTTGGCTGAGTTCTTAAGTGAAAAATCCAGTGAGGTTTGAGTGTAGATAAGTTACTTAGGTTTGGGTTGTAAAAGCATCTTGATGATCCTGTAGTTTTGGTGATTTCCCTTGATTTATAAAAATGCCCTTTCTATGTGCTTGAGAGTGAATGTAGGATCTGCATTAAGATCTTAACTACTATAAATTTTGTGGTGTTTACCTTTTCTTCCTTACTTCCTTAAGTTCTGCTTTGACTTTGGCGCTAGAATTCTTATAAGAAAACTTGCTTTCATAAACAGTTTCCAAGCGCTTGCTTTTTAGAAGAAAAGTTTTCTTGATCAAGCATTTTACAAGACCTCAACCAAAGAAAAGCTTTCTTGAACCAGTGTTTAGCTAGATCTTTAAAGGAAAAGTGTTTATCATTCATATCTTCAAAAAATCTTGTTTGTTTTCGTTGGTTTTAACTTCATCAATTTTTTTTTTAATTAGACTAATTTGAATCAGTCAATTTGGTGTTTTACAATTCGTTTTATAGCTGTCTTCTCAATTTAAAGCTGAGTAAGTTATTTTACAAAGCTTTACCTCATTATTCTCAGTGACCAAGAAAAGAATTTTTGCCTCATTGTTATTCAGTCTACTCCATATTTTGTGAAAAATGTTTTAAAATTCCATACATCCCATTTAACTACCTGGACTAAAAATTACCTTATGTCAAATATGCCGAATTATATGCTTGTGTACTGACCATGGAGTGAATATCTTACATATATTGTGCTTGATTAATTGTTGCTTAATTCTAACATATTGTGTTTTCTTGATCATTTTCACTCTTAACTCTGGTTTGATTGTTGACCCTCTTCTCTATATGACTTCGCAGTTGACATGACATAATGATTGTTTAGATTTATATGCTTGTGTACTGACCATGGAGTGAATATCTTACATATATTGTGCTTGATTAATTGTTGCTTAATTCTAACATATTGTGTTTTCTTGATCATTTTCACTCTTAACTCTGGTTTGATTGTTGACCCTCTTCTCTATATGACTTTGCGGTTGACATGACATAATGATTGTTTAGATTTTTTAAAAGAATCATATATTATCTTTACTCAATTAGTGAATGATTTCTTTTTATGTGAGTATCACTTGATTTTTTTTACTTTGGATTATAAATGCTAATCTCCATGTGCCAAGATTGAAAATTTTCAAATTCTTCCCAGAACAGTTTTTGATAGTTACTTACAAAATAATCAATGCAAGTGTTTCAGAAAAGTATAGCACATTTTCTTATATCACATCAACACTTTTTCTGAAATATCTACTTTTTAAGAAGACAAAGCTTGCATCAATTTTCCACATATCAAATGTCGTCTCTTTTGAAAATTTAGTTATTACTGTCTATCTCTACAAAAAGGTATGTATGATATTCACAAAATTATTTTGAGACTCACTAAAGCGGTTTTCAAATTTTGTTAGGCATCATACAATTCCTCCTATCACTCTATCTCGTTTCTTGTTAAAGTATTAAATTTTATTTTGAAGGATCGTTTTAGTGAATTAACAAATGAAAACGTTTCGAGTATCGTTTTAGTAATTTCAAAAATGAAAACGTTTCGAAACGTTTTAAAAGATTTTAAATAATTTTTTTTTTAATTTTAAATTTTTTTATCATAATATTAATGATATAGACATATAAAATTATGTTAAAATTAATTAGAATTAGTGTATATAACTAAATAATAAGTAAAGTACACTATTATAGTAGAAATTTTAGTAACATTCAACAATAATTTTTTTTTTTGTTTATATCTCTATCTTTTTTTTTTTTAAGGTATTTATTTTTAAGTCTTTTTTTTTTTCATGTGATCATGACTTTATTTCTCTATTAAGGTATATTTCTTAAATATTTTTCTCTCTCTTCGTCTCTTAATATCTTTTTTTATCATTTTTGTAATTCTCATTTTAAAATAAAGACAATAAAAATAAGTAATGTTATGAACATGAAAGGAAAAATTATGAAATTGACAAATATATTAAAAGTTATGGACAAAATACTAAATTTTATTTTAAAATATAGTTTGGTAATTTTAAAAATAGAAACGTTTTGAAATTTTATGAAAATAAAATATTTTTGAATAAACATTTCAAATAATTTAAAATAATTTTTGAAAATTTTAAAAAATTATAATATAATATTAATAGTATAGATATATAAAATTAGATAATGTAATATTAAATAATGATATTTTTATTTAAATAATATTGATATAATTAATATTTATAAAATTTAACAATAATTATTATTAAAATTATATTTTAATTTTTATTAAATTTAAATGTAATTATTTAAATTTTTTTTATAAATATTGTTAATAAAATTTTAAATAAATAAGTTGAGAGTAAATGACCAAAGTTTTATTATAATTTATGTTTTACAATAATTATATAATTAAAAAATAATATTAATTTAATTCGGAGGTTAATAGTATTTTATATTTTATTATTTTTAAATTTGTTACTTTTAAAAATAAAAAACAAAAAATAATAACTGTATTGAAATTATATTAATATTTTTGTTGAAATGGTATAAATATTGTGAATTAAAATAATTTTTAAAATAATTATTAATATATAAAAGTGACATGGTGGTTGCAAGAGCAGATTATTTTGTAAACAAGTTGTAATTTTTTTTAAATATAGATAATAAATAAAAAATAAATAAAAATAAGTGTGGGTTTCGTTTTCATACTGTTGTTTTGTTTTGGAGAGCGTAAAAATAAAAAAAATTTGGTTCTTTTCATGGAAACGGCGTGACATTTAATTCTTTGTTTCTTGTAACTACTCGATTTCAAAACACCATATCTGTACCCCCTTAAGATGCCTTGAAAAACATGGAGAAACATGCATTGATGATAAAGCAAAGATAAAGGCAAAAAAAGCTTGCAAGACGCTGAGGATAGAAGGAGCAACTAAAAGCCTTTAAAGTTGAAAGTATGTCTGCACCTTCCTCTGTCAAAAAGAAAAGCGCCACATTCTTCAAGAAAAATTATATGGCTAGGAAAGAAAGCAGTAAATGAAGAAGAAGAAAACATCGATGGGATTTTGAATAAATGATGAGCTGGGGTTCCTTTAACATTAAAAATGATACAGCTTCTACAAATGAAAAAGATTCAAAAGTGATGGAGGATCAAAATGTTTAGACATAGGAACAAGAACATGTGCTAGTATGCATTATATGAATCCATCAAGTTCCATCTGTAAGGAAAAGAGTGACTCTTGTAGGCAACTTGAGAAAGCTACCACGAAAAAGCATGTAGTACTAAAGAATGAACGGTTTTGCTCATCAAATCAATCAGACTGTTTGCTTTGAAGGTGAAATATGGGTGTACTATAGAAAGGGACAAACTTATCATTGATATATCCGACTTAGAAGAAACAGCCATTAACGATTCCTCTAGTTCCAAGAAAGATTAAGATACTGAAAAGAAGGATTCAAAGTTGTATACTACAGATAGCTTGGATCAATAATCAAGTGCCAGTATTCCTTTAATGAACTCATCTGACTCCAACTCCAAGGGTGATGGACTTAAGGAAAGTATTCAGGAAAAGCAAGCAGAAAAAGCCAACATTGATTTCAACATATCTACTGCTCAAACCTCTACCACCCCTTGAGCTAGTCAGGCAAAAGATTGAAAGTTTGGTAAATAGTATTCTCGCATTGATAAGAGATTTATACGGTTTCAATGAAGATTGAAATTCCTAGCACAAGAGTGTCAATTTAAGACCAAGCTAAATACTAGTATATCTCTCAAGCAAGTTTTGTGATTCAACTAGAATGCTCTTACCACCAATCCACCAACACAAACCGTGCTACCAAACCTTTACAGGACTTTGCTGAATGATGTCTCTATTAAGGATGGAGCTGCAGTATATAAGGAAGATTAAAAATGACAATGTTCATGTTTGAAATGAGAAAATATGCTTTTGGGTGAACTTCATGATGGTGTGGCAGAAACTGGCTAATACCACTCTGAAAAAGGGACCAAATTTATCCGAGTTTAAGAAAATAAAAGGAAAGAAAAAGGTTAGATCTAAACTTTCTAAAAAATCAAGCATGATCATATCCAAAAAATGAAGTCCCTTATTAAGAAAGAAAGAAGAAGAGGAAATACATACATACATATATATATATATATATATATATATATATATATATATATGTATGTATATATGTATGTATGTATGTATGTATGTATGCATGTATGTATGTATATATTATACTCTTTTATCATTGAAAACAGTTTCATATAAGTATTCTCATGTATACACAATATACAGATCAAGTCTATAAATATCAAAATAACAGTAGAAGTAGGGATTCTGCTTGTGGCGTACAGAGCATACTCTATAGTACAAATATAATATAAATCAAAATCTATGAGCCTTGAAAAAAAAAAGGCTCGCCAGAGAATATGTTGCTTAGTCGATTACCTATTTGAAAAAAAAATAATCAAATTATGTATTCTTATCTAAAAAATGTGAAAAATATCGTGTAGTGAGTTTAACAACTCAATGAGCAGATAATATCTCTTATGACCTCTTAGGTCAACATATGGATGTATTCATATATTAAAATTTATCATATAAAATATTATACCATATTTCAAATATTTTCAGTTCAAATCACATTCATATATCTAAAACTATATGCAATACTATATGATCATTAATTAAATATTGTTATACATCAAAATATTTCTCATGAAAATATTAGGATGATTCCATATAAAAGTTTAGGCTCTTCCATACTTTGGTGGTATAGAATTTGCTTAAACTCAGTATTTCAGCTAAGGTTTTCCCTTCCACCATTTAAGAGGACATACAAATTGACTCTAATATGGGCATTTCTCAAGCACATAGTAAGGGAGAGAAAATCACATATTATATAATTGACATCTCGCCTAGATAGGAGGCATCCTATTTTCCTTCACATATCAAATCCCGTGTGTTGGCCGTCACACGAGACTAGCTCCACTCTTACTAGTTGAGGTATCAAGGTGCACTAGAGTTAACATAACCTACTATTAACAAGCAGTGTTTTCAATAGGATTCCTCCACATAAATCATTATTTGCACATATGTCATATCGTTCAAAATAGAGGTTTTAGTATAATTCAGAATTTTCAGTCTCAATACAATTTCTCTGTAAAAAACTTATCAATTAGGGTTATTACATATACATGCATTTTTTCAAGGCAATCTTATAGCTTTACATATCAATGCCATGTGCACAATATATTTCCTTTACCATATAATGAGAAATAAATTTAAAATCACATATTCAATGAGTTCAAAAATTTATTTTCAAAGTGAGGGAGAGGAAAAATAAAAGTAAGGTAGAGTGAGGAAAGGAGAGAAAGAGAAGAGAAAAAAGGAAGGAAGAAGAAAGAGAAACATAGAAACTAAGTATTCAAGGTAAGTTTGTTTAATCTCCACTTGAATCCATCTTGTATCTTAATCCTTGGGGTTCAAAAACTCACTCTCCTTCTCTTATTTAAGCTGCTAGAAAAGTTAAGGGAAGGGAGGAATCTTACTACTTCCTTCAAGAGAAAACAAGAAAAAGAATTCACTAAGTGAGTTAGAGAGATTTTTAGGTAGGTTTAACAATATTTTTTTAGAAAAGTTTTGAAATTAGAAACATTTATATAGAATTTTGATCATAGAAATTTGATAAAATTTACTATATTTGTTACCTTGATGATTGGCTATGGATGTTGCTTTATTATGTTATATTTCGATCTTACATGTGATGTACATTTGAATACTTAGGTTGATATGAAAAGTTCTGCATAGGTATGGCTATAGGTGGCAAAATTTTAAGATTTTTATGCTTTTATTTTGTATATTTAAATGTGGTGAAAAATTGATGGAATATGATTAGATGTAAATTAGAAATAAAATGGAAGATGATGTAATATAATGATGAGCTAAAACCTTAGGAAATGATTGGTAAGAAAACTAGATTTCAGCGTAACTAGGGAAACTTCTATTTTTGAAATTTTGAGAAGAATCGATTAAGAATTAAAAGAAATGGTTAATATGAAAAATGTATATATATGTCTCAAGGATTTTTAACCACTGGAATCACTTAATTTGGAGTTCAGATGAGGGAGATATTACCCAATATGTAAGCAGTGGTCAAAAAATGGTTAACCAAAGAAGAATCTGTTAGGTATGCTTCTGTGTTTGAATTTTTGGGATAAATCTGTAGGGAAATAAAAGAAATTATTAACATTTAAAATGTAAATCTATGTTTCACTGATTTTTATCTACTGGAATCATTCAAATTGGAATCAATATAAGGGAGATATGGTCAAATTAATAAGTAAAGGTTAGAAACTAGATAACCACGGAAGAATCTGTTAAGTTTGCTTTTGTGTTTGAATTTTTAGGCAAAATATGTAGGGAATTAAAAGAAATTGTTAACATAATAAATATAGATATATGTATGACGGATTTATAGACTCTAAAATAACTTAATTTGTAGTCCATATGAGAGAGATATGGCTGATTAATGAGTAAATGTTAGAATTAGTCTAGAATCCAGGGTGGTAAATGTAAGTTTTTTTGTTTTCGATTTTTTGAGAATAATTAGTAAGGAATATAAAGAAATATTAAACATGAAAGTTGTATATAAATGTCATAGCGTTTTATAGGCTATAGAATTATCTTAATTGGAGTTTGTATGAGGGAGATATGGTTCGATTAGTAAGTAGAGGTCTGAACCTGCTTGAGAAGAAATAACATTTAATTTGAGGGAGTAGTAAGACCACGATTATTTACGATTTCACTAAAATGTTTAACATAAGGGTTTTAGAGGATTGTCTTATCTTTCAATGTACACTAAAATTACCTCAATCAAATTTAAAATGAGGGTGTTATGCTCTGTTTAGTGAAAAGAGGATAATAATATTTAAAAAAAAAGAATCTTATAAATGAAAATAATAAATTATTAGTGTGTGCCATAGCCATTGCCATTACATAAACTCCTTACCATCTAAAGTGCGTAATTTTGACATAAAAATATTTTATAAAGTGATATTTGAAACGATTATATTTATGACATGATTACCAATAATTTTTGGTAATGATTATATTTTGATAAAAATTATGGCATGTGAGTATAATGAACATACTTATTATTAAAATCATATTTATGCCTATTAATGTGAAAATAAAAGAAAAAAAAAGAAAAGAAAAGAGCACGATCACATGGCGGTCCGTGTGGTGTACCCGTAGGGGACGCCTTACCAACGACTATGATTATGTTAATGAGAAAAGATGGAGAAAGTGTGCCATGTCGGTCGGAGCGAGAAAAACCTGTTTTGGAGAGTAGAAAGTACTCACCCTGATCGGGGCATCTTGATATGAAAATAAGTTGATAGTCATCATATGATATTTTGAAAATAGTTATTCATGCCATCATGTCATTACTGTATGATTTTCATGTGCATAAATAAAGTGCATTCATGTGACTTAAGGTAATTGCTATAGCTTATATAGATGAACATGACATGATGAGTTATATTGATGATAATTATGAATTATTGTTGAACCTATTGAGATTTAATTCTCACTATATTTTCATATCATATTTAAAAGACTAAATATACAAATATTTTCTATGGCCGGCTTTTAACGTACGTTAGGTCGAGTTGGCTAAGATCCGAGTGAAGGTGCAACCACCCGCATTCCTGAAACTGGTCAATAGGGATGAATAAGATGTGTACATATATGTATTTTTTTTGTACGGATGTTTTTAATTAATGATGTGTATGTGAACTCAGATTTGTATAAGTATTATTGCTATACTATAAACCTTAATTATGCTTGGTTAATTTAATCGAATGTTATTATGAGTTAAATAGTTAAAAATAAAGAGGTAATGACTTCATGGAATTTTAAAAAAAATTGTATGAAAAAAATAGAGTTGTTACACTTATTGGATGATGAAGAACTCAAAAGGGGAAATGAGGGAGTAATTAAAGTACAAATTTGGAAGTTAAAATCTTAGAAACCATAAGAGTGAAGGTCTCGGGTTTTAGGGTTCCTTAGCGCGCTAGCTCAAATTTTGATTAATGATGATGATAAATGGTTAAAATATAATTATTATAATGGATAAGAGAAAAATAAATGGAAGGGAAAAGTGATTGGGAATTCATTACCTAGTGTTGCCGAATCCATGAAGTAAGAACCTAAAAGTGACTATAATTAAATTTTTTTTAGTGTTGTGTAGGATGGAAAATTTGTTCATACAATGCATGAGGTAAATAAACAAGTGAATGTGATGAAATAAAATTTGTGTACATGAAGAAAATAAGTGAAGGATAAGGAGAATGTGGTTTTGATACTTAAAACTTTATTATGATTTTTACGTTAGTAATAGGTATAGCTTAGCATGGAAAGTGATTAGAAATGTTAGGTAATTCTTAACATCTTATAGACATTATATAAAGATGTGTCATTAGGGAAGGAATAAAGGTAAAAGATATCCAAATGGACTAAATCCAATGATGGAAGGAAAAGGAAAGTTAACAATGAATAGTGAAATTACCATATGAACAGTAATATTTGCCAAATGAATAATAACTTTTCTATTTTGGTAGGTGAGTTGTTACTTGAATGTCAACACTAATTCTTAAATTGTTACTTAAGTGTTTATACTAACACCCAAAGGAAGGCAAGGTTTTCCTAGTTTAACTTAAAGTAAGATCAATGAAATACAAACAAGTAAATTTGAATTTGGTAAATATGATAGTAATGACACTAAAATTTCCTATAGTTGACTAATATGGAGAAGTAAATAATTATTAATCAAAAGTGTTGTATAAATAATAATTGATAATAAATGGATCTAATTTTTCATGGTAAGCGACCAAGGGGACTAGTATTAAAAAAGTGGTGAGTGAAGACCTAATGGAGTGATAGGAACGTTTACAAGAAAGTTTCTTAGACTTAACTCGTGAGACCACTTTGATCTTTCATTTTAAAGTTAATAATTTAGATATAGAATATTGAAATAAAGATTTGATAAAACTCATAAAGAAGGAAAAATTTAAATGTAAATGAAGTGATAGCTAAAATTAGGATGAAGTAAAAAAGAGGAAAAATATACCAAATACTACTAAGGATTAACCAATCACATGAGAGAAACTGAAAGAAGTTCATTAATACAATTTGTTCTCTAAAGTTGGCCAAAATAGTAACTAAAAAGGAAATTTTATTATTTTGAATAAGTCTATAAATATGAAATTTAATTTAAGAGTAAAGTATGATAAGGCCATATATATAGCATTAATTCTCTCCATTAAATGCATACAAGTAAATATGATGTCACAGATGCAATTTATATTTGTGATTGAATTTGATATGCATTCCATGGCAATACTTACATTACATTGATATATGCATGTACATGATTTGAACACGATTGAGGTAAATATATGATATACATTATATCAATTTCAAATATGTTGGCCTCTAATGCTATTTACTGGCAATATAAGTAATATTATATCTTGATTATTATAAAATGTAAGGAAATAATAGATATAGTGGGGGCTGACCCTTGAAGTAGTAAAGAGATCTCGAAAGGTCACATGGCTTCCATATGGTACCAAACAGGGGATGCACTATTCATAAATATAAATTAATATGATATTATGGCTATGCTTGGACAGAGTGAGGAAGGCACATTCAAGAATGAGTAGAGTGAGACAACTATGCTTACATTGACCTCAAAATATTATTACTTGCTAAGTTCAAGGAGCAGCCTTGATATAATGGCTCATGATATTATGATGTGACATATGTGAATGATGATAACACAGTTAGTTATGCCATAATTTTTATAGCTGCATGGTATCATGTATGTAGATATGCATTAACTAACTATGGCCTAATGGATTCTATAGTCATACATTTGAACATAACAAGCTATGATTTATATGTAATATCTCATTATGTCTTAATGTGCTATCTTTCGTCCCTTAACTCACTGTTGACTTGTGATTATTTTCTTATTTTCGTTCTATTTTATTTTGTTATTTTGGATATTGCTTGGTTGTGTTCTCTTTTTGTAGATGAGCAAGAGGGCCCAAGAACTAAGGCAAAAATGAATATTTGAAGAGTTTTCTAGACTACGAGCAGGCCCATGAGGAACCACACAAAGAACGGACTTTAGAAAATCCAAAAAATGCTAAACAGTATTAAGCACGGTCTGGCCATGTTATGCATCTAAGATGTTCCACGCCCTTAAAATATCTCAAAGCATGGCTTGGACATATCTTGTAACAGTTGTGCTTTGGATCCAAAAATCTTTATGTTTTTTTTTGTTTCAACGTAGACAAGATGGGATATATGTATATATTCAAGTTTCTCTTGTTTTAGGGGATAAACTGTACATTCAAAAGCTAGGTTTTCATTAGACTTTTAGTTTCATTGTATTTTAGGTTAGATTTTATATTGAATTGTGTAACATCCCTAATTTCGTTTATTTTATTTACAAAGGTACATAAATATTTAATTAAGAAAATAAAATTTATTAGAAATTTTTTAGATATCTAAGGAAATATAAGCCTTAAAAATTATTCATCTCATGTGCATGCATAGAAAATGTTTCTAACATTAAGGGAATAAGTAAAGAAAGAAAAAATAATAGGAAAAATTAGAAATAACATACCAAAGAGAGGCAAAATTCTTAGGTAAGGAAAATCAAATTTTTGGAAGTAAGTTGACATGCTATAAAATAAGCATGTTTTTGACATGTTTTAAGTTGCTTTTTATTTAATTTTAATAGAAAATAGATATGAATTAATTGAGTGTTGTGTTTTGTGTTTTAGGAATAATAAAGAAGAAAGGAAGAGGAAAATAGAGAGAAAATCATAGAAAAATGCTGATTTCTGACCTTTTGTCACTAATTGAGGCATATCTCACTCATTTGTACTCCGATTAAGGTGATTTCAGCGGTTATGGAAAGAAAAGACATAGAGCTACAACTTTGATGTTCGGCACTTTCGCAAAATCTAGAAGATTCTGGGCGCCGCGGCGCTCAACCCAGGGCACCGCGGCGCTCAACCCAGGGCACTGCGGCGCCTGAGCATCTTCGACACAGCCCGCCGTGACGCTGATTGAGGGTACCGCGGCGCCCCGTGTTATGTTCTCCGTAGCGTCACGGCGCCAGCTGCCGTTCAGACTTGCTGATTTCGCGATTTTAGGTCTTTTTCACTCAAATTGGAGCCCGATGGACTGGGAGTTGACCTAAATACATTCCTACTTCGATTAAGAGTGGGGAATCTATAAAAAGAGAGGAAAGCAAGCAGAGAAGGCATCCAATTCTTCATCCAAGTTCTTCAATTCTTCTTTAGATTTTGTTATGGCCCTGAGTGGCTAGTTCTTTTTAGTTGGTTGAGGTAGATTGAAACCTCAAGGGACCCTTATGCATTGTGAGATTTGGAATTGTTTTCAATAGTTCAATCTTAACTAGGTATTGTTTATTCATCTGATTTTCTTTTCTAAATGATTTTTCATGTGATTGCTAGGAGACCTACTAGTATATTGTATGTCTAAATCTACTGCTGAATTAGGTTTTGAACAAAGTTTTCATTACTTGATTCATGAAGCAAATAGGATTAAGGATTTTGGATTATAAATCATTAACCCTATGATGAATGATCAACTAAATTAAATATAATCGATTTTCTTATATTTATTTAGCTCTATCAGTTTCTCTCGTTCTTAATGCAGTTGATAAGTTAGACTTTTCCGATGTGTTAAAGGATTTTTTATCAATTAGAGTTTAATTGGTACGATTGTTATCAATTCACTAGGCTTAAGGAGGAACTAGGATAGAGTCCCAATGATAGATATTTGGTTTAAGATTGATAATTTTGTCAATGATCGATGCAATCCCTTGATGGTGAATATCGATCGAAACCAACGCTTTTCTCATTAATTACTCTAGTCACTATTTTCATTATTGTTTAATTTACTTTATTCACAATTATCAAACCCCCCTTTCTTAATCACATAAGGTAATTTCAGTCTCTGTGGGATCGACCCTTACTCCCATTACTACAGGTTAGTTTTGAGGTAAGGTATTAATTTGGGTGTACCTGTGACAGTGCGTACCATAAGTATAGATCTTAAAATTTCAAGAAAATTAGAGTATGGTAATTTTTCCTAATTCAAGAGTTAGAGTTCCTAAGTTCAACATCTCCAACCATATATTGAGTTTTCACCTATGGATACTTCATATAGAGTTTTTCTACTTCACATGAGTTTCTATCAAGTCAATTGGATAGCCCAAGCAAAAGAAAAAACATAAACTTGAATTAAGATATAGAAGTTGGACCGATAGCCCAAAAAATTATAAAAATATGATCAAGCCCTCCATGAAAGGTAGAATTTCAACCAAAGCAAAGGAAATGGGCAAGAATGAGCCCAAATCCAAGAGAAAAAAATAAGAACCATGTGAGGAAATGATATTGAAATAATAATTAAGATTAGGTCACATGGTATTAGGACAAAACATCTATATCCTACATTCATAATTTTAGCAAGTAGGTAATAATACATGGCATGAGGACAAAATATATATATCCTACATTCATAATTTCAATAGGTAGGTAATAATACATAGCATTATGACAAACCATCCTTATCCTACACAAATAATTTTAGCCAAGCAAGGGAGACTCAAGGCCTGAAAATTTGCCACCTAAAAAGGCAAACCTATCATACTTGAGTTAGAAAAAAGAAAAAAGAAATGAATCCCTAAATCAAATGGACCTTATCCCTTGTCTTAAGAACATTTTATCATGATTTTAAAAATACAAATCTCCTTTAGCTAAGCATATCTTGACTAAGGGAGAGGAAGACAAGAACATGAGTTGTCTTTCCACAAAAAATAACTAGGTGCATCGTAATTGTGATAAGGTAGACCCATGATTATGATAGGTTAACCACTTGATATTTTATTTAAGCAAAATCCACCCTTATAACATTATAATTTTGTCCAAGTGAGGGAGAGAAAAAATAAAAGCAAGGTAAAGTGAGGAAAGGAGAGAAAGAGAGGACAAGAGAGGAAGGAAGAAGAAGGAAAAGTATAGAGGACCAAGTACTCAAGATAAGTTAGCTTAATATCCAATTGAATCTATATTTTCTCTTTATCCTTGGGGTTCAAAACTCACCCTCCTTCTCTTATTATTTAAGCTTCTAGAAAAGCTAATGGAAGGAAAGAATCTTGCTACTTCCTTCAAGAGGAAAAAAGAAAAAAGAAATGATTAAGTGAGTTAGGGAGATCTTTAGGTAGGTTTAACAATATCTCTTTTTGAAAAAAAGTTTTAAAATTTGTAACATTTATAATGGAAGAGGACTTAATAAAAGGATGAACTATAACTTTAGGAAAGGCTAGGTTAAGAAAACTAAATTTCGGAGTAACTAAGGAAGCTTCTGTTTTGAAATTTTGGGAAGAATTGGTTAGGAATGAAAAGAAATGGTTAACATAAAAGAATGTAGATATATGTCTTATGGATTTTTGGCACTAAAATCACTGAATTTGGATTTCATATGAGGGAGATATGGTCAGATTAGTAATCAGTGGTCAGAAACTAGTTAATTAGGGAAGAATCTGTTAAGTATGCTTCTGTGTTTGAATTTTTGGGCAAAATCTGTAGGGAATTAAAAAAAATTATTCACATAATAAATATAGATATATGTCTCACGAATCTATAGGTAATGAAATCACTTAATTTGGAGTCCATATGAGGGTGATATGGCTGTTTAATGAGTAGAGATTAGAATTAGTCTAGAATCCAGGGTGGTAAATATAAATGTTTTTGTTTTCAAATTTCTTGGAATGATTCATAAGGAATCTGAATAAATGATAAAAATGAAAGTTGTAGATAAATGTCTTAGCATTTTTATAGTCTTTGGAATCACCTCAATTGAAGTTTGTATGAGGGATATATGGTTGAATAAGTGAGGAAAGGTCACAAAATATGGCCAGATTGTGTTTTGGGTTTCTCAGCACAGGTAGGCTGTGTTCAGAGCGGTTTTTGAGTACATTTGAAGTATTTTTTAAGCATGGCCGTGTCCTGAAACATGACCAAGCTGTGTTGGGAGATGGTAAAGCTTATTTTTAACATTTTTCTACCATAAATGAAACTCATTAACTATAGGGTAATAATAGTAACTCAATTGGAGAAGAATGTCCTATACTGATGTGCTGTAAGTTTTACCAAATAACCGCAAGCGCACGGCGTAGCTGTAGCTAGTCCGGCGAGTACGGGTCGTATTCCACATAGAGCAAGGTCAACTACTAGAATTATGCAAAACGAGCTATCTAGATCAATGTAAAGCGATAGAGAGTTTGTCACAATTAAATAGATGAAAATAACTAATTAAACAAAGTCTAGGGTTATGGTTCACCACACTTATGATATTCAACATCCAAATTATACCTCTAATTGCAATTATCTAGGTTATTGGGGATGGTTTAGCCTTAATTAACTAGCAATCTCTTTCAAGCATTACTAATCGTACCTAGGTCAATCCAATTGCCTACTTTCATGGTTCTTAGTTCAACATAGGTCCATTAAGTTCTATGCCAACCATGGAATACAATTAATCGGTTTTCTCGTGCCCATTAATTGATTCATTCCTAGAGAATCTCAAACTACTTTCGTGATTAAGAAATCCTTAATTAACCATTAGGTTCCGGTATTAATCTTCACCTTTCAGTCTATCAATTAATATCCTAAGACGTGATAAATTGTTGGCCAAACATTCATCAACACCTATAACCAATGCATAATAGCCAATCCTAATCAACCATGGATGATGCAATTAGGGTTCTAGAAATTCAATTCAACATAGAATCATCACACCATAAGTGGGTTCACCAAAACCCTAGATCAAAACTACTCAAGCATGATAAAAAGATAAACCGAGACCAAATTCATTAAGCAAACCATAAGAATTCAATACAAACCAAGAGAAAGCAATAGAAATAGAAGTAGAAGTAAGGATGGAAAGATAAAACCTGGAATTGCAGAATGAAATCTGAATACAAGCTTGAATCAATGTAAAATCTAACCTAGAACATGAAATCAAACTCTAATCCTACCCTAAATCCACTCCTAAGGTGTTTCCTAAGCCTAAAAACTCATTCCCTACGTGTATTTTCGGTCCTCCCCCTTGCAGCTGCGGAACCCCAAGCATATATATCCATTTGGGCACCCAAAACCCTAAATTTAGTGCTCTTTACGGTCCCCGCAGCACGGCTGTGGTCCAGGACACGGCCTGGCCGTGCTTCTGGCTGGAATTTGGGGAAATACTGCAGCATCCGCCCCGAGCACGGCCTGGCCGTGGTGCATGCCACCAAGCATGGCCTGGCCGTGCTAGGGCCGTGTCGCCCCAAATCGTCCGAATTTGCCAAAGTGCCAAACATGAAAGTTGTAGCTCTATGTCTCTTCTTTCCACAGCCACCAGAATCACCTTAATCGGATCTATATTGAGGGAGATATGATCAAATTAGTAACCAAAGGTCAGAATTCATCCCACTGCACTGTGATTTTGACTTGATAGCCCTGTAATGCCATGAAATATCCCAAATTTGACCAAGTGTTCAACATGAAAGTTGTATATCATTGTGTTAGCTTTGCACAGCAACTTGAATCACTTTGATTGGAGTTCATAAGACGAAGATATGTTCAAAACAGTTCTGAAAGGTCAAATGCTGGGGGCTGCCATGCTTCTTTTTGGTTGAATTTTGGTAAGCTTCCTCCTTGCTTCCTTCTCATCATGGTTCCATATCCTTTGGGCATTTTTCATGTATGTTTTCCCTTGCTTCTTGGCCTCTTTTGCTCACCTACAAGCATAAAAACAACCAAAGCAGTATCCAAAGCAAAACATAACCAAAAGCGGGGGAATAACCACAAGTTTACTATGAATTATGGGATAAAATATAACCATTAAGTACTCAAAATACCCCTTTATCATATACAATTTGTGAGAACATGTGTTGAAAATGATATAAGTAGGAGAAAAGTAACTAGAAGCCAAGCATAAAGAAAATGAAAAGATGAAAATAATATTTAAAAAAGAAGAATAATCTTATAAATGGAAATAATAAATAACTAGTGTATGCTCTAGCCATTGCCATTACATGAACTCCTTACCATTTTAAGTTGGTAATTTTGACATGAAAATATTTTATAAAGTGATATTAAAAAATGGTTATGATCATGATATGATTGCATTTTACCAATGATTTTTGGTTGTGATTATGCTTTGATGATAAATTATGGCATGTTAGTATAATGAACATACTTGTTATTAAAATCATATTTTTGGCTATTAACGTGAAAAGAAAAGAGATGAGCATGGTCACATGGCGGTCTATGTGGTGCACCAATAGAGGACGCCCTACTCACAGCTATGATTATGTTAATGAGAAAAGAAAGAGAAAGTGTGCCATATCGAACGGAGCGAGAAAAGCCCGTATCAGATATTAGAAAGTACTCACCTTGACCGGGGTAACTTGATATGAAAATAAATTTATAGCCATCATATGATATTCTGAAAATAGTTATTCATGCCATACATGTCATTACTATACGATTTATGTGTGCATAGATAAAGTGCATTCATGTGACCTAAGATATTTGATGTAGCTTATACAGATGAACATGACATGATAAGCTATATTGATGATAATTATGATTTATTGTTGAACCTACTGAGATTTAATTTTCACTATATTTTCATATCATATTCAAAAGACTAAATATGCAGATATTCTCTATAACCGATTTTTAGCGTACGTTGGGACGAGTTGACTAAGATCCTGGTGTAGGTTCAACCGCCCGCACCCGTATCCCCAAAACTGGTCAATATGGATGAATAAGATGTAGACATATATGTGTTTGATTTTTGTACATACGTGTTTAATTAATGATGTGTATGTGAACTCAGAATTGTATTAGTGTTAATGGTATACCATAAACCTTAATTATGCTTGGTTAATTTAATTGAATGTTATCATGAGTTAAATAGTTAGAAGTAAAGAGGTAATGACTTCATAGGATTTAAAAAATATATATATCTATATATGTAGAAAAGATGGAGTTGTTACGGATTGAAGGTCATATCTTATTGGATTTATCTTCATTGTTTTCTAATTAGTTTTACCTTTCTATCCCTATATCTATTTCTCTTTTGAACAATTTGTATTGGAGAACTATGATTTGTTTAATGAAGTTGAGTTTGATTTTTTGTTTTATTTCTAAGTTGATTTTATTTTAGGATTGGGGGAAACTCACTTATGATATAATGTTGTTGAATCGTTGAATTTCCTTTGTGATTTTTTGTTGGTAATTAGATTAACTATTATGCATGATATGTGTTTGATGAAATGTTTGGCCACCATTTTGTCTCAATTTTAGGTAGATAGCTGATGAATTAAAAGAGAAATTTATCGCATGAACTTAATAGTTAATTAGGGGTATTTTAATCACGAAAATAGGTTAAGATCTTCTAGGAATTGAACCAGTTGGTTAGCATAGATCTTAAAAGGGCTTAAGTTAATTTAAATCACGAAAATAGACAAGTGGATTAATTTACATACTGTTATTAGACTTTGAAAGAGGCTAGTAATGGACTCAAGCTAAACTATCCCCAATCACTCAAATAATTACAATTGAAAATATTTATTTTGATCCATTCATAAGTATGGTGAACCTAATCCTAGACTTTCATAATTGAATTTCATCTTACAATGAAGTTTGAGAAATAATTGGACTAGGATTAGGGTTCACTACACTTATAAATGGATCAAAATTAATATTTCCAATTACAATTATTTGAGTGATCTTGAATGGATTATCTTGAGTTCATTACTAGTCTTTTTCAAGATCTAATAATAGTACCTAAATTAATCCTTTTGCCTGCTTTCATGGTTTAGATTAACTTAAGCCCTTTAAGATTTATGCTAACCAATTGATTCAATTCCTAGAGGATCTTAACCTACTTTCGTGATTAAAATGCCCATAATTAACTATTAAGTTCTAGAAATAACTTTCTTATTTCAGTTCATCAGTTATCTACATAAAATTGAGACAAAATGGTGGCCAAACAATTCAATAAACACATATCATGCATAATAGTTAATCTGATTACTAACAAACAATCACAAAGGAAATTCAATGATTCAACAACATTATATCATAAGTGGGTTTCCCCTAATACTAGAATAAAATCTACTCAAACATAATTGAAACAAATATCAAATGCAATTTCATTAAACAAATCATAGTTCTCTAACACAAATTGTTCACAAGAGAAATAGAGATTGGGATAGAGAGATAAAAATGATTACCAAGCGATGAAAATGAATCCAACAAGATATAACCTTAAATCTAATGTAAAATTGATAAAGGGGAATTTTGAGTATTAATGGCTATATTTTATCCTCTAATTCATAGCAAACTTGTGATTATTTCCCTGCTTTTGGTTATACTTTGCTTTGGATACTGCTTTGGTTATTTTTATGCTTGTAGGTGAGCAAAAGAGGCTAAGAAGTAAGGGAAAGCAGTCATGAAAAGTGCCATATGGACTTGGAACAAGATGAGGAGGAAGCAAGGAGGAAGCCCACCAAAAATTAGCAAGAAAGGAGCATGGCAGCCCCCAACACGGTCAGGCCGTGCTTGGTGGCATGCAACACGGCCAGGCCGTGTTCTGGGCCAAAGCTGCAGAAACTCCCTAGAATCCAGCCCAAAGCACGGCTAGGCCGTGTCCTGGAACATGACCGTTTTGTGGGTCCGTGCACATCGTATTTTAGGGTTTTGAGTGGCCAAAGTGTTATATATTGAGGGGGAAACGCAGCTAAGGGAGGGGGAGACGCATTCAGACCTCCTTCTACTCAGTTTTAAGCTTGGGAAACACCATTAGATTATGTTTAGAGTAGGATTAATGTTTAATTCATGTTCTTAGAGTAGATTTGACAGTAATTTCAGTTTGTATTTCATTCTTCATCCAGGTTCTATCTTTCTATCTCTGCACTCATCTCTATTTCTACTATTTCTCTTGTTTTGTATGGAATATATTTACTTGATGAATTGGATTATGCTTTTGATTTATCTTTCTATCATGTTTGAGTAGATTTGATATAGGGTTTTGGTAAACCAACTTATGGTGTGATGATACATTGTGCTGATTGAGTTAATGGAACCCTAATTGTGTTATCTATGGTTAATTAGGATTAGCTATTATGCATTGGTTATATGAGTTGATGAATGTTTGGCCAATATTTAGCATGTCTTAAGATATTAATTGATGGACCAAAAGGTGAAGATTGATACCGGAACCTAATAGTTAATTAGGGATATCTTAATTATGAAAATAGTTTAAGGCTCTCTAGGAATGAATCAATTAATGGGCACGAGAAAACTGATTAATTGTATTCCATGGTTGGCATAGAACTTAATGGACCTAGGTTGAACTAAGAACCACGAAAGTAGGTAATTGGATTAACCTAGGTACGATTAGTAACGTTTGAAAGAGGTTGCTAGTTAATTAAGGCTAAACCATCCCCAATAACATAGATAATTGCAATTAGAGATATAATTTGGATGTTGAATATCATAAATGTGGTGAACCGTAACCCTAGGGTTTGTTTAATTGGTTATTTGCATCTATTTAATTGTGACACTCTCTGATCGAATTACATCGATTTAGATAGCGTATTTTTTGAAATTCTAGTAGTTAACATTGTTCTGTGTGGGACACGACCCGTACTTGCCAGACTAGCTACAGTTACGTCGTGTACTTGCGGTATTTGGTAAAACATACACACAACAAGTCTTTGGCGCCGTTGCCGGGGAACAAAGTCAATATTAGATATTTTGCAAAATAGCTAGACTAAATCATTTTTTTTCTTTTTTTTTTCTATTTTTCTGCATAATTTCATCTTGCTGATTTCTGCTTCTTTTATTCCTTTATTGGTGTGTTTCTATTTTATACAAAGAGAACGTGAGATTGTTGCTGAATTTGATCCGAAAATTGAACGCACACTTCGAAGGATAAGAAGATGACAGTAGCAAGGAAATTCTGCACCTACCATGGGGGAAAGAGATAACCGATCTCTTAAGGACTGTACTGCCCCGGATACTCATGGCCTTAATCCAAGTATCGTCAGACCAGTCGTAGAAGCCAATAATTTCGAGCTAAAGCCTTCTCTTTTGCAGATGGTTCAGCAGAACCAATTTGGAGGGTCACCTACTGAAGACCTTAATCTACATCTTTCAGTGTTTTTGGAGTACTGTGACACCCTGAAGCTGAATGGAGTGTCTTCAGATGCCATCAGATTGAGACTATTCCCTTTCTCTTTGAGGGACAAGGCCCGTGCATGGTTGCATTCTCTTCCATAAGGGTCCATCACCACTTGGTAGCAGCTTTCTCAAACTTTTCTCGCCAAGTACTTCCCACCGAGCAAGACGGCCCACCTTAGAAATCAGATCACTACATTTGCTCAGAAGGATGGGGAGTCATTATATGAGGCTTGGGAAAGATTTAATGAGCTCTTTAGGATATGCCCACACCATGGGTTGGGGAAGTGGCTGATAGTCCATACGTTCTATAATGGACTAATTTACAGCACCCGTATATTTGTGGATGCTGCAGCTGGAGGGGCACTTATGAACAAAACAATTGATGAGGCTTATGAGTTAATTGAAGACATGGCTCAAAATCATTACTCTTGGTCAAGTGAAAGGCAGCCAAGAAAACCAGCAGGTATGTATGAAGTAGATGCATTTAATCATCTTACTTCTAAAGTTGATCCCCTCTTTCAGAAGCTAGATAAGTTGAGCATCAATGCTGTTGGCTCTTCTTCATTATCAGAATGTGAAATTTGTGGGAGTGTTGGCTGATAACTGCATTTCATTATAGTTTCTATGTGCTGTCCATGTTTGTTTACTAAATTTTCCTGGTGTTTTAAGCACTCTTACCCCCTGATTTAATTAAATGGGATGACTCTTCTGGATATAACGTTAGCTACTTCATTGCTGCAGCATTTCAGTAAGCATATGTAGCAATGATAGCAAAACCCCGGGTGATAGTGGGTAAGCCGCTCCCTCTTTCCTGCAATACGCTGATACTATTTGATATGGTGCAGGTGGCAGAGCTGCACAGCAGGAGCAGCCACCATTGAGTAGGGGACAGCAGCAGGGACACTGCAGGCTGCTGGTACAGGACTGCCTCCACTACTGAAAGTGGAGAGGAAAAAGCTGCACAACAAGGGCGCCGGCTGCAGAGCAGAAGGAATGTCAGCAACCCAGGGCACTTTACTGGGACCACAAAGGCTGCCTATAAAAGGCCATAAAGTAGCTATAGGAGAACACAGAGACCCGGGGAGGAAGAGGAGAGAATTAGGGAGAAAAGAACACCATAGCCTAGAGTGCTGCTAACACCGGGAGGTGCAGCATGAAGGGATAATGCGCTATTTTAGAAAGGAATTTTGATCACTGTTGTTGTTTTTACTGTTTTATCAAAAAGAAAGAACTGTATTTTGTAATTTAGTTTTTATCTCTTAGAATGCATACCAGTGTTTCTGGAATTTTTGTAACAAGTGTACCCATGAGGCTTGGCTAGTTTCCAGCTGGGGTTGCCCAAGGGTTGTAATGAACCGAGCACATTTTTATTGTTAATCCATTTTGTTACAATTGTTGTTCACCATTCAATTGTGTTTCCTGTTAGTTTTTCTTTCCTTAATAACGGAAGTTTGGAGGAAGAAAACCAAGGCCACCATTCACCTGGAAGGGTAATGGAGGCTGGGAAAAAGCTGAATGTAAAGGGGTTACCTCATGTAGGGATATACGGGTACCCCATTAGTCCCATAATGAACTTCATGCACAATTTGGAGGTGAGGACTGATGCAGGAATGCGTGTCTAAACCTTGGAATTGTAAGGGATGGCAGTCTGGGAAGACTCCATTCAAGACTGAATTTGGCACTCAGAACAATTGTTGCAGCAAAGCCTAGAGCATATATGAGTGATGTAGTCCATGACAACCCTGAGCAACCCCAGTTCTCCCAATATAGTTTCCTTTTCTATTTCCTATTACACTTTATTTTAGTTATAGTACAGTCAGTCAATCCACTTCCATTCCAATCTTGTGAAACATCTTAACGTTGCTACAACATTCACACAGCAAAAGTCTCTAAACAGTTTTAGTTCACTCCTCGTGGGACAATACTCACTCATCACTTTATTACTTGGTCACGACATGTGCACTTGCGTTCTGACATTGTATTCATCTTGTATGAATCACACACCAACAAGTTTTTGGCACCATTGCCGGGGAGTGTCAACTTAAAATTGTTTTTAGATACCCAACTGTGTGAAGTATTGCTTTGTTGTATTTCTTTTTACTCTGGTGTCTTGTTGAGCAGGTAACACAGTGCATGAGCCGAGCTGACAGAGAACTTCTGCCTTTAGATCCAGAGATAGAAAGAACGCTTTTGAGAAGAAGAAGAGGATAGTTAACACACCAGCAGTAGGTAGAGATGGCTAATCAAAATGGAGCAGACAACATGGACGATAGAGATAGGGTCTTGAATGCTTATGTTCAACCAAACCTGAATGGGTTGAACCCGAGCATTGTGAGACCAGAAATCGAGGCTTTATATTTTGAGTTCAAACCAGTAATGTTCCAGATGCTGCAAACTGCAGGGCAATTCAGTGGCATGCCCACTGAGGACCCTCACCTTCACTTAAGAGTGTTCATGGAAGTCACGGATTCTTTCAAAATGAATGGGGTAACAGAAGAAGTGCTCAGGCTAAAGCTGTTCCCTTATTCATTAAGAGACCATGCAAGAGCATGGTTAAACTCTCTGCCACCTGACTCTATCGCTAACTGGAGTGATTTGGCAGAAAAATTTCTGCTGAAATACTTCCTGCCCACCAAGAATGCCAGATTGAGAAATGACATCACCTCTTTCCAGCAATTAGAAGGTGAATCCTTGTATGAGACCTGTGAGAGGTATAAAGAGCTATTACGGAGATGCCCCTATCATGGAATTCCTTACTGCATTCAGATGGAGACCTTTTACAATGGCCTCAATGCTCAAACCCGTACCATAGTGGATGCAGTAGCTAATGGGGCACTCTTGTCCAAGACATATAATGAAGCACATGAGTTGCTTGAAAGAATGGCCAGTAACAACTATCAATGGCCAATGGACAGAGTTTCAACTGGAAAGAAAGCAACAAGCATGCATGAAGTAAGTGAAGTGACTTTTCTCATAGCCCAGCTAGCTTCACTAGTTAATGTCTTGAAGAGCCAGCAAATTTTCCGCCCTCAAGCAGCCAATGCAGTCTAGGAAACTGGAGCATCTTGTGTACTATGCAATGGACCTCATCTATTTGAAGCTTGTCCCTCAAACCCAGAATCAATGTGTTTCGTGAGTAATATGAATCGCAATAACAACTCTTACTCCAATACATATAACCCAGGATGGAGGCAACACCCCAATTTCTCCTGGAGTAACTATGGTACAGGACAAGGGAACAACTTTGCCCCACAAAGACCACAGGGTCCACCAGGCTTCCAGCATCCAAGACAACAGCCTCAGGAAGCCCCCACTTCACTGGAATCCCTACTGAAGGAATATATGGCAAGGAATGATGCTCTAATCCAGAGTCAAGCAGCCTCATTGCGGAATCTGAAAACTCAAGTGGGGCAGCTTGCCAATGAACTGAAAAGCAGACCCACAGGGACACTTTCTAGTAATACTGAAGTCCCTAGGAGAGAAGGGAAAGAGCATTGCAAGGCTATAGCCTTGAGGAGGTGGGAAGATGGTGGAAGCACCAAAAGCAAGAGGGTAAGACCAGACAGACTCCACTGTACCTCTAGAGAAGAGAAAAGACAAAAAGAAGCAAGAGGAGGAGGTAAGAGAGGAAGCAACCATCTCTGGAGAAAATGCTGCAGCTATGCCACAGCAAAAGTCGGCAACTTTGCCGCAGCAGGGCATGCAGCAAACCAAGCTACCTCCCTCTTTCCCTCAGAGATTTCAGAAGCAGTAAAATGACCAGTAATTTAGAAGGTTCCTAGATGTCCTGAAATAGCTACACATCAACATTCCTCTGATGGAAGCACTGAAGCAGATGCCGAATTATGTGAAATTCATGAAGGACATCCTGACCAAGAGGAAGAGATTTGGTGAGTTTGAGACTGTTGCTCTCACAAGAGAATGCAGTGCTGTGCTGCAAAACAAGTTACCACCCAAACTTAAGGATCCAGGCAGTTTCACCATACCTTGTTCAATCGGGAACCAGTATTTTGGCAAGACACTTTGTGATTTGGGAGCAAGCATCAACCTTATGCCAATGGCCATCTTTAAAAAGCTAGGAATTGGAGAAGCTCGGCCTACCACAGTCACACTACAATTGGCAGACAGATCCATTGCCCATCCAGAGGGAAAAATAGAGGACCTCCTGGTTAAGGTGGATAAGTTCATCTTCCCAGTAGACTTCATAATTCTGGATTATGAAGCTGATGCAAAGGTAACAATTATATTGGGCAGACCATTCCTAGCAACTGGTCGGACACTGATTGATGTTCAGAAGGGTGAATTAACCATGAGAGTCCAGGACGAGCAGGTTACATTCAATGTGCTCCAGACCATGAGGTTTTTCAGTGAAGAAGAGGAATGTGCAGTGGTGTCTATGATAGACACATTAGCATAAGAACAATTGGAAAAATGCTGTAAGGAGCCACCAGCAGCAGCATGGACAGAACACTCAGATTCCAAAGGAGAAGATGAGAAGGAATGGGCCTGGATTGATGTCAGGAAAAGCTTTAGGAAGCAGGAGCCAATAAAGGAGCCATTATATGAGATCACACCTAATTCAAGGCTGCTGAAAGCATCAGTGGAAGAACCATCAGCTTTGGAGATGAAGCCTCTGCCAGCACACCTTAAGTATGCATATTTAGGAGAAACATCCACTCTTCCTGTGGTTATCTCAGCACTTTTGACAGAGGAACAAGAGGAGAAATTGGTCCTGACACTGAAGAAATTCAGAAGGGCCATTGGCTGGAAACTTGCTGACATTAAGGGAATCAGCCCCTCATTCTGCATGCATAAGATCCTCTTGGAAAGCAACGAAAAAGGGTCCATAGAACCCCAGCAAAGGCTCAACCCAATAATGAAGGAGGTGGTGAAGAAGGAGATCATCAAATGGCTGAATGCTGGAATCATTTACCCCATATCAGATAGCTCCTGGGTGTGTCCGGTCCAGTGTGTTCCCAAGAAAGGGGGCATGACTGTGGTGGAAACCGATAGCAATGAGCTCATCCCCACTAAGGTTATAACCGGCTAGAGGATTTGCATGGATTATAGGAAGCTGAACAAGATCACTAGGAAGGACCACTTCCCTCTGCCATTCATTGATCAAATGTTAGATAGACTTGCTAGAAGGGAATACTATTGACTCAGGGTATAACCAGATTGCTATTGCACCAGAAGATCAGCATAAGACCACATTCACATGTCCTTATGGTACTTTTACATTTCAAAGGATGCCATTTGGGCTGTGCAATGCTCCAGCAACATTCCAGTAATGCATGATGGCAATATTCACAGAAATGGCTGAGCAGTTTGTGGAAATCTTCATGGATGATTTCTCAGTCTTTGGGGACTCCTTTGACCTATGCTTGGGAAACCTTGCTAAAGTCTTGAAAAGGTGTGAGGAAACAAACTTGGTGCTGAATTGGGAGAGTGCCAGTTTATGGTAAAGGAAGGGATTATGCTGGGGCATAAGGTATCTCAGAGAGGACTTGAGGTTGACAAGGCCAAGGTGGAAATTATTGAGAAACTGCCTCCTCCCACCTCGGTCAAGGGCATTCGAAACTTCTTGGGACATGCAGGATTTTATAGGAGGTTCATTAAGGACTTCTCTAAGGTTGCCAAACCTTTATGCAGTTTGCTAGAAAAGGACAGAACTTTTTGTTTTGATGAAAGTTGCATGACAGCATTTTGTGATCTCAAACAGAAGTTAAGTACAGCCCCAGTTATCGTGGCACCAGACTGGACCTCCCCATTTGAGCTGATGTGTGATGCTAGTGAAACAACATTGGGAGCTATCCTCGGGCAGCGCAGAAACAAGCTGTTTCACTCCATTTACTATGCTAGCAAAATGCTGCAAGGTGCCCAGCTGAACTACACTGTGACAGAGAAGAAATTACTTGCAGTAGTGTTTGCCTTTGAGAAATTCAGAGCATATCTGGTAGGAGCAAAGGTGATAGTGCACATAGACCACTCTGCCATCAAACACTTGGTTAGGAAAAAGGATTCCAAACCCATGCTCATTCGGTGGGTGCTTTTGCTTCAGGAATTCGATCTTGAGATCAGAGACAGGAAGGGAACTGAAAATCAAGTGGCAAACCATCTCTCCAGGTTGGAAGGGCACAGCTCTAGAGCAGGTGACATTAATGAAAGATTCCTAGATGAGCAACTCTATCTCCTGTCTCAAGATGATGTGCCATGGTATGCTGATTATGTAAATTACCTTGTGAGTGGAATGCTCCCACCAGACCTGACGTGGCAGCAGAAGAAATTTTTTTTGCATGAAGTAAACTCATACTACTGGGATGAACCATATCTTTACAAGCAATGTGCTGATCAGATGATACGGAGATGCATACCCAGTGAAGAGATGGAGCAAATCTTGCAGCAATGCCATGCTTCCCCTTATGGAGGTCATTTTGGAGGAGTTAGAACTGCAAACAAGGTGTTACAGGCAGGGTTCTATTGGCCATCCCTATTCAAAGACTCCCACTCCTATGCAAGGCAATGTGACCGGTGTCAGAGGACAGGGAATATATCTTGCAGACATGAAATGCCACTGAACAACATCCTAGAGGTGGAATTATTTGATGTCTGGGGCATAGATTTCATGGGACCATTTCCCTCGAGTTTTGGCAATCAATACATCCTTGTAGTTGTAGACTATGTCTCAAAGTGGGTGGAAGCCAGTGCATCCCAGACCAATGAAGCCAGAGTCGTGACCAGATTCCTGAAGAGGAATATCTTTACAAGGTTTGGAACCCCCAAAGCCATCATCAGCGATGGAGGGACCCATTTCTGCAATCGGCAGTTCAAGGCACTACTTGCCAAATATGAAGTCAGACACAAGGTAGTAACCCCTTATCACCTACAAACGAGTAGGCAGGCTGAAGTCTCCAACAGAGAGATCAAGAGAATCTTGGAAAAAATAGTAGGTCCCACAAGGAAGGATTGGTCCTCAAGGTTGGATGATGCACTTTGGGCATATAGAACAGCTTATAAGATACCTCTGGGCATGTCACCTTACAGGTTGGTATTCGGGAAGGCATGTCATCTACCAGTAGAGTTAGAGCACCGAGCATATTGGGCAGTGAAGAAGCTAAACTGGAACTTGGAAGCTGCGGGTGAGAAAAGGATGCTGCAGCTAAATGAGCTGGATGAATTTCGTGGTCAGGCCTATGAAAATGCCAAACTATATAAGGAGAAAGCAAAGCAATGGCATAATAAGAAGATACAACCCATAAACTTCGAAGTGGGACAGAGAGTACTACTGTACAACTCTAGGTTGACCTTGTTTCCTGGGATGTTGAAATCACGTTGGTCTGGTCCCTTTCGCATAAGCAAGGTCTTCCTATTTGGGACTATTGAATTGGAAGAAGAAAAGGAAGGGAGGACATTCAGGGTTAATGGACAACGAGTCAAGCACTATCTGGGGGGTGATGTGGATAGATAGCACACCTCTATTCAGCTGCAAGAGGAATGAACAGGAGGGAAGTCAGGCTGAAGACTCTAAAACAAGCGCTCATGGGAGGCAACCCATGTTTAAATTTGTTGTTGTTTAAGTCAATAGTTCTAAGATAGTTTAAATCATGAGTCAGATAGCTTTTGTGTTTGTTACGCAGGTTAGGAAGCAAAGAAGTTGCAGAACCAGTTTTTGTTTTGCTGCAGCAACTTTATACTACAGATAGTCCCTGCTTTGCTACAGTAGGATTAATAACAAGCACTCTCTGCTGCAGCAAAAATCCTAGGCAACCCAGTTTTGCTGCAACATTGCTACAGCAACGCAGTCAGCTCTAAACCAAGGGTTCCTCTCTGCTATGCTTCTTATAAAAAAAAAGATAATTAAAAAGTGGGCGGGAAAACTGGCAGAAGGCCATAAGACACCCACGGTCTTTAAACCTCTGCATCTTCCAACCTACTTCTCCCTCGAGTTAAGACACCCACGTTTTCAACTCTGCCACTCCCCTTCTTACTTCACCTCTCCGGAGTTCTCAAAGCCCTACAACCTCCTCACTTCCTTCGTTCCAGAAAACCTCTACCTCCAAACCCTCGAACCAATCATGCCCAGAATCAAGACAGTGGCCAGAAAAGCAAGCAAGGTGAAGAAATTCACCTCTGAGGAAAACCGGCAGAAGCACGATGAAGAAATTGTGCCCAGAAACTTCTGCACCGAGAAAGGGTTCACCTTCACCTCCTCTGGCAATCTGGGGATGCCAATATACGTTGACACGGTGGTAAAGTGTAACAACTCCATTTATGTAACAATTTTTTTTTTATATTTAACATCATGAAATTATTACCTCATCTTAACTCACAATAACATTTGTTTAATTATACAATACTAAGTTTACACTCACATAATTAATACAAACATTTGTACAAGACATACATGTACATATAAGCCCTAATCATCCACATAGACTATTTCCGGGGCCATTGGTGCTGGTGGCGGCACCTCCGCCGAAATCTCAGTCACTTCAACAACTGATATGTCCGCAATAATAGGTATTTGCCCAAGATAGGGCACCTCGATCATACGTACGGCAATAACAAGTCTCATTGAAAACAACTGCATAGCTAATTTTCTGAACATGATATGGAAATATAGTGAGAATTAAATCCCAGTATGTTCAACAATAATTCATCATCAATATAGTTCATCACGTCATGTTCAGCTGTATAAACTACAGAAAATATCTTTAGGTCACATGAATGCACTTTATTATGCACATGAAAATTGTACAGTTATGACATGTATGGCATGAATAACTATTTTTCGAATTTCATATGATGGCTATCAACTTAGTCTTCCTTCCAGCTACCCCGGTCAGGGTGAGTATTCTCTACTTTTCGGTACGGGCTTATCTCGCTCCGTCCTACATGGCACACTTTCTCTTTCTTTTCCCATGAACATAATCATAACCGTTGGTAGGGCGTCCCCTACTGGTGCACCACACGGACTGCCATGTGACCGTGCTCATTTCTTTTCTTTTCATATTAATAGCCGAAAATATGATTCCAATAACAAGTATGTTCATTATATTCTCATGCCATAATTTATCAAAACATAATCATTCTCAAAATTCATTGGTAAACTGAAATTATGCCATGAATATAATCATTTTCTAATTTTTACTTTATAAAATATGTCCATGTCAAAATTCCACACTAATACCTCGATAACTGGATAGTAATTGTAGTCTGTAAACAGCGCACCAGGAAAGTTCCCAGAAAAGAGAGGTGGGTCACTAATGGACACACTTAAGTACCAAGTCTTTCCTTGCCAGAGCTTTCCTTAGACATGCACTTTTCACAAATCACAATTTTTTTTTCAGTAACTAGAATAATTCTTTTCTGATGTGGAAATACTGCAACCACGGAGCATACTAAGATTTTTCAAATAAAACCGGCACTTTCCAAACTTCTTGGAAATTTTATATGAGTACTAGGGTAAATTCCATGTTAAAAATTACACACTTAAAATGGTAGTAAGTTCATGCAATGGCAATAGCTAGGGCATACACTAGGCATTTATTATTTTCATTTATAAAATTCCTCTTCTTTCTTGAATATTATTTTCATCTTTTCATTTTCTTTATGTCTAGGCATTTAGTCATTTTATTTTTACTTATATCATTTTCAACACATGTTCTTACAAATTTTATAGAGCATTTTTCCTCAAATTGATTTCTACTATTACCCTATAGTTTAAAAAATTCATCTAGGGTAGAAAAAATATTGCAAATAGGTTTTACTAACTTTTAACACAGCCTTTGCTTACAAATCAGAGCATAACTCTCTCATTTTAACTCTGATTAAGATGATCTTAGTGTCTATTAAAAGCTAAGACAATTATCTAAAACTATTATGTTAATCATATCAACAAAATAGAAAGATATCGTGGTGTTATTACTCCTTTAAATTTAGTATTATTTCTTCTCGTGTAGGTTCTGATCTTTACTGACTAATTAGACCATATCTCCCAAATTTGAACTCCAAATTGAGTTATTCCAGTTGGTAAAAATCCATGAGCCATATATCTATAATTGTTATGTTGGCGCTCTATTTTAATTCCCTATAGAATATTCCCAGAAATTCAAAAACTAAAGCTTTAATAACATACTCTTCCCTGAATAAACATTTTCTGATCTCTGTGTACTAATTGGATCATATCTACCTTATATGAACTCCAAATTGAGTTATTCCAGTTGGTAAAAATCCATGAGCCATATATCTATAATTGTTATGTTGGCGCGCTATTTTAATTCCCTACAGAATATTCCCAGAAATTCAAAAACTAAAACTTTAATAACATACTCTTCCCTGAATAAACATTTTCTGACCTCTGCGTACTAATCAGATAATATCTACCTCATATGAACTCCAAATTGAGTTATTCCAGTTGGTAAAAATCCATGAGCCATATATCTATAATTGTTATGTTGGCGCGCTATTTTAATTCCCTACAGAATATTCCCAGAAATTCAAAAACTAAAACTTTAATAACATACTCTTCCCTGAATAAACATTTTCTGACCTCTGCGTACTAATCAGATAATATCTACCTCATATGAACTCCAAATTGAGTTATTCCAGTTAGTAAAAATCCATGAGCCATATATCTATAATTGTTATGTTGGCACGCTATTTTAATTCCCTACAAAATATTCTCAGAAATTTAAAAACTAAAGCTTTAATAACACACTCTTCCCTGAATAAACATTTTCTGACCTCTGCGTACTAATCGGATCATATCTACCTCATATGAACTCCAAATTGCATAATTCCAGTAGATAAATTTCCATGAGACATAGATCTATAACTTTCATGTTAACCATTTATTTTAATTCCTTACCAATCTTTTTCAGAATCTTAAAAACAGAAGCTAAAAGTTTTACCCCCCATAGCCATACCTATGCAGAACTATCTAAACTAGCCTAAGTATTCAATCATACATCACATGCATGATCAATATGTAACATGATGTAGCAACATTCATGACCAATAATGAAAGTGCTAAGATCAAAATCCCATATAAATATTACAAAAAAACTTTTCTTCAAAAAGAAATATTGTTAAACTTACCTAAAAATCTCCCTAGCTCACTTAGTGAATTGGTTTTCTTGTTTGCTCTTGAAAGAAGTAGCAAGACTCCTCCCTTCCCTTAACTTTTCGTTTGAATATTACACTAAAAATAGGTGAACAGTTGAGAAATGCCTTGTAATAGAATTAGGTGTTGCCATGTGACAAAAAAGGTGGAAGATCGCCACATGGCAGCATGAGAGATTGCCACATGGCAATATATGATGCATGAAATTAGTGACGCATAAAATTTGATTTTCATACAATTTAATTTGAAAAAATTTTAAAAATTGGAAGGGGAATAATAATGAATTATTTAATTTAGATAAATTTTTAAAAAAATAGAAGAAAATAAAAGAAATGTATATATGTTTTTATAAAATTCAAACACTTGAAAGAAAAAGAAAGAATTACTTATGGTGCATAAAGTTTAAATTTTTTTTAATAATTAAAATAAATGAATTATTCATTTTGTAAAGCAATTAAAGACTTACATGGGACAAAATGAAATATTTAGTTACCATAAAATTTTAAAATTGGGAAGAAATTTAAATAATTACTTACTTTTCATAAAATTTAAAATAAATTGAAAGGGAATGAATTGATTGTTGTGCATAAAATATAAAAATTTAGGAGAAACCGTATGAATTACTTGCTTTGCATACAATTTAAAAAATTAGAAGGAAATAATGAATTATTTGATTTGCATAAAGTTTAAAAACATGGAAGAAAATGAAAGCAATATATCTTGATTATAATATTTAAAAAGTTGAAATAAAATGAATATGGTGCTTAAAATTTTAAAATTTTGTAATAAAATAAATGAATTATTGATTTTGTAATGGAATTAAATACTGACAAGAAACAAAATGAATTATTTAGTTCTCATAAAATTTAAAAAATTGGAAGAAACTAAATTAATTCGAAATTTTCATAAAATTTAAAAATAATAAGAAGAAAGTGAATGAATTAAATTTTGTTTATAAAATATCAATATTTTATGAAAGAAAATGAAAGAATCATTCGCTTAGCAAAATAGTTAAGAAATTGGAAGGACAATAATGAATTATTTGATTTTCACAAAACTTTAAAACATGGAAGAAAATGAAAGATATATATTTTGTATGAAAATTTAAAACTCGAAAGAAAATGAAAGAAATGCTTAAGGTGTATACAACATTTAAGAATTTGGCAAATGATTAAAGAATAACTTATAATAACCCTAAAATTTAAGAAAAAACCTAAATTAAAGTAAACCCTAAATTAAAGAAAGAACTACTATAAATTAGAGATGGGTGCTGTAACAACTTCATTTATGTAACAACTCAATTTTTTTTTAATATTTGTAAAATACCATGAAGTTATTACTATTTATTAACCAAGCGTAATTAAGGTTTAAAACCTACCATTATTATTGATACAATACTGAGTTCACATATACATCATTAATTTACAAACATCTGTACAAAAGTTTAACATATACATGTACATATGAGACCTAATCATTCACGTAGACTACTTTCGGGGACACAGGTGCGGGTGGCGGCACCTCCACCGGAATCTCAGTCACGTCTACTACTGATACATCTGATATAATTGGTATTTGTCTAAGGTAGGGCACCTCGATCCAACGTACAACAATAATAAGAGTCATGGAAAATAGCTGCATATTCAATCTTCTGAACTTGACATGGAAAAAAATAGTGAGAATTAAATCCCAATAGGTTCAATAATAAATCATAATCAATATAGCTCATCATGTCATGTTCATCTGTATAAGCTACAGCAAATACCTTAGGTCACATGAATGCACTTTATCTATACACATGAAAATCGTACAGTAATGACATGTATGGCAATATTAACTATTTTCAAAATATCATATGATGACTATCAATTTATTCTCATATCAAGCTACTCCGGTCAGGATGAGTATTTTCTACTCTCCGGTATGGAATTTTCTCACTCTGTCCAACATGACACACTTTCTCTTTCTTTTCTCATTACCATAATCATAATTGTTGGTAGGGCTTCCCCTACTGGTGCACCACACGGGTCGCCATGTGACTGTGGTTATTTCTTTTCTTTTCACATTAATAGCCAAAAAATATGATTAAATAAAAAGTATGTTTATTATACTCACATGCCATAATGTTTCATCAAAATGTTTCCATGTTAAAATTACACACTTAAGATGGTAAAGGGTTTATACAATGGCAATGGCTATGGCATATACTAGTCATTTATAAGATTCTTCTTCTTTTTTTAAATATTATTTTTATCTCTTCATTTCCAACATATGTTTCCACAAAGTTAATATAGCATTCTTCATCAATTTGGTTTCTACTAATATCAAATAGTTAATTAGGTTCATTTAGAGTATACAAAATGTTGAAAATAAGTTTTATCAACTTCTAAACCGGCCTAAACATATCCTATAACACGACTTGGCCATTTACTATAAAAACAGCCATACTTTAGGTTTCAAAATGCCATTTTCAGCATAGAACACGGCCTGGCTGTGCCTTGAAACATGGCCATGCTTTATGTTGAGTTATTTCCTAATGCAGGTTTTCATCCTGTCTGACCTTCTCTCACTAATTGGAGTATAAATCCCTCATTTTAACTTTGATTTAGGTGATCTTGGTGTCAATTTAAAGATAAAACAATTATCTAAAACTATTATGTTGATCAATTTAGCTAAAGATTAAGGAATCTTGGTGATATTACTTCCTCAAGTTATAGGTTATTTCTTTTTGAGTAAGTTCTGACCTCTATTTACTTATCTATCTATATCTCCCTCATAAGAATTTTAAATTGAGTGATTCCAGTGGATAAAATTGTGTGACACATATATCTATAATTGTTATGTTAATAAGGTATTTTAATTCCCTACATAATATTTTCAGAATTTCAAACACAGAAGCTTTCCTAATAGATTCTTCCCTGATTAACCACTTTCTGACCACTTCTTACTAAGCGGATCTTATCTACCTCATATAGACTCAAAATTGAGTGATTCTAGTGTCTAAAAATATGTGAGATATAGATCTACATTTTTCATATTAACCATTTATTTTAATTCCTTACCAATTCTTCCTAGAATTTTAAAAACAGAAGCATAAAATTTTGCAACCCATAGCCATACTTATGCAGAACTATCTACACCAGCCTAAGTATTCAAACATACATCACATGCAAGATTAATATGTAACATGATATAGCAATATCCATGACCAATCATCAAAGTTCTAAGATCAAAATTCCATATAAATGTTACAAATTTCAAAACTTTTCAAAAAGAAATATTGTTAAATCCCAAGGATGAAGAAGAAAGATGGATTCAAGGGGAGATTAAGCTAACTTACCTTGAGTACATAGTCTTATAGACTTTTCCTTTTTCTTCCTTTCTTTCTTCTCCCCTCTTTCTCTCATTTCCTCACTCTACCTTGCTTCTATTTTTCCTCTCCCTCACTTGGACAAAATTATAATGTTATAAGGGTGGGTTTTTCTTAAATAGACTATCAAATAATTCACCTTTCATGATCATGGGTCTACCTTATCACAATTATGATGCACTTAGTTGATTTTTGAAAAACAAATAACTCATGTTCTTGTCTTCCCCTTCCTTAGTCAAGATATGCATAGGAAAATGATATTTGTATTTTGAAAATTATGATAATATGTTCTTAAGATAAGGGACAAGGTCCCTTTGATTTAGGGATTCATTTCCTTTTTCTTTTGTCTTAATCAAGTATGATAGGTTTGCCTTTTTAGGTGGCAAATTTCTAACCCTTGAATTTTCCTTGCTTAGCTGAAATTATTTGTGTAGGATAAGGATGTTTTGTCATAATGCTATGTATTATTACCCACTTGCTAAAATTATGAGTGTAGGATATAGATGTTTTGTCCTATTACCATGTATTATCATACCACTTGCTAAAATTATGAATGTAGGATATCACACCACTTGCTGAATTTTTGTCTTAATGCCATGTAACCTAATCTTTATTATTATTACACTATTATTTCACCACATGATTTATTTTATTTTATTTTTCCTCTTGGATTTGGGCTCATTTCTACCCATTTCCTTTGCTTAGGATAAAATTCTATCTTTTTTGGAAGGCTTGGTCACATTTTCATAATTTTTGGGCTACAAAAGTGACATTTTCACTTCTACAAAAGTCACACATGCTTCCCATCCCCTCAGCGAGTGAGGCCTACACATAGCCTCTTTGGTGGCATGCGTAGCGTGTGTCTTGGGCCCTATTTCATTGACCAGAATTGATCGAGTTCCTAATGGCCAAATTTCATGATTATGGAATTATTTTGTAGGTATTTGGACTCTCTGAACTTAATTTTGAGGTGCAATTTGTCAAATTCTATTTGGATATGTACATTTTGGGGTTGTCCAACTTGAGAACCATTGCTTTGTGAGTAGATAATACTTGCTACGATTTATTTTACACTCTTCTTGAACTTTAAGTGTGAATTTGATCTTGTATATTATTCATTTTAACTATTTTCAGAACTTGGGAATGGATAAACTATCATAATTGCTTACTAGTTGATATATTTTTCAAGTACAATATTATTTCGAACATGATGAGGATTCAATGCCTAAACATTCTTGAATTTAGAATAACTTGAATAGAAATTTGCATATAAATCTCATCATATTTGAGATGGTAGATTTGAGCATAATTGGATTGGAACATATTATTTAAGCAACTCATAATTAGTGTATGTGTGAAAGAAAATGTTTTGTTACAAGCTAATTATGATTTATTTGTTGTGAACTAGAAAATTTCAACCATGAAATTGGAAAGGAGAATTTTTTAAAGATTGAACTTGTGGAATATTACACTTATTGTCAAGAGTACATTTTTGTACAAATGGAATTGATACTATATATTTTTTGCCTTTGGGAAGAGGTATAAATATGTGTTATATAACATCCCTAATTTTGTTTCTTTTATTAATAAAGGTTCATAAATATTTAATTAAGGAAATAAACTTTATTAGACAATTTTTAGATATCTAAGGAAATATAATCCTTAGAAATTCTTCACCTTATGTGTATGCATAAAAAATGTTTCTAACATTAAGGGAATAAGTAAAGAGATAAAACCTAATAGGAAAAATTAGAAAAAACATACTAAAAAGAGGTGAAATTCTTGGGTAAGGAAGATAAATTTTTGCGAAGTAAGTAAATGTTTTAAAATTTCAAGAAGATTGGATTAGGGTAATTTTTCTAATTCAAGAGTTAGAGTTCCTAAGTTTAACATCTCCATCCGTACATTGGGCTTTCACCTATGGACACTTCATATAGAGTTTTCCCACTTCACATGAGTTTCTAGCAAGCCAATAGAATAGCCTAAGCAAGAAATAAAACATAGACTTGGATTAGGATATAGAAGTTGGACCAATAGCCCACAAATCATGAAAATGTGACCAAGCTCTCTATGAAAGGTAGAATTTCAACCAACACAAAGGAAATGGGTAAGAATGAGCCAAATCCAAGAGTGAAAAATAAAAATCAGGTGAGAAAATAGTGGTGTAATAATAATCAAGATTAGGTCATATGCCATTAAGACAAATAATCTATATACTAAATTCATAATTTTAGCAAGTTGGTAATAATACATGGCATTAGGACAAAACATCTATATCCTACATTCATAATTTCAACAAGTAGGTAATAATACATGGCATTATGACAAAATATCCTTATCCTACACAAATAATTTCTGCCAAGCAAGGGAGATTTAAAGGCTAGAAAGTTTCCATCTAAAAAAGGCAAACCTATCATACTTGATTGACATAAAAGAAAAAGGAAATGAATCCCTAAATCAAAGGGACCTTGTCCCTTGTCTTAAGAACATTTTAACATGATTTTCAAAATATAAATCTCCTTTTGCTATGTATATCTTGACTAAGTGAGAGGAAGACAAAAACATGAGTTATTTTTTCTCAAAAAATAACCAAGTGCATCCTAATTGTGATAAGGTAGACCCATGGTTATGAAAGGTGAACCACTTGATAGTTTATTTAAGAAAAACCTACCCTTATAACATTATAATTCTGTCTAAGTGAGGGAGAGGAAAAACATAAGGTAGAGTGAGGAAAGGAGAGAAAAAGAGTAGAAGAGAGGAAGAAGAAGTCTAGAGGACTAAGTACTCAAGGTGAGTTAGCTTAATCTCCACTTGAATCCATGTTTTCTCTTCATCCTTATGGTTCAAAACTCACCATCCTTCTCTTATTTAAGCTGCTAGAAAGGTTAAGGGAAGGTAGGAATCTTGCTACTGCCTTCAAGAGAAAACAAGAAAAAGAATTCACTAAGTGAGCTAGGGAGATCTTTAGGTAGGTTAAACAATATCTCTTTTTAAAGAAACGTTTTGACATTTGTAAAATTTATATAAGATTTTGATCTTAGAACTTTGATGAAATTTACAATATTTTCTACTTTGATGGTTGGTCATGGATGTTGGTATATCATTTTACATGTTATCTTGCATATGATGTATGTTTTGAACATTTGGTTGGTGTGGAAAGTTTTGCATAAGTATGGCTATGGATGGCAAAATTTTAGAATTTTTACACTATTATTTTGTATATTTGAATGTAGTGAAAATTTGATGGAAGATGATTAGATGTAAATTAGGAAGAAAATGGAAGAGGACATAATAAAATGATGAACTAAAACCTTAGGAAATGTTTGGTTAGGAAATTAGATTTTAGAGTAACCAAAGAAGCTTCTGTTTTTAAAATTCTGGGAAGAATGGTTAGGAATTAAAAGAAATGGTTAACATGACAAATGTAGATATATGTCTCACGAATTTTTAGCCATTGGAATCACTTAATTTGGAGTTCAAAGGAGGGAGATATGGTCAGATTAGTAAGCAATAGTTATAAATTAGTTAACCAGGGAAGAATTTGTTAGGTAAGCTTCAGTGTTTGAATTTTTGGACAAACTCTATAGGCAATTAAAGAAAATTCTTAACCTAATAAATATAGACATATGTCTCACAGATCTATTGTAACATCCCTAATTTCATTTCATGTATTAATAAAAGTATAAAAGTATTCAAAGTAACATCCATAATTTCATTTCCTTTATTGATAAAGGTACATAAATATTTAATTAAGGAAATAAAATTTATTAGACAAATTTTAGATAACTAAGGAAATATAATCCTTAGAAATTCTTCACCTTACGTGTATGTATAGAAATGTTCTAATATTAATGGAATAGGTAAGAAAGAAAACCTAAGAGGAAATTTTAGAAATAAACATGCTAAAGAAAGGTGAAATTCTTAGGTAAGGAAGATAAATTTTTGTGAAGTAAGTAAAGGTCTTAAAATTTCAAGAAGATCGGATTAGGGTAATTTTTCTTAATTTAAGAGCAAAAGTTACTAAGTTTAGTATCTCCACCCATAAATTGGACTTTTACCTATGGACACTTCATATAGAGTTTTTCTACTTCACATGAATTTTTAGCAAGCCAATAGGATAGCCCAAGGAAGAAATAAAACATAGACTTGGACTGAGATATAGAAATTGGATCGATAGCTCAAAAATCCTAAAAATGTGACAAGCCCATTATGAAAGGTAGAATTTTAACCAAAGTAAAGAAAATGGGCAAGAATGAGCCCAAATCCAAGAGGAAAAATAAAAATAAAAATAAAAATAAAATTAAAGTGATGAAATAATGGTGTAATCAAGATTAAGTGACATGGCATTAAGACAAAAATTTAGCAAGTGGTATGATATCCTACATTCATAATTTTATCAAGTGGTATGATAATACAAGGCTTTAGGACAAAACATCTATATCCTACACTCATAATTTTAGCAAGTGGTATGATAATACATGGCATTAGGACAAAACATTCCTATCCCACACAAATAATTTCAACCAAATAATGGAGATTCAAGGGTTAGAAATTTGCCATCTAAAAAGGCAAACCTATCATACTTGATTAAGACAAAAGAAAAAGGAAATGAATTCTTAAATCAAAGGGACTTTGTCCCATATCTTAAGAACATATTATCATAATTTTCAAAATACAAATCTCCTTTTCCTATGCATATCTTGACTAAGGAAGAGGAAGACAAGAACATAAGTTATTTGTTTTCCAAAAATTCAACCAAGTGTAACCTAATTGTGATAAGGTAGACCTATGATCATGAAAGGTGAATTATTTAATAGTCTATATAAGAAAAACCCACCCTTATAGCATGGGAATTTTGTTCAAGTGAGGGAGAGAAAAAAAATAGAAGCAAGGTAGAGTGAGGAAAGGAGAGGAGGAGAGGAAGAAAGAGGAAGGAGAAGTCTAAAGGACTAAGTGCTCTAGGTAAGTTTAACAATATTTCTTTTTGAAGAAAACTTTTGAAACTTATAATATTTATATGAGATTTTGATCTTAGAACTTTGATGATTGGTCATGAATGTTGCTATATCATGTTACATATCATGTATGTTTGAATACTTAGGTTGGTGTAGATAGTTCTGCATGGGTATGGCTATAGGTGGTAGAATTTTAAGCAACTATTTTTAAATTTTTGGGAAGAATCAGTAAGGAATTTAAAGAAATAGTTAACATGAAAAATGTAGATCTATGTCTCACAGATTTTTAGCCACTAGAATCACTCAATTTGGAGTCCGTATGATGTAGATATGGTCCGATTAGTATACAGTGGTCAGAAATTGGTTAATCAGGGAAGATCATGTTAGGATAGCTTCTGTGTTTTAATTTCTGGGAACATTATGTAGGGAATTAAAATAAATGGTTAACATAAGAATTATAGATATATGTGTGACGGAATTGTAGCCACTGGAATGACGCAATTTGGATTCCATATGAGATAGATATGGTCTGATTAGTAAGTAGTGGTTAGAAAAGGGTTAATCAGGGAAGAATATGTTAGGATAGTTTCTGTGTTTTAATTGCTAGGAACATTCTGTAGGGAATTAAAATACATAGTTAACATATGAATTATAGATATATATGTCACGGATTTGTAGCCAATGGAATGAATTAATTTGGAATTTTTATGAGGGAGATATGGATTGATTTGTAGGCAGAGGTCAGAACCTATCTGAGAAGAAATAACTTGTACATTGAGGGAGTAATATCACCTTGATTTATTAATATTTCACTAAGCTGTTCAACATAATAGTTTTCGATAATTGTTTTATCTTGTAATTGACACCAAGATCACCAATATCGAAGTTAAATTGAGTGAGTTATGCTCTGATTAGTATGAGAAGGTTAGATGGGATGAAAACCTGCATCAAGAAAATAAAGAAATAAAATTAATATTTAAAAAAAAGAATCTTATAAATGAAAATAATAAATGACTAGTATATGCCGTAGCCATTGCCATTGTATGAACTTCTTACCATCTTAAGTGTGAAATTTTGACATGAAAATATTTTATAAAGTGATATTTGAAATGGTTATGTTCATGGCATGATTACCAATGATTTTTGGAAATAGTTATATTTTGAAGAACATACTTGTTATTGAAAGCATATTTTTGGCTATCATTGTGAAAAGAAAAGAAATGAGCACGGTCACATGGCAATCCGTGTGGTGTACCAGTAGGGGACGCCCTACCAACGGTTATGATCATGTTAATGAGAAAAGAAAGAGAAAGTGGGCCATGTCAGACGGAGTGAGAAAAGCCTGTACCGAAAAGTAGAAAATACTCACCCTGATCGGGGTAGCTTGATATGAGAATAAATTGATAGTCATCATATGATATTCTGAAAATAGTTAATCCTGTCATACATGTCATTATTGTACGATTCTCAAGTGCTTAGATATAAGGCATTTATGTGACCAAAGATATTTGTTGTAGTTTATACAACTGAACATGACGTGATGAGCTATATTGATGATGATTTATTGTTGAACTTACTGGGATTTAATTCTCACTATATTTCCATATCATGTTCAGAAAATTAGTTATGCAGATTTTTTTGTATGGCTCTGACTTTTAGTGCACGTTGGATCAAGTACTTTATGTTGGGCAAATTCCAGAAGCAAATAAAATGTTTGTGGTTGAGTTGGCTTAGATCCCGGTGAAGGTATAACCACCCGCACCTGTATCTCCGGAATTGGTCAACCAAAATAAATAAGATGTAGATTTTTATATGTTTGATATGTTGTACGTATGTTTTGATTAATGACATGTGTGTAAACTCTGTATTGTATAAATTAGTTAATTGTTATTTTGAGTTAAGTTGTAACGAGGTAATAACTTCATGGTATTTAAAAAAAATTGATACTTAAATGGAGTTGTTACATCTATAGGCTTTGAAATCACTTAATTCGGAGTCCATATAAGGGAGATATAGCTGATTAATGAGTGGAGGTCAAAATTAGTCTAGAATCCTGGGCGGTAAATCTAAGCGTTTTTATTTTCGATTTTCTGGGAATAATTCATAAAGAATATAAAGAAATGATAAACATGAAATTTCTAGATAAGTGCCTTTTCTTTTTATACAATTTGGAATCACCTTAATTGGAGTTTTTATGTGGGAGATATAATTGAATAAGTGAGTAAAGGTCATAGAACCCGGCCAGGCCGTGTTCTGGGTTGTTTCAGCATTAGTAGGCCGTGTTCAGGGCTGTTTTTGAGTATGTTTGGAGTATTTTCAAGCATGGTCGTGTCTTGAAATATGAACAAGCCGTGTTGGGAGTTGGTAAAGCTTCTTTTTATCATTTTCTACCCTAAATGAACCTCACTAACTATAGGGTTATAATAAAAGCCAAATTAGAGAAGAATACCCTATAAAATTTGTGATAACGTATGTTAGAAATGATATAAGTAGGAGGAAAGTAACTAGAAGCCAAGCATAAAGAAAATAAAAAATATGAAACTAATATTTAAAAAAGAAAATAATCTTATGAATGGAAATAATAAATAACTAGTGTTTACCCTAGCCATTGCCATTGCATGAACTCCTTACCATTTGAAGTGTGTAATTTTGACATGAAAATATTTTATAAAGTGATATTCAAAAATAGTTATGATCATGACATAATTTTATTTTACTAGTGATTTTTAGTAGTAATTATGCTTTGATGATAAATTGTGGCATGTGAGTATAATGAACATAATTGTTATTGAAATTATATTTTTGGCCATTAACGTGAAAAGAAAAGAAAAGAAAAGAGACGAGCACGGTCACATGGCGGTCCATGTGGTGCACCAGTAGGGGACGCCCAACTCACGGCTATGATTATGTTAATGAGAAAAGAAAGAGAAAGTGTGCCATGTTAGACAGAGTGAAAAAAGCCCGTATTGGAGAGTAGAAAGTACTCACCCTGACCGGGGGTAGCTTAATATGAAAATAAGTTGACAGCCATCATATGATATGCTGAAAAATAGTTATTCATGCCATACATGTCATTACTATATGATTTTCATGTGCATAGCTAAAGTGCATTCATGTGACTTAAGATATTTGTTGTAGCTTATATAGATGAACATGACATGATAATCTATATTGATGATAATTATGATTTATTGTTAAACCTACTGGGATGTAATTCTCACTATATTTCCATATCATGTTTAGAAAACTAGTTTTGCATATTTTTCTTTGGCTCTGGCTCTTGGTGTACGTTAGATCGAGTTACTCTATGTTGAGCAAATCCTAAAAATTAATAAGTTGTTTGTGTTCGAGTTGGGTAAGATCTCGGTGAAGGTGCAACCACCCGTACCCGTATCTTTGGAATTGGTCAACATGGATGAATAAGATGTAGATATATATGTGCTTAATTTGTGTACGGATGTTGTTAATTAATGATGTGTAAACCTTAATTATGCTTGTTTAATTTAATTGAATGTTATTATGAGTTAAATAGTTAGAAGTAAAGAGGTAATGACTTTATGGTATTTAATATATATATATATATATATATATATATGTATGTATATATGTAAAAAAAACATGGAGTTGTTACATAATTGGTATTAGAGCAAGTTGATCTTAGATGGCCAGTGGGTGGATGGTTATCTGAATCAATCTTATAGTGTTTTGAGTATGTTGTGGTTGTGCTGTATAGGGGATCAGTGATTTCATATAGGTAAGAAATTACTTGTTTTTTCTATCTATATGCCAACATGGTGTTATGACTGCTATTAAATATTTTTGAAACTAACTATTGAGCTTGATCACCTCAATAACAGCATAACTTTTCTTTTACCATAGTAGAAAATGGCACTACCAAGGAGGAATCTTGCAAACAATGCGGAGGAAACCTTACACAACCTGGCCACGGCAATTCGGGACCAAGTCATGACCACCAACCAATTTCTACAATACCTTCAAAATGCTAATAACTCAAATAGTGAGAATGTTGCTAATTACTAGATGGCAGGGAATGATAATGGCATATCCAAGTTCCTAAGGACTAGACCACCTTGTTTTCAAGGCGTCTTTGACCCAACTGTAGCTGAAAGGTGAACAAGGGAACTAGAGAAAATCTTTGATGTGATGGGCTGTATTGAGAAGCAGCAAGTTATTTTCACTGCATATATGCTGAAAGATGAAGCAAAATACTAGTGGCATAGAGCTAGAGAACTTTTAGCTCACCAGGGAAGGCATATCACCTGGCAGGTGTTCAAAGACACCTTTTAGGAAAAGTACTTTCCAAGTACTGTGCAGGCGGAGAAGGAGATTGAATTTCTCCAACTCAGGGAGGGCAGCAAGACCATAGACCAGTACATCACGAGGTTCGAGGAGTTGTCTAAGTTCTCTTTTTACCTGCAATTAAATCCTGATGAAGCATGGAAGACTGTTAAGTTCGAAGCGGGACTAAACCCAAAGATAAGGAATGCTGTTGTAGCTATGGAGATCAGGGACTTTGTACCTTTGATAAATAAATGTAGACTTATAGAAAAGAGCTTGAGGACAGTGGAGGATGAGAAACAAAGACGAAACTTCTAGAAAAGGAAGAACATACCACAAAACACTGGTAAAAATGTCAAAGGAAAAGGACAGGGTACTGGTAAGAGGGCAATGACTATGAGTCCCAACCCTTCCAATAGGACTTTTCCACAGTGAAGTGTACTAAGTGCGAATGTATGCATGGTAACTGACCATGCTACATAGGACTATATGTTTGCTTCAAATGTGGACAGAAGGGTCATTTTGTAAGGAACTGCCTACAGAATGTGGGGAATCAGCCGGAACAGATGCCTCAGAGGAAAGGAAGGGTTTTCAACCTAAGCGGCCAAGAGGTAGCTTAATCCTCCAAAATGATTCAAGGTAAATGCTACATCTATGGATTTGCTCTTGTGGTCTTGTTTAACTCTGGTGCTAGTCATTCATTTATATCGGAAGAATGTATTAAAGAGCTTTAATATCCTATTTTTGAAACCCCTTATGAACTATCTGTGGTAACCCCTACAAGGGAAATGGTCTTAACTTCCTCTCTATATAAAGACTGTCAGGTCACTATTCAGGAGAAATTTTTTTCTGTAGACCTCGTTTGTCTACCTTTAAGAGGTTTTGATGCTATTTTAGGGTTAGATTGGATGTTTAGAAATTGGGTCTTGCTAAATTATTGCACCAAGACCGTTGAATTTCTACCTCCTACTCCACAAAAGGAGATGCAATTATTAATGTTTAATGTCAATCAAGTCAAATGGGAGTTGAAGAGTGGAGTACTTGGTTACATTCTCTTGTGTTTATCAAACCTAGTAGTTCAACCAAAGCTAAAAGAAATTCCAATAGCTAATGAGTTTCTTGAAGTATTTCCACCAAATATTCCAAGCTAGTCTCCCGAGAGAAAGAGAGAGTTCTCTATTGATCTCTTACCTAAGACATGGTATATCTCTATTGCACCTTCTAGAATGGCCTCGAAGGAACTACAAGAACTAAATAATTAGTTGGAGGAATTGTTAGACAAGCAATTCATTAGACCGAGTGTATCACCTTGGAGAGCTCCTGTATTGTTTATTAAGAAGAAATACAGGAACCTTAGACTATGCATAGACTATAGACAACTAAATAAGGTGACTATAAAAAATAAGTACCTTCTCCCTAGGAAAGATGACTTATTGGATCAACTAAAGGGAGCCTCCATTTTTTCTAAAATTGACTTGAAATTGGGATACCATCAAATTAGGATCAAGGAGGAGGATGTATCAAAAATAGTCTTCAGGGCTAGGTATGGGCAATATGAGTTTCTCGTAATGCCTTTCGAGTTGACAAATGCACCTATAATTTTCATGGATTACATGAATCATATTTTTTGATCCTACCTAGATAAATTTGTGGTAGTGTTCATTGATGACATCTTGATATATTCTAAGAGTGAGAAAGAACATGAACAACATCTCCGAATCGTACTATAAGAGAAAAAGTTGTATGCCAAATTAAAGAAGTGTGAATTTTGGCTGTCAGAGGTAAAATTTCTCGGACATGTCATTTCCAATAAAAGGGTAGTCGTAGACCTTAGTGTTGTGTATGTTTTATAATTAACTACAAGCACACGGCGTAGCTGTAGCTAGTTCGGCGAGTACGGGTGATATCCCACAAAGAACAATGTCAACTACTAGACTTTACGAAGTATGCTATCTAAATCAATGTAATTCGATAAGAGTTTGTCACAAATAAACTAACAAGTAATCTAATTAATAAAAGCCTAGGGTTAGGGTTCACCATACTTATGATATTCAACATTCAACATGTATCTCTAATTGCAATTATCTAGGTAGTTGGGGACGATTTAGCCTTAATTAACTAGCAACCTCTTTCAAGCATTACTAATCGTACCTAGGTTAATCCAATTGCCTACTTTCGTGGTTCTTAGTTCAACCTAGGTCCATTAAGTTCTATGCTAAACATGGAATACAATTAGTTGGTTTTCTCTTGTCCACTAATTGATTCATTCATAGAGAACCTTAAACTACTTTTGTGATTAAGATATCCCTAATTAACTATTAAGTTTCAGTATTAATTTTCACCTTTCAATTCATCAATTAATATCCTAAGACGTTATAAAACGTTGGCCAGACATTCATCAACTCATATAATTAATGCATAATAGTCAATCCTAATTAACCATGGATAATGCAATTAGGGTTCCACAATTCAATTAACATAGTGTATCATCACATTGTAAGTAGGTCTACCAAAATCCTAGATCAAATCTACTCAAATATAATAGAAACCGAAATCAAAAGCATATTCATTAAGTAAATCATTAACGTTCAATACAAACCAAAAGAAATGAGTAGAAGAAGTGCAGAATAGAAAGATAAAACCTGGTTTGCAGAATGTATTAAAGGTACAATGCTGAATCAATCTCAAATCTAACCTAAGACATGAAAGTAAACATTAATCCTACTCTAAACCTAATCCTAAGGTGTTTCCTAAGCCTAAAACTGAGTAAAAGTAAGTATGAATAAGTCTGGATCTTCTTGGTTGCGCTTCCCTATGTATTTATAACCACTTGGCTGCTCAAAACCCTAAAAATCATGTGGTGTACGGACACGAATCACGACCATGCTTCATGACACGGCCTGGTCGTGCTTCGAGCTGGATTCTGGGACTTTCTTCTTTTCTTTGCACAAAGCACGGCCTGGCCGTATTGGGAGCTGCCAATCTCTTTTCTTGCCAATTTTTGGTGTGTTGCCTCCTTTCTTCCTCCTTAACTTATTCCAAGTCCTCATAGCTCTTTACATACATGTTTTCCATTGCTCCTTAGCCTCTTTTGCTCACCTACAAACATAAATCCAACCAAACTAGTATCCAGAGCAAAGCATAACCAAAAGCAGAAAAATAATAACAAGTTTACTTTAAATTAGGGGATAAAATATAATCATTAAGCACTCAAATTTCCCCTTTATCAACTCCCCCATGCTTAAACCTTTTCTTGTCCTCAAGAAAATAACATGTCATATCAGTAGGAAGGGGGAATGATGCATTTAAATTCCAGATAACAGATAAATGCAATACAGGAGATTCTTCACTCAATCAATGTGCACACAACAAATATATGAATAGACATTTATCAGATAGTGTTTGTTCTTCTAAACCTAAACCAAAATTCTCCTATTATATATCTGCTTTTATTGTTACCATTGAATGTATACGTCAAATTAATTTTTTAACACTCAAGTAGGTCACCTCATCCTTTAGATCTCCTTATGTTGCCTTACCCTTATTTTTATTTTTCTCACACTTTTTCTCACTCAATTTCTTTTATTTATCATCATTTTTTTCTTTTTTCTTTTCTTTTGTCTATTTTATTCATAATTTTTTTTCTTTTATAGAAATATGCAGTGAGTGCATTTTATCCTCCATCTCACTAGGGTAAATGCAGCTAGGTACTTATACTAGGGCCTTTTTGGTGCCTTGAAGGGGTACCCAGAGTGAAAAATTTTTGGATTTTATATTCCCTCATTTTTCAACTCTCCCAGCCTTCGTATTCTCATAGTGTTAAAAATCAATAAATGCATACAATTCACAGCATAATAGGAGAGATATTTTTCAAAAAATTAGAGGTTTAATCCTAGAAGAGAGAGACTAAAATTTAAACTACCTATTTCATATCCTATTGTGCATCACATGTTCATGATCTAAAATCAACCTATATTACATCAATCTATCTCTAAAACATCAAACTATGTGATTTTACAATGAAACAACAGAGATGCAATATATATAGTATATGTATGCAAGACCAGAAATTCAACCTGTGAAGCTCACATACTTAAAGTCTACTCCCTCATGCTTAAATTTGACATTGTCCTCAATGTCAATAACAATAAAAGTACAAGCAAAGGGAGAAGTAGCTTACTTGCTTACTGGTCTTCTGGAGGTGGTGGAGGTTCAATTAAGTTGAAAAGGGGAGTGGGATAAGCAGGATCAAAATCTAATTATAACACTAATGCAGCCAGATAAGTATGACATTTAATTTCCAAATCTAAGCTTAGGATGGCAATGTGAAAGAAATCAGAGGATAGATCAATTGGCAATTTCAAATCCAAAATAATGCAAGCTAGATGAATTATATCCGATATTCATTATGTTCTAAACAATGCTCTTATGCAATTGGAATCAAATCAAAACCTTATGGTTAAAACAGAAGTTAATTCAAAGCAAGTTGTTCATGCAATGCAAAGCTAGACAAAACAATCCAATCAAGCAGATGTTAAATTTTGTAAATTGTAGTGTTGTAATATTTCAACTAATGATTTACCAGCAGCAAATTACAGCAAGCACCTAACTTTAACCAGCAGAATTCAGTATTTATGCATCCCAAAACTAGGCCAATTAAGCCTCTAGTGCAGAACATATATTCCTAAATAAATGTATTCAGCTAAATTAAGAGCAGAGAATTGATGGCAGGCAATTTAGTGTAATAAGGAAGTTAGGCAATAACCAGGCAGACAAAACCAACTCAGAAGATTCAACAAATATAATGCCAAAGTGTAGGATTTCCTATAACCAGATAAACCAAACTCATGCAGATAAACCATCCAGCAAGTCTAAAATTGGGAAGGGAATTCTCATTCAAAGACTGAGATAAATAAATCAGAACACCAAGCAACATGAAAACTTATATAATGAGGCAAAATTTATCCACCATTACTTGGTTATCAAGTGCAGAAATTTGGCAATAATTAAGGTTAATGGTAGAAAATTAAAGACCAGAAAGTTCAATGCAGCAAATTCATCAGATGATGCTCAAGTGTAGAAAGCAGAATAGACCAATTCAGAAACTTAAACCAGTGCAATCACCAATTTAGAATGTCTAATCTAGAAATTTAAACAAATGGCAAGAAATTAGAAATTACCTGAATGTAAGTATGATGGAGATGCAACAAAGAGCATCTAGCAACCAACAATGCAACATGAAAAGGGAGCAGAGGAACAATGGTATGGGGGCTGGGTCACGGGAATCTGGTTTAAGGGGAAATTATAGAGAGGGATAAGGGAATGGTGGGCTGGGATTTTCTGGGTGTGTGTGTGAGAGAGTGTTTTGGGTTGGCTGGAGTGAAAGGGAAGGAGTAGCATGTTGGGATGGGGATTTTGAGAATGAGGAGGCAGGGGAGTGGCAGAGAGGAAAGGGGGAGAATGGAGGATGGGAGCTTGGAGAAGGGGATGGAGAGATGGGCCCGGGTTGGCTGTTACAGGGACAAAGGGTGTGGGTTGAACATGAGTTTTTGGGTGCGGGGGAGTGGAAGCACAGGTATGGGTAATTGGGTGGAGACAGGTTGGGGATTAAATTAAGAAGGAGAGGGATTAGGGCATGGGAATGGGTATGGAAGAAGAAGATGGTGGGAGACAAGATGGGAGGAACATGGGAATAGGTTGAATTTATAGAGATTTTGGTAGGGAAATTAGAGGGAGAAAGGATAGGACAAGAAAGTTGAAGAACATGGGTGAGGGAGGAAGAAGCAAGAGAAGAAAAGAGGTTGAAGCACAAGATGAAGAGGGGGAAAATTTGGGATTTTTACCTTGTTGGGCCTAATCATGGCCGTGCTTCAGGTTGGATCCTCAAATTTCTTAGAGAAAGTCCCATGTTCAGAAACACGGGAGGGATGTGCTTGGTGGAACACGAAGCACGACCATGGTGGGAGACACGATTGGGCCATGCTTCACGCTGGAACCCAAATTTCCTAAGATTTTTCCCATGTTTATTGGCACGAGAAGGGAGTGCCTGCTTCTGGATGTGAGGCACGACCATATCTGGTGACACGGCTTGCCTGTGCTTGGCACTGGAAGTGCCAAAATCTCTAAATTGTTGGCCTGTGCTTGAAGCACGGGCATGCCTTGTGCCACGGGCTACCCGTGTTTGGTGCTGGAACTCACTTTTATTTGAAATTTGCTATAGTTTTTTATTCTCTTTGATTTCCTTTATTTTCATCCTTTAATTCAATCTTGGGCACATAGGAATAGGACTAAAAATTAGATAGAAACATTCATTAAACACCTAACCTAAGTAATTATATAAATTTGAGATAAAAACAAAAACAAAAAGCAAGGAAACAAACAAAAAGAAACTTAAAAATTAAAATGTGGGTTGCCTCACACAAAGCGCTTGTTTAAAGTCATTAGTCGACTCCTTTTCATGCTTTTACTCAAGGAGGCTTGAAGAGAGTTTGAATAACACTCTTTGCTATCCATTGCCTCTTAATATGATGCTTGAGGCTTTGTCCAATGACCTTCAAAGTTCCTTTTGGCTCAATCCTTTCTTCCTTTGATCCATTTAAGTTGAGAGGAGGTGGCTTAAGTTTTAACTTTGGAGTTTTAATTTCCTCCTCAATTACTTGCTTTTTGACCCTTGAATTTGTAACAACTCTAACCTATTTAGCACAAGAGGAAGGATTTTCCACAGAGCATTTATCAAGTGGGTCAGTAGAATAAATATTCATTACATAATTATCCATATTTGGTTTAGGTAAACCAATCATACAACAAGATTCATTTAGAGAAGGAGGGTTTATAGTATCATTCAAATTAAATTCTACTTTTTCATACCCTACATTCAGAGAAAGTTTTCCATTTTTACATTAATATTGGCACCAGCCATAGATAGGAAAGGCCTTCTAAGAATGATGGGGATTTTATCATCTTCCTTCATGTCTAAAATAACAAAATCAACCGGTATGAAAAATTTACCTACCTTTAGAGGAACATCCTCTAATATACCTATCGGATGCTTGATGGATCGATCAGCCAAATGAAGAGAAAGGGTGGTAGGATTCAAGTCACCCATTGGAAGCTTCTTGCAAACCAAAAGAGGCGTGAGGCTTATACTTGCTCTAAGGTCACATAGGGCTTTGTCAATCTTCATGTCTCCTATAGAGCAAGGAATTGAGAAGCTTTCGGGATCCTTAACCTTTTATGGCATCTTATTTTGAATTAAAGCATTGAATCCCTCTGTCGGTGCAACAACAACATGCTCTTTAATTTTCCTCTTATTTGAGATTTCTTTCAGAAACTTTGCATAGGAAGGCATTTGGGAGATGGCTTCTAGGAATGAAATGTTAATGTTCAGCTTTTTCAAAATGTCTAAAAACCTCCCAAATTGCTTATTTAACTTAGCCTTAACCAATCTTTGAGGAAAAGGGATTGGTGGCTTGTAAGGTTCAGGAGCCACATATTGGGGCTCTTCTTCCTTCTTTTCCTCTTCTTTTGGTTCCTCTTCTCTTCTCTTGTCAGATGTAGCCTAAGGTTTATCTTCTTTTATCTCTCCTCTTTTCTCTGATTTAGCCAATTGTTTACCACTTCTAAGGGTAATGGCATTACAGTGCTCCCTAGGGTTCTTAGTCTAACTTGGAAGTCTACCAAAGTCCTGTTAGATAGACTTGCTTGCTGTACTATCTGAGTTTCTAGCATTTTACTATGGGTAGCAAGTGAGTCAATCTTAGAGGCTAAATCTTTTATAGCCTTATTCATTAAGTGGTGCTGGGCTCTAAACTCATCATTCTACTTCGTTTATGTGGTGATGAAGTTCTCCATCAAAGCCACTAGATTTGACTTTGGCTGTGGAGGAGGATTGAATGGCCTCTGATTCTAAAATCCTTGAGGTTGCCTAAAATTATTCTGAGGCTGATTCACATTAGGCTTGTATGAGAGATTCGGGTGGTTCCTCTAACCTAGGTTATAGGTGTTGCTGTAAGGATTGTTTTTTTTATTATTCACAAAACTTATTTGCTCACAATCCTAAGGTGCAGAGTTTCCAAGCTGACATTCATTGGCCACATGACCAACACCTCTACAAATCTCACATGATGAAGATGAAGAAGAACTAATGGCATTGATGCTTAATTTATCTATTTTCTAAAATAGGGCATCAACTTTAGAAGTTAGATGATTAAATGCATCAACTTTATACATACCTTATGGTTTTCTTGATGGCTGCCTCTCATTAGAGCAAGAGTAGTGATTTTGAGCCATATCTTCAATTAACTCATAGGCCTCATCCACTATTTTATTCATAATAGCCCCTCCTGCTACAGCATCCACAAATATACGGGTGCTATAAATTAGTCTATTGTAGAACGTATGGACTATAAGCCATTTCTACAACCTATGGTGTGGGCATATTCTGAGGAGTTGTTTAAATCTCTCCCAAGTTTCATATAGTGACTCCCCATCTTTTTGTGCAAAAGTAGTTATTTGATTTCTAAGGTGGGCTGTCTTACTTGGTGGGAAGTACTTGGCCAAGAATACTTGAGAAAGCTGTTGCCATGTAGTTATTGACCATGATGGAAGAGAATACAACCATGCACGTGCCTTGTCCCTCAAAGAGAATGGGAATAGTATCAGTCTAATGGCATCAAAATATACTCCATTCATCTTCAATGTGTCACAGTACTCTAGGAAAATTGAAAGATGGAGATTAGGGTCTTCGGTAGGTGACCCTCCAAATTGATTATGCTAAACCATCTGTAGAAGAGAAGGCTTCAGCTCAAAGTTTTTGGCCTCAACAACTGGTCTAACAATGCTTGTGTTCAAGCCATGTGTATCCAGGGTGATGAAATCTTTAAGAGATTAGTTATTTCTATCTGCCATGGTAGGTGCATCGGGATGATCTTGCTGCTGTCTTCTTCTTCTCCTTCATAGTGTGCGTTCAATTTTTATATCAAATTCAGCGACGAATTCACGTTCTCTTCGTATAAAAGAGAAACACAAACTATAAAGGAAGAAAAAAGGAAAAAAATTATCAAGATAAAATTATGCAGAAAAATTAAAAGAAAGTGATCTAATTTAGCTATTTCGCAATATATCTAATATTGACGATTGTTCCTCGGTAACGGCGCCAAAAATTTATTGTGTATGTTTTATAAATAACCGTAAGCGCACGGTGTAGCTGTAGCTAGTCCGGCGAGTACGGGTCGTATCCCATAGAGAACACTGTCAACTACTACACTTTACGAAGTATACTATCTAAATCAATGTAATTCGATGAGATTTTGTCACAATTAAACTAATAAGTAATCCAATTAATAAAAGCCTAGGGTTAGGGTTCACCACGCTTATGATATTCAACATTCAACATGTACCTCTAATTGCAATTATCTAGGTAATTGGAGATGGTTTAGCCTTAATTAACTAGCAACCTCTTTCAAACATTACTAATTGCTTACTTTCGTGGTTCTTAGTTCAACCTAAGTCCATTAAGTTCTATGCCAATCATGGAATACAATTAGTCAGTTTTCTCTTGCCCACTAATTGATTCATTCATAGAGAACCTTAAACTATTTTCGTGATTAAGATATCCCTAATTAACTATTAAGTTTCAGTATTAATTTTCACCTTTCAGTTCATCAATTAATATCCTAAGATGTGATAAAACGTTGGCCAGACATTCGTCAACTCATATAATTAATGCATAATAGTCAATCCTAATTAACCATGGATAATACAATTAGGGTTCCACAATTCAATTAGCATAGTGTATCATCACATCATAAGTGGTTTTTCCAAAACCCTAGATCAAATATACTCAAACATAATAAAAACCGAAATCAAAAGCATATTCATTAAGGAAATCATTAAAGTTCAATACAAACCAAAAAAAAGGAGTAGAATAAGAAGTAAGTGCAGAATAGAAAGATAAAACTTGGTCTGCAGAATGTATTAGAGATACAATGCTGAATGAATTTCAAATTTAACCTAAGAACATGAAAGTAAACATTAATCCTACTCTAAACCTAATCTTAAGGTGTTTCATAACCCTAAAACTGAGTTAAAGTAAGTATGAATAAGTCTGGATCTTCTTGGCTGCGCTTCCCCATGTATTTATAACCACTTGGCTGCTCAAAATTCTAAAAATCACGTGGTGTACAGACACAAAGCACGGTCGTGCTTCATGACACAGCCTGACCGTGCTTTGGGCTGGATTTTGGAACTTTCTCCTCTTCTTTGCATAAAACATAGCCTACACGGCCTGGCTGTGTAATATCCTATAATTTTTCTAATAATAATAATGTTTTGCTATAAACAAATATATATTTTAAATAAAATGGTTTTTGTTTTGCTTAAAATAATTATATTGGCCTTTAATAAATTTTTGTTTTATTTTTAGAAATATTCTTTCTTTTATAATGTATAAAGATATTTATTTTGTGATTTGTTTTATTAAAAGTTTTATCAAGAAAAGTCATGATTTAAGAGTGCAACTAATGTTTTGCAAGAATATAAATTTTTAGAAATTTTTGGGATATTTTAAGATGAACAATAGTATTTATATGTATATATATAAAAATAAATCTCATTATTCAAGTATTAAATAATAATAAAGAAATAAAAAAGGAAAAAAGAGAAAGAAAAAGGGGGAGGGGGAGACGAAAGCCGAAAAGAATGCAAAAATTCCGATTTCGTAATAGTATGAATAGTGTAAATAGTAACTTTCATTTTTCTCCCTAGATCTGGAGTGTCTATTGGCTTTCAATCTCAAAACTAAGGCTACCACTGGATTCAATACGGAGTATACTACGATTTTGACCGAACAATTTTTCAAATTAGCAGTAGAATCACCACAGATTAAAAGTAGAAAATCTTAGAAAAGGGTAAGTTCTGAAACTTATATTTAGAGACCTCAAATTGAAAATCTAACACCGTATATAGATGCAGGAGCTAGATAAACCTTAGGATATGAAAATTTTCAATCATCTGACAACTTTTTGTTCTTTGTAAATAGTGATTTCTGTGCGGTGAATAATATTTTTTGGCGGTGTATAGTCATTTCGGCCGCGCGTGAACAATATTTTCCGTGACGTGAATAGTGACCAAACTCCCAGAGTCATTTCTTAGGTTTTTGGACCCTCCAGACTTGTTTTTGAGATCCATTTGATCAGATTTGACTAGGAAAAATATATTTGGGTCTGTCCAACCTGGAGCCTTGACCTGTGAGTGGATAATTCTTTTTATGATTTGTCCTATACTCTGCTTTATATTAAAATGTGTATTTGATTATATTTATAAGATAATTACACTTTTATATGTTTCTGAAATGTGTTAAAATATCTGTTTTTCTTACGAACTGGCACATAGTTCAAGAAGAGTATGGGTGTTAGCAGCAAGAAAAGCTAGCCCTGGTGCACCTTAGAACTTGGAGTGTAACATCCCTAATTTCGTTTCTTTTATTGATAAAAGTACATAAATATTTAATTAAGGAAATAAAATTTATTAGACAATATTTTAGATATCTAAGGAAATATAATCCTTAAAAATTCTTCACCGTATGTATATGCATAGAAAATGTTTCTAACATTAAGAGAACAAATAAAGAGGGAAAACCTAATAGGAATAAATTAGAAATAACATACCAAAGAGATGCAAAATTCTTGGATAAGGAAGATAAATTTTTAGAAACAAGTAAATGTCTTAAAATTTCAAGAACATTGGATTAGGGTAATTTTTTCTAATTCAAGAACTATAGTTACTAAGTCTAAAATCTTTACCCATACATTAGGCTTTTACCTATGGACACTTCATATAGAGTTTTTTCACTTCACATAAGTTTCTAGCAAGCCCATTGGATGACCTAAGCAAGAAATAAAATATAGACTTGGACTAGGATATAGTAATTGGACCAATAGCCAAAAATTATGAAAATGTGACCAAGCCCTCCTAGAAAGGAAGAATTTTATCCAAAGCAAAGAAAATGGGTAGGAATAAGCCCAAATCCAAGAGAAAAAATAAAATAAAATAAATTAGGTGATGATATAATAATGTAATAATAATAAAGATTAGGTTACATTGCATTAAGACAAAAATTTAGCAAGTGGTGTGATTCTACATTCATCATTTTGGCAAGTGGCATGATAATACAAGGCTTTAGGACAAAAACATCTATATCCTACACTCATAATTTTAGCAAGTGGTATGATAATACATGGCATTAGGACAAAACATTCCTATCCCACACAAATAATATCAACCAAATAATGGAGATTCAAGGGCTAGAAATTTGCCACCTAAAAAGGGCAAACCTATCATACTTGTTTAAGACAAAAGAAAATGGAAATGAATCCCTAAATCAAAGGGACCTTGTCCCATATCTTAAGAACATATTATCATAATTTTCAAAATACAAATCTCCTTTTTCTATGCATATCTTGACTAAGGAAGAGGAAGACAAGAACATAAGTTGTTTGTTTTCTAAAAATTCAACAAAGTGTATCCTAATTGTGATAAGGTAGACCCAGGATCATGAAAGGTGTATTATTTGGTGGTCTATATAAGAAAACCCACCCTTACAACATTTTAATTTCGTCCAAGTGAGGGAGAGGAAAAATAGAAGTAAGGTAGAGTGAGGAAAGGAGAGGAAGAAAGGAAGAAAGAGGAAGGAGAAGTCTAGGGAACTAAGTACTCCAGGTAAGTTTAACAATATTTCTTTTTGAAGAAAACTTTTGAAACTTATAATATTTATATGAGATTTTGATCTTAGAACTTTGATGATTGGTCATGGATGTTGCTATATAATGTTACATATTGATCTTGCATGTGATGTATCTTTGAATACTTAGGTTGGTGTAGATAGTTTTGCATGGGAATGGCTATGGGTGACAGAATTTTAAGCTTTGGTGTTTTAATTTCTGGAAACAATCCATAAGGAATTAAAATAAATTGTTAACATAAGAATTAAATATATATGTGTCACGGATTTTTAGCCACTTGAATCATTCAATTTGGAGTCCATATGAGGTAGATATGGTCCGATTAGTAATCAAAGGTCAGAAAATGGTTCATCAGGGAAGAATATGTTAGGATAGCTTCTGTGTTTTAATTTTTGAGAATTATCTGTAGGGAATTAAAATAAATAGTTAACATAAGAATTAAAGATATATGTGGCACGGATGTTTAGCCACTGGAATCATTCAATTTAGAGTTCATATGAGGTAAATATGTTCTAATTAGTATACAACGGTCAGAAAATGGTTAATCAGGGAAGAATATGTTGGGTTAGCTTCGGTGTTTTAATTTCTAGAAATATTCTATAAGGAATTAAAATAAATTGTTAACATATGAATTATATATTTATGTGTCACGGATGTTTAGCCACTGGAATCACTTAATTTGGAATTCTTATGTGGGATATATAGTCAGATTAGTAAGTAAAGGTTAGAACCTACCTGAGAAGAAATAATATTGAATTTAAGGGAGTAATAACACCAAGATTTGTTACTATTTTGCTGATATAATTAGCATAATAGTTTTAGATAATTATCTTAACTTTCCATAGACCCCAAGATCACCTCAATCGGAGTTAAAATGAGGGAGTTATACTCTAATTAGTGAGCAAAGGTCACAGAACACGGCCAGGCCGTGTTCTGGGTGCTTCAAGCACGGGTTAGCCGTGTTCGGGGCTGTTTTTGAGTACATTTAAAGTATTTTTAAAGCATGGCCGTGTCTTGAAACATGGATAGACTGTGTTGGAAGCTGGTGAATCCTATTTTTAACATTTTTCTATCCTAGATGTACCTCTTTAACTATAGGGTAATAGTAGAAATCAAATTGGAGAAAAATGCTCTATAAGTTTGTAAGAACATGTGTTAGAAATGATATAAATAAGAAGAAATTGACTAAAGGCCAAGCATAAAGAAAATGAAAAGATGAAATTAATATTTAAAAAAAGAAGACGAATCTTATAAATGAAAATAATAAATGACTAGTATATGCTATAGCCATTGCCATTGTATGAACTTCTTACCATCTTAAGTGTGAAATTTTGACATGGAAATATTTTATAAAGTGATTTTTGAAATGGTTATGTTCATGGCATGATTACCAATGATTTATGGTAATAGTTATATTTTGATGAATATACTTGTTATTGAAAGCATATTTTTGGCTATCATTGTGAAAAGAAAAGAAATGAGCACGGTTACATGGCAATCCGTGTGGTGCACTAGTAGGGGACGCCCTACCAACGGTTATGATCATGTTAATGAGAAAAGAAAGAGAAAGTGGGCCATGTTGGACGGAGCGAGAAAAACCCGTATCGGAGAGTAGAGGATACTCACCCTGACCGAGGTAGCTTGAAATGAGAATAAGTTGATGGTTATCATATGATATTTTGAAAATAGTTAATCCTATCATACATATCATTACTGTATGATTCTTATGTGCATAGATATAATGCATTCATGTGACCAAAGATATTTTCTGTAGTTTATACAGCTGAACATGACGTGATGAGCTATATTGATGATGATTTATTGTTGAACTTACTGGGATTTAATTCTCACTAAATTTTCATATTATTTTCAGAAAATTAGTTATGCAGATTTTTCTATAGCTCTGGCTTTTAGTGCACGTTGGATCGAGTACTTTATGTTGTGCAGATTCCAGAAGAAAATAAAATGTTTGTGGTCAAGTTGGCTTAGATCCTGGTGAAGGTGCAACCACCCGCACCTGTATCTCCGGAATTGGTCAACCAGAATAAATAAGATGTAGATTTTTATGTGTTTGATATGTTGTACGTATGTTTTGATTAATGATATGTATGTGAACTATATATTGTATAAATTAAATAAATGTTATATTGAGTTAAGTTGTAACGAGGTAATAACTTCATGGTATTTTAAAAAAAGAAAAAAGAAAATTTTTGATACTTATATGGAGTTGTTATATGGAGCCCTGACCTGTGAATGGATAATCCTATTTACTAGTAGCAAGAAATTCTAGCCTTGGCTAGCATTGTGTGAGGGCTAACATATGGGACATGTTTTTGTAAAGGAGTTGCAGAATGCCTCCTATTATTGTTAGGCAAAATGCCAGCTAACTATCTAACTTATGGTTGCCCTCCCTTGTTGTATGCTAGAGGTTAAAGAATGGTTTTGATTGTAAATCATCGTAAACACTAAAGTGTATATTAAGTTATGTAAGAGATTTTTTTTCTAATTGCATAAGTAAACATTTGTTTTATTAGCGTGTTGCACCACTTCTCTTTTTGTACTTCATATGATTTTCTAATTTAAGTATATTAATAAAAGCAATCATTTATGGATGTACTTATGATTTTTCCTTTACTTGTAAATGTTGTTTACATAAATGTACATACATAAGCTGGCATTGTATTATTATATTAAGCTTTATTTGCTCACTAGGATGTCAAACTCATTACATAATATTTCAATATTTTTGAGATAACGATACATGTTCTGGTCCTTCCTCTACAGTTAAATAAATAGTTAGGCTGCATATCTTTTGGGTGATCTACTTTGCTTCAGGGGCTCATAGTTTTTGGTTTGTAAAGTATATTGTACTCTAGAGTATGCCCTGGGTGCCATAATTAGGGTCCATGCTTTTGTTGTGAAATTGGTACAAAATCTTGGTCTTTTTTTGGGTACAAATATGAGAGCAAAGCTCTCCAACATATATATGCGTATATTTACCTACCAGTATATTTGGTACTTGTAGATTATAATGTTGCATGTAACATGTTTTGGTTATGATCTTATTTGTCAAAGGCTTACGGGCTAAAACTAGTACAAAATCCCGTGTCGGTCACTTTCTCTTAAAAACCAAGGTTGTGACATACCTATGATGAACAAAGTTTAAAAATATTGAAGAAATGTATAAAATTTAAGACCTTGAAAGAAAATGAAAGACTTAATTATGATGCATAAAATTTAAAAATTTGGAAGAATATGAAAGAATAACTTTTGGAGCATAAATCTAAAAATTTGGTGATCAAATAAATGATTTATTTATTTTGTAAAGGAGTAAAAGACTTACAATAAACAAAATGAATTATTTTCTTAGAATAAAGTAAAAGAATTGAAAGGAAATGAATGGATTATTTATTTTGATTAAAATTAAATAATTTGAGAGAAAAGAAATGAATCATTTGTCTAGATATATTTTGGACTTGCAAATTATGTTATAGGAGATAAACTGAGCTAGAAATTTCTAACTTGTGTGTACAAAGATAGTAAAATTTCCATTAGCTCCAAAGGTGTCACTTTTGAAGCTATAAGGCTCAAGGCAGTTGTGTTTTGTGTTTCATGAAAATGTTAATTTAGAGGGCTTGAAGGAATTGACTGGGCAACACTAAGACTTTCCCAAAATGAATGCATTGCATGTCTCATATACAAATTTCCAAGATCCTCGAATCCTTTATTGTTTTACCAACTTGTAATAACTCTAAATCAGAAAATTAAGGAATAATTTAATTAGGTTAAAGAATGGATGTATTTATGTTTAAAGTAGGTTTATCATATTCAAAGGATTTTCGTGATTTTAAGGATTTTACTTTATTTATGATATGATTTTTGTTAAGGAATTCTATGGAAAAGTAGGATAAACAAGGGTTAAGGATAAAATGGTAATTTTTCAAAGTTAGGGGTAATGGTAGATATCCAAGGATTTGAGGGATAAATTGGTAATCTTGAAAAGGAACCCCTCCCCTATTAGGTTTTGAGGGGAAAAGTTTGAAGAAAAATGTGAAAACATTAAAAGCTCCAAGAAACCCCCTTTTTCTTCTCTAAAAGCTCTACTTTCTCTGTCTAGAACTTTTATCACTTCTAGACCTCTGATTGTAACATCAACACCAACAACATATTAAGAGATAAGTCTCAAAACTCATATTTAGATGTCTTAAAGTGAAAAAATAACATCATAGATGGATTTAGGAGGTCGAAAAACCTAGGGAGACAAATTTTATGGCCAAAACACCTCTATAAAAACCTAATGTTCCCTATATGCCTCCTTCCCCCTTGGTGAGTGAAGCCCGTGCATAGCTAGAGTGGTAGCATGTGCAGCACGTGTCTTGGGGCCCTGTTGAGTTGACTAGCAATAATTGATCTTCTAGAGGTCAAATTATGCAATTCTAGAGTCATTTCCTAAATTTTTGGACACTCTAAACTCAATTTTAAGGTTTATTTTGGTAAAAACATATTAGAAACGACCATTTTGGGGTTGATTAACCTTGAGTTCCTTACTTTTTGAATAGATAAAACATACTATAAGTTATGTTGTTAATTTGAACCCTCATTATGGTAATTTTGTATTGGAACCCTAACTGAATGTTTTGCATTTATTTATAGTAGCTAAAGGGTTGTATATCTATATATTTCAAATTGACGGGTGTGACTATCCTTATTATCCGTGCTGGACATGTACTCTCAAATAGGTTCGTTACACAACTAGACTTTGATGATGATATCGGTTTTTTGTCCATGTTGTTCACTCATAGTTAGTATCCCACTATTGGTGGAATAATGTTATTTGTGATTATGCAATCCCTATAATTTAATTTGAATGAATAGGCTAATGTCAGAGTTGGGGATTATGGTCCATCTACATTTCATACACAACTATCAAGGCATATCATCTGCAAGGTTAATTCTTTAGCTCTTTTATTTTAAAGATGGATCCATCAAATTATCAATAGCTAAAAATTTTTCTAGCAATTTCAACCATAAGAGCAAGTTCAATATTATATGGATGTATCCACACAGCAGAGTTCATCTCATCTTCTAACTGTCACTTCTTGTCTATCACTTATAGACAACTTGGATGATATAAGTAAAGAACATGATATGATAAATTAGTCGTAGGTGGCTTTAATAATAATGGTGATACAGGCGATGAAGACAGTGACAACACAAATAAGGATGAATGATGTGTTGATTGTTGTGAGGCCATTCATACCAGTCAACACTCTTCATTATATATCAATCTAGTAGCCTTATTTTTCTCAACTGTCAGTTTGCAATGAATAGATGACCTTGAATATATTAAATTCATGAATATAGACACTTGGAATGAGAATGAACTAGGTAGGTGTTTGAGAACAAGTAGGTGTTAATCTATAAACTGAAGCCTTACCACAAGTGTCATAACTAGAATTATAATGTGATGAGATTGAATGTTAGCTTCTTGGATGTTAAGTGGCCTACAAAAGGAAGAGGGTGTAATTAGAGGGTGTAAGTGTGCCATAAAATAAACTTAAACTTTGTGAAAATTTTAAGGTACATAGGGCTACATATATGTATACACCAAAATATCTCCCAAAACCATCCATAGATAGATGCTTAATTGATTACCAACCATATTGTGGGCATAGTGAGGACAAGACTTGATGTTACCATTTCTTAGATACAAGAGAAGTTGAAAAGCCATTTTGATTACATAACTTCTTATAAGAAAGCTGGTGTGGCAAACAAAAGGTTATTATTAAGTCCTTTGGTGACTAGGATGGTTATACAACTTGTATCCAAGATGGATGGTTGTATTCCAAATGTTTGTGCCTTAGATGGTAGTAAAGTACAAGAAAAGAGAATATGTGGTGGACAACTATATAGACAGTTCAAGGTATATCTTCCATTGCATATTTTGGGCCTAAAAACCATGCATTGATGCATGGCCTTATTTGAATCGAATGGTCCATGTTTATGGAATCTTTTTTTATAGGAATTATAGGGGTACTCTGTTGATAAAGAGTAAGCAAGATAGCTATCGTCATGTTGTACCTCTCACATTTGTCATCGTTGAGGGCAAAACAAAGGATGCTTGGATATAGTTTTTGAGATTGAAATAACAATATGTAGTGAAGCATGCGACTAAAATATGCTTGATCTTTGATAAGAACCACAATAATTAGAGGAATCTATACTCTATAGATATGCTGGCAGACACTGCGAGCATGTAATGTATTTTGCATGTGTTATATAGCCAGCAACTTTAATCTCAAGTTCATGAACTCCTCATTAAAGCAAATGATGATAGTCATAGGTGAGCTACTCTTACCAATCTTGTACCTTGCATAGGATTTAATGTAATCTTCATATGTTAATAATTTTTTTTTTCTTTTTTGTGCTAAAAACACTTACAAGATACCAATAATAGTGGCAAGTTGTTGAGTAAAATCTAGAGAAGTTGCATAAAGTGGATGAGTGTGACGCTAATCAAATCAATGACATTATGAAAGAGTAATGGTGTATGATGATAGACAATGTTGTCGGCACTTGTAGACTAATTTAAAGGAGTGCACGAACAATGTTTTGAAAGGCACAAGGAAGTTGCTAATTGTAAGGACCTTCCTTTTTAAGCTTTTAGAAGTAACACGAAATAACCTGACATATAAAAGAAATCAACAACACATAAGAGAAAAACATTATATATATTTCATTAGCTTCTTTTTCAAAACTACATTAATGATTAGCCTTATGTACACGTGTAACCTTAGGTACTAAGCATTACACCAAAAGACAAAGTATCATTTCAAGTTACATATAAAGAAAAGGATAAGTTTTTCTAGTTACATAAATTTGTACTAACTACACAATAGCTTCATATGGCAGATCACCCTTAGAGTGCAAAGGGTGGAGGAAGTAGTGCCAGTGTTAGGATCTCGATAAAATTCACCACAATAATATTAGATATTATGGTGAATTGTCTTGAGTACAAAACCTCTACTAACTGAATCTCCAAGATTAGCAATAGGAACACTGCTGACATCCTAATCAATCTTATATGAACATAACACCTAAAATAAAATAGTAAAAACGGACATCCCAGTAAGTTTAGCATTAACAAATATATGAAAGATAAATAAAATCATACGAGTTATGTCCAGTTGTATAAACTACAGAAAACATCTTCCTTTTTATAATACAGACATAACATAGGTAATGCATGAATAAAATATTATGCTTGCATGGTTGACAATTGCAATTTTGTTATGCAGAAATAGTATACATAGTGGCTAATTGTATGTAATTTCATATTTGTCCAGCAACAGGGAAATGAGAGCTATTCTCTTGCTCGCTACTCACATACTACTGTTACCTAGTTGGAGTGGCCATACATCCCCTTGACTCACTCAATGCTAATAGGGTGTCCCCTATTCGGTACCTTCTCTAACCATATAACCTCGTCAGGTCAACTTACTATTGTAAGGGTCATCCCACATCTTATATTGTCTTTTATTTATCCAGCTACACTCGTAACATTATTATCAATAATATTTAACAATATGCATTAGCATCATATAACCATGTATTTATCATATCTCACAAGCATTATCAACATCATCTCATGTGTGTATTACATGTATCATCAAGTTAATCGCTATCTTTTGAATCATTATGCAGTAATCCACAATATGAATCATGTTTAACATGGAAAAAATGAGGAAAATAGTGTTGTTGTATTACATCTATAATTAAGGCATTCAACTTTGATTTAGGTACTCTAATCACTCTCCACTTATGGTTCTTTTGGGATAGAGAATAGTTAAAAATGAGCTAAAACAACCTTGGACACAACCTAGTTGTGTCTTGGAACAAGACTATGCTCTGGTTGCACAAAATCCATACCCGTGTAGAACACAGCCTGGCTGTGTCCTAGGACACGACTGTGTTCTAGGTACATCTAAACGCCCTCTTGCTTTACACACTCCTATTCAACCATCCAATCACCAAAATAGCCAATAATGAAAACATACATAAAAATTCAAGTGTTTAATTAATCATATACACAAGTCTATAAGGGTCAATTAACCCAAAAACCTATGAATGATTTTTCTTTTTCCATCTTCTAGCTTATACATTTACCATACATATGGTCAAATTTCTAACCCATTTCCAAACTCTGTCATCTATCTTCACAAAGCAAGCACATGACCAAATATACATACATACATCATCTCTGTACGCAAAAGTACAAGATGGGGTCAATGTTAAACTTACCTATTCCTATTTTCCTAGCTTCTTCTTCCTTGATTACTTGAGTTATTCCCTTCTCCTCCACAAGTTCTACTAATTCATCCCCTAAAATATCCCTTAGGAAGCTTATCAAGAGAAGAAAAGAAGGTTAGAGAGGTTAATCCATAGGAGATTTACCTTGGTCTTCCACCCTTAGTTTTCTATCTCTTCTTCCTCCTCCTTCTTCCTTGGTTGGCAGTGGACAAATTTCTCCTTTCCCCTTGCTAGTTGACATGCTATAACTTAAGCATGTCTTTAGCATGTTTTAAGTTACTTTTTATTTAATTTAAGTAAAAAATAAATAAGAATTAATTGAGTTTTGTCTTTTATGTTTTAGGAAGAATAAAGAGGAAAAGAAGAGGAAAATATGGAAAAATGTTGATTTTCGATCCTCTGTCACTAATTGAGGAATATACCTCTCATTTTAACTCCGATTGAGGAGATTCCAGTGGCTATGGAAAGAAGAGATATAGAAATTGTGTTTGGCACTTTGGCAAATTTGGAAAGTTTTTGGGTGCCACAATTCTCACAAGAGAGCGCGGCGACGCTACGTCACCAAGGATCCAAATTGCCGCGACTGCCGAGTAGTGCGCCACGGCACCCATGATAAAGGAAAAAAATGTGTGTTGAATGGTTATATTTTATCCCCTAATTCATAGTGAACTTGTGATTATTTTCCCTACTTTTGGTTTTGTTCTATTTTGCTTACTCTGGATACTTCTTGGTTTTATTTTTTGTCTATAGGTAAGCAAAAGATGCCAAAAATAAGAAAAAATGCTAATGTAAAGAGTCATGTGGATTAGGAACAAGTTGAGGAGGAAGCAATGAGGAAACCCAGAAGAAATTGGCAAGAAAAGACCTTCACAGCCTTTAACACGGCCAGGTCATGCTTGGTGTACCTAGAGCACGACCAGGCCGTGTTCTGTGTGAGACATGGAGAAAAATCCCAGAATCTAACCCGAAGCATGCCCAGGTCGTGTCTTGGAACACGATTGTCCTTCGGGTCCTTACAGTCCGTTATTTTAAGGGTTTTAAGCAGCCAAAGTGTTATAAATACATGGGGAAGCATGGAGAAAGATAGACAGATGCATTCAGACCTAGAGAAACTTAGTTTAGGCTTAGGAAACACCATTAGATTAGGTTTAGATTAGGATCATTGTTTACTTTTTGTTCTTAGAGTAGAATTGAAATTGATTGAAGTTTTGTATCCCTAATTCATTACTTTTTGCAATTTAGATTTTATCTCTCTATCTTTACACCTATCTCTACTTCTACTCCTTTCTTTTAGATTGTATTGAACATTGATGATTTACTTATTGAATTGGATTATGATTTCTCTTTCAATTAAGTGTGAGTAGATTTGATATAGGGTTTCGGTAACCCACTTATGATATGATGATACTGCATTAATTAGGCATTGTGAAACCTTAATTGTGATTGTCTGTGGTTAATTAGAATTAACTATTATGCATTATACGAGATGGTAGAATGCCTGATCACCATTTTATCACGTCTTAGGTTATTGATTGATGGATTGAAAGGTGAAAGTTAATGCCATAACTTAATAGTTAATTAGGGATATCTTAATCACGAAAGTAGTTTAAGGTTCTCTAGGAATTGAATCAATTAGTAGGCACGAGAACCCCTATGAATTGAATCGCATGGTTAGCATAGAATTTAATGGACTTAGGTTAAACTAAGAACCACAAAAGTAGGAAATTGGATTGACCTAAGTACAATTAGTAACATTGGAAAGAGGTTATTAATTAATTAAGGCTAAACCATCCTCAATTACTTAGATAATTGCAATTAGAGGTACATATTGATTGTTGAATATCATAAGTGCGATAAAACCTAACCCTAGGCTTTTGGTAATTAAATTCCTTATTTGCTTACTTGTGATTTCTCTCTATCAAAATTTAGATATCTTGTTTCGTAGAATTCTAATAATTGATCTCTGGTCTTTATGAGATACAACCTGTACTCGTCGGACTAGCTACAGCTACGCCGTGCGCTTGCAGTTAATTAGTGAAACACACACAACAACCCGCCATTGCATCAGAATTGGAAAAACTTGCCATCTTCTAGTTGAATTAGAACATAGATCATTTTGGGCTATAAAGGAATTTAACATGAATCTAGAAGAAATTGGGGAATACAACAAATTACAACTTTAGGAATTAGAGGAAATCAGAAATGAGGCCTATAAAAACACAAATATCTATAAGGTCAAAACTAGACTTCTACACGATCGTATGATTTCATGTAAGGAGTTTACTAAAGGACAAAAATTCCTCCTCTATAATTCCAAACTTCGATTATTTCCAAGTAAGTTTTGTTCTATATGGGAGGGACTATTATTGTTATTGATATTTTTCCTCATAGTGCAGTTGAAACAAAAAGTATGGATAATCAGAATAGCTTCAAAATCAACGAACATAGGCTTAAACCATATTATGAAGGACTTTAGCAAGAGGAACTATAATGGATAAATCTTTAAGAACTTCCTTGATTTTATGAGTTTATGTCAAGCTAATGATGTTAAACAAAGGCGCTGGTAGGGGGCAACCCAACAACATCTCTTCTTCTTCTTCTTTTTCATATTTTTATTTCTTTTAAATAAAAAAAAATTAATCTCCGGACACATAGTGCAGTAGCGCTCAAATTGAGCACAGTGGTGCTCAATACCCAGCAAGGATGAGCAGTGTGGCACTCCGTGTAATATCTTTAATTTTGTTTCTTTTATTAATAAAGGTACATAAATATTTAATTAAGGAAATAAAATTTAATAGACATTTTTTTAGATATCTAAGGAAATATAAGCCTTAGAAATTCTTCACCTTATGTGTATGCATAAAAAATGTTTCTAACATTAAGGGAATAAGTAAAGAGAGAAAACCTAATAGAAAAAAATAAAAATAACATACAAAAGAGAGGAAAAATTCTTGGGTAAGGAAGATAAATTTTTGGGAAGTAAGTAAAGGTCTTAAAATTTCAAGAAGATTGGATTAGGGAAATTTTTCCTAATTCAAGAGTTAGAGTTCCTAAGTTTAACATCTCCATCCATACATTGGGCTTTCACCTATGGACACTTTATGTAGAGTTTTTTTCACTTCACATGAGTTTCTAGAAAGCCAATTGTATAGCTCAAGCAAGAGATAAAACATAGACTTGGACTAGGATATAAAAGTTGGATCGATAACCCAAAAATATGAAAATGTGACCAAGCCCTCGATGAAAGGTAGAATTTCAGCCAAAGCAAAGGAAATGGGTAAGAATGAGCCCAAATCCAAGAGAGAAAAACAAGAACCATGTGACAAAATAGTAGTGTAATAATAATCAAGATTAGGTCACATGGCATTAGGACAAAACATTTATATACTAGATTCATAATTTCATCAAGTAGATAATAATATATGGCATTAGGAAAAAAAATCTATATCCTACATTCATAATTTTAGAAAGTAGGTAATAATACATGGCATTATGACAAAATATCCTTATCCTACACAAATAATTTTAGCCAAGAAAGAGAGACATAAGAGCTGGAAATTTATCACCTAGAAAGGCAAACCTATCATACTTGAGTAAGATAAAAAAAAAGAAATGAATCCCTAAATCAAAGAGACCTTCTCCCTTGTCTTAAGAACATTTTATCATGATTTTTTAAAAAAAATCTCTTTTTGCTATACATATCTTGACTAAGGGAAATGAAGACAAGAACACGAGTTGTCATCCCCTATAAAAATAACTAAGTGCATCATAATTATGATAAGGTAGACCCAAGATTATAAGAGGTGAACAACTTGATAGTATATTTAATCAAAACCCACCCTTATAACATTATAATTTCGTCCAAGTGAGGGAGAGGAAAAATAAAAGCAAGGTAGAGTGAGGAAGGAGAGAAAGAGAGGAGAAGAAAGGAAGGAAGAAGAATGAGAAGTCTAGAGGACTAAGTACTCAAGGTAAGTTAGCTTAGTCTCCAGTTGAATCCATCTTTTCTCTTCATCTTTGGGGTTGAAAACTCACCCTCATTCTCTTATTTAAGCTGTTAGAAAAGCTAAGGGAAGGGAGGAATCTTGCTACTTCCTTCAAGAGGAAATAAGAAAAAGAATTCACTGAGTGAGCTAGGAAGATCTTTAGGTAGGTTTAATAATATTTCTTCTTGAAGAAATTTTTTGAAATTTGTAACATTTATATGGGATTTTGATCTTAAAACTTTGATGAAATTTACAATATTTGCTACTTTTATGATTGGCCATAGATGTTGCTATATCATGTTACATGTTAATCTTACATGTGAATGGTGTTTTGAATACTTCAGTTGGTATGCAAAGTTTTGCATACAAATGGCTATGGGTGGCAAAAATTTAGGGATTTATGCTGCTGTTATGTATATTTGAATATGGTAAAAATGGATGGAATATGTTAAATTAGGTAAGAAATATAAATAAATGTTGAGATGAGTAATTCTATAGTTAGGTGGAAATTTGGAAGAAAAATGGACGATGAATTAATAAAAGGATGAACTAGAACTTTAGGAAAGGCTAGGCTAAGAAAACTAGATTTCAAAGTAACTAGGAAAGCTTTTGTTTTTGAAATTCTAGGAAGAATCAGTTAGGAATTAAAAGAAATGGTTAACATAAAAAATGTAGATATATGTCTCACAGATTTTAAGCCACTAGAATCACCCAAGTTGAAGTTCAAATGAGGGAGATATGGTCCAATTTGTAAGCAGTGGTCAGAAAATGGTTAACGAGGGAAGAATCTGTTAGGTAAGCTTCTGTGTTTGAACTTTTAGGAATAATCTATAGGAAACTAAAATAAATAGTTAACATGAAAAGTATATATATATATGTCTTAAGAATTTTTAGCCACTAAAATCATTCAATTTGGAATCCATTTTAGAAAGATATGGTTATATTAGTAAGCAGTGGTCAAAAACTAGCTAACCAGGGAAGAATCTGTTAAGTATGCATCTGTGTTTTAATTTTTGGGCAAACTATGAGGGGGATTAAAGAAAAATTATTAACATAATATATATATATATATATATATATATATATATATATATATATATATATATATATATATATATATATGTCTCGCGGATCTATAGGCTCTTAAAGCACTTAATTTGGAGTTCATATGAGGGAGATATGGTTGATTAATAAGTAGAGTTCAAAATCAGTTTATAATCTAGGTTGGTAAATGTAAGCATTTTTGTTTTCAATTTTCAGGGAATAATTCATAAGGAATTTGAAGAAATGATAAACATTAAAGTTGTAGATAATTGTCTTAAATTTTTATAGGCTTTAGAATCATTTTCATTGGAGTTTATATGGGAGAGATATGGTTGAATAAGTGAGGAAATGTCACATAACCCGGGCAACCATGTTTTGGGTTGCTTCAGCATGGGTAGGCCATGTTCAAGGTTGTTTTTTTAGTATTTTTGAATTATTTTCCAAGCATGGCCGTGTCTTCAAACATGACTAGGCCATGTTGTGAGCTGGTAAAGCTTATTTTTAACATTTTTCTATCCTAAATGAATCTCATTAACTATAGGGTAATAATAGAAACCAAATTGGAGAAGAATGCCCTAGAAAATTTATCAGAACATGTGTTGGAAATTATATAAGTAGGAGGAAATTAACCAGAAGCCACGCATAAAAAAAATGAAAAGATGAAAATAATATTTAAAAAAGAAGAAAAATCTTATAAATGAAAATAATAAATAACTAGTGTATGACCTAGCAATTTCTTTTGCGTGAACTCCTTACCATCTTAAATGTGTAATTTTGACATGAAAATATTTTATAAAGTGATATTCAAAAACGGTTATGTTCATGACATGATTTCATTTTACGAATGATTTTTGGTAGTAATTATGCTTTGATGATAAATTATGGCATGTGAGTATAATGAACATACTTGTTATTGAAATCATATTTTTGGCTATTAACGTGAAAAGAAAAAGAAAAAAAAAGAGACAAGCACAGTCACATGGCGATCTGTGTGGTCCACCAATAGGGGACACCCTACTAATGACTATGATTATGTTAATGAGAAAAGAAAGAGAAAGTCTGTCATGTCAGACGGAGGGAGAAAAGCCTGTACTGGAGAGTAAAAAGTACTCACCTTGACCGGGGTAGTTTGATATGAAAATAAGTTGACAGCCATTATATGATATTTTGAAAATAGTTATTCATGCCATACATGTCATTACTATACAATTTTCATGTGCATAGATAAAGTGCATTATTGTGACCTAAGGTATTTACTGTAGCTTATACAGATGAACATGACATGATGAGTTATATTCATGATGATTATGATTTATTGTTGAACCTACTGGGATTTAATTCTCATTATATTTCCATACCATGTTCAGAAAACTAGTTATGTAGATTTTTCTATGGCTCTGCCTTTTAGTGCACATTGGATCGAGTTACTCTATGTTGGGCAAATCCTAGAAATTAATAAGGTGTTTGTGGTTGAGTTGTCTAAGATCCCGGTGAAGGTGCAACCACTTGCACCTGGATATCTGGAATTGGTCAACCTGAATGAATAAGATGTAGATATTTATGTGTTTGATTTTTGTACAAACATTTTGATTAATTATGTGTATGTGAACTCAGAATTATATATGTGGTATTGGTAGACCTTATACCTTCATTATGCTTGGTTAAATGAATTGAATTTTATTATAAGTTAAGTAATTAGAAGTAAAGAAGTAATGACTTTATAGGGCTTTACAAATATATATATTTTTAAAAAATGGAGTTGTTACATAATTGGTATAAGAGCAGGTCGATCCTAAATGGCCAGTGGGTGTATAGTTATCTGAATTGATCTTATAGTGTCTTTAGTATGTTTATGGTTATGTTGTGTGGGGAATCAGTGATTTCATATAGGTAAGAAATTACTAGTGTTTCCTATCTATATGCCCATGTGGTGTTATGACTGCTGTGAATATTTTTGAACTAACTATTGGGCTTGATCACCTCAATAGCAGCATAACTCTGTTTTTGCCACAATAGGACATGGCACTACCGAGGAGGAACCCTGCAAACAATGCGAAAGAAACCCTGCACAACTTGGCCACCACAATGGGAGACCAAGTCACAGCCACTAATCAAATTCTGTAACATCTCCAGAATAGTAACAACTTGAATGGAGAAAATAATACAAACAACTGGGTGGATAGAAATGATAATGCCCTATCTGAGTTCATGAGAACTAGAGCACCTTATTTCCAAGGTGGCTATGACCCAATGGTAGCCGAAAGGTGGATAAGGGAATTGGAGAAGATCTTCGAGGTGATAGGTTGCACTAATGAGCAGTAGGTTATCTTTGCTGCATATATGCTAAAGGATGAAGCTGAGTATTGGTGGTGAGGGGTCAGAGAGTTGCTAACTCACCAAAGGAGGTAGATCACCTGGAAAGTGTTTAAAGATATTTTTTTGGAGAAGTACTTTTCAAGTACTGTGCAGGCTGAGAAAGAAATCGAATTTTTCCAACTCATACAGGGTAATATGTCAGTAGATCAATACATCATTAAGTTCGAGGAGTTGTCTAAGTTCTCCTTTTACCTAAGGTTTAACCCTGATGAAGCATGGAAGGCTATTAAGTTTAAAGCAGGACTGAACCCAAAAATTAGGAATGTTATGATAGCCTTGGAAATAAGGGAGTTTGTGCCCTTGATAAATAAATCTAGACTTTTGGAGAAGAGTTTAAAGACAGTGGAGGAAAAGAAGCTGAGGCAAAACCTGTGGAAGAGGAAGAAAAGTTTCCCCAACCCTAGCAAAAATGTGAGGAGCAGTTGATATGGAGCTGGTAAGAGGCCATTGACTGCGGGTCCCCGACCTTTTCTACAAGATCTTGCCACAGCCAAGTTTACTAAGTGCGGACGTATGCATGGTAACCAGCCATGCTACATGGGACCATATGTCTATTTCAAATGCAAACAAAAGGGTCATTTTGCAAAGAACTACCCACACAATGTGGGGAAGCAACCAGAACAAAGGTCTCAGGTGAAAGGAAGGTTTTTCACCCTAAGTGGCTAAGAGGCAGCTTAATCCTTTGAAATGATTCAAGGCATGTGCTACATCTATAGATTTTCTCTTGTGTTGTTGTTTAACTCTAGTACTAGTCATTCATTTATATCAAAAGAATGTATTAGGGAGCTTTAGTATCCTATTTCTGAAACCCCCAATGAGCTATCTGTAGTAACTTCCACATGGAAAAGGGTCTTAACTTCCTCTGTATGTAAAAATTGTTAAGTCACCATCCAGGAGAAATTTTTTTCTGTAGACCTCGTCTGTCTACCTTTAAGAGGTATTGATGTCATTCTAAAGTTGGATTGGATGTCTAAAAATTGGGTCTTGCTAAATTGTTGCATCAAGACCGTTGAATTTCTACCTCTTACTCCATAAGAGGATGTAGTTAATAATGCTAAATGCCAATCAAGTCAATTGGGAGTTGAAGAGTGGAGTACTTGGTTACATTCTCTTGTTTATCAAACCTAGAAGTCGAATCAAAGCTTAATGAAATTCCAATAGCTAACAAGTTTCCTGAAGTATTTCCACAAGATATTCCAAGCTTACCTCCTAAGAGAGAGATAGAGTTTTCTATTGAACTCTTACCTGAGACAGGGCCTATCTTTATTGCACCTTATAGAATGGCCTCGAAGGAACTACAAGAACTCAAGAAATAATTGGAGGAATTGTTAGACAAGCAATTTATTACACCGAGTGTATCACCTCGGGCAGCTCCTGTATTGTTTGTTAAGGAGAAAAACGGGAGCCAAAGACAATGCATAGATTATAGACAACTAAATAAGGTGAATTTCAAAAAAAGTACCCTCTCCCTAGGATAGATGATTTATTGGATCAACTGAAGGGAGCCTCCATCTTTTCTAAAATTGACTTGAGATTGGGATACCATCAAATTAGGATCAAGGGGGAGGATGTACAAAAAAAACCCTTCAAGACTAGGTATAGGCACTATGAATTTCTCGTAATGCCCTTCCAGTTGACAAATGTACCTACAATTTTCATGGATTACATGAATCGCATTTTTCGACCTTACCTAGATCAATTTGTGGTAGTGTTCATTGATGACATCTTAATATACTCTAAAAGTGAGAAAGAACATGAACAACATCTCCGAATCATGCTACAAGTACTGAAAGAGAAAAAGTTGTATACCAAATTAGAGAACTTTGGATTTTGGTTGACAAATGTGAAGTATCTCAGACATTTCATCTCTAATAGAGGGGTGACATGCTATAAAATAAGCATGTCTTTGACATGTTTTAAGTTGCTTTTTATTTAATTTTAGTAGAAAATAGATAAGAATTAATTGAGTTTTGTGTTTTAGGAATAATAAAAAAGAAAAGAAGAGGAAAATAAAGAGAAAATCATAGAAAAATGCTGGTTTCTGACCTTTTGTCACTAATTGAGGCATATCTCACTCATTTGGACTCCGATTAAGTTGATTTAAGCGGCTGTGGAAAGAAAAGACATAGAGTTACAACTTTCATGTTTGGCACTTCGGCAAAATCTAGAAGATTCTGAGCATCGCGTCACTACGTGGAGGGAAATCGGGAGCGCCGCAGAGCTCAACCCAGCGCGTCGTTGCACCACTACGTGAAATTTGCGATTTTTAGGGTTTTTTGACTTCAATTAAAGTCCAATGGGCTGGGATTTGACCTAGATACATGCCTACTTCGATTAGGAGGAGTGAATCTATAAAAAGGGAGGAAAGCAAGTAGAGAATTCATTAAATCTTTCATCTAAGTTCTGAGTTACATTCTTCAATTCTTCTTTTGATTTTCTTATGGCCCTGCGTGGCTCGTTCTTTTTAGTTGGTTGAGGTAGATTGAAACCTCAAGGGATTTTCATACATTGTGAGATTTGGATTTGATTTTATTGTTTCAATTTGAATTGAGTATTGATTATTCATCTGTTCTTCTTCTTAATGATTATTCATATGATTGCTAGGACGCTTACTAGTATATTGTCTGTCTTAATCTACCGCTGAATTGTGTTTTGAACAAATTCTTCAATTTTGCAATTCATGAGGCAAATAGGTTTGAGGATTTTGGATTATAAATCATTGAACCTATGATGAATGATTAACTAAATTAAATATAGCCGATGTGTTTATAGTTGTTTAGCTCTATCAGTTTCTCTAGTTCTTCATGCAATTAACAAGTTATGTTTTATCGATGTGCTAAAGGATTGCTTGTTAATTAGGGTTTAATTAGTGCGATTATCATTTATTTACTAGACTTAAGGAGAAACAGGGTTAGAATTCCAATGATAGATATTCAATTACAGATTGATTATGTTGTCAATGATCAATGTAATCCCTTGACGGTGGATATCGACCGAAACCAATGTCTTTATCATTAAGTACTTTCTCTTAATTACTTTCATTATTTTCTACTTGATTTTATTTACAATTATCAATTCCCCTCATTTTTCAATCAGATATGGTAATACCAGTCTCTGTGGGATTGACTCTTACTCCCACTACTACAGGTTAGGTTTGAGGTAAGGTATCAATTTGGGTGTACTTGCGACAGTGCGCACCAAATTTTGGCACCGTTGCCGGGGACTGCGTCTATTACTTTTTGTGAGTTTATTTTGATTTATGCCTGTGACTCGTTCTTCTAATTCTCAAATTTTAGAGTTCAATCCTAATATTGGAAAATCTGTATACAGGCACAGAAGAGAACTTCAAGAGGACATTAATCAAGAAAAGGAGGAAGTAACCATGGCGAGGCACCCTACTCTGATAGAGCTTGTAGCTCCAAATTTGCATCAGCATTCTTTATGCATTATTTTTCCTAATCTTGATGACAATGTTAATTTTGAGTTGAAATCTGGATTAATTCATCTTTGACCAAATTTTCATGGTCTTGCAGGAGAAGACCCGCATAAACATTTGAAGGAATTTCATGTGGTATGTACTAGTATGAAGCCCCCTGGAGTAACTGAGGAACAAATAAAACTCAGGGCTTTTCCTTTTTCATTAAGAGATTCAGCCAAAGATTGGTTGTATTATTTACCCTCTGGTACTATCACTACTTGGAATGAGATGAAAATAATGTTTTTAGAACGTTATTTTCCTACATCTAGGGCTGCTACTATCAGGAAGGAAATATGCGGCATTAGGAAATTGCATGGGGAAACACTTTATAAATATTGGGAGAGGTTTAAAAAGCTTTGTGCAAGCTGCCCACATCATCAGATTAGTGAGCAGCTACTAATCCAATATTTCTATGAAGGTCTTTTGTAGGGAGACAGGAGTATGATAGATGTAGCTAGTGGAGGAGCACTAGTAGATAAGACTCCTGAAGCAGCCAGAATCCTGATATCAAATATGGCTGCTAATTCTCAACAATTTGGCATAAGGCATGATCCTCCTATTAGACATGCCCATGAGGTAAGTACTACTTCTCTTCAAAATCAAATATCTGAACTTACCTCTCTTGTGCGCCAAATGGCTATAGGTACACTACAGCAAGTTAAAGTCTGTGGAATATGTTCAATAACAGGGCACTCCACTGACATGTGCCCTACACTTCAAGAGGAATCCACAGAACAAGCAAATGTTGTAGGTTGTTTTCCTGGCCAACCAAAGAGGTATGATCCTTATGCTAATACCTACAATCCTGGATGGAAGGATCATCCCAATTTCAGATATGGGAATGCACAAAATAGGCCTGTAGGACAAAATTTTCAACAAAATTAGCAAGTCTATTATCCTAGACAAAATGCATCTCAGGATCACCAGGTAAGTAATTCCTTGGAAGATGTTGTCAAGTTTGTTGCACATAACTTTCAAAAATTCCAGCAAGAGACAAGAGCTAGCATTTAGAACTTGACAATGCAGATAGGCCAAATAGCAACCATAGTCAATCAGTTAGATGCTTAAGAATCAAGTAAGCTACCTTCTCAAATTGTGGTAAATCCTAGAGAAAATGTCAGTGCAATTATTTCAATGAATGGTAAGGAAATTGAAGGTTCACCATCCATTTCTTCTCCTAAAAAGCATGAGAAATTAAATAAGGAGAAAGAAGAATATACAGGTAAGTCTCTATCTACTCCAAATTATGAAGTAATGCCTCCTTTTCTAGGAGCTCTTAAAGAGAATAGGCTAAATGAGAAAACTTCTAAATTGTATGACATCTTTAGAAAATGTGAAGTTAATCTCCCCCTTCTAGATACCATTAAACATGTGCCAAGATATGCAAAGTTCTTAAAAGAACTATGTACTAAAAAAGAAGGGCAAAAATTAACGGATTTTGAACAGGTTCATATAAGTCAGAATGTATCTGCTATGATACAAACAACACTCCCTACTAAATGTAAGGATCCAGGTATGTTTACTATTCCATGCAAAATTGGGGGAACTCGTATTGAAAAGGCTATGTTAGATTTAGGATCTTCCATCAATGTTATGCCATATTCTGTATATACATCTTTGAATTTGGGACCATTGAACTCTGCAAATTTGATAATTCAACTAGCAGACAGGTCCACTACATATCCTAAGGGAATAATTGAGGATGTCTTAGTGTAGGTTGATGATTTGGTGTTACCTGTAGATTTTTTTGTGCTTGAAATGGACAATGGGGATTTTACTTCTCCAATATTATTAGGGAGACCATTCTTGAAAACCTTTAAAACCAAGATAGATGTTCACAATGGTACACTCACTATGGAATTTGATGGTGAAGTAATAAAATTCAATATGTATGAAGCCATGAAACACCCAGGTGATGATACTCCTGTTTATTCCATTAATGTCATTAATCCTTTGACACATGAAGTAGATGGAAAGGATGAACTGGAAGTAATTGTGAGCAAATCCATAGAGAAAGATAATGGTGAGATAGAGCAGAATATAGAAACAAAAGAGGACTTGGCTGCACTAAATAATTTCTCAGCAGAGCCACCAACAGGTAAGGCTGCTTGCATAGAATTACCACTTACTGATACTACTCTTTTACCTTTTGTTGTGTAGGTTCTTACTCCTGAATTGAAGCCTCTTCCTGATCCTCTCCAATATGTGTTCTTAGGGAAAGTAGAAATACCCTCAATAAAATTCCCAGCAAGCTTGAAACTAATTAGGAGGAAAAATCAATTCAAAAGTACAAATCTATAATGGGATGGAATGGGCATAGGCTTAAACTATATTATGAAGGATTTCAGCAAGAGGAATTATAATGGACAACTCTTCAAGACCCTCCTTGATTTTTTTTAGTTTTTGTCGAGCCAACGACGTAAAACAAAGGCGCTGGTTGGGAGGCAACCCAACAACCATTCTTCTTCTTCTTATTTTTCTATTCATAGTTTAATTTTTCTTTATTTTCAAAAAAAAATATTTGCAGAACTGCAGACGCACAAGCGCCACGGCGCTCATCGCCTAGATTGGGTGAGCGCCGCGGTGCTCTGAACCCAGGTCGGGTAGTGCCACGGTGCTCAAGAACAGCGCCGCAGTGCTCCGCGTTTTAGCAGAGAGCACCGCGGTACTCTCTATAAGAGGCCCGCGGCCTCTTCATTTTCTGCCTGCATTTCTTCACTCTTGCTCACCCTAAATCCCAATTTCTTACAGCTAATCAACCATCTAAACCTCCCATTACGTTTATTTGATTGAATTGAGTGGTTTTTCATCTTCTTTTGTAGGATTAAATAATTCTTTCAGCTTTTGGGTTGGATTCAATGGCAATTTTCTAGGGTTCTCAAGCAATTTTGATCTTGCACTTTCTAGCCACAAATCAAGCTAAATTGGGTACGATTTTCTTTGTTTATCCTGCTGAAGTTGATCTCCATACTTCATTGTTACTGGTTTTCACTGCATTGGGACTTCAAACTACGAATCTACCATCCATTCTCCCAATTTTTCAAGAGTGCACACCAGGTGTTTGATAAAACGTCCCAGCGAATTTGCCAAGTGCAATGGCTCCAAAAACTTCAAAATTAGGCCTCTCAAAGAGGAAGAACAGAGCAGAGGACCCTCCAGCATTTGATAGCACGACATTTATGAGTGAAGAAGTCTATCAACATCATAGTAAGGTGGTGGTTCATAAATCAATCATTCCTGAGAGGGGTTTCATTGTCACCATTGGATTTCCTCATAGAGACAATATCCTCCACAGGCACTGGGAGATTTTCTGCAAAAGCCCCAAACCAGGAGTCATTCCCATGGTACAAGAGTTTTACTCCAATGCTACAATTCATGAACACCACAAAGCACATATTAGAGGCAAGATGGTGAATTTTAATCCTCATGCTATCAACGAATTCTACTCTCTACTTAACATTGAAGATGATGAGTACTCTGCCTTTATCCAATCAGACATTGATTTTGAAGAGATTATCTCCACTCTTTGCTTCAGAGGGGATTCCTGGAAGTTAGATAGCAATGGGCAGCCACTGTATTTTGCCAGGGCCGACATGAACAAAGTGGCTAAAGCTTGGTACTATTTCGTAGCAGCACGATTCATGCCTAGTTTGAATATGAGTCAGGTCAGGAGGGACAGAGCCATTCTGATTTTTGCTATACTTAAAGGTTTTTCCATTGACGTGGGAAAACTCATCCACAGACAGATACTTGACTGCATTCGTTCTAGAAGTGGATCCCTCTTTGCCCCCAGTTTAATCACTGGTCTATGTGGAAAGGCTGGAGTCAGTTGGGATTCTATTGAGGCTCTCATTCAACCAATGAAACCTATTTCCTATGCTGACATTCAGAAATATAAGGGACATGAGGAAGCAGCAGAAGAAGAGTTAGGCATTCAGCCTATAATTACAGAGGAACTTGGTAGCAGTTCAGCTCTACCACCAGCCCAGCACACTATTGAAGATCTATGGGAGCGAACAAAGGTCCTCACTCTTCAGATGAATGACTTAGCTCTCTACCAATACTCCATAGCGCAGCACAACACTGCTTGCTTCAGCTAGCTGGCCCATGCCCTGAACCTTCCTATAGCATTCCTGGCACCTCCTGAGCCACCCTTTAGGCCTGCACCTGAGCATGATGAGATGGATGGTGATAACTTATTACGAAAGTTTCATTGGACCCTCCTCTTTCTATTACTTGCCTCTCTTATTTTATGCTTTTCTATTCTACATTGAGGACAATGTAAAATCTTAAGTGTGGGGGGGGGGGTCACTTTCTGATTCAGTTGGATGACTGTATAATAACTAATATTTGTGCACTATTTACTTTGATGTGTACTACAGTAAGCTTCTATTATATTTGCACTTTTATTCTAGTTATTCAATAAGGTGAGCATGTGAACTTTATCTCAATCTATGAATTTGTGTTAGCTGAACCAATAGCCAACGATATAACTGTTTAAATTGCTTATAGCTCTTGAGGGACGTAGGAAAGTCATAATCATGTGTAATTTTAATTTCTTTTCAATTTATTATTACCTATTTTCTAAAAATCCTGAAATTCTTTTGCACAGTAATTTTGGATATTTAATTTCTCTTTTACTTAGAAAAAGATTATATAACTCAAAAATATTTTATGATCTCATTAAAATTTTTAGAACTTATTTAAATACTACTTGAGGCGAAATCCTAGGCTGATACTAATAATTAGGAGATGATTTAGGCATTTTTTTGATGAGATTGAGCCTTTCAAGCTTAACCCAAGAAAGTAAATATCCTTAGAACCTCTATTTTGAGCTTAATTAACATTTTATTCTATACCCACAAAATAGCCAAGACCAAATTTTGTGATTAATACCTTTATTTTTTCTACCTAATTCACTCACTCCATGATTAATTTCTGAATACTTGTTTTGTAGATCTACATTAATGAAAGGGTGGAAGGGTGGAGTAAGGACAAAAGAAAAGAAAAATCAAAAGAAAAGAAAAAAAATCTCAAAAGACTAATGAAAGTCTATCCAGTGATTGAAAAAGAAGAAATAGAGAATCAAAGAAAAGTAGAATGCAGAAAAGCAAGGAAATAATTGTGGGGGAAAAGTTCCCCAATCTTGAGAATTAGCTTAAATAGATAAGAGTTAATCATGTGGTGTTGGGAGATTGAGCTTCAAATTATATCTTATATCTCACCTTATAACCTAGCAACATTATAAGCTGAATTTAGTCCTTTCGATCCCAAGAAGTAGTTTTAGCCTACATTAGTGGAGAGTAGCATGAAAAATAAGCTTATGGAAATCTTACATAGAGATCCATGCTCTAATTCTTGAGATATATAAACTCAGTTAGGTAAAAGAAAATTAAATCATTCAAAGACACACACACAAAGGATTTTAGAGAATAAACTCATAAATTGCATTTGAATTAAATTTTGCACATGGTCATGAAAATTTTCTGAAATTTCTTCAAGAGCATACAATTTTCACTATGAGGCAGCATATTGGTAAGCCATTCACTCATTTTATATATTGAATTTTGTTTACATGAATCAATGTTTGCTTGAGGACAAGCAAAAGAGTAAGTGTGGGGGTATTTAACATGCTATAAAATAAGCATGTCTTTGACATGTTTTAAGTTGCTTTTTATTTAATTTTAGTTGAAAATAGATATGAATTAATTGAGTTTTTTGTTTTGTGTTTTAGGAATAATAAAGAAGAAAAGAAGAGGAAAATAAAGAGAAAATCATAGAAAAATGTTGGTTTCTGACCTTTTGTCACTAATTGAGGCATATCTCACTCATTTGGACTCCGATGAAGATGATTTCAGTGGATATGGAAAGAAGAGACATAGAGCTACAACTTTCATGTTTGGCACTTCGGCAAAATCTAAAAGATTTGGAGTGCTGTGGCGCTCAAGCATCTTCGACCCAGCCCGCCGCGGTGTTGCACGGGCACCGCGGCGTCCCGAGAGTATATTTTCGTAGCACCGCAGCGCTTGAGTAGACCGCCGCGGTGCCGCCGCTGCACCAGCACGTGAAATTTGTGTTTTTTAAGGTTTTTTTGACTCCAATTGAAGTCCAATGGGCTGGGATTTGACCTAGATACATGCCTACTTCGATTAGGAGGAGTGAATCTATAAAAAGGGAGGAAAGCAAGTAGAGAATTCATTCAATCTTTCATTTAAGTTTTGAGTTACATTCTTCAATTCTTCTTTTGATTTTCTTATGGCCTTGTGTGGCTAGTTCTTTTTAGTTGGTTGAGGTAGATTGAAACCTCAAGGGACTTTCATACATTGTGAGATTTGGATTTAATTTTATTATTTCAATTTGAATTGAGTATTGATTATTCATCTGTTCTTCTTCTTAATGATTATTCATATAATTGCTAGGAGGCCTACTAGTATATTGTCTGTCTTAATCTACCGCTGAATTGTGTTTTGAACAAAGTCTTCAATTCTGCGATTCATGAGGCAAATAGGTTTGAGGATTTTGGATTATAAATCATTGAATCTATGATGTATGATTAACTAAATTAGATATAGCCGATGTGTTTATATTTCTTAGCTCTGTCAGTTTCTCTAGTTCTTCATGCGATTAACAAGTTATGTTTTACTGATGTGCTAAAGGATTGCTTGTTAATTAGGGTTTAATTAGTGTGATTGTCATTAATTTACTAGACTTAAGGAGAAATAGGGTTAGAACCCAAATGATACATATTCAATTACATATTGATTATGTTGTCAATGATCAATGTAATTCCTTGACTGTGGATATCCACCGAAACCAACGTCTTTATCATTAATTACTTTCTCTTAATTACTTTCATTATTGTCTACTTAATTTTATTTACAATTATCAATTCTCCCCCTTTTTCAATCACATAAGGTAATACCAGTCTCTGTGGGATCGACCCTTACTCCCACTACTACTGGTTAGTTTTGAGATAAGGTATCAATTTGGGTGTACTTGCGACAGTGCGCACCAAGGGGTAACCATAGACCCTAGCTAGACGGAAGCAATGATTTAGTGGGAAAGACCAAAGACGATTATTACGGAAGTAAGAAGTTTCTGGGGTTTGGCAGGATACTACAAGAGGTTTATACAAAACTTCTATCGTATAGCCTTGCCATTGACTAAATTAACCAGGAAGGGAAGTTCTCTCAAATGGACTGATTAATGTGAAGCTAATTTCCAAGAGCTTAAGACAAGATTGACCACTCCTCTTATTTTAATTATTCCAGACCTTACAGGACATTTTGAAGTGTATAGTGACGCTTCAAAGAAAGGGCTAGGGTGTGTGCTAATGCAAGACAATAGAGTAGTTGCTTACGCCTCTAGGTAACTAAGACCCCATAAAGGAAATTATCCAACCCATGATCTTGAATTGGCAACGGTGGTATTTGCCTTAAAAATTTGGCGACACTATTTGTATAGGGCAACATTTGAAGTATATTGTGATAATAAGAGTTTTAAGTACATTTTTGATAAAAATGAGTTAAATATGAGGCAACAAAGATGGATAGAATTTCTCAATGACTACAAGTTTGAGGTAAAGTATCATCCAGAAAAGGCAAATGTTGTAGCTGATACCTTGAGTCGAAAATATCTGCACATGGGTCAGATGATGGTGTATGAGATGCATATGCTATAGAAGTTTTGAAATTTAAAGTTGTCCACTATTCTTACTCCAAAGAAGCTACTCATCAATGGGTCGAGTATAGAGTGTGACCTTAGAGCCTAGTTAAAGAGGCTTAAGCTCACGACCAATACTTATAGGATCACAAAGATCAAGATAAATTTTCTATCTTGGATGATGGAGTAATCATGTATTAGGGAAGGATTTATGTCCCTCACAAATAAAAGTTGAAGACTAAGATCCTGCAAGAAGCACATTAGAGTAAGTACACAGTCCATCCTGAATCCACTAAAATATATCAAGACATAAAGAAGATGTACTAATGGTCAGGGATGAAAAATGACATCGCTAAGTTTGTGGTGAACTGTTTAATTTGTAACAAGGTGAAGGTAGAGCATCAAAAGCCAACAGGATTTTTGCAACCTCTTGAGATCCATAAATGGAAATGAGACAGTATTTTGATGGACTTTGTGGTGGGCTTACCTAAGACTTTAGTTGGACATGACTTTATTTGGGTAATAGTTGATAGATTAACCAAATCTGCTCACTTTCTGCCCATTAAAATTAGCTGTTCACTAGCTAAATTGACCTAGTTGTACGTCCAAGAAATAGTTAGACTACATAGAATTCTCTTAAGTATCGTTTCTGATAGAGATCCAAGGTTCACGTCAAGGTTTTTGAAGGCGTTGTAGGAAGCTTTTGGAACCCAATTACAGTTTAGAACTACCTAACATCCTCAGACTGACGAACAGACAAAATAGACCATTCAAACCCTAGATGATATGTTGAGGGTTTGTGTGATAGAGTAAGGTAAAGGATGGGACCATTTTTGGTAGTAATTATGCTTTCATGATAAATTATGGCATGTGAGTATAGTGAACATACTTGTTATTGAAATCATACTTTTTGTTATTAACGAGAAAAGAAAAGAAAAGAAAAGAGACAAGTACGGTCACATGGCGGTCTGTGTGCTACACCAGTAGGGGACACCCTACTAACAACTATGATTATGTTAATGAAAAAAGAAAGAGAAAGCGTGCCATGTCAGACGGAGAGAGAAAATCCCGTACCAGAGAATAGAAAGTACTCACCCTAACCGAAGTTGCTTGATATGAAAATAAGTTGATAGCCATTATATGATATTCTAAAAACAGTTATTCATGACATACATATCATTACTGTACGATTTTTCTTGTGAATAGATAAAGTGCATTCATGTGACCTAAGGTATTTGCTATAGCTTATAGATGAACATGACATGATGAGTTACATTCATGTGATCTATGGCTTTTTCTTTTAGTACATGTTGGATCGAGTTATTCTACGTTGGGCAGATCTCAGAAATTAATAAGGTGTTTGTGGTCGAGTTGGCTAAGATCCCGGTGAAGGTCTAACTATCCGCACCCGTATCTCTGGAATTGGTCAACATGAATGAATAAGATATAGATATTTATGTTTTTTATTTTTGTACAAACGTTTTTATTAATGATGTGTTTGTGAACTCATAATTATATTAGTGTTAATGGTAGACCTTATACCTTGATTATGCTTCGTTAAATTAATTGAATGTTATTATGAGTTAAGTAATTAGAAGTAAAGAAGTAATGACTTTATGGGACTTTACAAATATATATATTTAAAAAAATTGAGTTGTTACACTCTGCGTGTTAGCAAAGAGCATCACAACGTTTCCCCCCTCTGACCCCTCTTTTCACTCCCAATCACCCATTTTTCCCAAATTTCAAGAGTGCACACCAGGTGCTCGATAAAAAGCCTTAGTGAGCTTTTCAAGTTAGATGGCTCCTAAAACTTCATAGTTGGCCCTCTTAAAGAGGAAAAGTAAAGCAGATGGTCCTCCTATGTAACATCCTTAATTTCTTTTATTTTATTAATAAAGGTACATAAATATTTAATGTAACATCCTTAATCTTGTTTCTTTAAACGTACATAAATGTTTAATTAAGGAAATAAAATTTATTAGACAATTTTTAGATATCTAAGGAAATATAATCCTTAGAAATTCTTCACCTTATGTGTATGCATAGAAAATGTTTCTAACATTAAGGGAACAAGTAAAGAGAGAAAACATAATAGGAAAAATTAAAAATAACATACTAAAGAGGGGAAAAATTCTTTGGTAAGGAAGATAAATTTTTGTGAAGCAAGTAAAGGTCTTAAAATTTTAAGAAGATTGGATTAGGGTAATTTTTCCTAATTCAAGAGTTAGAAATTTCTAAGTTTAACATCTCCACCCATAAATTGGGCTTTCACCTATGGACACTTCATATAGAGTTTTTCCACATCACATAAGTTTCTAGCAAGCCCATTGGATAGCCTAAGTAAGAAATAAAACATAGACTTGGACTAGGATATAGAAGTTGGACCGATAGCCCAAAAATTATGAAAATGTGGCCAAACCTCCATGAAAGATAGAATTTTAGCCAAAGCAAAGGAAATGGGTAAGAATGAGCTGAAATCCAAGAGAAAAAAAAATAAGAATCATGTGAGAAAATAGTAGTGCAATAATAATCAAGATTAGGTCACATGGCATTAAGACAAAACATCTATATCCTACATTTATAATTTCAACAAGTAGGTAATAATACATGGCATTAGGACAAAACATCTATATCCTACATTCATAATTTTAACAAGTAGGTAATAATACATGGCATTATGACAAAACATCTATATCCTACGTTCATAATTTCAACAAGTGGATAATAATACATAGCATTATGACAAAACATCCTTATCCTACACAAATAATTTCAGCCAAGCAAAGGACATCCTATGGCTGAAAATTTGCCACTTAGAAAAGGAAACCTATTATACTTGATTAAGAAAAAAGAAAAAAGAAATGAATCTCTAAATCAAAGGGACCTTGTCCCTTGTCTTAAGAACATATTATCATAATTTTCAAAATAAAAATCTCCTTTTGCTATGCATATCTTGACTAAGGAAGAGGAAGACAAGAACATGAGTTTTTTTTTTAAAAATTAACCAAGTGCATCCTAATTGTGATAAGGTAGACCAGTAATCATGAAAGGTGAACCACTTGATAGTCAATTTAACTAAAACCCACCCTTATAACATTATAATTTTTTCCAAGTGAAGGAGAAGAAAAAAATAGAAGCAAGGTAGAGTGAGGAAAGGAGAGAAAAAGAGGAGAAGAAATGAAGGAAGAAGAAGGAGAAGTCTAGTGGACTAAGTACTCAAGGTAAGTTAGCTTAATATCCACTTGAATCCATCTTTCTTCTTCATCTTTGGGGTTTAAAAACTCACCCTCCTTCTCTTATTTAAGCTGCTAGAAAAGCTAAGTGAAGGGAGGAATCTTGCTACTTCCTTCAAGAGGAAACAAGAAAAAGAATTCACTAAGTGAGCTAGGGAGATCTTTATGTAGGTTTAACAATATCTCTTTTTTAGGAAAAAATTTGAAATTTGTAACATTTATGTGGGATTTTGATCTTATAACTTTGATGAAATTTACAATATTTTTTACTTTAATGATTGGTCATGAATGTTGCTATATCATGTTACATGTTATTTTGCATATGATGGATGTTTTGGACATTATAGTTAGTGTGGAAAGTTCTGCATAGGTATGGCTATAGGTAGTAAAATTTGTATGATTTTTATGCTACTATTTTGTATATTTGAATATGGTGAAAAATTGATGGAATATGATTATATGTAAAGAAAATAGAAGAGGATGTAAAATAATGATGAACTAAAACCTTAGGAAAGGATTAGTTAGGAAATTTTGGCTTAACTAGGGAAGCTTCTGTTTTTGAAATTCTGGGAAGAAAATGTTAGGAATTAAAAGAAATAGTTAACATGAAAAATGTAGATTTATTCCCACAGAGTTTTAGCCACTAGAATCACTTAATTTAGAGTCTAGATGAGCGTGATATTGCCTAATATGTAAGAAGTGGTTAGAAAATGGTTAACCAGGGAAGAATTTGTCATGTATGCTTATGTGTTTGAATTTATGGGATAATATGTCAAGAATTAAAAGAAATGCTGAACATGAAAAATGTAGATATATGTTTCATGGATTTATATCCACTAGAATCATTCAAATTGGAATCAATATGAGGGAGATATGGTCATATTAGTAAGCAAAGGTCTGAAACTAGCTAACTAGGGAAGAATCTGTTAAGTATGCTTCTGTGCTTGAATTTTTAGACAAAATATGTAGGGAATTAAAGGCAATGGTTATATAATAATTATAGATATATGTATCACGGATTATAGGCTCTGAAATCACTTAATTTGGAGTCTATATGAGGGAGATATGATTGATTAATGAGTAGAGATATGATTCAGTATAGAATCTAGGGTGGTAAATGTAAGCATTTTGTTTTCGATTTTCTAGGAGTAATTAGTAAGGAATATGAAGAAATGATAAACATGAAATTTGTGTATAAATATCTTAACGTTTTATAGGATTTAAAATTAACTCAATTGGAGTTTGTATGAGGGAGATATGGTCCGATTAGTAAGTACAGGTCTAAACCTACCAGAGAAGAAATAACATTGAATTTGAGGGAGTAGTAACACCATGATTACTTAAGAGTTCACTATAATGTTCAACATAAGGGTTTTAGAGGATTGTCTTATCTTTCAATTGACATTAAGATCACCTCAATCAGATTTAAAATGAGAGTGTTATGCTCTATTTAGTGAAGAGAGGATAATAATGTTTAAAAAAGAGGAAGAATCTTATAAATGAAAATAATAATATGACTAGTGTATGCCATAGCCATTGCCATTGCATAAACTCCTTATCATCTTAAGTGTGTAATTTTGACATAGAAATATTTTATAAATTGATATTTAAAACGATTATGTTTATGGCATGATTACCAATCATTTTTGGTAATGATTATATTTTGATAAAAATTATGGTATGTGAGTATAATGAACATACTTGTTATTGAAATCATATTTTTGGCTATAAATGTGAAAAGAAAAGAAAAGAAATTAGCACGGTCATATGGCGGTCCGTGTGGTGCACCAATAGGGGATGCCCTACCAACGACTATGATTATGTTAATGAGAAAAGAAAGAGTGCCATGTTGGACAGAGCGAGAAAAGCCCGTACCAGATAGTAGAAAGTACTCACCCTGACTAGGGTAGCTTCGTATGAAAACAAGTTGACAGCCATCATATGATATTCTAAAAATAGTTATTCATGCCATACATGTCATAACTGTACAATTTTCATGTGCATAGATAAAGTGCATTCATATGACCTAAAGATAATTGTTGTAGCTTATACAGATGAATATGATGTGACAAGCATTATTGATAATGATTTATTGTTAAACCTATTGGGATTTATTTCTCACTATATTTCCATATTATGTTTAAAAAACTAAGTTATGTAGATATTCTCTATGACCGGCTTTAAGCGTACGTTGGGTCGAGTTTGTTAAGATCCCAGTGAAGGTGCAACCACCCGCACCTATATCTCCGGAACTGGTCAATATGGATGAATAAAATGTAGTCTTTTATGTGTTTGATTTTTGTACATATGTTTTGATTAATGATGTGTACATGAACCTAGAATTGTATAAGTGTTAATGGTATTTCTTAAACTTTATTTATGTTTGGTTAATTTAATTGAATGTTATTATGAGTTAAATAGTTTGAAGAAGGTAATGACTTCATGGAATTTTAAAAATATACATATAAGTATATATGTAAAAAAAACAAAAAATAGAGTTGTTACATCCTACATTTGATAGCAAGGCATTTGTGAATGAAGAGGTATATCAGAACTATATCAAAGTGGTGGTTCATAAACCCATCATCCTAGAAAGCGATTTTATGGTCAGGAACTCAGAACCAGGGGCCATATCCATGGTATAGGAGTTTTACTCCAATGCTATAGTCCATGAACACTATAAAGCACAGGTCAGAGGCAAGTTGGTGAAGTTCACTTCTCATGCAATCAATGAGTTCTACTCTCGGCTTGACATTAAAGATAACGAATACTATGCACTTCTTCAATCATATATTGATTTTGAAGATATTATATGCACTCTTTGTAACATCCTTAATTTCGTTTCTTTTATTAATAAAGATACATAAATATTTAATTAAGGAAATAAAATGTAATAGACAATTTTTAGATATATAAGGAAATATAATCCTTAGAAATTCTTCATCCTACGTGTATGCATAGAAATGTTCTAACCTTAATGGAATAGGTAAAGAGAGAAAATCCAAGAGGAAATATTAGAAATAAACATGCTAAAGAAAGGTGAAATTCTTGAGTAAGTAAGATAAATTTTTATAAAGTAAGTAAATGTCTTAAAATTTCAAGAAGATCGGATTAGGGTAATTTTTCCTAATTTAAGAGCTAAAGTTACTAAGTTTAGTATCTCCACCAATAAATTAGGCTTTCACCTATGGACACTTCATATAGAGTTTTTCTACTTCACATGAATTTTTAGCAAGCCAATAGGATAGCCCAAGGAAGAAATAAAATATAGACTTGGACTAGGATATAGAAATTGGACCGGTAGCCCAAAAAATCATGAAAATGTGGCCAAGTCCATTATGAAAGGTAGAATTTTAACCAAAGTAAAGAAAATGGGCAAGAATGAGCCCAAACCCAAGAGAAAAAATAAAAATAAAAATAAAAATAAAGTGATGAAATAATGGTGTAATCAAGATTAGGTGACATGGCATTAAGATAAAAATTTAGCAAGTGGTGTGATATCTTACATTCATAATTTTAGCAAGTGGTATGATAATACATGGCATTAGGACAAAACATCTATATCCTACACTCATAATTTTAGCAAGTGATTAATAATACATAGCATTATGACAAAACATCCTTATCCTACACAAATAATTTTAGCTAAGAAAGGAAGATTCAAGGGTGAGAAAATTTGCCACCTAAGAAGGCAAACTTATCATACTTGATTAAGACAAAAGAAAAAGGAAATGAATCCCTAAATCAAAGGGACCTTGTCCCTTATCTTAATAAAATATTATCATAATTTTCAAAATATAAATCTCCTTTTCCTATGCATATCTTGACTAAGGAAGAGTAAGACAAGAACATGAGTTGTTTGTTTTCCAAAAAAATCAACCAAGTGCATCCTAATTGTGATAAGGTAGACCCATGATCATGAAAGGTGAATTATTTGATAGTCTATTTAAGCAAAAACCACCATTATAACATTATAATTTCATCCAAGTGAGGGAGAGGAAAAAATAGAAGCAAGGTAGAGTGAGGAAAGGAGAGGAAGAAAGGAAGAAAGAGGAAGGAGAAGTCTAGAGGACTAAGTGCTCAAGGTAAGTTTAACAATATTTCTTTTCAAAGAAACGTTTTGAAATTTGCAACATCTTTGTGGGATTTTGACCTTAGAATGTTGATGATTGGTCATAGATGTTGCTTTATCATGTTAAATATTATGTATGTTTGAATACTTGGGCTGGTGTAGATAGTTCTGCATAGGTATGGCTATGGGTGGCAAAATTTTAAGTTTCTGTTTTTAAAATTTTGGGACGAATTGGTAAGCCATTTAAACAAATGGTTAAAATATCAAATGTAGATCTATGTCTCACGGATTTTTAGCCACTGGAATCACTCAATTTGGAGTCCATATGAGGTAGATATGTTTTGATTGATAAGCAATGGTCAGAAAATGGTTAATCAGGGAAGAATATGTTAGGATAGCTTCTGTGTTTTAATTTCTGGGAACATTCTGTAGGGAAATAAAATAAATGGTTAACATAAAAATTATACCTATATCTGTCATGGATTTTTAGCCACTGGAATCACTCAATTTGGAATTCTGAGGGAGATACGGATACATTAGTAAGTAGAGGTCAGAATCTTCCTGAGAAAAAATCCCCTATATATTGAGGGAGTAATATCACCATGATTCCTTAATCTTTCGCTAAACTTTTTAACATAATAGTTTTAGATAATTGTTTTATCTTTAAATTGAGACCATGATCACCTAAATTCGAGTTAAGATGGGGGAGTTATGCTCTGGTTAGTAAGAGAATGTCAGATAGGATGAAAACTTGCATAAAAAAAATAATGAAATAAAAATAATATTTAAAAAAGAAGAAGAATCTTAAAAATAAAAATAATAAATGACTAGTATATGCCATGGCCATTGCCATTGCATGAATTTCTTTCCATCTTAAGTGTGAAATTTTGACATGGAAATGTTTTATAAAGTGATATTTGAAATGGTTATGTTCATGACATGAATACCAATGATTTTTTGTAATAATTATATTTTAATGAACATACTTGTTATTGAAATCATATTTTTGGCTATTATTGTGAAAAAAAGAATAAATGAGTACGGTCACATGGCAATCCGTGTAGTACACTAGTAAGGGACGCCCTACCAACGATTTTGATTATGTTAATGAGAAAAGAAAGAGAAAGTGTGCCATGTCGGACGAAGCGAGAAAAGCCCGTACCAGAGAGTAGGAAATACTCACCTTGACCGGGGTAGCTTGATATGAGAATAAATTGATAGTCATCATATGATATTCTGAAAATAGTTAATCCTGTCATACATGTCACTGCTGTATGATTTTCATGTGCATAGATAAAGTGCATTCATGTGACCAAAGATATTTGTTGTAGTTTATACAGATGAACATGACGTGTTGAGCTATATTGATGATGATTTATTATTAAAATTATTTGGATTTAATTCTCACTATATTTCCATGTCATGTTCAAAAAATTAGTTATGCAGATTTTTCTATGGCTCTGGCTTTTAGTGCACGTTGGATCGAGTTACTCTATGATAGGAAAATCCCAGAAACAAATAAAATATTTGTGGTTGAGTTGGCTCAGATCCTGGTGAAGGTGCAACCACCCGCACCTGTATCTCCGGAATTGGTCAACCAGATTAAATAAGCTATAGATATTTATGTGTTTGATATGTTGTACGTACGTTTTGATTAATGACGTGTATGTGAACTCTATATTGTATAATAATAATAAAAAAAGTTGTTACACTCTTTGCCACAAAAAGGGCATCCTAGAAATTGGATAACAGTGGCTAGCCAGTGTTTTTTGTAAGGGTATATATGAATAAAGTAGTTAAAGCTTGGCATTATTTTGTGCTAGCAAGATTCATGCCTAGCTTGAGCATGAGTCAAGTCAGACGGGACAGGGCCATCTTGATTTTTACCATACTGAAGGGATTTTCAATTAATGTAGGTGAAATTATCCACAGACAAATGCTAGGATGTATCTGTTCTCAGGGCGGCACCTTTGCCCTTATTTTAATCAATGGTCTATGTAGGAATACTGGAGTAAGCTGGGACTCCACCGAGGCTCTCATCCAGCCAATGAGACCTGTCTCTTACATAGACATTTAGAAGTATAAAGGCCATGAGGAAGCAGCATATGATGAGTTAGACATTTAGCCATTAGCTACAAAAGAACTTGGTAGTAGTTCAGCTCCACCACTATTCCAACATATTATTGAAGATTTATGGGAGCGAACTAAGTTCCTCAGCCTCCAGATGAATAACTTAGCACTCTACAAGTACTCCATTGCACAACATAACACTGCTTGTTTTAGCCAGCTAGCCCATGCCTTAAACCTTCCTATAGCATTCTTGGCACCTCTTGAACTGTCCTTTTTGCCTGCACCCGAGCATGATGACATGGATGGTGGTGATTAATAAGGGAAGTTCCACTGGACTCCTCTTCCTTTTATTATTTTTCTCTCCTATTTTATTCCTTTCTATTTTACATTGGGGACAATGTAAATTCTTAACTGTAAAGGGGTCACTTTGTGATTAAGCTGGATGGTTGTATAATATATATATATATATATATATATATATATATATTTACACTATTTACTTAGTTGTGTGCAACAGTAAACTTCTATGGTCTATGCACTTTTATTCTAGTTATTAATGGGGTGAGCATGTGACTTTATCTTAATCTGAGTTTATGTTAACTGTGTAACATCCCTAAAAAAATTAGTAATTCTCATTTATATATGGATTAATAAAAGAAATAAAGGAGTAAGGATGTGATTGAAATATTTTAAGGATGAAAATGAAAACTTATTAATATTTTTGGGGTTAGAATATAATTTCTTAAAAGTTTAGGGGTCAAAGTGTAAATAATAAAATTTACAAGGACTTTCTCCAACAATTAGCAATTTTCTATTTAGTCCCTCCACCATTTTTTTTTAAATCTTCTGTAGGTTTATTAGGAGATTACTATTCACTCTTCTCCATTTTTTTTCTCTAGATCTGGAGTACTTTCGAGCATCTTATCTCAAAACTAAGGGTACCATTGGATTCAGGAGGAAGAGTACTACAATATTGGCCGAACAATTTTTCAAATTGGCCGAGAAATCGTCATAGATTAGAAGTAGAAAATCTTAGGAAAAGGTATACTTTGAAACTCCTATTTAGATATGTCAAATTGAAAATCTGACACCGTAGATGGATTCAGGAGATAGATGAACCTTAGGATATGAAATTTTTCAACAACCTAACAACTTTTTGTGCATCATGAACAGTAAATCTAGTCGACATTAATAGTGATTCTGATGGTGAATAGTAATTCTGATCATAAATAGTCCCCATCAGTTGACCAAGCTCCTAGAGGCTAAATTTCACGATTTTAGAGTTATTTCCTAGGTTTTTGGACCCTCTAGACTCATTGTTTAGGTCCATTTGATCATATTTAGCTTGGAAAAATACATTTGGGGCTGTCCAACCTGGAGACCTAACCTTGTGGGTAGATAATTCTTTCTATGACTTATCCCATGCTTTTCTTGAACTTAAAATGTATAATTGGTTATGTTTACAAATTATTTATACTATCATAAGTTTCTAAAATGTGTTAAAATATTTGTTTTTCTTACGAACTAGCACATAGTTCAAGAAGAGTATGGTTTTGCAAATATATTTTGAAACTCATTGAATATGTGGTTCTAAATGTATTTATAATTATTTGGTAAAGTGATTATAATTGAATGGTAAGCGTAAAGCTCATGACGAGTTGCTTGATAATTATACATTGCATTTGATGAATATGCATTTATATATATGTATTTATATGTTTGAATGAATATCGACAGGTTGTATGGCTTGAGACGGTACCGAGTAGGGGACACCGTATTAGCCTGAGCGAGCTAAGGGAGGGCCAATAAAACTGGGTGACAGTGGTAATGTGAGGAGGCAGATGGGTGATGAACTCACATTCACTGATCACTTATTATGACTGTAGTCGATCGGCCACTATGCGTATAGCAAATGAGTGAATTTAGTGTATTGAGAGCTGTAACATGCTTGAGCATTATGTAAAAAGAGTAAATTTTCAGTGCATATATAGTATGTTAATTATGCATCAACAAAAGTTATGATTTTATGTCAAAAACTTGATATTTATCTATAGATTATACAACTGAACGTAACATCATCCTTTGCTATGTGTTTGGGATTATTTGATGGTTTTGATATAAGATCCTCCTACTGTTTTCATGAGAAATATTTTGATGCATAACAATATTTGATTAATGATCATACCATGTTACATATGGTTTTAGATATCTAAATGTGATTTGAACTAAGAATATTTGAAATACGGTTCTCATATGAATGTACTTCCAAACTATATTTTCTATGTGACAAATTTTAAAATATGAGTACATCCATATGCTGACCTAAGAGGTCATAGGAGGTATTATCTTCTGTTTGAGTTTTCAAACTCACTACACGATATTTGCACATTTTTTAGATAAGAATACAAAGTCTGATCCTACAGATAAGTGATCAGTTAGGTGACATATTCTATGGGTGAGTCTACATTGCTTCGAAGGCTCACAATTTTTGAATTATATTGTGTTTGTATTCTAGAGTGTGCTCTGAACACCACAAGCAGGATCCTTACTTTTGTTGTTACTTTGATATTTATAACTTGGTCTATATAATGTGTATACATAAGAGAACCTATATGTATCTATTTCAATGACAAAGAATAGTGCTATGCATGTTATGGTAAATATCTGATTGTGAAAAAATAATGTTTCTTTCACGTGCCCGTAAATTGTAGGCGTTACAAAATGAACCAATAGCCAATAATATAGCTGTTTAAATTGCTAATAGCTCTTGAGAGACATAGGAAAATCAAGGTTATGTGTAATTTTAATTTCTTTGCAATTTATTATTACCAATTTTTTAGAATCCTGAAACTATTTTGCATAGTAACATTGGGTATTCAATTTGTCTTTTAATTAGAAAAAGTTTATATAACTCAAAATATTTTATAATCTTAATAAATGTCTAGAACTTATTTAAATGCTACTTGAGGTAAAATTCTAGGCTAATACTATTAACTAGGAGACAATTTAGGCATTATTTGATAAGATTGATCCTTTAAAGCCTAAACTAAAGAATAAAATATCCTTAATACCTCTATTTGAGCTTAATTAAAACTTTATTCCATACCCACTACAAAGTCAAAACCAAATTTTATGATTAATACTTTTATTTTTTTACCTGATTAACTCACTCCATGATTAAATTCTGAATACCTATTTTGTAGAGCTAAATTAATAAAAGGGTGGAGCAAAGGCAAGAAAAAGAATTTCAAGCCTAAAATCTATATCTTATATCTCACCTTGTGACCTGACCACATTATAAGTTGAATAAAGTCCTTTTGATCCTAAAAGGTAGTCTTAGCCTACATTACTGGAGAGCAGCACGAAAAATAATCCTATGTAAATCCTAAATAAAGATCCATAGCTCAATTCTTGAGATATATAAACTCATTTGGGTAAAAGATAATTGAACCACTCAAAGATACACACACACTCAAGGCTCTAGAAAATAAATCATGAATTGCATTTGAGATTAAATTTTGCACATAATTATGAAAATATTCTAATTTTTTTAAGAGCATACAATTTTCACTATGAGGCAACACATTGGTAAGCCTTTTGCTCATCTCATATATTGAATATTGTTCATATGAAACAATTTGCTTGAGGATAAGCAAAAGAGTAAGTGTGGGGGTATTTGACATGCTAGAAATTAAGCATGTTTTAAGTTAATTTTTATTTAATTTAAGTAGAAAATAAATAAGAATTAATTGAGTTTTGTGTTTTATGTTTTAGGAAGAATAAAGAGGAAAATAGAGAGATAATATGGAAAAATGTTGATTTTCAACCCTTCGTCACTAATTTAGGCATATCTCTCTCATTTGAACTCTGATTAAGGTGATTCTAGTGGCTATGGAATGAAATGACACAGAGCTACAAATTTTATGTTCAGAACTTTGGCAAATTATGGAATTTTCTAGGTACTACAGCAGCACAAGAGAGCATTGCTCCGTTGTGTCAACAAGGATTCGATGTGCCACAGCGCTAAGTAACCCAGAACCTGAGCGCTCGAAGGGCTAAGTGCTGCAGTGCTCGACCTAGCGCACCACAGCGCCCAATGCTAGGATTTTTGAAGCATTACGGTGCCCTGTTAGTATATTTTCGAAGTGCCATGGCAACCAGTAGCTCACAATGGCATCTGCCCTCGCATTTGATTGCTAAAATCAAAATTTTTAAGTATTTTTAGCTCTAATTGATGCCTGATAGGCTGGGTTTGGACCTAAAAAATTCTACTTCAATGATGAGAAGCCAATCTATAAAAAAGGGGGAGAAAGCAAGCATCTAAATTATGAATCTAGCTATTAATTACATTCTTCAATTTTTCTCTAGATTTTCTTATAGCCCTGCGCGGCTAATTTATTTTTAGTTTTCATACATTGGGCTTCAACTATGGAAACTCTATAGAGTTTGTTCTTCCACTTCACATGAGTTTCTAGCAAGCCAATTGGAAAGCCTAAACAAGAGATATAGCATAGATTTGGACTAGGATATAGAAGTTGGACCAATAGCCCAAAAATCATTAAAATGTGACCAAGCCCTCCATGAGATGTAGAATTTCAGCCAAAGCAAAGGAAATGGTCAAGAAGGAGCCTAAATCCAAGAGAAAAAAAATAAAATAAATCATGTGATAAAATAATAGTAATAATAAAGATTAGGTCACATGGCATTAAGACAAATATTTAGCAAGTGGTGTGATAATATCTATATCCTACACTCATAATTTTAGCAAATGGAATAATAATACATGGAATTAGGACAAAACATTCCTACCCTACACAAATAATTTCATCCAAGCAAGGGAGATTTAAGGGCTAGAAACTTGCCACTTAGAAAGGCAAACCTATCATACATGTGTGAGACAAAAGAAAAAGAAAAAGAATCCCTAAATCAAGGGGACCTTGTCCCTTATCTTAAGAACATTTTATCATGATTTTCAAAATACAAATATTTTTTTGCTAAGCATATCTTGACTAAGTGAGAGGAAGACAAGAACATGAGGTGTCTTTCCTCAAAAAGCAACCATGTGCATCCTAATTATGATAAGGTAGACGCATGATTATGAAAGAAGGACCACTTGATAGTTTGTTTAAGCAAGAACCATCCTTATAACATTAGAATTTCGTCCAAGTGAGGGAGAAAAAAAATAGAAACAAGGTAAAGTGAGGAAAGGAGAGAAAGAGAGGAGAAGAGAGGAAGGAAGAAGAAAGAGAAGCCTAGAGGACTGAGTACTCAAGGTAAGTTAGCTTAATCTCCACTTGAATCCATATTTTATTTTCATCCTTGGGGATTCAAAACTCACCCTCCTTCTCTTATTCAAATTGTTGGAAAAGCTAAGGGAAGGGAGGAATCTTTCCACTTTCTTCAAGAGGAAGTAAGAAAAAGAATTCACTAAGTGAGCTAGGGAGATCATTAGGTAGGTTTAACAATATTTTTTTTAAAGAAAAGATTTGAAATTAGAAACATTTATATAGGATTTTGATCCTAGAACTTTGATGAAATTTACAATATTTGTTACTTTGATGATTGGCCATGGATGTTACTATATCATGTTACATGTTGATCTGTGATGTGATGTATGTTTGAATATTTAGGTTGGTGTGGAAAGTTCTGCATAGATATGGCTATGGATGGTAAAATGTTAATATTTTTTATGCTACTGTTTTATACATTTAAATATGGTGAAAAATTGATGGAATATGATTAGATGTAAATTAGGAAGAAAAGGGAAAAGGACATAATAAAATGATGAACTAAAACCTTAGAAAATGTTTGGTTAGGAAACTAGATTTCTGAGTAACTAGGGAAGCTTCTGCTCTTTAACCTCTGGGAAGCATCAATTAGGAACTAAAAGAAATGGTTAACATGAAAAATATAGATATATGTCTCCAAGATTGTTAGCCACTAGAATCACTCAATTTGGAGTCCATATGAGGTAGATATGGATATATTAGTGAGCATTGGTCAAAAAATGGTTAACCAGGGAAGAATCTGTTAGGAAAGTTTCTGGGTTTAAATTTCTTGGACTCTTTTGTAGGAAATTAAAATAACAGTTTAAAATAAAACATATAGATATATCTTTCACGAAAATTTAGCCACTGGAATCACTCAATTTGGAGTTTATATGAGGGAGATATGGTTATATTAGTAAGTAGAGGTCAGAACCTACCCGAGAAGAAATAATTTTTAATTTTATGGAGTAAGATCACCATGATTCCTTATGGTTTAGTTAAAATGTTCAACATAATAGTTTTAGATAATTGTTTTATCTTTAAATGGACACCAAGATCACTTAATTCAGAGTTAAAATGAAGGATTTCTGCTCTAATTAGTGAGAGAAGGTAAGGTAGGACAAAAACCTGCATCAGGAGCATGGTCGTGGTCGATGCTGGAAATGACATTTTGAAGCCTAAAGCATGCTAGTTTTATAGGAAATGGCCAAGCTATGTTACAGGATACGTTTAGGCCATGTTAGAAGCTAGTAAAGCTTATTTTCAACATTTTTCTACCCTAAATGAACCTCATTAACTATAGGATAATAATAGAAATCAAATTGAAAAAGAATGTCATATTAAATTTGTGAGAACATGTGATGAAAATGATATAAGTAGGAGGAAAGTGGCTAGAGGCCAAGCATAAAAAAAATAAAGAGATAAAAATAATATTTAAAAAAGGAGAAGAATCTTAGAAATAAAAATAATAAATTACTAATGTATGCCATAGCCATTGCCATTGCATGAACTCCTTACCATTTAAGTGTGTAATTTTGACATAAAAATATTTTATAAAGTGATATTTGAAATGATTATGTTCATGTCATGATTGCATTTTTCCAATGATTTGTGATAATGATTATGCTTTGATGTTAAATTATGGCATATGAGCATAATGAACATACTTGTTATTGAAATCATATTTTTGGTTATTAATGTAAAAAAAGAAAAGAAAAGAGACAAGCATGGTCACATGGCAGTCCGTGTAATGCACTAGTAGGGGACACCCTACCAAAGGCTATGATTATGTTAATGAGAAAAGTAATTGTGCTATGTCGAATAGAGCGAGAAAACCCCGTAGAGTAGAAAGTACTCACCCTAACCGGGGTAATATGAAAATAATTTGATAGCCATCATATGATATTCTGAAAGTAATTATTTATGCCATACATGTCATTACTGTACGATTTTCATGTGCATAGATAAAGTGCATTCATGTGACCTAATGTAATTACTGTAGCTTATATAGATTAACATGACATAATGAGCTATATTGATGATAATTATAATTTATTGTTGAATCTACTGGGATTTAATTCTCACTAGATTTCCATATCATGTTTAGAAGAATAAATATGCAGATATTCTCTATGACTGGCTTTTAGCGTACGTTGGGTCGAGTTGGCAAAGTTCCCGGTAAAGGTGCAACCACCTATGCTTGTATCCCCGTAACTGGTCAATAGGGATGAATAAGATGTGTACATATATGTGTTTGATTTTATATGAATGTTTTTAATTAATGATGTGTATGTGAACTCAATATTATTGCTATACTATAAACTGAAGTAATGACTTCATTGGGTTTTACAAATATATATATATATATATATATATATATATATATATATATATATATATATATATATATATATATATATATCTGTGTGTGTGTGTGTGTGTGTGTGTGTGTGTGTGTGTAAAAAAAATGGAGTTGTTATATAATAAAAAAAATTGAGTTGTTACATAATTAGTATCAGAGCAGGTTAATCCTCGATGGTCAATGGGTGGATGGTTAACTGAGTTGATCTTATAGTATCTTAAGTATGTTTGTCGTTGTGTTTTGTGGGGGATCTGTGATTTCATATAGGTAAGAAATTACATGTGTTTCCTATCTATATGCCGAGGTGGTGTTATGTCTGCTGTAAATATTTTTGAGCTAACTATTGGGCTTGATCAACTCAATAGCACATAACTCTATTTTTGCCACAATATGGCACCACCATGGAGGAACCCAGCAAACAATGTAGAAGAAACCCTGCACAACTTGGCCACAGCAATTCAAGACCAAGTTACAACCACCAATCAAACTCTTCAACATCTATAGAACAATAACAACTTGAATGGAGAAAACAATCCAAACAACCGGGTGGCCGAAAATGATAATGGCCTATCTGAGTTCTTGAGAACCAGACCACCTTTTCAAGGTGGCTTTGACCCAACGGTAGCTGATTGGTGGATAAGGGAATTGGAGAAGATCTTTGAGGTGATGGGTTGCACTAATGAGCAACAAGTTATCTTTGCTGCTTATATGCTAAAGGATGAAGCTGAGTGTTGGTGGCGAGGAGCTAGAGAACTGCTAACTCACTAAAGGAAGCAGATCACCTGGCAAGTGTTTAAAGACATTTTTTTTTTGGAAAAGTACTTTCCAAGTACTATGCGGGTCGAGAAAGAGATGGAATTTCTCTAACTTAGATAGGGTAGCATGTCAGTAGATCAATACATCACTATGTTTGAGGAGTTGTCTAAATTTTCCTCTTACTTGAGGTTTACCCTTGATAAATCATGAAAGGCTATTAAGTTTGAAGCATGATTGGACCCAAAGATCAGGAATGCGATGATAGCCTTGGAAATAAGGGAGTTTGTGCCCTTGATAAATAAATCTAGACTTCTGGAGAAATTTTAAGGGCAATAGAGGGCAAGAAGCAAAGGCGAAACCTGTGGAAAAGGAAGAAAATTTTTTCCAACCCTGGCAAGAACGTTAGGAGAAGTAGATATAGAGCTGGTAAGAGGCCATTGACTATAGGTTCTCGACCTTTACAATAAGACCTCGCCCTAGTCAAGTGCACTAAGTGTGGACGTATACATGGTAATCGGCCATGCTACATTGGACAAGATATCTGCTTCAATTGTGGACAGAAGGGTCATTTTGCAATGAACTACCCACAAAAAGTGGGAATGTAGTCAGAATAGAAGCCTCAGGTGAAAGGAAAGGTTTTCACCATGAGCGGCCAAGAAGCAACTTAATCCTCTAATATGATTTAAGGTGCGTGCTATATCTATGAATTTGCTCTTATGGTGGTGTTTGACTCTAGCGCTAGTCATTGATTTATATCGAAAGAATGTATTAGAAAGTTTCAATATCCTATTTTTGAAACCCCCTATGAGCTATCCGTAGTAACACCCATAGGGAAAGGGTATTAACTTCCTCTGTATGTAAAGACTGTCAGGTCATTATCTAGGGGAAAACTTTTTCTATAGACCGTGTCTGTCTACCTATAAAAGGTATTGATGTCATTTTAGGGTTAGACTAGATGTCTAGAAATCGGGTCTTGTTGAATTGTTGCAACAAGACCGTTGAATTTCTACCTCCTACTCCAGAAGATGAGATGTAGTTATTGATGCTTAATGCCAATCAAGTCAATAGGGAGTTAAAGAATGGAGTACTTGGATACTTTCTCTTGTATATATCAAACCTAGAAGTCCAACCAAAGCTTGATGAAATCTCAATAGCCAATGAATTTCCTGAAGTATTTCCATCAAATATTCCAGGCTTACCTCCCAAGAGAGAGATAGAGTTCTATATTGATCTCCTACCCGGGACAGGGCCTATCTCTATTGCACCTTATAGAATGGCCTCGAAAGAACTACAAGAACTCAAGAAACAGTTGGAGGAACTGTTAGAAAAGCAATTCATTAGACCAAGTGTATCACCCTAGGGTGCTCCTGTGTTGTTTGTTAAGAAGAAAGATAGGAGCTTGAGACTATGCATAGACTATAGACAGCTTAATAAGGTGACTATAAAAAAAAAGTACCCTCTCCTTAAGATAGATGACTTATTGGATCAACTAAAGGGAGCCTCCATGTTTTCTAAGATTGACTTGAGGTTAGGATATCATCAAATTAGCATCAAGGAGGAGGATGTACCAAAAACATCTTTCAAGGAGGAGGATGTAATTTTTATGGATTACATGAATCGCATTTTTTGACCCTACCTAGATCAATTTGTGGTATTGTTCATTGATGACATCTTGATATACTCTAAGAGTGAAGAACATGAACAACATCTCTGAATCGTGCTGCAAGTGTTGAAAAAGAAAAAGTTGTATGTCAAATTGGAGAAATGTGGATTTTGATTGACAGAGGTGAAGTTTCTCGGACATGTCATCACTAAGAGAGGGGTAGTCGTAGACCCTAGCAAGATGGAAGCAGTGATTCAGTGGGAAAGAGCAAAGATGGTTACAAAAGTCAGAAGTTTCTTGGGTTTGGCAGGATACTACATGAGGTTTATACAAAACTTCTCTCGTATAGTCTTGCCATTGACTAAATTGACCAGGAAGGGAAGTCCTTTCAAATGGACTAATCAATGTAAAGCTAGTTTCTAGGAGCTTAAGATAAGACTGACCACTCCTCTTGTTTTAATTATTCCAGACCCCACAGGACATTTTGAAGTGTATAGTGATGCTTCAAAGAAAGGGATAGGGTGTGTAGTGATACAAGACAAGAGAGTAGTTTCTTACGTCTCTAGGCAATTGAGACCCCACGACGGAAACTATCCAACCCATGTTCTTGAATTGGCGGTAGTGGTGTTTGCCTTAAAGATTTGGTGACACTATTTATACGGAGTGACATTTGAAGTATACTGTGATCATAAGAGTTTTAAGTACCTTTTTGACTAGAATGAGTTAAATATGAGGCAACGAAGATGGGTAAAATTCCTTAATGATTACAAGTTTGAGATAAAGTATCATCGAGGAAAGGCAAATGTTGTAGTTGGTGCCTTGAGTCGAAAATCTCTGCACATAGGTCGAATGATGGTGTATGAGATGCAGATGCTAGAAGAGTTTTGAAATTTAAAGTTGGACACTAATCTTACCCCAAAGAAGCTAATCATTAATGGGTTAAGTATAGACTGTGACCTTAGAGCCTAGATTAAAGAGGCTCAAGGTCACGATCAATACTTATGGGATCATAATGAGCAAGATGATTTTTCTGTTTTAAAAGATAGAGTAATCATGTATCAAGGAAAGGTTTGTGTTCCTCAAGAACGAGAGTTGAGGACTAAGATCCTACAGGAAGCGCATCAGAGTAAATACTCAGTCCATCCTGGATCCACTAAAATGTACTAGGACTTAAAGAGGATGTATTGGTGGTGGCCAGGGATGGAAAAAGACATTGCTGAGTTTGTGGCGAAATGTCTAATTTGTGAGAAGGTGGAGGTAGAGCATTAAAAGCCAGTGAAATTTTTACAACCTCTTGAGATCCCTAAATGGAAATGAGACAATATTTCGATGGACTTTGTTGTGGGCTTACCTAAGACTTTATTTGGACATGATTCTATCTGGGTAATAGTTGACAGATTAACCAAATCTATTCACTTTCTACCCATAAAGATTAACTATTCACTGGACAAATTAGCCCAATTGTACGTTTAGGAAATAGTTAGACTACATAGAATTCCCTTAAATATCATTTCAGATAGAGATCCGAGGTTCACATTGAGGTTTTGGGAGACGTTACATGAGGCTTTTGGAACCTAGTTACAGTTCAGTACTGCCTACCATCCTTAGACTAACGGGAAGACAGAACTGACCATTCAAATCCTAGAAGATATGTTGAGGGCCTGTGTGATAAAGCAAGGTAAAGGATGGAATAAGTACCTACATTTAGTGGAGTTTGCTTATAAAAATAGTTATCACTCTAGTATTAAGATGCCCCCTACGAAGCTTTATATGGTAGGAAGTATCGATCTCCACTCTGTTGGTTTGAGGTTAGAGAAAAGAACTTGCTGGGTCCTAACCTAGTTCATAAAACTACTAAGTAAATTAGGATGATACGAGACAAAATACTTAGAGTCAAAAAAAGACTTACTATGATAAGAGACATAGACCTCTGGAGTTTGAGAAATGAGACTATGTATTTTTGAAAGTTTTCCCGACTACTGGAGTTGGCAGGTCTCTCAAGACTAGGAAGCTAAGTTTGCAATTTTTGGGACCCTACCAAATTCTAAGGAAAGTGGGGACGTCAGTATATCAAGTTTCCTTCCCACCTAATTTCTACAACCTACATAATTTTTTTCATGTATCACATCTACGTAAGTATCTTCCAGACTCCTTTCATGTAATACAAGAAGAACCAATCCAAGTAAAGGAGAACATGACATATCAATCAGTACCAGCATCCATATTGGACACTAATGTGAAGCAATTGAGGAATAAAATCATTCCCCTGTTTAAGTTGTTATTGAAAGGTTTGACTCCGGCAGAAGCAACTTGGGAGCTAGAATAAGTCATGAGGAAGAAATATCAGCCATTGTTCTCATTAAGTAATTTCTAAAATTTTGAGGAAAAATTTTCTTTTAGGGGGAGGGAAATGTAACATCCCTAATTTCGTTTCTTTTATTAGTAGATGTACATAAATATTTAAGGAAATAAAACATATTAAACAATTCTTTTTGATATCTAAGAAAATATTAGCCTCAGAAATTCTTCACCTTATATGTATGCATAGGAAATGTTTCTAACATTAACAGAATAGATAAAGAGAGAAAACCTAATAGGCAAAAAAATAGAAATAACATCCTAAAGAAATGTGAAATTCTTAGGTAAGGAAGATCAAAAATTTTGGAAGTAAGTAAAGATCTTAAAAGTTTAAGAAGATTGAATTAGGGTAATTTTTCCTAATTGAAGAGTTAGAGTTACTAAGTTTAACATCTCCACCCATAGATTGGGCCTTCACCTATGGACACTCCATATAGTTTGTTCTTCTACTTCACATGAGTTTCTAGCAAGCCAATTGGATAGCCCAAACAAGAGATATAGCATAGATTTCGACTAGGATATAAAAGTTAGACTGATAGCCCAAAAATCATTAAAATGTGACTAAGCCCTCCATGAGATGTAGAATTTCAGCGAAAGCAAAGGAAATGGGCAAGAATGAGCCAAAATCCAAGAGCAAAAAGTAAAATAAAATAAATCATGTGATAAAATAATAGTAATAATAAAAATTAGGTCACATAGCATTAAGACAAAAATTCATCATGTGGTATGATACTATCTATATCCTACACTCATAATTTTAACAAGTGGTATAATGATACATGACATTAGGACAAAACATTCCTATCCTACATAAACAATTTCATCCAAGCAAGGGAGATTTAAGGGTTAGAAACTTGCCACTTAGAAAGGAAAACCTATTATACTTGTATGAGACAAAAGAAAAAGAAAAAGAATCTTTAAATCAAGGGGACCTTGTCCTTTATCTTAAGAACATTTTATCATGATTTTCAAAATACAAATCTTCTTTTGGTATACATATCTTGACTAAAGGAGAGGAAGACAAGAACATGAGTTGTCTTTCCTCAAAAGGCAATTAAGTGCATCCTAATTGTGATAAGGTAGACCTATGATTATGAAAGAATAACCACTTGATAGTTTGTCTAAGTAAGAACCACCCTTATAACATTAGAATTTCATCCAAGTGAGGGAGAGGAAAAATAGAAGCAAGGTAGAGTGAGGAAAGGAGAGAAAGAGAGGAGAAGAGAAGAAGGAAGAAGAAAGAGAAGCCTAAAGGACTAAGTACTCAAGATAAGTTACTTAATCCCCACTTGAATCCATCTTTTTATTTTCATCCCTGAGGATTCAAAACTCACCCTCCTTCTCTTATTCAAATTGTTGGAAAAGCTAAGGGAAGGGAGGAATCTTGCCACTTTCTTCAAGAGGAAGTAAGAAAAAGAATTCACTAAGTGAGCTAGGGAGATCATTAGGTAGGTTTAACAATATTTTTTTTTAAAGAAAAGATTTGAAATTAGAAACATTTATATAGGATTTTGATCCTAGAACTTTGATGAAATTTACAATATTTGTTACTTTGATGATTGGCCATGGATGTTACTATATCATGTTACATGTTGATCTGTGATGTGATGTATGTTTGAATATTTAGGTTGGTGTGGAAAGTTCTGCATAGATATGGCTATGGATGGTAAAATTTTAAGATTTTTTATGCTACTGTTTTATACATTTAAATATGGTGAAAAATTGATGGAATATGATTAGATGTAAATTAGGAAGAAAAGGGAAGAGGACATAATAACATGTTGAACTAAAACCTTAGAAAATGTTTGGTTAGGAAACTAGATTTCTGAGTTACTAGGGAAGCTTCTGCTGTTTAACCTCTGGGAAGCATCAATTAGGAACTGAAAGAAATGGTTAACATGAAAATTATAGATATATGTCTCACGGATTTTTAGCCATTGGAATCACTCAATTTGGAGTCCATATGAGGTCGATATGGATAGATTAGTGAGCAATGGTCGAAAAATGGTTAACCAGGGAAGAATCTGTTAGGAATGTTTATGTGTTTGAATTTATGGGAAAATTTTGTAGGGAATTAAAATAATTTTCTAACATAAAACATATAGATATATGTCTCATAGAAATTTAGCCACTAGAAACACTCAATTTGGAGTTTATATGAGGGGGATTTGTTCAGATTAGTAAGTAGAGGTTAGAACATCCCCAAGAAGAAATAATGTTCAAATTTAGGGAGTAATATTACCAAGATTCCTTAAGATTTAGCTAAAATTTTCAACATAGTAATTTTAGATAATTTTTTTTTCTTTAAATGGACACCAAAATCACTTAATGCAGAGTTAAAATGAGGGAGTTATGCTCTGATTAGTGAGAGAAGGTTAGGCAGGACAAAAACCTGTATCAGGGAATAACACAACATAGAGCATGGCTGTGTTCTAAGGCACAGCCAGGCCGTGTTCAGTGCTGGAAATGGCATTTTGAATCCTAAAGCATCACTGTTTTACAGGAAATGGCCAAGCCGTGTTATAGGATACGTTTAGGTCATGTTGGAAGCTGATAAAGCTTATTTTCAACATTTTTCTACCCTAAATGAACCTAATTAACTATATGATAATAATAGAAATCAAATTGAAAAAGAATGTCATATTAAATTTTTGAGAACATGTGATGGAAATGATATAAGTAGGAGAAAAATGACTAGAGGCCAAGCATAAAGAAAATAAAGAGATAAAAATAATATTTAAAAAAGAAGAATCTTATAAATAAAAATAATAAATGACTAGTGTATGCCATAGGCATTGTCATTGTATGAACTCTTTACCATCTTGAGTGTGTAATTTTGAAATGTAAATATTTTCAAGTGATATTTGAAAATGATTATGTTCAAGGCATGATTGCATTTTTCCAATTATTTATGATAATGATTATGCTTTGATGTTAAATTATGGCATATGAGCATAATGAACATACTTGTTATTGAAATAATATTTTTGGCTATTAATGTAAAAATAAAAGAAAAGAAAAGAGATGAGTATAGTTACATGGCGGTCCACATGGTGCACCAGCAGTGGACGCCCTACCAACGGCTATGACTATGTTAATGAGAAAAGTAAGTGTACCATGTCGGACGGAGCGAGAAAAGCCCATACTGGAGAGTAAAAAGTACTCACCCTGACCTGGGTAGCTTGATATGAAAATAAGTTGATAGCCATCATATGATATTCTGAAAATAGTTATTCATGCCATACATGTCGTTACTGTACGATTTTCATGTGCATAGATAAAGTTCATTCATGTGACCTAATGTAATTGCTATAGCTTATACATATGAACATGATATGATGAGTTATATTGATGATAATTACGATTTTTTTTTGAACCTACTGGGATTTAATTCTCACTATATTTCTATATCATGTTCAGAAGACTAAATATGCAGATATTCTCTATGATCGGCTTTTAGCGTATGTTGGGTCGAGTTAGCTAAGATCCCGGTGAAGGTGCAACCACCTGTACCCGTATCCCTAGAACTGGTCAATAGGGATGAATAAGATGTGTACATATATGTGTTTGATTTTGTATGATTTTTTTTATTTAATGATGTGTATGTGAACCCAGATTTGTATCAGTATTATTGTTATACTATAAACCTTAATTATGCTTGATTAATTTAATTGAATGTTATTATAAGTTAAATAGTTAGAAATAAAGAGGTAATGACTTCATAGGGTTTTACAAATATATATATGTGTAAAAAATGGAATTGTTATATAATAAAAAAATGGAGTTGTTACAAAGTTCACTCTTCATGCCATCAATAAATTTTACTATTTGCCTGACATTGAAGAAGATGAATACTCTGTACTTCTTCAATCATACATTGATTTTGAGAATATAATTTACACTCTTTCCCACCGAGAGGCTTCCTAGAAATTTGATAACAATAACCAATTGGTGTATTTTGCCAGGGCCGATATGAATAGAGTGGCTAAAGTTTGGCACTATTTCGTGGTAGCAAGATTGAAGCTCAACTTAAACATGAGTCAACTTAGGCAAGACAGGGCTATCTTGATCTATGCCACACTGAAGGGGCTTTCAATTGATGTGGGTAAAATTATCCATAGACAATTGCTAAGTTGTATTTGTTTTCAGGACAACACCCTCTTTGCTCCCAGTTTAATCACTTGTCTATGTAGGAATGTTAGAGTAAGTTAGGATTCCACTGAGGCTCTCATCCAACCAATAAAACCTATATCCTACACGGACATACAAAAATATAAAGGGCATGAAGAAGCAGAAAAGGAGGAGTTAGGGGTTTAGCCATTGGTTAAAAAGGAACCTGGCAACAGTTTAGCTCCACCACCAACCCAGCATACTATTGAAGACATATGGAAGCGAACTGAGTGCCTTAACCACCAGATGAATGACTTAGCACTTTACCAGTACTTTATAGCACAACATACCAATGCCTATTTCCGCTAGCTGGACCATGCCCTGAACATTCCAATAGCATTCTTGGCGCCCCCTTAACTGCCCTTTAGGCCTGCACCCAAGTAGGATGAGATGGATGGTGATAACTAATTAGGGAAGTTCCATTGGACCCTTTTCCCTTTTATTACTTGTCTGTCCTATTTTATTCTTTTCTATTTTACATTGGGGACAATGTAAATTCTTAAGTGTAGGGGGGTCACTTTATGATTCAAATGGATGACTATATAATAAATAATATATTTGTGCACTATTTACTTTGCTGCATGCTACAGTAACTTCTATAATATATGAGTTTGTGTTAGCTGAACCAATAACCAATGATATAAAATGTTTAAATTGCTAATAGCTCTTGAGCGACATAGGAAAGTCATGATTATGTGTAATTTAATTTCTTTGCAATTTATTATTACCCATTTTTTAGAATCCTAAAACTATTTTGCACAGTAACTTTGGGTATTTAATTTGTCTTTTACTTACAGAAAGTTTATATAACTCAAAATATTTTATGATCTTATCAATTTTCTAGAACTTATTTAAATGCTACTTGAGGTGAAATCATAGGCTAATACTATTAATTAGGAGATGATTTAGGTATTATTTGACAAGATTGATCCTTTCAAGGCTAACCCAAGCAATAAAAATCCTTAGTACCTCTATTTTGAGCTTAATTAACATTTTATTCCATACCCACTACAAAGCCAAGACCAAATTTTATGATTAATACATTTATTTGTTTTCTTGATTCACTCACTCCATGATTAATTTTTGAATACTTGTTTTGTAGAGCTACATTAATAAAAGGATAGAAGGGTGGAGAAAGGACAAAAGAAAGGAAAAAATCTAAAGGAAAGAAAAAAGTCCAAAAATATTGATGAAAATCTAGGCAGTGGGTGAAAGAAAAGAAATAGATAACTAAGGAAAGAAGAAATTGGATTTAGTAAAGCAAGGGAATAAGTGTGGGGGAAAAATTCCCTAAACTTACGGAAGCTTAAGAGAAGTATACTTAATCATATGATGTTGGGTGATCGAGCCTAAATTTATATCTTTTGTTTTACCTCGAAACCTAGCCACATTACAAGCTGAATAAAGCCCTTCTGATCCTAAAAAGTAGTTTTAGCCAACATTAGTGGAGATTAGCATAAAAATAAGCATATGGAAATCCTAAAAAGAGATCCATACTTGAATTCTTGAGATATATAAACTCATTTGGGTGAAATATGATTGAACCACTTAAAGACACATATACTCAAGGCTCTAGAAAATAAATCATGAATTGCATTTGAGTTAAATATTGCACATAATTATTAAATTTTCCAAAATTTCTTTAAGAGCATACAATTTTCACTATGAGGTAACACATTGATATGCCTTTCATTTATCTCATATATTGAATATTGTTCACATGAATTAATTTGCTTAAAGACAAGCAAAATACTAAATGTGAGGGTATTTAGCATGTTTTTACTAATCATGTCTTTAGCATGTTTTATATTAATCTTTATTTAATTTAAGTAGGAAATAAATAGGAATTAATTGAGTTTTGTGTTTTATGTTTTAGGAATAATAAAGAAGAAAAGAAGAGGAAAATAGAAAGGAAATATGGAAAAATGCTAATTTTTTACCCTTTGTCACTAATCAAGGGATATCTCTCTCATTTGAACTTCGATTGAAGTGATTCTAGTGGCTATGAAAGAAGAGATATAGAGCTACAACTTTCGAGTCTGACACTTTGACAAATTCAAGAAGCTTTTGGGTGCCACGGGGATCGCAAGAGAGCACCATGGCACTGCGTCATTGTAGATCTGAAGCGTTGTGGTACAACATACCCAAGAACCGAAGTGCCACAGCACCCCGTGGATAGGTTTTTGAAGCATTGCGGTGCTAGCTTGAGTTCTGTGATGCGCTGTCAGGAAAATTCCAAAGCATCGCGACGCCCGCCATTGCACCAGAAAGCTAAAATCTCAATTTTTAGGTTTTTTAAGCTCCAATTGAAGCCCGATTGGCCGCATTTTGACCTAGAAACAGTTGTACTTCACTAAGGAGTATATAATTTATAAAAAAAAGGAAGAAAGGAAGCAAAAATATGGAATCAAACTCTTAATTTACCTTTTTTAATTCTTTTATAGATTTTTTTATGGCCCTACATGGCTGATTTATTTTAGTTGGTAGAGAAAGATTGAAACCTCAAGGGATCGTTATGCATTGTGAGATTTGGAATTGATTTTATTAGTTCAATCTTAATCGGGTATTGATTATTCATCTACTCTTCTCTTTTCAATTATTATTCATATGATTGCTAGGAGGATTACTAGTATAGTATATGTCTTAATCTACTGCTGAATTATGTTTTGAACAAAGTTTTCACTACTATATTCATGAGGCAAATAGGTTTAAGGATTTTGAATTATAAATCATTGAACCTATTATGAATAACTAACACAATTAGATATAGCCGATGTGTTTATATATGTTGAGCTATATCAGTTTCTCTAATTCTTCATGCAATTAATAAGTTGGACTTTACTGATGTGCTAAAGGATATTTTATTAATTAAGGTTTAATTGAGGTGATTGTCATCAATTACTAGACTTAAGGAGGAACAAGGTTAGAATCCCAATGATAGATATTCGAATTAAGGTTGATTATGTTGTTGATGATTAGTGCAATCCCTTAACGATGGATATAAACCGAAGCAAACATCTTCATTATTAATAACTCTCTCTTAATTACTTTCAATCTTGTTTACTTTGCTTTATTTTCTATTATCAATCCCCCATTTTCTTAATCACATAAGATAATTTCAGTCTCTGTGGGATCTACCTTTACTCCCATGACTACAGTTAGTTGAGAGGTAATGTATCAATTTAGGTGTACCTGTGATAGTATGCACTAGTGATTTATTGAGCTTATGGGTTTCTAAATCATTGTACTCATTAATTTATGTCTTTTGAGCTTTTACCCACGGTGTTTGATGCAAAAATTTGGATGAAAAGAAGAGAAGGAAATGGAGTGAATTAAGGAGCTCTCAAGAAGATTTCTTAGAAATAGATTAAAAAAGTGGGTTGATACGTAGGTTTAACATTAACCCTTGTGAAATATGAGTTTTAATAGTTAATTTATGGTATATGTTGTGTCATGATATATGTGAGCGCCTCTTGGAATTTCATTGAATGAAATCTTAATATGGATCTAGGGTTAAGTGTGAAGGATTAGGCTTAAGAAAAAGCTTTGAAAATAAATCAATTTTTGAGGTGTTTTATCTAATATAGTGCTTAAATAATTATGGATATATGTTGTGGTATGGTATAGAAGTGAGAAAACAAAAGAAAAAATGGTGCATCACTGAGCACAACTGTACTTTGTGACACAACTAGGCCGTGCTCAGTACTGGTGACTTGTTTTTTATCATGCTTCAAAACACGGTCAAGATATGTGTTGGGTGGGAACCCCAACATGGCTGGACTATGTTGTGCACGGGTAGAGGCTTGGGTGCAGCTAGAGCACGGTCGTGCTTAAGGCTTATTTTGCTTTGTTGTGCTTTTTAAAGGCTCTAAACGAACTCCAATGAATGGATGAAGATGTGAGGAACCAAAATACATATAAATGCCTTTTTAATGATGCATTGTGGTGTTAACTCAATCCTTTTATTATGAGAAACTAAATTATATAGTGCATGTTTATGAGATGCATATGAGATGTATGTTTAATATATGGATAAAATGTATGTTTATGAGATGCATGTTCCAAATGTGGATGAGTTGCATATGAGATGTATGTTTGATGCACGGAAGAAATACATGATGACGAGATGCATATAAGATATATGTTTAATGCATGTATGAAATACATATTAATGAGATGCATGTTCCAAATGTGGATGTTATGCATATGAGATGTATGTTTAAGGCATGGATGAAATACATGTTGATGAGATGCATGTTCCAAGTGTGGATGAGATGCATATGAGATGTATGTTTGATGCATCAAGGAAATACGTGTTGATGAGATGCATATAAAATGTATGTTTAATGCATGGATAAAATACATGTTGATGAGATGTATGTTCCAAATATGGATGAGATGCATATGAGATGTATGTTTAATGCATGGATGAAATACATGTTGATGAGATGCATGTTCTAAATGTGGATGACATGCATATGAGATGTATGCTTAAAGCATGTATAAAACATATGTTGATCAAGTGCATGTGTAATGAATTTGTGAGATAGAATCAGATGGAAATTTTGGGATGACCTTTACAATGGCAAGGTGGCCTGGCGACATGGGGCACTTTGTGCCAATAAGGTAACTTGACGAGGTCGTATGGCTATGAGACGGTACTTGATAGGGGACGCCTTATTAGCCTTGAGTGAGCCAAAGGGGAGTATGGCTACTCCAACCAAGTGACAATGGTATTTGAGTAGCAGAAAGGTGAATGCCTTATACTACCCTGTTACTAAAATGCAGATGGGTGATGGATAATTAGCTGTTATGCATGACATAAAATATATTACGGATATGTTCATTGATGACTTGTTGATGTGATCTTAATTAAGCATGATATTAATACCTTTAAACTTACTTTTTTTTTATTTAAGCAAAATATGATTAGGTATTAGCTTAGTTTTGTGTTTTGTGTTGTAGGAACAAAGGAAGAAGAAAAGATAAGAAATTCATGGAAAAATGCTGAATTGTAGTGATTCCAAACCTTTCAAAACTTTTTAGAACATATCTCCCCCATATGAACTCCAAGAAAAGTAATTTAAGTGGATGTGAAAAGATAAAACAAGTATCTACAACTTTTATGTTGAACACTTTGTTAAATTCGGGAGATTTCATAGCATTACAGAGCTCGTAAATCAAAATCACAGTGCAGCAAGATGATTCTTGACCTTTGGTCACTAATTTTGGTATATCTCATTCAATTTAGATCTTATTAAGGTGATTCTAGTGGCTATGGAAAGACGAGATATAGAGCTACAACTTTCATGTTCGGTACTTTGGAAAATTTTGGAATTTTCTAGGTGCTGCAGCACTGTGTCATTGTAGATTCAGAGGGCCGCTGATCTCCCTAGCATGCCACGGTGTTGGCTGTACATCATAGCCGATTTGAAAGGCCGCAATGCTCTCTAGCATGCCACGACATTAGCTACCCACCGGGGGCTGTGGTGCCTATGCTCAAGTGCTGTGGTGCCCCGTCTGTCAATTTTCGAAGTGCCGCGGTGCCTGTATAGCTCACCGCGGTTCTCGCCGCCGCACCAGAATTCTGAGATCACGATTTTTAGAGTTTTTTAACTCCAAATGAAGCCTAATGGGCTGAGATTTGACGTGAAAACAACCCTACTTCATTGAGGAGCAGTCAATCTATAAAAGAGGGAGAAAACAACCATCAAAAGGGATCAATTTAATCATTCAAGTTCTTAATTAACTTCTTTAATTCTTCTTTAGATTTTCTTATGGCCCTACACGGCTTATTTATTTTTTGTTGGTGGAGAAAGATTGAAACCTCAAGGGATCGTTATGCATTGTGAGATTTTGATTTGATTTGATTATTTCAGTCTTAATTGAGTATTGATTATTCATCTGTTCTTCTTTTTTAAATGATTATTCATATGATTACTAGGAGGCCTACTGGTACATTGTATGTCTTAATCTACTGCTGAATAAGGTTTTGAACAAACTTTTCATTATTTTATTCATGAAGCAAATAGGTTTAAGGATTTTGGATTATAAATCATTAACCCTTTGATGAATAATTAACTAAATTAGATATAGCTGATGCGTTTATATTTGTTTAGCTCTATCAGTTTCTCTAGTTCTTCATGCGATTAATAAATTATGCTTTACCGATTTGGTAAAGTATTGCTTGTTAATTAGGGTTTAATTGGTGCGATTGTCATCAATTTACTAGACTTAAGGATGAACATGGTTAAAAGCCCAATGATAGATATTTAATTACAGATTGATTATGTTGTCAATGATCAATGTGATTCCTTGATGGTGGATATCAATCGAAACCAATACCTTTATTATTCATTACTCTCTTCATTACTTTTATTATTGTTTACTTTTATTTATTTGAAATTATCAATCCCCCATTCTCTCAATCACATAAGGTAATTCTAGTCTCTGTGGGATTGACCATTACTCCCACTACTATAGATTAGTTTTGAGGTAAGGTATCAATTTGGGTGTACCGGTGACAATACGCACCACTTGTGCATTTCAATTATTTATGCTATATGTGATTATTATGATTGGATATTAAAGAATTATTTTTTGTAGCTTATACAACTAAACATATCATCTTATTTTGTTTATTATATATTATGTTAATGTTGAACTTACTGAGATTTTGTTCTCATTAATTTTGGTGATTTGTTCAAATAATAGCAACTAAGATGCTGACAGTTCTATTGACCCAGGTTTTAGAGATCCAAGTGGTTGAGATACCTTTCCTAGGTCAATTCACCATTCTGTAAGATATGTTGGCAGCGAACATAGTAGAGATTCTTATGTTAGCATCACTCCCTTTTCCACCCTATGCACCACAAGGGTGAGGTGTGTAACAACTCCATTTATGTAAATGTAACAAATTTTTTTTTTTTATATTTGTAAAATTCCATGAAGTTATTACTACTTTAATTCTAACCACTTAACTCGTAATCATAATCACTTTAACCAAGCATAATTGTTATTAACAGTGATACAATACTGTGTTTCCATACACACCATTATTTTACAAACATTTGTACAAAGATATATATTAGTTCTAATCATCTATGTCGACTACTTCCGGGGACACTGGTGCGGGTGGCACCTCCACCGGAATCTTAGTCACATCTACTATAGATACATCTGATATAACTGGTAGTTGCCCAAGGTAGGGCACCTCGATCCAACGTACGAAAATAATAAGCTTCATTGAGAAAATCTACATTATTCTTCTGAACATGATATGAAAATATAGTGAGAATTAAATCCCAGTAGGTTCAACAATAAATCATAATTTACCATCAATATAGTTCATCATGTCATGTTCAGCTGTATAAACTACAGAAAATATCTTTGGTCATATGAATGCATTATATCTATGCACATAAGAATCATACAATAATGATATGTATGACAGGATTAACTATTTTCAGAATATCATATGATAGCCATCAACTTATTCTCATTTCAAGCTACCCCAGTCAGGGTGAGTATCCTCTACTCTCCGGTACGGGCTTTTCTCGCTCCGTCTGACATGGCACACTTTCTCTTTCTTTTCTCATAATCATAATCATAACCGTTGGTATGGCGTCCCCTACTGGTGCACCACACGGATTGCCACGTGACTGTGCTCATTTCTTTTCTTTTCACAATGATAGCCAAAAATATGCTTTCAATAACAAGTATGTTCATCAAAATATAACTATTCCCATAAATCATGAGCATAACCATTTCAAATATCACTTTATAAAATATTTCCATGTCAGAATTTTACACTTAAGATGGTAAGAAGTTCATACAATGGCAATGGCTATGGCATATACTAGTCATTTATAAGATTCGTCTTCTTTTTTAAATATTAATTTTATTTCTTTATTTTCTTGATGCAGGTTTTCATCATATCTAACCTTCTCTTACTAATCAGAGCATAACTCCCTCAATTGAACTCCGATGTAGGTGATCTTGGTGTAAATTTCAAGATAAAACAATTATCTAAAACTATTATGTTGAAGATTGTAGCGAAATATTAAGAAATCAAGGTGATATTACTCCCTAAATGTACAGGTTATTTGTTCTTGGATAGGTTCTGACCTCTACCTACTAATCGGACCATATCTACCTCATATGGACTCCAACTTGAGTGATTCTAGTGGCTAAAAATCTGTGACACACATATCTATAATTCTTATGTTAACTATTTATTTTAATTCCATACAGATAATTCCCAGAAATTAAAATACAGAAGCTATCCTAACATATTCTTCCCTTATGAACCATTTTTTGACATTTGACTACTAATCAGCTCATATCTTCCTCAGATGGACTCCAAATTGAATTATTCCAGTGGCCAAAAATCCATGACAGACATAGCTATAATTTTTATGTTAACCATTTAATTTAATTCTATACAGATAATTCCCAAAAATTAAAATACAGAAACTATCCTAACATATTCTTCCCTGATGAACCATTTTCTGAGCTTTGACTACTAATCGGAACATATCTATGACACATATACTAGTAATTTATTATTTTTATTTATAAGATTCGTCTTCTTTTTTAAATATTAATTTTATTTCCTTATATTCTTGATGCAGGTTTTCATAATATCTAACCTTCTCTTACTAATCAATGCATCACTCCCTCAATTTAACTCCGATGTAGGTGATCTTGGTGTCAATTTCAAGATAAAACAATTATCTAAAACTATTATGTTGAACATTGTAGAGAAATATTAATAAATCAAGGTGATATTACTCCCTCAATGTACAGATTATTTCTTCTCAGATAGGTTCTGACCTCTACCTACTAATCTATCCATAACTCCCTCATAAGAATTCAAAATTAAGTGATTCCAGTGGCTAAAAATCCATGACACATATATCTACAATTCATATGTTAACCATTTATTTTAATTCCTTATAGAATGTTCCTAGAAATTAAAACACTGAAGCTATCCTTACATATTCTTCCCTGATTAACCATTTTCTGACCTTTGTTTACTAATCGGAACATATCTACCTTATATGAACTCTAAATTGAATGATTCCAGTGGTTAAAAATCCGTGACACATATATCTTTAATTATTACGTTAACCATTTATTTTAATTCCCTACAGATAATTCTCAGAAATTAAAACACAGAAGTTATCCTAACATATTCTTCCCTGATGAACCATTTTCTGATCTTTGCTTACTAATCAGACCATATCTACGTCATATGGACTCCAACTTGAGTGATTCCAGTGGGTAAAAATCCGTGACACATATATCTTTAATTCTTATGTTAACCATTTATTTTAATTCCCAATAGATAATTCCCAGAAGTTAAAACACAGAAGCTAAAAATTTTGCCACCCATAGCCATACCTATGCAGAACTTTCTATACCAGTCTAAGTATTCAAACTTACATCACATGCAAGATCAATATGTAACATGATATAGTAACATCATGACCAATCATCAAAGTTATAAGATCAAAATCTCATATAAATATTATAAGTTTCAAAATTTTTCTTCAAAAAGAAATATTGTTAAACTTACCTAAGAATCTCTCTAGCTCACTTAGTGAATTGGTTTTCTTGTTTCCTCTTGAAAGAAGTAGCAAGATTCCTCCATTCCCTTCGTTTTTCTAGCAGCTTAGGTAAGAGAAGGAGGGTGATTTTTTGAACCTCAAGGATGAACAAGAAAAATGGATTCAAGTGGAGATTAAGGTAACTTACCTTGAGTACTTAGCCTTATAAACTTCTCCTTCTTCTTCCTTCCTTTCTTCTCCTCTCTTTCTCTCATTTCCTCACTCTACCTTGCTTCTATTTCTCTCTCTTCCTCACTTGGACAAAATTAAAATGTTGTAGGGGTGGGTTTTGCTTAAATAGACCACCAAATAATACACCTTTCATGATCATGGGTCTACCTTATCACAATTAGGATACACTTTGATGAATTTTTGGAAAACAAACAACTTATGTTCTTGTCTTCCTCTTTCTTAGTCAAGATATGCATAGGAAAAGGATATTTGTATTTTGAAAATTATGATAATATGTTCTTAAAATATGGGACAAGGTCCCTTTGATTTAGGGATTCATTTCCATTTTCTTTTGTCTTAAACAAGTATGATAGGTTTGCCTTTTTAGGTGGCAAATTTCAAGCCCTTGAATCTCCATTATTTGGTTGATATTATTTGTGTGGGATAGGAATGTTTTGTCCTAATGCCATGTATTATCATACCACTTGCTAAAATTATGAGTGTAGGATATAGATGTTTTAGTCCTAAAGCCTTGTATTATCATGCCACTTGCCAAAATTATGAATGTAGAATCACACCACTTGCTAAATTTTTGTCTTAATGCCATGTAACCTAATCTTTATTATTATTACATTATTATATCATCACCTAATTTATTTCTTTTATTTTTCCTCTTGGATTTGGGCTTATTCCTACCCATTTTCTTTGCTTTGGATAAAATTCTACCTTTCTTGGAGGGCTTGGTGACATTTTCATAATTTTTGGGCTATCGATCCAATTACTATATCCTAGTCCAAGTCTATGTTTTATTTCTTGCCTAGGTTATCCAATGGGCTTGCTAGAAACTTATGTGAAGTGGAAAAACTCTATATGAAGTGTCCATAGGTAAAAACCCAATATATGGGTAAAGATGTTAAACTTAGTAACTCTAGTTCTTGAATTAGGAAAAATTACCCTAATCCAATGTTCTTGAAATTTTAAGACCTTTACTTGTTTCTAAAAATTTATCTTCCTTATCCAAGAATTTTGCATCTCTTTAGTATGTTATTTCTAATTTTTGTTTTCCTATTAGGTTTTCCCTCTTTATTTGTTCTCTTAATATTAGAAACATTTTCTATGCATATACATAAGGTGAAGAACTTATAAGGATTATATTTCTTTAGATATCTAAAATACTGTCTAATAAATTTTATTTCCTTAATTAAATATTTATGTACTTTTATCAATAAAAGAAGCGAAATTAGGGATGTTACAAGGTGCTAGGGTAGGGTTTAATTAGTAGAATGTAAATTATGTAGTATGTAACTTAGTATAACCTTTTAAGAGAGTAACCCTTGGTACTTCTTGTTTTGATACCATGAGTAATACCTAGTGTTACTCTCGTATAACCCCTAAACACTGATGTAACCTCTTTTGATTTAATGATATGAAATATGTGCTACTTTATCTATGTGTGTCAATGAAATCTCATTTATAGTATCTGTTTAACACAGAATCCAAGAATATTAAAAAAAATTTGGCTATTACATAAATAAATAACTAAAATTACAAGGGCATCCTTTAACAATCAACATTTTACTAATTAGTTTCCCATATGATTTTTAGGTTACCAGCTATAAAGGGGGCATGAATCACATAGAACCCTTCCCATAGCCCCATTTTTTTTCTCTAAAAATCCTTATTTTCTCTCTCTAATATTTTTACCATTTATGGACCTTAGATTGCAACACCATCACCGCCAATAGATTTAAAATGCTGAGAACTACAAATATATCATATTGGTTTCTTACAAAATAAAAAAAATAACATTGTAGATGGATTCAAGAGTTGGAAAAACCTTAGGAATTCAAATTTTACGGTCAGATCACTTCTACATAATCCCCACACGCCCCATACATTTCTCATCTCCTTATAAGTAAGGCTCACGTGTAACCCCTTTGGTAGCCCGTGTAGTACGTGTCCTAGAGCCCTGTTTCATTTATCAACTTTGACTGAGCTTCTAGAAACCAAAATTCCCAATTTTGGAGTCATTTCCTAAGATTTTGGACTCTAGACTCAATTTTGAGGTCAATTTTGCCAAATTCGACTTGGAAATGTGAATTTTGAGGCTATTCAACTTGAAAAACATTTCTTTGTGAGTTGATAAAGCTTGCTATGATTTATTTTAATTTCACCTTGAACATTAAGTGTGAATTTGATTTAGTATTTGATTGCTTTTATTTATTTCAGATCTTGAGAATGAATAAATTATCGTAATTGCTTACTAGTTGTTATGTTTTTCAAGTATGGCAATGTTTTGAGTATAATGTGATTTCAATGTTTAAACCTTCTTTAATTTAAAAACTTTGGATACATATTTGCATATACATTTCTCGCCATATTTATGAAGGAAAATTTGGATATATTTGGGCTGGTATATAATATTCAAATAGCTTATAACTAGTGTGTGTGTGTGGGAGAAAGTCTTTTCTTATAAGGTGATTATGATTTATTTGTTGTGAACTATAAACTTTGAAACTTAAAATTTTAGAAGAGAATTTCTTTTGATTGAACTTGTGGAATCCTATGCTTATTGATTAAAATATGGTTTTGCATGAATGAAATTGATATGTATATTTTTTCCTTTAGAAAGATATGTGAATTTGTGTTAATTTTTTATTAAAGTTTGTTTTGTAAAGGAAATGATCTTAGAAAGGTATTTCTTGCTTTTAAATGGTAAATTACTTTTTATACACTATTACTTGGGAGGAATCCTAGTTGAAAACAATGTTTACTAGTAGCAGAAGATGTTAGCCTTGGTGCAACTTAAAACCTCAGCTTGTAGGGGTGTTAATAACAGCATGTGTCAGCCAACACACATGATGTATTATTGTAAAGGAGTGGCAGAATGCCTCGTATTATTATTAGGCAGAAGATTAACTAACTATCTAATTTGTGATTGCCCTCCCTTTATTATGCGCTTAAGATTAAAGTATAGTTTTGTTTGGGAATCCTTCTAAACATTAATTTTTTATTGAAATATATATCGATTTTCCTTGATTATATATAAAAATATTTGTTTTATTGTCATATTGAAATATTTCTCCTTTGACTTCATGAATATCTTAATTTGGTTATACTAGTAAAAAAGAAATTATTTATGGATTTACTTATGAATCTTCCTTGTTCTTGCAAATTTTGTTATGCAAAAGTTTATTCATATGCTGATTTTGCATAGTTATAATAACCTTTATCTGTTCATTGGATTTTTAAACTCACTATTACTTATTTATATGTTTTTCACACAAAGATACAGAGTATGGTCCTTCCTTGATTGCTAAGTGGACAGCTTGGCCGCATTTCTACTAGGTGAGCCCATTTTGCTTCAAGGGATTATATTTTTTATTGGTTCTGTATACTATATTCTAGAGTATGCTCTGAGTGCCACATGCAGAGTCCTTGCTTTTGCTATGATATTGGTATATAAATTTGGTTTGTTTTTATTGTTTAAACATGGGAGGAGATGTTTTCATATGTTTATATATTGGTATATATGTTGAATGTTATGTTAAAATGTTACTTTCAACATGTTATGGTTATGATTTCTTTTGCTAATCATGCCAATTACGTTCTCTTAGACTAGGGATGTGACAAAGTTAGTATCAAAGCTTTAGATTTTCTTGTGTCTATTGTAGCAAAGGATTCTTTAGTAGGACCTTGTATATGCATATGAGCCAACATATATTAAGGGGTTGTTGAGGACTTCTATAGGCCGTCAATTTCCTTTCTATTTAAAGTTTGTTAATTTCCTAAATATGAGATAAGTTAAACGTTAGGTTATTCTAAAATGTGTTTTGTTTGGAATAGTTTATAATGCTACCAAGAACTAAAACAATTACTAGAGGAGTTGTAGATTGTGCACCTTTTGTTGAAGCATCTGCACAATATGAAATTCCAGGTTAGAAAGGTTGTGGTAGATGCCGACCTAGAGGAAGAGCTAAGGGACGCATGGGGTATGGGAACTCTTAGACAAGATGTACAAGGCTATGTTCCAAATAGAGTCGTTGAGAAAAAATTAGTACCTCCCCAAGACCCCTAAACAACTGAGATAATTACAAATATATAGTGAAGTATAGAGATATTAGTTGGGTTAAAAGTATACCAAGGTAGGAGAGATTGTCAACTGCTAGAGATTGCCCTTGTAGCTCAGGAACAAGTAAGGCTAGTTGAATAAGAAGATAGGCCAGTCGATATTAAAGTGACATAACTGTAATTTTTGAAATTAAAGCTTCTTGTTTTTACTGGATCAGATAATCATAATCATTCATAGACATTTATTGATATAGTAGAAATAATTTTTTGAGCCTTAGAGTGCTCTGCTAAAAGATAAGTGAAATTGGTATCTTTGTAACTTTTAGATGTGGCATATGTATGGTATGAGACTATAATGCATGGAAGAGCGGCTATCTCTACAATAATAGAGTAGGAAGAGTTCAAATAAGCATTCATGAATCTTTTTCTTTTAGAAAGTGAAAGTGATAGGTGATCTAGAGAATTTGAATATATGAAATAGACACTAAATATGACATTTTCTATTTATGAAATCCATTGTACTCGATTTTCTTGATATACATTGCATCTGGTTCCTACTGAAAGGGACATAATTAGAAGATTTAAGTCAATGGATCCCCAGGTTAATCAATAGCTGTAGATTGTGTTAGAATAATTGAAACATGGGAACTGGCAGAAATTAAGTGTCAAAAGAAAAGGAAAATAGTTTGAGATAATAGTATCTAAACTAGTATGATCCTAAAGTAAAAAAACCTAGATTTTAGAGTCCAAAGTGTGCCATTCAAGCATAATCAAGCAGTTTAAGTCAAGCATTAGCTAGTGGTAGAAAATAAAAAGGTGATTAAGAGAGACATTAGATCCACTAGCTAATAGGGCCTGAGATCAATTCCATCATGCTCCACTTGTGGTAAGTTCTATATTGAACAATGTTATAGAGAAATATGTGCATGTTTTTAGTGCAGAAAAGTAGGACATATGGTGAAACATTATATACAACTGTAAGGTTTAAGTCAATCATTAGTACAACTAATCCTATCCTATGCATCCATGCCACCACAACCAACTAGAGCAGTAATGGGCTAAATTGAGGCCAAGGACAAGTCTAAGTTTTTACTTTGACACTACATAATGCTCAGGCTATGAATACAATGATGATTGATACATTACTAGTATGTTCGCATCAAGCATGTGCATTGTTTGATCCTAGTTCTGCTTATTCTTACTTGTCTCCAATTTTGCAAAATAATTGGGTAGAGATCTTATCAAGTTAGATTATTCTTTTATGGTTGGTACTTTATTGGGAGAATCCTTATTAGTAAATGTGTGTTTAAATCATGTGAGATTTCAATAGTAGGTAAAGAAAATTTTACAAATTTTATAGTTCTAGATATGATAGACTTTGATGTGATATTAGGAATGGATTAGCTGGCATCATGTTATGTTACTTTGGATTGCCACCTTAATTAAACTCAATATTCCTAGAGAATATGATACAAGGTGATCATAATGACGCACACAATAATTTAATTTATGCTTTAACAACTTATAAATCATTATCAAAATGATGTCAAGTGCATTTGGCAGTGGTTAGAGATGTTTATATGAAGTACACCAATATAGATCAAATTCTAGTGGTTAGGGAATTTCTTGATGTGTTTCTGTAACATCCTCAATTTCAAATACCAATAAATTATATAATTATATTTTAAAGGATTTAAGAAGGAAAAGTTAATAACGGGACATAATGGAAAATACTAAGGGAAATGATACATTAAAAGTGGTTGATAAAGTATGTCAGTGTCTAAATGGAAAAAAAGTGGCTAGGAACAAGGGCAAGAATTAGAAAGAGAAATTTTCTTGGAATAAAATGAGGTGTTTTAGTCTTAATATTCCTAGGGAATCATTTTTAAATAAGGAATACAAAAATCTTATATTTTGGAAAATAAAGCGACCCAACGAAGAATTTTGAGTAGTTAAGTGTGAAATTCTTGGAAAAGGATTAAGACAGAAATTTCTTCAATTAGGGACATAAATTTGGTTGATACAATATTGATAGAAGTATTAAAAAGGATTGGGTGAATTTGCGATCACCGAAAAAATGCTAAGAAAATGACTAAAAGAGACTTGGTAGCATTATGGTTAAGCAAAAGAATTTAAGGGCAATTACATGTCCTAAAAGTATCCCACATAAATTATCCTCAAATCTCATAATTAAGCTAATGAAGGGAGTCAATGAGGATCAATGACTTGGGGAGGAAGGGTAGGGATAATGATAAGGTAAACAAGTGTCAAGGTGGAATTAGAATAGGTAAAATATCTCACCCTCAATTAATGAAGGTGGTGCAAGTTTGTTGAAGAGAAAGTTAAGCATCTTAGAAAGCAAGTTTTGACCAAAGAAAGGGAGAAGAGGATGGAAAAAAGCGGAGAGAGAGACAAGAGGAGCTGAAAAAGTGAGAATGAGAGAAGAATAGAAAGAAAGAAGAGAAATAAAGGTGATTAGTTACTCCTAAACCTCCTAAATCATCTCTTCCATTTCTCACTTTTCAATCCTCCCTTTCTATCATGGAGAAGTGTAGAGATTGACCCAAGTGAAGGAGGAGGGAGATGCTACATCATAGGAAAGGTAGGGAGAAGAAATTCATCAACCTAGAGCCAAGGCTTGTTAATAGGTAGGTTTGACAATAATACCTATTTTGGGTTGAACCCTAACCTTGACATGTCGTGAAGAATGATGCTAAAGTGTGATTCTATTGATGGCCATGAAAGATCCATGTTTAGATGTAGATATTACATATGCTTGTGCTTGAATGGTTATGAAATTAGTAAATGGAATTTTTGAATTTTGGGGCTACGATTTTTAGAAAATCTGAAAAAGTGTTCAACATAGAAGTTGTATCTCTGTGTCTTGTCATTCTGAATCCTTTGGAATCACCTCAATCAAAACTCATATGAGGGATTTATTCCTTAATTAGTGATGAAAGGTCAGATCTTATTTGTGGTGTTATGACATTGACATATGGACCCTAAGAAACCTAGTTTTATTAGGAATTTGCCAAAGTAGTCAACATAAAAGTTGTATATGATTCTCCTAGATTTCTATAGGAACTTGGATCACCTTAATTATAGTTCATGTGAGAGAGTTATGGTTTGATTAGTGCTAAAAGGTCTAGATTCACTATGACCAGAATATCTTCATGCTTTAAAGTAGTTGATAAATTAAATATATGTCACCAAAAACAATGATAAATAAGAAGAATATGTATGATAATAGGGTACAAGAGTTGAATAAACTGGTATAAATTTCATATGAACAAATAAGGATTTAATTGACATAAATAAATTGAAGAAGAAGAATAGAATAGTGGTAATTAATTTTAATTAATGGACATAAAAGGAATATGTATTGAAATGGATTAAGGAAGCAAGTTTGTTGAAATCCTAAGTGAACACAGTGATGGTTTATGAATATTATTATGAGTTAGTAAGTAAAGGAGTAATTAAAGAAAAGAACATAAATTGGGAGTGTGAAGTTAAGAGTTGACCGAAATAGGTAAGAAGGGAGGAATGTGATTGTTAATTGAATACTAGTCTTGAATCGAAAAGAATAATTAAGAGAATTGATTAAATGGATATGAAGGATAAAAATATAGTTCTAGGACTTAAGAAGGTTAAAGGAGAAGGGAAAGAAAAGGAATGAAATAAAGTATGTGTAAAAGCTAGAAATCTAGAAGTCAAGGAAGTGAATGGTTCGGTTTTGGTATCGTTTAGGTAGGCTAACCATAGTCTTAAATTAAGGAAATGATAATTTACTGATATATGATGAAATTTGTAACAACATTTTATATATATATATATATATACATAAATATATATGTATAAAATTCCATGAAGTTATTACCTCTTTACGTCTAACTATTTAACTTATAATAACATTCAATTAAATTAACCAAGCATATTTAAGGTTTATGGTATACCATTAACACTGATACAATTTTGAGTTCACATACACATCATTAATTAAAAATATCCATACAAAAAAAATATATATATGTCTACATCTTATTCATCCATATTGACCAGATCCGGGGATACGCGTCTAGGTGGTTGCACCTTAAGTTGGGATCTTAGCCAACTCAACCCAAAGTATGTTAAAAGCCGATCATAGAGAATATCTGCATATTTAGTCTTTTGAACATGATATGAAAAATAGTGAGAATTAAATTCCAGTAGATTCAACAATAAATCATAATGATTATCAATATAGCTCATCATGTCATGTTCATCTGGATAAGCCACAGCAAATACCTTAGTCACATGAATGCACTTTATCTATGCACATGAAAATCATACAGTAATGACATGTATGGTATGAATAATTATTTTCATAATATCATATGATGGCTGTCAACTTATTTTCATATCAAGCTACCTTCGTCAGGATGAGTACTTTCTATTCTCCGGTATGGGCTTTTCTCACTTCATTCGACATAGCACACTTTCTCTTTCTTTTCTCAATTTCATAGTCAAAGCCGTGAATAGGGCGTCCCCTACTGGTGCACCACACAGACCGCCATGTGACCGTGCTTGTAACACCCCCAATTTTCAAGCACGTGAAAAAACATTTTTTTTTCGTAATCAGATATTTTTTTAACATGTATAACACTATTCTTTGTCATAGAAATAGATACATATAGGTTCTCTCGTGTATATACATTATATATATCAAATTATAAATGTCAAAGTAACAACATAAATAGGGATCCTACTTGTAGCATTTGAAACACACTCTAGAATACAAATACAGTATAATTCAAAACTGTGAGCCTTGAAGACAACGTAGACTCACCCAGAGAATATGTCACCTATCTATAGGATCAAACTCTGTATTCTTATATGAAAAATGTGAAAATATCGTGTAGTGAGTTTGACAACTCAGTGAGCAGATAATACCTCCTATGACCTTTTAGGTCAGCATATGGATGTACTTATGTTTTAAAATTTGTCACTTAGAAAATACAGTTCAGAAGTACATAAATATAGGACCCGTATTTCAAATATTTTCAAATAAAAGGATATTCAGATATCCAAACCATATTCAGCACAGTATAATCATTAAAAAAATGTTGTTATGCTCAGCTGTTTAAACAATAGTAAAATAATAAGCTTTTGAGATAAAGTTATAAACTTTTAAATGACCTGCCTTATTCGGCGATCTGGTCAACCCACACACTCATTTTGCTATATGAATAGTGACCGATCGACTACAGTCACAATAGTGATCAGGGAATGTGAGTTCATCACCCATTTGCCTTCTCACATTACCACTGTCACCTAATTGGAACGCCCTCCCTTGGCTCACTCAGGCTAATAAGGCGTCCCTTATTTGGTACCATCACAAGTCATACAACTCATCGATATTCATCCACATATATAAATACATATATATAAATGCATATTCATCAAATGCAATGTATAATTATCAAGCAACTCGCCATGAACTTTACGCTTGTCATTCAATCATAGTCAGTAACTTTATAGTTTTACAAATCAATGCCTCATGTACATAATATTCACTTTACCAAATAATGATAAATACCTTTAGAATCATATATACATGCCCCTTCTCGAGGCAATCATATAATTTTATAAATCAATATCACGTGCATAAATCTTCATTTCACCATTTAATGAGAAATACATGTGAAATTAGATATACTATGAGTTCAGAAATCCATTTCTCAAAACTATACTCTTCTTGAACTATAATCAAAATTGTAAGAAATTTAGATAATTTTAATGCATTTCAGAAACATGTAAAAGTGTAAATATCTAATAAACATAATCAAATACACGTATAACGATCAAGAAGAGTATATGGCAAGTCATAGAAAGAATTATCCATTTACAAGGTAAGGGCTCTAGATTAGACAACCCCAAAATGCACTTTTCCAATCCACATTTGACTAAACAGACTTCAAAAACGTGTCCGAATGGTCCAAAAACTAAGAAAATGACTCTGGAAATTTGGTCACTATTCATGACCAAAAAACACTATTCACCGCTGGAAAATACTATTCATCACCGAAAAATACTATTCACCAAAAACAAAAAGTTGTTAGATATGTGAAAAATTTCATCTCCTAAGGTTTATCTAGCTCCTGAATCCATCTACGGTGTCAGATTTCCAATTTGAGGTCTCTGGGTAAGAGTTTCAGAATTACCTTTTTCTGAGATTTTCTACTTCCGTTCTACGGCTGATTTGAGAAATTGTTCGGTCAAAATTGTAGTATTCTCTATCTTGAATCTAGTGGTACCCTTACTTTTGAGATCATAAGTCAATAGGCACTCTAGATCTAGAGAGAAAACATGGAGATACTATTCACACTATTTCACTATTCATTCTCTTCTATATTTTATGTTTCGGTTTCAGTCTCTCCCTCCCCCTTTTCTTTATTCTTTATAATAATAATAATAATAATAATAATTATTATTATTATTATTATTATTATTTAATAATTAAATAATAGAATTTTATTTTATATATATTCATATAAATACCATTTTTCATCCTAAAACATCCTAAAAATTTCTAAAAATTTATATTCTCATAAACCAGTTAAACTCTTAAATTATGATTTTTCTTGATAAAAATCTTAATAAAAAAAATCACAAAATAAATATCTTTATACATAATAAAAGAAACAATATTTCTAAAAAATACAAAAAAAAATTATTAAAGGCCAACATAATTATTTTAAGCAAAACAATAATTACTTTAATTAAAAGTATACTTATTTTTAATAGATCATAATCATTTTTAAACAAATAAAAATATATTTGTTTATTGCAAAACATTATTATTTAAAAATAAAAATTATTGGATGTTACAGTGCTTGTCTCTTTTCTTTTCACATTAGTAGCCAAAAATATGATTTCAATAACAAGTATGTTCATTATACTCACATGTTATAATTTATCATCAAAATATAATCATTACCAAAAATCATTGGTAATTATGCCATGAACATAATCATATTCAAATATCACTTTATAAAATATTTTTATGTCAAAATTACACACTTAAGATGGTAAAGAGTTCATAGAATGGCAATAGCTAGGGCATACAATAGTTATTAATTTTATTTATAAGATTCTTGTTCTTTCTTAAATATTATTTTTATCTCTCACTAATCAAAGCATAACTCCCTCATTTTAACTCCGATTGAGGTGATCTTGGTGTCCATTTAAGGTTAAGACAAACCTCTAAAATTCATATGTTGAACATTTTAGTGAAATCATAAGGAATCGTAGAGTCATTACTCCCTCAAATTCAAAGTTATTTCTTCCCAAGTAGGTTTTGATCTCTACTTACTAATCAAGTCATATCTCCCTCATATGGACTCTAAATTGAGCAATTATAGTGGCTAAAAATTCATTAGTCATATATCTATATTTTTCATGTTAAACTTTTCTTTTAATTCCCTATAAATGTTTCCCAGAAATTCAAATACAGAAACTTACCTAACAGAATCTTCCCCAGTTAACTAGTTTCTGACCACACCATATCTTCCTAATATAGATTCCAAATTGAATGATTCCAATAGATAAAAATCCGTGAGACACACACACACACACAGATATATATATATATATATATATATATATATATATATATATATATATATATATATATATATATATATATATATATATATATATATATATATATATATATATATATGTATGTATGTATGTATATTTCCTGTTAACTATTTCTTTTAGTTTTCTATATATTTTTCCCAAAACTTTAAACATAGAAACTTACCTAACAGATTCTTCCCTGGTTAACCATTTTCTGACCACTACTTATGAATCGGACCATATCTCCCACATTTGAACTCCAAATTGGGTGATTCTAATGGCCAAAAATCTGAGACATATATCTACATTTTTCATGTTAACCATTTCTTTTAATTCCGAACTGATTCTTCCCAAAATTCTAGAAACAGACGCATCCCTAGTTACTACGAAATCTAGTTTTCTTAGCCTAGCCTTTCCTAAAGTTCTAGTTCATCCTTTTATTAAGTCCTTTCCATTTTTCTTCCAAATTTCCACCTAACTATAGAATTATTCATTTCAACATTTAATTATATTTCTTACTTAATTTAACATATTCCATCATCCACTTCAAAAGAAAAACAGAATTAAATCATGCATAACTAAGGGTGTCTCTCAACAAAAAAATTTCATGGTCTTTCCCTAGCTGTTTAAGGCCATACTTAATTTACCAACCTAACCATCTTTCATCCATTTTTACCACATCCCAATATGCATCATAGCAGTACAAAAATCCCTAAAAGTTTGCCACCCATAGCCATGCCTAAGCAAAAAATTTCCATACCAATATATGCATTCGAACATCCATCACATGCAAGATCAACATGTAACATGATATAGCAACATCCATTGCCAATCATCAAAGTTCTAGGATCAAAAAGAGATATTGTTAAATCTACCTAAAGATCTCCCTAGCTCACTTAGTGAATTCTTTTTCTTGTTTCCTCTTGAAGGAAGTGGAAAGATTCCTCCATTCTCTTAGCTTTTCTAGCAACTTAAATAAGAGAAGGAGGGTGAGTTTTGAAACCCCAAGGATGAAGAGAAAAGATGGATAAAATTAGAGATTAAGATAACTTACCTTGAGTACTTATTCTTCTAGACTTCTCATTCTTCTTCCTTCCTCTCTTTCTCTCATTTCCTCACTCTACCTTCCTTCTATTTTTCCTCTCCCTCACTTGGACGAAATTATAATGTTATAAGGTGTGTTTTGCTTAAATAAACTATCAAGTGGTTCACCTCTCATAATCATGGGTCTACCTTATCATATTTAGGATAAACTTGGTTGTTTTTTTAGGGAAAGACAACTTATGTTCTTGTCTTCCTCTCCCTTAGTTAAGATATACATAGCAAAAGGAGATTTGTATTTGAGAATCATGATAAAATTTTCTTAATACAAGGGATAAGGTCTTTTTGATTTAGGGATTCTTTTTTTTTCTTTTGTCTCACTCAAGTATGATAGGTTTACCTTTCTAGGTGGCAAATTTCCAGCTCTTGAGTCTCCCTTGCTTAGCTGAAATTATTAGTGTAAGATATAGATGTTTTATCTTAATGCCATGTATTATTACCTACTATATCATCATATGGCTTGCTGAAATTATTAGTGTAAGATATAGAAGTTTTGTCCTAATGCCATGTAACCTAATCTTGATTATTATTACACTACTATTTCATCACATGGTTCTCATTTTTCCTTCTTGGATTTGGGCTCATTCTTGCCTATTTCCTTTGCTTTGGCTGAAATTCCACATCTCATAGAGGGCTTGGTCATATTTTTATGATTTTTGGACTATTGATCCAACTTCTATATCCTAGTCCAAGTCTTTGTTATATCTCTTGCTTGGGGTATTCAATTGGCTTGTTAGAAACTCATGTGAAGTGGAAAAATAAACTCTATTAAGTGTCCATAGGTGAAGGTCCAATGTATGGGTGGAGATGTTAAAGTTAAGAATTCTAGCTCTTGAATTAGGAAAAAGTACCCTAATCCAATTTTCTTGAAATTTTAAGACCTTTACTTACTTTCAAAAATTTATCTTCCTTACTCAAGAATTTTTCCTCTTTAGGATGTTATTTCTAATTCTTTCCATTAGATTTTCTCTCTTCACCTATTCCCTTAATGTTAGAAACATTTTCTATGGATACACATAAGATGAAGAATTTCTAAGGCTTATATTTTTTTTCTTAGATATCGAAAAATTGTTTAATAAATTTTATTTTCTTAATTAAATATTTATGTACCTTTATTAATAAAAGAAATGAAATTAGGGATGTTATAAAATTAATGTGAGAAGAGATGATAAAGTGGAAGAGATAAATGATGGAAAGGTATATACCTAGGCTTGGCTGAATTGATGATCGTGAAGGAAGGTGAGTATAACTTGATTTTAGGTAATGAATTTGATGGAAGTTGTTAATGTAAGAAATGATACTAGTAAATATGTATGTTTAATTAGGTCATAAATTGAGAAATGAAGGAAATAAGTAAATGAAAATAAGAATGTGATCTAAATACCTATGACTTCAAGAATAAGTTTAAATATAAATGTGTGATGATGCAGTGTGAAATATAAATAGAATACAAGGATTAAGTTTGTTGGTTGATTTAGGGGCTACTAATGACTAGATTTTAAAGTGAATTAAGAGGGCTATGCCATTTCACTTATGCTGGCCAAAAATGAAGGAGGAATATATTTGCCTATCATTATAATTCTAACCTAGTTTTTGATAGAAATTAGTATAGAAAAGGGATAGAAATGTTAAGTGTTGTAGTAGTACATTATAAATATCATGCAAAGATGTATTAAAGAGAAGAGAACAAGGGTTAAAGAGTACCTAAATGAGCCAGTTCAAATGATAGAAAAAATGGGATTATAAAGTGAATAGTAAAAATTAACCAAATAAATAGTACCGCATACTAAAAGAATAGTACTTTTTCTACTTAGTATTACTAGAACAAGGAAATACCTACTTGAATGGTGATGGAGTTACTCAAGGATCTTAACTTGAGACAAAAGAGATGGATGGAGTTACTTAAAGATTATGATTGTACTAGATTATATCATATGGGCAAGGCTAATGTTGTAGTAGATACATTGATCAGGAAGTTTATGAGTAGTCTAGCTAATATAGAAAAATTAAATAGGCCATTGGTTAAAGAAATGTATGAGTTGGATAACTATGGTGTAGTGCTGGAAATAAAGGAACCTGGAATGCTATTAAACCATATTCAACTTCGAACTTCCTTGATGGAACAAATTAAAACAACATAAAAGGAAGATGCATACTTGTGCAAGAGAATTGAAAAGCACAAAAATGATAATAATGCTAAGTTTATAGTGGGTTTTGAAGGAGTCTTGCAATATGGTAAGTGGTTATGCATGCCTAATGTAAAGGAATTCAAAAAGAACATTTTAGAAGAAGCACATTGATCCACATTTACCATTAATCTTGAGTTAACTAAAATGTACGAAGATCCAAAAGAAATTTATCGATGGGATGGTATTGAGAAAAAAAAAAGCTAACTACATTTCTTATCGCATAATATGTCAACAAGTAAAGGTAAAACATCAAACTCCATCAAGGTTACATCAGTAGATAGAAGTACCTGAATAGAAATAGGAGAGCATAACTATGGATTTTATTACAGGGTTGCTAGAACTCCAAAGGGATTTAGTTCTATATGGGTAATCATTGATAGGATGACTAAATTATCACTTTTTTTAAAGTGAAATTGACCTATAATATTGTCTAATACACGAATTTATATTTAAATGAGATAGTAAGGCTTTATGGGGTGCTGATATTTGTTATTTTTATCGAGGCCCACAGTTCATAGCTTGTTTTTAGAAAGCCTTTCAAGAAGCTTTGGGCACTAAATTAAATCTTAGTATATCTTTCCATGCTCAAACAAATTAATAGTCTAAACAAACTATTTAGATATTGGAAGATATGTTGTGTTTGTGTGCTTGATTTTGCTAAAAATTCTTGCCTCTAGCTAAGTTTACTTATAATAATAGCTATCAAGCCAGTATAAAAATGGTCCTCATTGAGGCATTATATGGAAGACGTTGTTGATCTTCGATTTGATGGTATGAAATAGGAGAATTCAAAATTTGGGACTTGACTTGGTATAAGATGCACTTGATAAAGTAAAGTTGATTAAGGAAAATTTATTAGCAGCTTTGGTGGGTACTATCACGGGTACACTAAATATAATAAATACCTTTCCTCTTAACTAACCTGTAATAGTGGGAGTAAGGGTCGATCCCACAAAGACATGTATTACCCTTTGTGAATAAGAAAGGGGAGATTAATTGCTAAAAGTAAATTAATAAAGTAAAAAGAGAATCATTGCAAATAATAAAAGAGAGTGATTAAGAATGAAAGCATTGGTTTCACTTGATATCCACCATCAAGGAATCACATTGATAATTGATAAAATAATCAATCTTAAATTAAGTATCTACCATTGGGATTATATCCCTGTTCCTCCTTAAGTTTAGTAATTGATGACAATCGCCTTAATTAACCCTAATTAATAAGAAATTCTTTAGCACATCGGTAAAGTCTAACATATTAATTGCATAAAGAACTAGAGAAACTAATAGAGCTAAACAAATATAAACACATCATCTCAACATCTCATAATGCGTAAAAGATCCTTGAGGTTTCAATCTTTCTCAACCAACAAAAATAAACTAGCCATGCAGGGCCATAAGAAAACCTAGAGAAGAAGAAGAAGAAACTGGAGAAATTGGTCCTTGAATCCTTGGATGGATTCCTTCCCTTTTCTTACTTGTTTTCCCTCTTATTTATAAGTTGGGAGAATCCTAAATGAAGTAGGATTGCTTCTAGGATTGTTCCTGGGCTTTTGGGCTTTAATTGGGCTGAAAAAACCCTACAAATCATATTTAAAACGGTGTTGCAATGGTGAGTGCCACGGTACTACGGACAAGATACACTAGTCAGTTTCATAATGCCGAGTTGCTCACTACGGGAGCCATGGTGCTATGATTTTTCCATAATGTACGGAAGAGGTAAACACAAAAGTTGTCTCTTAGATTTCCACAGACAATATAATCATCTTAATCGAAGCTAAAATGAGGGAGATATGCCCAAATTAGTGACTAAAGGTCAGGATTCATCCTGCTGCACTATGATTTTGAAGTTCAAGCTCTATAACGCTATGAAATATCCTATACTTGACACAGTGATCAACATAAAAGTTGTAGATTAGTGAATTAGATTTTTTTAGCCACTTGAAGAACTTTGATTGAAGTTCATATTTGGGAGATATGGTCTAATTAGTGCTAAAAGGTCTAGAATCACTACTATTTAGCATTTTCCATGAAATTCTTATCTTTTTCTCCTCTTTTCTTCTTCCTTTTTTCCTACATCACGAAACACAGCTAATTCCTGATCATATTTTACTTAAATCAAACAAAAAGTAAGTTTAAAGGTATTAAAATCATGCTTAATTATAAACACATCAAGTTTAGAGTAGACAAAAAGCTTATGTTGATAATAGACACCAACCCTTAAAATTTTCCGTAGATGATTATGTCTTATTGAAAATTTCTCCTTTGAAAAGAGTAATGAGATTTAGGAAGAAAGAAAAATTATGTCCATGGTATATAGATCCATCTAAAATTCTTGAATGAATCAACCCAATGGGTTACTAGCAGGATTGTTCTCCTGAATTAAGTAATGTTCATCTATTCTTTCATGTATCTATGTTACGAAAGTATTTACTAGATCTATCACATGTTATTCAATGCCAGGAGATTTAATTAGATAAAGATTTATCATATGAGGAGAAATTGGTAACTATAGCAGATAGACAAGTAAAGAAATTGCATTCAAAGGATATACCTATAGTGAAAGTAATTTGGAAAAATCATTATTCAGAAGATGCTACCGAGAGTTAGAGGATGATATGCGAATCAAGTATTCACATTTGTTTAAATATGAGGTTAGTATTTATTTACATTTATGGTAATAAAATTCAGGGACTAAATTTGTTAAGGGGAGAGAATGTAAAGACCCTAAATTAAAGAAATAATTACTATATGATAGAGAAAGGTATTATTACATTAAAGGATTTTGATTATTTATTACCTAGTTATGAAGATTTAAATGGAAAAATATGTGGATTTAAGGTTTAAGGTCAAAATATAATTTTTAAAAAGTTTAGGGGTCAAAATGTAATTAACGAAAATTGCAAAGGGCATCCCCAACAATTATAGTTTTTCTAATCAAACCCCTTATGATATTTAGGTCCTTAGCTACAGAAGGGGTGTGAATCACCATGTACATCAACATTATATACATCAACCATGTACATCAACATGATATAACCATGTATACATCAAACAACTCACCTTTATCATCATGCTTGCCATCCACAATCAACTTTGCCTCTCCACATAATCACTATGTAATAACTCCTCTATCGTCATATAATAATGTACACATCATATTCTTTAATCATCGTGACCATCACAATGGGATTATGCATTAACCAAGCACATCAATAATGTCATGCATAATATCATCACCACATCATTTAACAGATATGTATTAATACACTTACCAACAATGCATACCTTACATTATGTAATCCTCATGCATTGATATACTAGCATAGGCATCAAATCAACATGCATTTCATCCATGCATTACACATCTAGCTCATATACAATTCACTTACATATATCTCATCAATATATAACAAATTCACTTGCATAGGTCTCATTAATATGTATTTTTATCCATACATTAAACATACATCTCATTAATATGCAATATGTGACTTAAGTTCTCATAATAAAAGGATGGAATTCACACTACAATGCATCATTAACAAGGTATTTATTTGTATTTTAGTTCCCCTTAATATCATCCATTCATTGGAGTTCATTTAGAGCCTCCAAAATGTAAAACAGAGCAATCTCAGCCTCAAACACGGCCTGGCCATGTCACGAAGCACAACCGTGCTTCAAATTGTGAAAAACGTGCTAAAAAATCACAAAATAGCCCGAAGCATGGTTTGGCCATGTCACCAAGCACGGCCGTGCTTCGGGTTTTCCCTACAGTCCAGATTTTCGTCCAGCCAGACCTTCTCTTACTAAAAGGATCATAACTCCCTTATTTTAACTCTGATTAAGGTGATTTTAGTGTCTATGGAAAGCTAAGACAATTATATACAACTTTTATGTTTACTTCTTTAATAGATTAGAAACATAAATAGTTGAAAATGTGTCCCAAAACAGCGTTGCGATTTTGTACGTTAAATATGACCTTTCTTCACTCATCTGGGGATGCCTCTTTCATTTCAAATTAAGGTGATTCTAGAGGCATTAGAAAGTCAGAAACAAGGCTATAACTCATATGTTAGACATATTTCTAGATTAGATACAAATCATAACCAACAGAACCAACCATTCAAATCATCAATTTTCACCATTTTCAAGCCAATTTCAGCAAACACATGTATGATCTATGCATGCAACTCTCACTTTTCATGGCCAAACATAAATATACATCATAAATCATCAAAAGAGGATAAATGAAACACTTATAAATCACTCAAGGTACATTAAATTCCATGGAAATATTAATAATGTTAAACCTACCAAACCAGAGATTCTTTCTCTTCTCAAGCTTTCCTTGGATTTCCTCCTCTCAATCACTCTCCTTCTTCCTTTTCTCTTGGATCTTCACCTTGTGCCTTTCTCTCTCCTCTCTTTCTCTCTCTCTTCTTTTCCTTCCTCTTCCTCTCTCGGTCTCTCTCCTTTCTCCTCTTTTCCTTGGCCGTCACCTCCCTCTCCCTTCACCTTTTGGCCTACTTCTTCTCCAAGCCAAGGATAACATATTTTAATCCAAGCTTATACAAAAATTTTAGCCGACCTCTCCTCCAAGGCAAGGGAAAATATTATTTTAATTCCAAGCATCAAGAAGGTTGCCTCTCCTTAACACATGCCTTCTCTTTCTTTAAGAATTACACATTTTCCATTTAGCCACTTTATCATTTTTCTAAGGTTTCATCAATGTTCCATTTTATTCTCTTCCATTCCCTTCACCATGAGAATTATTTTTCACTTATTAAAATCTGGGATGTTACACATTGACTAGCATTGAGGTCCATTTTTCCAAATTTTTCTTTGAAATATGCATTTTGAGGCAATCCAACTTGGGAACCATTACTTTGTGAGTAGATAAGCTTGCTATGATTTATTTTAATGTCTCCTTGAACTTTAAGTGTGAATTTGGTTTATCATTTGACTCTTTTTAATTATTTTTAGATCTTGGGAATGAATAAATTATCAAAATTGCTTACTCCTTGTTATTTTTTCAAGTATGGAAATGTTTTGAGTATAATGAGATTTCAGTGTTTAAACCTTATTTAATTTAGAAACTTTGATGCACATTTGCATATAAGTTTCTCACCATATTTGTGAAAGTAAATTTGGATATATTTGGGCTGGAATATAATATTCAAATAGCTTATAACTAGTGTGTGTATGGGAGAAAGTGTTTTTTTTATAAAGTGATTATGATTTATTTGTTGTGAACTATCAACTTTGAACCTTATAGTTTGATAAGAGAATTCTTTTAATTGAGCTTGTGGAATCCTATACTTATTTAGTAAAATATGGTTTTGTATGAATAAAATTGATATGTATATTTTTGCCTTTATAAAGTGATTATGATTTATTTGTTATCATACACTATTACTTAGGAGGAATTCTAATTGGAAACATTGTTTGCCAATAATAGGAAATGCTAGCCCTAGTGCATCTTGAAACCTTAGCTAGCAGAGGTGTTGTTAGCCTCGTGTGTCAGCCAACACATGAGATGTATTATTGTAAAGGAGTGACAGAATGCCTCCTATTATTGTTAGGTAGAATGACTCTTAACTATTTAATTTGTGACTTGTGATTAAAGTATGGTTCTATTGGAGAATCCTCCTAAATGTTAGTTTATTTATTGAAATATAGACTGGCTTTCCTTGATTTTACATAAAAAAATTATTTTATTGTCATATTGAAATATTTCTCTCTTAACTTCATGAATCTCCTAATTTGGTTATACTAGTAAAAAAGAAATTATTTATAGATTTACTTATGACTCTTCCTTGTTCATGCAAATGTTGTTAAGCTAAAGTTTATTCATATATTGGTTTTGCATTGTTAATAGTAAGCCTTATATGCTCATTGAGTTGTCAAATTTACTATTCATTATTTCTACATTTTTCAAACATAGATACAAGATTTGGTCCTTCCTCTACTGCTAAGTAGATAGCTTAGCTGTATTTCTATCTCATTTTTTATTGGTTTTGTATACTATTTTCTAGAGTATGCTTCGAGTGCGATAGGCCTTCCTTGTGTAACAACTCCATTTTAAATATATATATATATATATATATATATATATATATATATTTGTAAAGTCCCATAAAGTCATTACTTCTTTACTTCTAATTACTTAACTCATAATAACATTTGATTAATTTAACCAAGCATAATTCAGGGTTTAAGGTCTACAATTAACACTAATACAATTCTGAGTTCACATACACAGTATTAATCAAAATGTCTGTACAACAATTAAACATATAAATATCTACATCTTATTCATCCATGTTGATCAATTTCGGAGATACGAGTGCGAATGGTTGCACTGTCATTGGGATCTTAGCCAACTCGACCATAAACACCTTATTAATTTTTGAGATCTGCCCAACATAGAGTAACTCGATCCATCGTACATTAAAAGCCAGAGCCATAGAAAAATCTATATAACTAGTTTTCTGAACATGATATGGAAATATAGTGAGAATTAAATCCCAGTAGGTTTAAAAATAAAGCATAATCATCATCAATAATGCTTGTCACATTATGTTCATCTATATAAGATACAGAAAATATCTTAGGTCACATGAATGTAATTTATCTATGCACAATAAAATCGTATGGTAATAACATGTATGGCATGAATAACTATTTTCAAAATATCATATGATGGCTATCAACTTATTTCATATCAAGCTACCCCAATTAGGGTGAGTACTTTCTACTTTCTGGTATGACATTTTCTTGCTCTATCTGACATGGCACACTTTCTCTTTCTTTTCTCATTAACATAATCATAGCCATTAGTAGGTTATCCCCTATTGGTCTACCATACGGACCGCCATGTGACCGTGCTCGTCTCTTTCATTTTCTTTTCTTTTTGCGTTAATAGCCAAAAATATGATTTCAATAACAAGTATGTTCATTATACTCATATGCCATATTGTATCATTAAATCATAATCACTACAAAAAATCATTAGTAAAATGCAATCATTTCATGATCATAATCATTTTTTAATATCACTTTATAAAATATTTCCATGTCAAAATTACGTACTTAAGATGGTAAAGAGTTCACGCAATGGTAATGGATAGGGCAATACCCTAGTTATTTATTATTTCTATTTATAAGATTCTTCTTTTTTAAATATTATTTTCATCTTCTCATTTTCTTTATGCTTGGCCTCTAGTTACTTTCCTCCTACTTATATCATTTCCAACATATGTTCTCACTAATTTTATAGGGCATTCTTCTTGAATTTGGTTTATATTATTAACTTATAGTTAATGAGGTTCATTTAGGATAGAAAAATGTTAAAAATAAGCTTTACTAGCTCCCAACACGGCCTAGTCATGTTCTAGGACATGGCCATGCTCGAAAAATACTTTAAACATACTAAAAAACATCCCTAAACACGATATACCCGTGTTGAAGCAACTCATAACCCGGCCTGGCCGTGTTCTGAGACCCTCTCTCACTTATTCAACCATATCTGTTTCATACAAACTCTAATTGTGGTGATTCCAAAGCCTATAAAAATATAAGACAATTATATACAATTTTTATGTTTATCATTTCTTAATATTCCTTATAAATTATTCCCATTAAATTAAAAATGAAAATGCTTAAGTTTACCACCCTGGATTCTAGAATGATTTTGACCTCTACTAATTAATCAGTCATGTCTCCTTCATATGGACTCCAAATTAAGTGATTTCAAAGCCTATAGATTCGTGAGCCATATATCTATATTTATTATGTTAATAATTTCCTTTAATTCCCTATAGATGTTTCCTATAAATTCAAACACATAAGTATACTTAACATATTCTTCCCTGGTTAGCTAGTTTCTAAACACTGTTAACTAATTTGACCATATCTTCCTCATTTGAACCTCAAATTTGTTGATTCTAGTGGCTGAAAATATATGAGACATATATCTACATTTTTCTTGTTAACCATTTCTTTTAATTCCTAACCAATTCTTCCCAAAATTTCAAAAACCGAAGCTTTCCTAGTCACTCCAAAATTCAATTTCCTAACCAAAGGTTTCCTAAGGTTTTAGTTCATCATTTTATTATGTCCTCTTCCATTTTCTTCCTAATTTATATCTAATCATATTCCATCAATTTTTCACCATATTCAAATATACATAGCGGTAGCATAAAAGCCCTAAATTTTTGCCACCCATAGCCATATCTATGCAGAACTGTCCAAACCAACCTAAGTACTCAAACATACAGCACATGCAAGATCAACATGTAACATGATATAGTAACATCCATGGCCAATTATCAAAGTAGAAAATATTGTAAATTTCATCAAAGTTCTAAGATCAAAATCCCATATAAATATTACAAATTTCAAAGCTTTTCTTCAAAAAAAAGAGATATTGTTAAACCTACCTAAAGATCTCCCTAGCTCACTTAGTGAATTCTTTTTCTTATTTTCTCTTGAAGAAAGTAGCAAGATTCCTCCCTTCCCTTAGCTTTTCTAGCAGCTTAAATAAGAGGAGGGTGAGTTTTAAACCCCAAGGATGAAGAGGAAAGATGGATTCAAGTGGAGATTAAGCTAAATTACCTTGAGTACTTAGTCCTCTAGACTTCTCCTTCCTTTTCCTTCATCTCTTCTCCTCTCTTTCTAGCCTTTCCTCACTATACCTTGCCTATGTTTTTCCTCTCCCTCACTTGGACAAAACTATAATGTTATAAGGGTGGGTTTTGCTTAAATAAACTATCAAGTGGTTCACCTTTCATAATCATGGGTCTACCTTATCACAATTAGGATGCACTTGGTTGTTTTATGGGAAAAGACAACTCATGTTCTTGTCTTCCTCTCCCTTAGTCAAGATATGCATAGCAAAAGGAGATTTGTATTTTGAAAATCATGATAAAATGTTCTTAAGATAAAGGAAAAGGTCCCTTTGATTTAAGGATTTATTTCCTTTTTCTTTTGTCTCACTCAAGTATAATAGGTTTGCTTTTCTAGGTGGCAAATTTTTAGCCCTTGAGTCTCCTTTGCTTGACTGAAATTATATATTTATGATAAGGATGTTTTGTCATAATGCTATGTATTATTACCTACTTGTTGAAATTTTGAATGTAGGATATAGATGTTTTATCCTATTGCCATGTATTATTATCTACTTGTTGAAATTTTGAATGTACTATATAGATCTTTTGTCCTAATTCCATGTGATCTAATCTTGATTATTATTACACTACTATTTCCTCACATGGTTCTTATTTTTTTCCTCTTAGATTTGGGCTCATTCTTACCTATTTCCTTTTCTTTGGCTAAAATTCTACTTTTCATGGAGAGCTTGGTCACATTTTCATAATTTTTGGCTATCGGTCCAACTTCTATTTTCTAGTCCAAGTCTATATTTTATTTCTTGCTTAGGCTATCCAATTGGCTTTCTAGAAACTCATGTGAAGTGGAAAAACTCTGTATGAAGTGTTCATAGGTGAAAGCCCAATGTATGGTTGGAGATGTTAAACTTAGGAACTCTAACTCTTGAATTAGGAAATATTACCCGAATCCAATCTTCTTGAAATTTTAAGACCTTTACTTACTTCTCAAAAATTTATCTTCCTTACCTAAGAATTTTGCCTCTCTTTAGTATGTTATTTCTAATTTTTCCTATTAGGTTTTCTTTCTTTACTTATTTCCTTTATGTTAGAAACATTTTCAATGCATACACATAAATTGAAGAATTTCTAAGGCTTATATTTCCTTAGATATCTAAAAATTGTCTAATAAATTTTATTTCCTTAATTAAATATTTATATACCTTTATTAATAAAAGAAACAAAATGAAGGATGTTAAACCTTGCTTCTTTTGTGATATTGGTATATAAACTAGCTTTGTTTTTATTGTGTAAACCTAGGAGAACATATATGCATATGTCTATATATTAGTATATTTGTTGCATGTTATATTAAAATGTTGCTTGGAACATGTTCTGGTTATGATTTTGTTTGCTAATTGTGCCGATTATGTTCTCTTAAACTAGGGACATGACACTATGGTTGTATTAAGGATATTATTCTATCAAGGTTAACGTTATAGAAGATGTTCTAGGTAGGAAATCTATGAGTAGTTTAGTCCACATAGTTGAATTAAGAGAATGTTCGGTAAAAGAGATGTATGAATTAGGAAGCAATTTAATAAAATTTGAAGTGAAGAAACCTAGAATATTGTGGAGCATATATAGTTGTAATTTTCCTTGATTGAACATATCAAGCTATTGAAGAATAAGATGCATACTTATGCAAATTATTGGATGAAATGAGAAATGAAAGTCATATTGGATTTACAGTAATCTTAAAAAGTATTGAGAATCAATAAACACTTATGTGTACCTGATGAACATAAGTTGAGAAAGAAAGATATAACTAAACTTGTTTCTTATTGTTTGATATATTAGCAAGTGAGGTAAAAACATTAGAAATTTTTTGTGCTATTAAATGAAGAAGAATCACTAAGTTAGTACATCGGAGTATGACAAATTTCAAGTGAAAGTGGCTATATAAATGTTTATGGATAGATTAACTAAGTACATTTTTCACTAGTAAAGATTAGGTATAATATAGTATAGTATCTAAATTTATATCTAAATGGAATAGTTAAACTTTATGGAGTGCTAACATCTATTATATTTAACCGAGGTTCAAAATTTATAACATTGTATAGAGGATGTTATATATATCCCATTGAATGGTCTGACATGGAAGAAAACTAAACTTTTGAGAACCATCTTGATACATGACGTAATTGGTAAAGTAAAATTTTATCAAGGGAAGATTTTTAGCAACTTAGAGCATATAGAAAATTTATGTTGATAAGAAATGTTAAACTTGAAAATTTCCATGGATACTTAGGTATTTTTGAAAATTTTATAGTTTATAACATTGTATGGAAGATGTTATAGATTTCCCATTGAATGATCTAAAGTGGAAGATAACTAAACTTTTGAGAACCGTCTTGATACATGACATAATTGGTAAAGTAAAATTTTATCAAAGGAAGATTATTAGCAACTTAGAATAGATAGGAAATTTATGTTGATGATAAATGTTAAACTTGAAAATTGCCATTGATACTTAGGTATTTTTGAAAATTTCTAAGGTAAATAGGAAATGAGAATTGGAAAGGAAGGGAAACTAAATATGAAATATATAGGTTAATATGAAATTTTGAATCAAACTTATTTAATAACTTAATGTTTTTTATTACCTCCTGAATTGAATAAAGTTCAACTAATGTTCCAAGTGCTTATACTAAGAAAGTATTCATTAGATTCTTCATAAGTCATTCCACCCTAAGGAATTCAAGTAGATGAAGAATTACCACATGAGCAGAAGTCAGTGGCTATTTTGGATAGTTAAGTAAAGGAATTGTGATTAAAGGAGAATTCCTATAACAAGAGTAATTCGACACAATCATTCGAAGAAAGAAACTATGTGGAAGGTAGAAAGTAACATGCATGTCAATACCTACATGTGTTTGAATGATGAGGTTAGTATAATTATACTCTTGGTGTTGAAATTTGAGGAACCAAATTTCGTAAGGGGGAGAATGTGACGCCCTTAAGTATAAATGATTATGTTTTACCTTATTATATGGTTTATTAAGAAAGTTGGAGTAGGAGTGTGATTAAGATTTCTTTAAAAGAGTAAATGAAAGTTATAAGATATATGGAAGTTGTGGTGCATTGTTATTTTTTCATAGAAGCTAGCATCCTAATGCCAAATTCTCACTGTCATGATTCTAGATTTTAGAAGTGTAAGCCCAGGATTTAGAGAGGCAAAAGTTGCAATGGTAGGATCCCAGAGTTGTGATGTTAAAATCTAAAAATGTAAACTTAGAATCCAAAATGTCTAGTGCTATGGCGCTAGACTTCTAGCATCGTGACACAAGGAAAATTATAAAATTTCTCCTTTGCATATTAAATCTATAGGCTCAAGATTTTTCTAGAAAACTTAGTATTTTTCTCTACCTTTATTTCTCTCTCTACACTTCTTTTTCTCTCTAAAATTTTGAGCACTTTTACATCTATTTTTGAGACAACATAAGTACCGTTGTAATCAAAATGAAGAATACTATGACTTTGACCAAATGATTTCTCTAAAAACAACTAAAAGATTGCTGAAAAATTGAAGGAAAAACCTTAGGGAAGGTGAGTTTAAAAAACCTTTGATTAGTAAGTTCTAATTGAAAAGATAACATTGTAAAATGGGTCTAGGAGCTATCAAAACCTTAGGAACTGAAGTTTTGGGATCAAATGACTCCTTTAGCCACCACTGTGAAAAGTACTACTACCTCTACGAATATTAACGAACCTTTTAGAGATTTTTTTGAGTTTCCAAAACTTCCAAATACGATTTTGTAATTCATATAGTTAGATGTGGCTTTAGAAATTGGCACAACGAGCCTCCCCACTCTTAATTTATTGTAATGTGAGTAGATATCGCACAATATTATAACATGTTTTTAATATTATTTCAATTTCTAAATTATATTTTTATATATTTTATTGATATATATTGTAGATTAGACACTTCACATGCTTACTATTTATTTTTAAATGTTTTATTTTGATATAAAAAGAACTAAAATCCTAGTAAGAATTCTCATATTTTAAATGCTTTCATCATAGAGCTATTAGGATGCTGGACAAGCATTAATTGTAAGCTAATCCTTTAGAATATAAAAAGGAAAGCTCTAAACTAAAATTGAGTTTGGAATCATTAAAGTGGAATAGAATTTAAATTATGCTATGTTATTAGAATCTTGGAATGTATATTATATTTGAAATATGGAATCTGCTACGAAACTAATACATTAATATTGGTTAACTATAAAATATTTTCATACATATTATAGTTTATGATTTATGTGATCTGAATTAAGTATTTGAAATTTTATTTTTGAAAATGAGAGCCTACTAAATAGTTATTTGATTGAAGTAAAATGGATTGATTACTTGAGGTCATAGAGAACCTAATGCTTGGATGGGTTTTGAGACATGAATTTATTAATATATATGTTGGAAATAGTGGATTATATTATGAATTAAGAATAGTATTAAAACTATGTTCTAATTGGTTGAGACATTTTGTATGTATTAGTAAGAAATAGTATATTGTTCAAAGTTTGGCATATAGTGTGGCTAATGGATTATTGTTATCAAACTATGTTCTGGATTTGAAAAAAAATTTGACTCTAAAGAAATGAACCAATAGATTTGCCTTATAAATTTATTTAAACATGAAAATTACTTTTATATACTAATCTTATGGGAAGGAGTCTATTTAGAAATATTGTCAGCTAGCAATAGTAGATGCTAGTCATAGTGTACCTTGAAGCTCTAGTTAACAGTGGTGTGTTGCTAGCTTTGTGTCTCGACCAACAAGCGAGATCTATAATAGCCTCGGTTAGTTTTTTTCCTTAAATATATTTTCTATTTAACTAATCCTAAATTTATTACCTTCTTACCACATTTTTATCTTGTCTTGTTCACCAATGCAAGTATAGTAAGGATACATTCTACAACAAACAAACATCTAAGAGCATTTCATTTCTTCTAATTAACCGTTTACATTATTTCAACAAGGACATAATATAAAACATATATTTCGTTTCCTCTGTATAGGCCCTTTTGGTGTTAAGGGTGGAGTATAGGCATATTTGCTGAGAAATTAGAATAAAGTTATGACCCCTTATTTCTTTTATTTTGGAATCATGCCCTAGGTGAGGCAACTCCACTCAGTTGACTACTAGAAGCAAGGTGAGAGCATGCACTAGCATCTATTTGTCTTTATCATAACACAACATGAAATAATAGTGAGAACTAAAGTTTCTAGTAGGTTCAAGAATAATCACAAACATTATCCATAGTACAAATTATGTTATGTCTAGTAGTATCAATTACGTAGATTAATTAGCCAAATGAATCAGGTACATATCTAATGCACATATCATAATGCAAATATGGCATGCTCATTATATCATCATCATCAGTATCATTGGCTGCAGAAAATGTACACAGATTTATCTTTGATGTAAAGTAGCACATTTTGGATATGATACTTTCACATAATGGTTGAAGTAGCTGTCTAACACTTTTCTTTTCTTTTCTTTTCTCTCTCACAATAATGAGATGTGATCCATCTCCTCTGCTACTCACACTTCACTATCACATGTCAGTGAGTCATTCCCCCCACTACTTACCCCTGAATGTGCTAGCCTCATTATCTTTAAGCCTCACCTTGTCTAGACATGGAAAATTCTTATATTATAACATATCTATGAATAGGACATCCCTTATCTAATACCGACATAGAGACCATGGACTATTCTCAATCTTTTTCATATGTATGGCTATATGCTATATCTCATTCTCCTTTCACATAGACAACCAAATATCATATCATTTTCATAGCCATTTCACAATCATTATTAAACATGTCATCCATACTTTCTCATTGATATCATACAATTATTAGAAATTAAACTTACTATCTCATGGATTTCAACTTTGATATACTAGTACAATGAGCATAAACATTATTCACACCATCATATCTCACAGTGCAAAATATATTGAATAGAAGAATTTCTACTATGGAATGGGTGCCATATTGAAATCCTAATTTATTTAAATTTCTTGTTTACTAACATATTAAAAATATTTTAAAATTTTCTTAAATTCATTTTTAGGCCGAAGCTCTTTTAACACCACAGTTCCTATTTTCTATTTATTTTATCTTGATTCTAGTTATCAATTTAACTAACTCTTTCATCTAGTTTTCATTATTCATTTTAAACATTATACTTACCTTATAAGAGATTCTAACCTTTTTTTACTCTTCAAGTTATAATTGTAGATCATCTCTTCCTTTCCCTTTCTATCTTTTCTAATTTCCTTAAATTTTAATTTCAGTTCTTACCTATCTATCCATTTTAAACATTCCTTTTAACCAATTCTTTTATACTAAGGAGTTGGTTCAATTCTATAATTCATTATGCACTTTCTTCCTATTTTGGTCAAATATTAATACTACATCTTAATCATATTTTTCCTTTTTAGTGACATATATATTTAATTTATCAACAACTTTAAAATATCAAGATATTCTAGTCACAGTGAGTCCAGACCTTTTGACACTAATCCGACCATAACTTCTCATATGAACTCCAAATGAGGTGATTGAAGAGGCTATGTAAAAATAAGAAAATAATATACAATTTTATGTTGACCACTCTACCAAATTCTAGATAAATCTAGGTGTCATAGTACTTGTAATTCACCATCACAACTCCACGAGGTGGATTTGAACTTTCATCACTAACTAGGGAATAACTCTCGCAAATGAAATCTGATTGAGGTGATTTCAATGGTTGTAGAAAAGTAAGACATAGAGATACAATTTTATTGTTGAACACTTTTTCAAATTCAAGAGAAATTTTAGCCCATTCCATGCAGAATTCTCAACTAATTCAATGCAATTTTCTAGCACAATTATACATGTATCAAGATATGGATCTCTCAGGCCATCTTCAAGAAAATATATTTTCACAAAATACTTCATGAAACTCTAGGGATTTATCTGAATTCTAAATATATAAATTTCAAGGTTTCTCAAATAGAAATTATTGTTAAATCTACCAAGATCAACTTGGTTCTAGGTTCATGGATATGTCTTCCCTACTTTTTTGATGATGTGGTGTCACCCTCCTCCTTCTCTTGGATAAATTTATACACTTCACCATGATAAAAATAGAGAGAATGAACGTGAGAAATGGGAAAGAAGATGATTTAGGAGGATTATGAGGAACTACCCACCATGACTTCTCTTCTTTCTTTCTCTCCTCCTAGTGCTTTCGTCTCCATCTCCCTCTCCTTCTCTCTCTCTCTTTTCTTAGCAAAAATTTTCTCTCAAAGAAGGCTTTGCAACGCCTTCATTAATTGAGGGGGGAGATATTTTTCTTGTTCAACAATTATCCCCTTAATTCTATTATTCTTATACTTCCTTCCTCCTCAAGTCATTGACCCTTATTGATTCCCTCTATTACCTTCATTTACAAGCTTTGAGCATATTTTCTATAAGGTACTTTTAGTATATGTAATTGCCCCAAAATTTTTGCTTAACTTCAATATTACCAAGTCAATGTTTAGTCATTTTCTAAGGCTTTGTTTGTTGGTTCCAAATTCACACAACATTTTTAATCATTTATTAATATTGTATTAACAAAATTTAAGTCACTAATTAGGATAATTTCTATAATTTAACCCTTTTCCAAGAATTCCACACCTAATTACTCAAAATTCTCCTTTTGGTCCATTATTTTCCAAAAAAATGAAAAAATTTGTATTTACTCTTTAGAAATTATTTCTTAGGGATATTGGGGTTAAAACACCTTATTCTTTTGTAAGAAAATTGTTCTTACTAATTCTTCCCCTTTTTTCCCTAGCCACTTTTCTTATTTGAACCTCGATATACTTTACTAATAAACTTTTATTTTATTTTTCTTCACCATTTTCCTAAAATGTTCCATTATTCCTTATTTTATAATTTCCCATCTTTAATCTTGAGGATGTTACAAGATCTATTTTGTTTACTATAAAGGAGTGTTAGAATGCCTCTCGTTATTACTATTATTAGGTGGAATGTCTTATGTTATGTAGATGGAATGTTTTTGATTGGTGATTACCCTCTTTTGCTGTGTGCTTGGGAATAATTAGTGGTTTTGATATGGAATCCTCCCAACGAAATCTAAACCAAAATAATTTAATTTATTTCATTTTATTTTCAAATTAATAAAAATTAAATTTATTAAATTTTCTACAAATTACAATTATGCTCTTTTTTGTGTCAAAAACTTTGATATGTAGGTTTATTAATTTTTGTTAATTGTAATTGTTAATATTTATAGTTTTCACTAAGTTTCCTTCCTTAATTTTAATTTTGTATAGTATGGAAGTTATTGATTTCTATTGGATTGTATGAACCAAAAGTATTTTGGAATATGATAATTATGATATAATTAATATGAAATAGACAATTGAATTCTATGGTTGAAAGTGAGAAACTCTTGAAATAGGAAGTTTGACTAGACTATATTGATAATGAATGCTCTTAATATGATGCTTTCTTTGACACTGTAAGTTTATTATGAAAAGCTTATGCTCATAGCTTGTCCTGTTTTGTTTTAGTATGTGTTACTAGTAGGTGCTATCGTAGGCACTCCAAATATGATAATTACCTTACATCAAAACTAACCTATAGTAGTGTGAGTAAGGGTCAATCCCACAAAGACTATGATTACTTTTTTGTGAAATACTAATGGGTGTTGAGTGCAATAAAGTGAATAGTAAGAGTGTAAGAGAAATTTTAGAGTAGATATGAGAACATGGTGATTAAGTCAATAGAAAGAACATTGGTTATGTCACTATACACCATCAATAATTTAATTAATCATTGACAATATAATCAATCTCTTATTAAATATTTACCATTAGAATAAATTCTTGTCCCTCCTTTGGTTTAGTCAATTGATAACAATTGCCTTAATAAACCTTAATTGACAAGCAACCTTAGCCAATCAATAAAATTTAACTTAACAATTTCATTAAGACCTAGAGAGACTAGTAAGTCTAAACAACACAACTAGTCTATTGTATTTAATTTAGTTAATTGTTCTTTATAAAATCAATAGTTTATAATCATACAACTGTAATCTTATTTGCCTCTTAAACCATAGTGATCAAAACTTTATTTAATATATGATTTAGCAATAGATTAATACAAGTAGTATACTAGTGTACACCTTAGTAATTAAATGAAAAAATCATGAGATAAAGAATAGAAGAACAATTAATACTCAACTGGAGTTAAATAATTAACCCTTTAATCAAATCTCACAATTTATATCTCTTAAGATTTCAATTTACCTAAACAAATTAAAGATATTTAGCCATGTAGGGCCATAGGGAAATTGATATAAAAGTATGAGAAAAAGAGCTAAAATTGATTCCTCGCTTGATGATAAATTTTCTATATTTTGTCCCTTAACTTATGTTGACTTGTGATTATTTTTCTATTTTCATTCTATTTTATTTGGTTGTTTTAGATATTGCTTGGTTGTGTTCTCTTTTTTGTAGGTAAGCAAGAAGGCCTAAGAAACAAGGCAAAAATGAGTATTTGAAGAGTTTTCTAGACTAGGAGCAGGCTGAGGAGGAACCATGCAAAGAACAGATTTTAGAAGATCCAGAAATGGCCAAAAATCCTCATACACATCCTAGTCGTGTCCTACGACATGATCGTGCTTAAGCCTACATCTAACATGATCCAGGACCTCAAAATATCCCAAAGCATGGCATAGCCATGTCTTGTGACATGGTAGTGCTTCAAGACTAAAAACCTCCACTCTTTTTATATGTTCCAGTGCAACCAGGAGTTGGGGAGTCATATTTCAAGTTTTATTTTTCCCTTGAGACATTCTAGAGCTAGGATTTCATTAGACTTTAAGTTTCATTATGATTTAAATTACATTTTACATTGGATTGAAGGTTATATCTTGTTGGATTCATTTTCCTCGCTTTGTAATCAATTTTATCTCTCTATCACTATCTCTATTTCTCTTTTGAATAATTTGTATTGGAGAACCATGATTTATTTAATGAAGTTTAGTTGTATTTTTATTCCAATCATGTCTGAGTATATTTTATTCTAGGATTAGGGGAAAACCACTTATGAATTACTATTGTTGAATTGTTGAATTTCCTTTGTGATTTTTTGTGGTAATGGAATTATCTATTATGCATGAGATGTGTTTGATGAAATGCTTAGCAGCCATTTTGTCTCAATTTTAGGTAGATAATTGTTGAACTGAAAGGAGAAAGTTATCGATAGAACTTAATAGTTAATTAGGGTCATTTTAATCATGCAAGTGGGATAAGATCCTCTAGGAATTGAACTACTTAGTTAGCATAGATCTTAAAAGGCTTAAGTTAATCTAAACCACAAAAGTAGGTGATTGGATTAATTTAGGCACTATTATTAGACCTTGAAAGAGGCTAGTAATGAAATCAGGCTAAAGCATCCTCGATCAATCAAATAATTGTAGTTAGCAATATTTATCTTATTTGTTGAAGAAAGGATTCATAAGTGTGGTGAACCCCAGTCCTAAGCTTTTTGTTATTGAATTTCATCATATATCTAGTTTAGTTGCTTGTGATTTCTTGTCCAATATTTATCTCAAACTATACTGATTTAGATAGTTCATTTTGTGAGATACTGGTAATTGATACATCGGTCTTTGAGGGATACGACCAATATTTTCTGATCTAGCTACAACTATACCGTGCATTTATGGCATTTAAACATAACAACACTTTACTTCTTTAACTACTATTTTAAAAAAACTAATTTACCATAGTAACACTGTGATGCCGCCATCTTGGTTAATGTAATGAATTAAGATTCTAGTCTCGGGTCGCGATAGGAAGAATGCTTCGTTGCAACATAAAGATTTCAAGAAATTTGGCACATATCCTATAATCTTCAATGTCATGATGTTAAATATCCTTCATTATGACAGGGCGTCTACTAGAAATCTTGGAACTACATTATGGGTATCTTCAATTTCAATGCAAGAATTAAACTATTGTGATGGAACAACCTCTTCCTCTGTTTTTTCAGCTTTTTGCTCATTTTCCTTCCTTTTTTTCATCAATTCTCCTCTCTTTATTCCCTACAGCAGATTTACACAACATTATTTATGTTCCTTGCATTTATTTCTCTAAATAACAATTAAACATCAACTTATAGTATCTAATAAATGCATAAATGTATGCTTATTAGGTACCTACTCATTGAGTTGTGAAACTTATTCCACTATTGTCATGCTTTCAGATAAAGTATAGAATCAGGTCCATCCTATAACATCCCTTGAATTATTTCCAATAAATAGCATATAATTCTAACATTTAAGGGAAGGAAAGAGAACGAAATCAGATATTGAATAAAACCCTAGGAATTAATAAAAGCCCAAAAATGGCAAGATGACTAAATAGCAAGAAAGGAAAATTGTGGCTAGCGTAATTTTTATAAAGTGGGCCAAAGTGAGTTGGTTTCTATTTCTCTAAGTAGTTATCCCTAATAAATAAAAGGGAAGAATTTTTGTTTTTGAAGAAAACATAGAAGGGAAAGATCATAATTTCCTAACTTCTTAGAGTAAGGTCAAGCATTAAGAGGCAAATTAGAGATATGTGGTGAGTGTGCTTATAAAGTCCATTAGTGTTCCCCTTAAGAGAAGATTAATGCATTTGGATTTATTAAGGAAGCCAAACATGGCCTTAGTTAAGGGATGGTTGGAATTTAATAGAATGACATTGTTGCTATGATATATATATGCAATATAAACAATGTAACACGCAAGTACACGTGTCGCAACCAAGTAATATAGTGATAAGTGAGTATCGTCCCACGAGCAATTGTAACCAAAAACCACTATAGAAGATTGACCTATGAATGCTATAGCAAAAATGTTAGTTTTTAAAGAAGAATTGGATTCAATCACAAAATAAGATAAGAAACTAAGTAAGGAATACTGTAATGATATCTTGCAACACACTAGGTTAACTAGGTTTGCTTCATGGTTGACATAAATTCCTGCACTTATTTTGCTCTGACTTTGCTACAGCAAGTGCTCCAGTAACTAGTTTTATATTTTGAATGGGTTCCTTCTAGAACTACCATTTCCTATCGTTCTTGAGGTTAGTTTCAAACATTCCTATATGAATCCAACCTAGAGAACTACACTTGATGCTCTGAAACTATTGGGTCGTATGGGACAACTATATATTCCTATAGTAGTTGTGCATTGGCTTTTCACCAACCTATAACATTCAAACTCAGTCTAACCTCTATTTACCCTTCCAGGTTAAATGTCAATTCCAATATTCTACTATTGAGGGTCATTCAATGGTAGAAGTTTAAGAAATGCAACGATCTGTTTGAATATCAAAATCAATGCTAAAACAGAGTCATTCATTCACTAAGAATATGCTTCAAGTTCACATCAACCCATCTGCAAACCTAGCTGGAGGCTTAGCCCAGCACCATTTCCAAGTTATTTACAAATGAAAATATCAAAATAACCATACTTCTAAGAAGAAAATACAATAGAAACAGAGACAATAAAAATAAAATAAGCACGAAAGGAAAGAACAACCATCACTTCAAAGATTTTCTCTAGTTCCCTTATCCACTTTTCAGCTACAATTGGGTCAAAACCGCCTTGAAAACAAGGTGGTCTAGTCCTTAAAAACTCCTATATGCCATTATCATTCCCTACCATCCAGTTATTAACACCATTCTCACCATTCGGGTTATTAGCATTCTAAAGGTATTGTAGAATTTGGTTAGTGGTTGTGATCTGGTCTTGAATTACCGTGGCAAGGTTATGCAGGGTATCCTCCGCATTGTTTGTCGGATTCCTCCTTGGTCGTGCCATTTCCTACTATGGCAAAAATAAATTTATGCTGCTATTAAGGTGATCAAGCCCCATAGTTGGTTTCAAAAATATTTAACTGCAGTCATAACACCACCTTGGCATATAGATAGAAAACACTAGTAATTTCTTACCTATAGCAAATCACTGATCCCCTACACAGCACAACGATAACAAACTCAAGACACTATAAGATTGATTCAGATAACCATCCACCCATTGGCCATCTAGGATTGATCTACTCTGATACCAATTATGTAAGATGTCACGTCCCTAATTTTAGAGCACATGAAACACATACTTTACGATCATATATTTTCCATAACACGTACAATACACTCTTTTACAGATATGTATTTCCATATAGATACCAAATCTATAAACATCAAAGTAGAGTATGTAACACCCCCAATTTACATTACGTAAAATAAACTCTTTTTTTTCGCAATAAGATAATCTCAATAAATATGGACAATTCAATTCTTTGTCATTTCTCTTATGTATACGTAATATACAGACCAAGTCTATAAATATCAAAGTACAACAGAAACAGAGATCTTGCTTGTAGCGTTCAGAGCACTCTAGAATACAAATATAGTATAATTCAAAGACCGTGAGCCTTGAAAGCAACGTAGACTCACCCACAGAATATGTCACCTAACTGATCACTTATCAATAGTATTAGACTCTGTATTCTCATCTAAAAAATGTGCAAATATCGTGTAGTGAGTTTGACAACTCAGTGAGTAAATAATACCTCCTATGACCTCTTAGGTCAACATATGGATGTACTTATATTTTAAAATTTGTCACATAAAAATATAGTGTAGAAGTACATTCATATAGGACCCGTATTTCAAATAATCTCACAGTTCAAGAAGAGTATGGTTTTAGAAATGAATTTTGGAACTCATTGAATATGTGGTTCTAAATGTAATTATCATTATTTGTTGAAGTGAATATTATGTGCACGATGCATTGATTTGTAAAGCTATATACTTGTGAAAATGATGCATGTCATATTATAAATGAGATTGAATGGCAAGCGTAAAGCTTATGGCGAGTTTCTTGATAATTTTACATTGCATCTAATGAATATGCATTAATATATAATTTTACATTGCATCTAATGAATGGCAAGCGTAAAGATTATTTGAAATACAGGTCCCATATGAATGTACTTCTAAACTATATTTCTATGTGACAAATTTTAAAATATAAGTACATCTATATGTTGACCTAAGAGGTCATAGGAGGTATTATTTACTCACTGAGTTGTCAAACTCACTACACAATATTTTCACATTTTTCAAATGACAATACAGAGTCTGATACTGTTGATAGGTGATCAGTTAGGTGACATATTCTGTGGGTAAGTCTACGTTGCTTTCAAGGCTCACGATCTTTGAATTATACTATATTTGTATTCTAGAGTGCTCTGAACGCTACAGGCAGGATCCCCATTTCTGCTGTACTTTGATGTTTATAGACTTGGTATTTATATTATGTATACATGAGTGAAATGACAAAGAATTGAATTGTGCATATTTATTGAGATTATCTTATTGCGAAAAAAAATTTTTATTTTACGTAACATAAATTGGGAGCGTTACAAGTTGGTATCAGAGCATTAGGTTTCCCTGTGGCTATCAGAGCAAAGGATTCTTTAGTAGGACTTTTAGTATCGATATGAGCCGGACATATTTATACTTCAGGTGCTGCTGAGGGATTCTATAGGGTTTCAACTTCCTTTCTATTCTAAGTTGCTAAAGTTTATAATATAAGATAGATTGAATATTGTGACATATGAAGAAGTATCTATGGATCAATTATAGCTTGAAAGTGGAAGAGATATGCGTCTTAAAGAATATAAGGAATTCAAACATATACCAAATATGATGGTTTCTGAATATGACATATGTTGTACCCAGTTGTCTAGATATGGTAGACTGTGATGTGATATTGAGAATGGATTAGTTGGCATTATGTCATGTCATTTTGAAATTAAATATTCTTGGAGAATTTCTTTCTTGATACAAGGAAATCGTAGTGAGATACCCAGTAACCTAATCTCTGTTTTACTATTCCGTAAGTGATTACAAAAAGGTGCCAAGAATATTTGGCAAGTGATAAAAGATGTTGATATAAAGTATACCAGTGTAAATCAAGTTCTAGTTGTTAGAGAATTTTCTGATATAATTCCTGAGAAATTGTCAGGATTACCCGAAACAATAAATAGAATTTGGTATTGATTTATTTCTTGGAACCTAACCAGTGTCTATATTTCCATATATAATGGCACCCACTGAACTTAAAGAACTGAACAAGGAATAGTTACAAGACATGCTAGACAAGGGATTTAAAAACCCTAGTATTTTTACTTGGAGTGCTCCAGTTATCTATGAAAAAGAAAGATGGATCACTGACGCCTATCATCTACAACTTCCCTACATGACTCAAGCCATCACTCCTTCATCAAGGACAACAAGAAAAAGATAAATTTCTGGTGATATCTTAACTTTATTCTCTTTATATGCCTAATATGAGCAACTATCACAACTACTGTACATATACATGCTTGCCGTCATTTTTGAAAATTTCACCTTCAATTTAACTAATATCCACCAATCACTCACATACTGTTCTAATTATTCCTGGCTTATTCGCATAGCTATCATAAGTATGCCATTCTTTGAGTTCTATAAATGCACACGTTAATTTCTTTACTTTCATATTCCAAGTTAAGGTATTTGCAGCCATGGAGGGAATCACATTTCGTCAATTTTGAAATATTTGTGTTTTTTGTGGTTCCAGTCCTGGAAAAGATGGCGAGTATATGAAAGCTGCACAAAACCTGGGTATGGTACTGGCTAGGAGAAAAATTCATTTAGTCTATGGTGGTGGTAACCGTGGATTAATGGGATGTGTGTCCACAACTGCCTATGTAGGAGGATGCTAAGTTTGAGGTGTTATTCCTACAGCTCTAGCTGCATCTAACATCATAGGAAAGACAATTGGGGAAGAGTTTAGGGTAGCTTCCATACATGAGCGCATGGCTAGAATGATGATCAATGCCGATGCCTTCATTGCCTTACCAAGAGGTTTTGGTACTTTAGAAGAAATTTTTCAAATAGTCTCTTTGGCACAACTAAATATGCATCACAAACCGATAGGTTTGTTAAATGTTAACCACTTCTTTGATGGTCTGTTGTCTTTCTTTGATCATGCTGTGGAACAAAGGTTCATCTCACATTCAGTATGGCGAATTCTCATCTCAGCTTCAAATGCTGAGGAGTTGATTGATGCTCTATACCTGATCCAATTACAGCTCAAATAGAATGGACAATAGACAACAGCAGTAGAATGTAAACTATGTAACTAAGTTACTAAGTGTACCTTTTTGATGGAATAATCACTGGTACTTCCCTATTTTGATGACATGAGTAGTACCCAAGGTTACTTTTGTATAAACACTCATCACTGATGCAACCCTTTTGATATGATGATAATGATATATATGATGTTTTATACATGCTTGTTAATTGATATTTTAATTATAGTATTTTCTATATGGATTCCAAGAGGAAATAAACCAGCTCTCACAAATTTGGTATTAGAGTAGTTCAATCCTAGGTGACCATAAGGGTGGATGGTCACCTCTATTGACCTATGACAGACTTGCATAAGCTTGCAGTCTTGTTCTGTAGGGTCACATATAATATTGGCTAGGGAATTACTAGTGTTTCCTATTTGTATGCTTGGATGGTGTGATGAGTACTGTAAAGTTTTAATTCACTGTTGAGCTTGATCACTTCAGTAGTGACTCATTTTTTTAAATGATGCAGTAGTTAATGTCAATACCAAGGTAAAATTCAATAAGTAATGCAGAAACTACCCTACACAATTTATCAACGGCTATTCAAGATCAAGTGGTTACCATAAATCAAATTTTACAGCACATGCAAAATAATAACAATCATGGTGAGGTTGGAGGCAACTAATGGAATGTAGGGAATGAGAATGGATGGACAGAATTTATGAGGACTCAGCCTCCTTCAGTTATGGGTGAATATGACCCCATTGTAGCTGAAAGGTGGTTGATAGAGCTAGAAAAGATCTTTGAATTTTTAAATTGTCTTGATGAACAAAAGGTCACCTTTACTATTTATATGCTCAAGGAAAAAGCATAATATTGGTGGAAGGAAGCCAGAAACCTGCTAATCCACTAGGTGTCACACCCCTAATTTAAGGGCACGTGAAATACGTACTTTACAAACATATATTTTCCATGACATGCATAATACACTCCTTTATCATTGGAAACATTTTCATATAGGTATTCCCATGTATACAAAATATACATATTAAGTCTATAAATATCAAAGTAACAGCAGAATTAGGGATCCTGCATGTGGCATTTGTAACATCCCTAATTTCCTTTCATGTATTAATAAAAGTACAAAAGTATTTAAAGTAACATCTCTAATTTATTTTCTTTTATTAATAAAGGTACAAAAATATTTAATTAAGGAAATAAAATTTATTAGACAATTTTTAAATATCTAAGGAAATATAATCCTTAAAAATTCTTCACCTTATGTGTATGTATAGAAATGTTCTAATATTAATGGAATAGGTAAAGAAAGAAAACCTAAGAGGAAATATTAGAAAGAAGCATGCTAAAGAACTTAGGTAAGAAAGAAAAATTTTTGTGAAGTAAGTAAAGGTCTTAAAGTGTCAAGAAGATTGGATTAGGGTAATTTTTCTTAATTTAAGAGCAAAAGTTACTAAGTTTGTATCTCCACCCATAAATTGGGCTTTCACCTATGGACACTTCATATAGTGATGAAATAATGGTGTAATCAAGATTAGGTGACAAGGTATTAGGACAAAACATCTATATCCTACACTCATAATTTTAGCAAGTGGAATGATAATATATGGCATTACGACAAAACATCTATATCCTACACTCATAATTTTAGCAAGTGGTATGATAATACATGGCATTAGGACAAAACATTCCAATCCTACACAAATAATTTCAGCCAAATAATGGAGATTCAAGGGCTATAAATTTTCCACCCAAAAAGGCAAACCTATCATACTTGATTAAGACAAAAGAAAATGGAAATGAATCCCTAAATCAAAGGGACCTTGTCCCTTATCTTAAGAACATATCATTATAATTTTCAAAATACAAATCTCCTTTTGCTATGCATATCTTGACTAAGGAAGAGGAAGACAAGAACATAAGTTGTTTGCTTTCCAAAAATTCAACCAAGTATATCTTAATTGTGATAAGGTAGACCCATGATCATGAAAGATGAATTATTTCATGGTCTATTTAAGCAAAACCCACCCCTATAACATTTTAGTTTCATCCAAGTGAGGAAGAGAGAGAAATAGAAGTAAGGTAGAGAGAGGAAAGGAGAGAAATAGATGAGAAGAAAGGAAGGAAGAAGAAAAAGTCTAGAGGGCTAAGTACTAAAGGTAAGTTAACTTAATCTCCACTTGAATCCATTTTTCTTCTTCATCCTTGAGGTTCAAAAACTCAACCTCCTTCTCTTATTTAAGTTGCTAGAAAAGCTAAAGGAAGGGAGGAATCTTGATACTTCTTTCATGGGGAAACAAGAAAATAAATTCACAAAGTGAGCTAGGGAGATTCTTAGGTAGGTTTAACAATATTTCTTTTTGCAGAAAAGTTTTGAAATTTGTATCATTTATATGGGATTTTGATATTAAGAACTTTGATGATTGGTCATGGATGTTGCTTTATCATGTTACATATTATTCTTGCATGTGATGTATGTTTGAATACTTAGGCTGGTGTAGATAGTTCTGGATAGGTATGGCTATGGGTGGCAAAATTTTAAGCTTCTGTTTTTGAATTTCTGAGAACATTGTGTAGGGAATTAAAATAACTTGTTAACATAACAACTATAGATATATGTCTCACGGAGTTTTAGCAACTGGAATCACACAATTTGGAGTCCATATGAGGTAGATATGGTCTAATTAGTAAGCAGTGTTCAGAAAATGGTTAATCAGGAAAGAACATGTTAGGAAAGCTTCTGTTTATGAATTTTTGGAAACATTCGGTAGGGAATTAAAATAACTTATTAACATACAAATTATAGATATATGTGTCACGGAATGTTAGCCACTGGAATCACTCAATTTGGAGTCCATATGAGGTAGATATGGTCTGATGAGTAAGTAGTGTTCAGATAATGGTTAATCAGGAAAGAACATGTTAGGATAGCTTCTGTATTTTCATTTCTGGGAACATTATGTAGGGAATTAAAATAAATGGTTAACATAAGAATTATATTAATATGTGTCATGGATTTGTCGCCACTAGAATCACTTAATTTAGAATTTTTATGAGAGAGATATGGATATATTCGTAGGTAGAGGTCAGAAACTACCCGAGAAGAAATAATATGTAATTTGAGGGACTAATATCACCTTAATTTCTTAATATTTCGCTAAACTATTCAACATAATAGTTTTAGATAATAGTTTTATCTTTAAATTGACACCAAGATCACCTACATTGGATTTAAATTGAGGGAGTTATGCTCTGATTAGTTAGAAAATGTTAGATAGGATGAAAACCTGCATCAAGAAAATAAAGAAATAAAATTAATATTTAAAAAAGAAGAAGAATCTTATAAATAAAAATAATAAATGACTAATATATGCCATAGCCATTGCCATTGTATGAATTTCTTACCATCTTAAGTGTAAATTTTGACATGAAAATATTTTATAAAGTGATATTTGAAATGGTTATGTTCATCGCATGATTATCAATGATTTTTTTTTTTTGTAATAGTTATATACTTGTTATTGAAAGCATATTTTTGACTATCATTGTGAAAAGAAAAGAAATGAGCACGGTCACATGGCAATCTGTGTGGTGCACCAGTAGGGGACGCCCTACCAACAGTTATGATCATGTTAATAAGAAAAGAAAGAGAAAGTAAGCCATGTCGGACGGAGCGAGAAAAGCCCGTACCAGAGAGTAGAAAATACTCACCCTGACCGGGGTAGCTTGATGTGAGAATAAATTGATAGTCATCATATGATTTCCTGAAAAATAGTATTTATGCCATACATGTCATAATTGTACAATTTTCATGTGCATGGATAAAGTGCATTCATGTGACCTAAAGATATTTTCTATAGTTTATACAGATGGACATGACATGATGAACTATATTGATGGTAAATTATGATTTATTGTTGAACCTACTGGAATTTAATTCTCACTATATTTCCATATCATGTTCAGAAGAATAATTATGCAGATTTTCTCCATGACACTTACTATTTCCGTATGTTGAATCGAGTTGTCCTACCTTAGGCAACTATCAATTATATCAGATATGTCTGTAGTAGATGTGGCTGAGATTCCGGTAGAGGTGCTGCCACCCGCACCAGTGTCCCCGGAAGTAGTCAACGTAGATGATTAGGGCTAATATGTATCTTTGTACAAATGTTTGTAAAATAATGGTGTGTAGTTTGTAAAATAATGGTGTGTATGGAAACTCAGTATTGTATCACTGTTAATAACAATTATGCTTGGTTAAAGTAATTATTATTACGAGTTAAGTGGTTAGAATTAAAGTAGTAATAACTTCATGGAATTTTACAAATATAAAAAAAATTATTACATTTACATAAATGGAGTTGTTACAGCATTCAGAGCATACTCTAGTTTACAAGTACAGAATGATTTAAACACTGTGAGTCTTGGAATCAATATAAGCTCACGCAGAGAGTATGTCACCTAATAGATCACAAATCTACAGGAACAAACTCTGTATCCTTTTTTGAAAAAAATGTAAATATCGTGTAATGAGTTCGACAACTCAGTGATCAGATAATACGTCCTATGATCTCTTAAGCCAACATATAGATGTACTAATATATTAAAATTTATCACATAGAAAATTACAGTTTAGAGGTACATCTATATGGTGTAGCAACTCCATTTTTTTACATATATACATATATATATATATATATATATATATATATATATATATATATATATATATATATATATATATATATATATATATATATATTTAAAAAAAAATCCCATGAAGTCATTATCTCTTTACTGCTAACTATTTAACTCATAATAACATTCAATTAAATTAACCAAGCATAATTAAGGTTTATAATATACCATTAACACTGATATAATTTTGGGTTCACATACACATAATTAATTAAGAACATCCGTACAAAAATTAAACACATATATGTCTACATCTTATTCATCCATATTGACCAGTTTCGAGGATACGGGTGCGGGTCGTTGCTCCTTCATTGAGATCTTAGCCAACACAACCTAACTTACGCTAAAAGCCGGTCATAGAGAATATCTGCATATTTAGTCTTCTGAACGTGATATGAAAATATAGTGAGAATTAAATCCCAATAGGTTCAATAATAAATCATAATTATCATCAATATAAGTCATCATGTTATGTTCATCTGTATAAACTACAACAAATACCTTAGGTCACATGAATGCACTTTTATCTATTCACAAGAAAATCGTATAGTAATGACATGTATGGCATGAATAACTATTTATTAAAATATCATATCATGGCTATCAACTTATTTTCATATTGTAATATCCCGTAATTTTATTTTTAAATGATAATATTTTGCTATGAACAAATATATTTTTATTTGTTTAAAAATGATTATGTTTTGCTAAAAGCAAGTATATTTTTAATAAAAATGATTTATGTTTTGGTTACAATAATTATATTGGCTTCTATTGAATTTTTATTGTATTTTTTGAAATATTCTTTCTTTTAATATGTAAAAAGATATTTATTTTGAGATTTGTTTATTACGATTTTTATCAAGAAAAATTATGATTTAAGAGTTCAACTAAAGGTTTATGAGAATGAGAATGAGAATTTTTTAAGAATTTTTGGGAGGTTTTAGGATGAAAAACGGAATTTATATGAATTTATATAAAATAAAATCTTATTATTAATTATTAAATAATTATTATTATTATTAAAAAATAAAATAAAAAGGGGAGGGGGAAGGTCAGAGACAAAGCATCCAAAATAAATTTTTGCAATGGATGCATAGTGAGTGAATAGTAACCTTCAACTTTTTCTCTAGATTTGGAGTGCTTATTGGCTTCCGATCTCAAAACTGAAGGTGTTACTAGATTCAGGACGAAGAATACTTTAGTTTTGACCGATCATTTTTTCAAATCCACCGTTGAATCGCCGTAGATCTGAAGTAGAAAATCTCAAAAAAAGGTAAATTCTAAAACTCTTACTTAGAGACCTCAAATTAGAAATCTGACACCGTAGATGGATTCAGAAGTTAGATAAACATTAGGATATGTATTTCTTTCGGTCATTTGGTAACTTTTTATGTGTCGGTGAATAGTGATTTTTAGCGTGAATAGTGCAGTAAATAGTAATTTTTGGTGATAAATAGTGCGGTGAATAGTGATTTCGGCGATGAACAGTACCCTGAGCGTTGACTAGCATTGACCAAGATTCTGAAGTCATTTCCTAAGTTTTTGGACCCTCTAGACACGTTTGGTCAAATTCAACTTGGAAAAATACAATTTAGGGCTGTCCAATCAGGAGCCCTACCCTGTGAGTAGATGATTCTTCCTATGACTTGCCCTATACTCTTCTTGATATTTGAGCATGTATATGATTAAGTTTATGAGATATTTACACTTTGATATGTTTCTTAAATGCATTAAAATGATCTGAACTGCTTATAATTTGAAATATGATTCAAGAAGAGTATAGTATTTGAAAATAGATTTCTGAACTCATGATGTATTTGATTTCACTTGTATTTATCATTATTGATAAAGTGAATATTATGTGCACGATGCATTGATTTGTAAAGCTACATACTTGTGAAAATGATGCATGTCATATCATAAATGAGATTGAATGGCAAGCGTAAAGCTCATGGCGAGTTGCTTGATATTTTACATGTATATATATGTATTGATGAATATCAACTGGTTGTATGACTTGTGACGGCACCGAATAGGAGATGCCCTATTAGCCTGAGTGAGCCGGGGGAGGGCCGCTCCAACTGGTTGACAGTGGTAATGTGAGGAGGCAGGAGGGTGATGTACTCACATTCCTTGATCACTTACTGTGACTAGGGTCGAGGTCACTATGCCTATAGCAAATATTTTCATTGCATTGTGACAGTGATAATCTGAGGAGGTAGTAGGGTGATGTACACACATTCCCTGATCACTTATTGTGACTGGGGTCGAGGTCACTATGCGTATAGCAAATGTGTTATATTTTCATTGCATTGACCAGATTGTCGAGTGAGACAAGTGCATTAAAAGTAATGATTTTACCTTCAAATCATAATATTTTACTATAGCTTATACAACTGAGCATAACAACATTTTTTTAATGATCATTCCATGATGCATATGGTTTTGGATATCTGAATATCCTTTGATTTGATAATATTTGAAATACGGGTCCCATATGAATGTACTTCTAAACTGTATTTTCTATGTGACATATTTTAAAATATAAGTACATCCATATGTTGACCTAAGGGGTCATAGGAGGAATTATTTGCTCACTGAGTTGTCAAACTCACTACACGATATTTCCACATTTTTCAGATAAGAATATCAAAGTCTGATTCGGCAGATAGGTGATATATTCTCTGGGTGAGTCTACGTTGCTTCCAAGACTCACTGTCTTTAAATTATACTGTGTTTGTATTCTAGTGTGCTCTGAACGCTATAGGCAGGATCCCTGTTTCTGCTGTACTCTGATGTTTATAGACTTGGTTTGTATATTATGTATACATAAGAGAAATGACAAAGAATTGAATTATGTATCTTTATGGAAAATATCTGATTGCAGAAAATAAATAAATAAATAAATAAGTGTTTAATTTATGTAACATAAATTGGCGGCGTTACACATATCAAGTTACCCCAGTCATGGTGAGTATTTTCTACTCTCTGGTACAGGATTTTCTCGCTCCGTCCGACATGGCACACTTTCTCTTTCTTCTCTCATTAGCATATTCATAGCTGTTAGTAGGGCATCCCCTATTAGTGCACCACACGGACCTCCATGTGATCGTGCTCATCTCTTTTCTTTTCTTTTCTTTTCACGTTAATAGTCAAAAATATGATTTCAATAACAAGTATGTTCATTATACTCACATGCCATAATTTATCATCAAAGCATAATCACTACCAAAAATCATTAGTAAAATGCAATCATGTCATGATCATAACCATTTTCAAATATCACTTTATAAAATATTTCTATGTCAAAATTATACACTTAAGATGGTAAGGAGCTCATGCAATGGTAATGGCTAGGGCATACACTAGCTATTTATTCTTTCCATTTATAAGATTCTTCTTTTTTTCCAAATATTATTTTCATCTTTTCATTTTCTTTATGCTTGGCCTCTAGTTACTTTCCTCATACTTATATTATTTCCAAGACATGTTCTCACAAATTTTATAGGCCATTCTTCTCTAATTTGGTTGTTATTATTACCCTATAGTTAATGAGGTTTATTTAAGGTAGACAAATGTTTAAAATAAGCTTTAACAGCTCCCAACACGGCCTGGCCATGTTCCAGGACATGGCCATGCTTGAAAAATATTTCAAACGTACTCAAAAATAGCCCTAAACATGGCCTACCCGTGCTGAAGCAACCCTGGCCGTGATTTGTGATCTCTCCTCACTTATTTAACCATATCTCCCTCATAAAAAATCCAATTGAGGTGATTCCAAAGCCTATAAAATGTTATGCAAATTATCCACAACTTTAATGTTTATCATTTCTTCAGATTCCTTATGCATTATAACCAAAAAATAGGAACAAATGCTCACATTTTGCTGCCCTAGATTCTAGACTATTTTTTACCTCTACTCATTAATCAACCATATCTCCCTCATATGGACTCCAAGTTAAGTGATTTCAGAGCCTATAGATCCATAAGACATATATCTACATTTAATATGTTAAAATTTCCTTTAATTACCTTTTGATGTTGCCCAAAAATTGAAACACAGAAGCATACTTAACATATTCTTCCTTCGTTAATCATTTTCTGACCACTGCTTACTAATCGGACCATATCTCCCTCATTTGAACTTTAAATTCAGTGATTCCAGTGGCAAAAAAATCTGTGAGACATATATCTACATTCTTCATGTTAACAATTGCTTTTATATCCTAACCAATGCTTTCGAAAATTTCAAAACTTGAAGCTTCCCTGGTTACTCCAAAATCCAGTTTTCTTAGCCTAGCCTTTCCTAAAGTTCTAGTTCATCCTTTTAATAATTCATCTTCCATTTTTCTTAAAAATTTTCACTTAACCATAGAATTAATCATCTCAACATTTAATTATATTTCTTACTTAATTTAACATATTCCATCATCCATTTCAAAAGGATAATAGAATCAAATCATGCATCACTAAAGGTGTTTCTCAATAGAAATATCTCATGGTCCTCCCCTAGGTGTTTAAGGCCATACTTAATTTACCAACCTAACCATCTTCTCAAATATACATAACAGTAGCATAAAAGCCCTAAATTTTTACCACCCATAGCCATATCTATGCAGAATTTTCCATACCAACCGAAGTATTCAAAATATCCTTCATATGCAAGATCAACATGTAACATGATATAGCAACATCCATGGCCAATCATAAAAGTAGCAAATATTGTAAATTTCATCAAAGTTATAAGATCAAAATCCCATATAAATGTTACAAATTTCAAAGCTTTTCTTCAAAAAGAGATATTGTTAAACCTACCTAAAGATCTCCTTAGCTCACTCAGTGAATTCTTTTTCTTGTTTCCTCTTGAAGGAAGTAGCAAGATTCCTCCCTTCCCTTAGCTTTTCTAGCAGGTTAAATAAGAGAAGGAAGGTGAGTTTTGATCCCTAATGATGAAGAGAAAAGATAGATTCAAGTGAAGATTAAGCTAACTTACCTTGAGTACTTAGTCCTCTAGACTTCTCCTTCTTCCTCCTTCGTCTCTTCTCCTTTCTTTCTCTCATTTCATCACTCTACCTTGCTTCTATTTTTCCTCTCCCTCACTTTGACGAAATTATAATGTTATAAGGGTGGGTTTTGCCTAAATAATCTAGCAAGTGGTTCACCTCTCATAATCATGGGTTTACCTTATCACAATTAGGATGCACTTGGTTGTTTTTTGGGGGAAGACAACTCATGTTCTTGTCTTCCTCTCCCTTCGTCAAGATATGCATAGCCAAAAGAGATTTGTATTTTGAAAATCATGATAAAATGTTCTTAAGACAAGGGACAAAGTCCCTTCGATTTAATGATTCATTTCCTTTTTTCTTTGTCTCACTCAAGTATGATAAGTTTGCCATTTTAGGTGGCAAATTTCCAGCCCTTGAGTCTCCCTTTCTTGGCTGAAATTATTTATGTAGGATAAGGATGTTTTGTCATAATGCCATGTATTATTGCCTACTTACTAAAGTTATGAATGTAGGATATAAATGTTTTTTTCTAATGCCATGTGACCTAATCTTGATTATTATTACACTATTATTTCCTCTCATGGTTCTTATTTCTTCCTCTTGGATTTGGGATCATTCTTGCCTATTTCCTTTACTTTGGCCAAAATTCTACCTTTTAATGAGGATTTGGTCACATTTTTATGAGTTTTGGGCTATCGGTCTAACTTTTATATCCTAATCCAAGTCTATGTGTTTATCTCTTGCTTAGGCAATCCAATTGGCTTGCTAGAAACTTATGTGAAGTAGAAAAAACTCTAGATAAAGTGTCGATAGGTGAAAGGCCAATGTATGGGTGGAGATGTTAAACTTAGGAACTCTAGCTCTTGAATTAGGAAAAATTACCCTAATCCAATCTTCTTAAAATTTTAAGACCTTTACTTACTTCACAAAAATTTATCTTCCTTACCTAAGTATTTTTCCTCTCTTTAGTATGTTATTTCTAATTTTTCTTATTAGGTTTTCTCTCTTTACTTATTCCCTTAATGTTAGAAACATTTTCTATGTATACACATAAAGTGAAGAATTTCTAACGCTTATATTTCTTTAGATATCTAAAAATTGTCTAATAAATTTTATTTTCTTGATTAAATATTTATGTACCTTTATTAATAAAAGAAACAAAATTAGGGATATTACATATGGGACCCTAATTTCAAATATTCTTAGTTTAAACCACATTCAGATATTTGAAACCATATATGATACGGTAAGATCAATAATGAAATATTGATATACAGCAAAATATTTCTCATGAAAGCATTAGAAGGATCCTATATCAGAACCACCATATCAGAGTTCAAGCCCTTCTCTACTTTGGCAATGTAGGATTTGCTTAAACTTAGCATCCTAGCTAAGGTTTGCCCTACCACCTTTGAAGAGGACATGCGAAAGGACTCTAATATGGGTATTTCCTAAGCACACAGCAAGGGAGGGCAAATCACATATCATATAGTCGATATCTTGCCAAGATAGGAGGCATCTTGCTCTCCTTCACATATCATATCTCGTGTGTTGGCTGTCACACAAGGCTAGCAACACCCCTGCTAGCTGAGGTATCAAGGTACACCAAGGCTAACATCACTTACTATTAGAAACAGTGTTTCCAATTGGATTCCTCCACATAAATCATTATTTGCACATATGCCATATTGTTTATAATAGTTTATAGTATAATATAGAAACCACAATCTCAGTATAGTTCCTCTGTTAGAAATTTCCCCAATCAGGGTTACCACATATCCATGCCTCTTTCCAAGGCAACCTTATACTTATTTAGATCAATTTCACATGCATAAAATATTCACTTTACTCAATGATCATAAATACATTTAGAACCACATATTCAATGATTTTTAAAATCTATTTGCAAAACCATACTCTTCTGGAACAATATGCTAGTTAGTAAGCAAAGCAGATAATTTAACTTATTTCATAGACTTATGATACCATAAATAACTTTTAAACATAACCATTTATACATTTAAAGTTCAAGAAGAGCATCGGATAATTCATAGAAAGAATTATCTACTTATAGGGTAAGGCTCCAAGTTGGACATCCCAAAAATGCATATTTTCAATCCAAATTTGACCAAATAGAGCTTAGAAACAAGTCTAAAAAGTCAAAAAACCAAGCAAATAACTCTGGGAGCTCAGTCAATGGGTGGTCACTATTTATGGTCACAATTACTATTCATAGCTGTCGAAATCACTATTCATTCTAGTCAAATTTTCTGTTCACACATACTAAGATCACAATTTACGTCGGTTGGAGTTACTGTTCATGACACCAAAAGTTGTCAAATAACTAAGAAACTTCATATCTTATAATCCATCTATCTCCAGAATCTATTAACGGTGTCAGATTTTCAATTTAAGGTCTCTAAATAGGAGTTTCAAAAATTAATTTTTTCTAAGATTTTCAATTTTCGATTTGTAGTGATTCTTCGACCGATTTGAAAAATTGTTCGGCCAATATTGTAGTACTCTCCATCCCAAATCCAATGATACCCTTAGTTTTGAGATTAGAGGCTCAAAGGTACTCTAGATCTAGAGAGAGAAAATAAGGAGAGAAAAAGCTACTATTTATCACTGATTACGAAAAAAAGTTTCCTTCTTTTTTTTCTTTTTCTTTTCAACCTCATTGTGGCATATTGTTTTAAAATATCTAAGGGACCATTTGGCAAAATTTCAGTTATTGGACGATGTCCTTGCAAATTTCATTATTTACATTTTAACCCTAAACTTTTAGAAAATTGCATTTTGACCCCAAAAATATTAATACTTTTTTCATTTTAATCATTTAAACCTTTTATTTATATCTTTGCTCCTTTAATTATTTTAATAATCCTTACATAAATAAAAATTATTAAATCTTAAGGATGTTACACCAAGGTAGACCATTTTTTTGGCAGGTGTTTTGAGATACTTTTCTAGATAAGTATTTTCCTAATAATGTGAGAGTTGAGAAGGAAGTCAAGTTTCTTCAACTAAGGAAGGGCAAGTAGAATATTGATCAATACACAACTAAATTTAAAGAATTGTCCAAATTTTTAACTTATCTGCAATATAATCCGGATGAAGCATGGAAAACAGTAAGATTTGAGACAAGATTAAATTTAGAAATCAAGAGTGCTGTGGTTGCTTTGGAAATTAAAGAGTTTTCTCCTTTAATCAATAAATGTAGACTACTAGAGAAGATTCTAAAGACAACATAGGAAGAGAGGGAGGGATAGGCTTCATGGAAGAGGAAGCGGGAGACTTCGACTTATGGCAAAGAAATTAGAGGAAAGAATAATATAGGAAGTAAACAACCTTTAGCTATGGGATCTAGATTCGTCCCACAAAAACCTACAATAGATAAGTGTGTAAGATGTAGGTAACCATTTAGAGATAAACCATGCTATTCCAATCAAGCTACTTACTTTCTTTGTGGACAAAAAAGGCACCAAACACGACGATGCCACTGGGAAATGGAAAAGGACTTAAAATGACACCATAAACAATATGAAGGGTTTTTGCTCTAAGTGGTGCTGAAGCTAAATAAGCCCTTGACTTAATACAAGGTATGTGTCATGTTAATATTTTCCTCTGATTGTACTTTTTGATTAAGGAGCCAACCATTCTTTTATAGTAATAGAATGTGTGAAAAAGTTACAACATCCTATCTCTTATTTGCTGTATGAACTAGCTGTGATGACACCTACATGAAAGAAAATAGTTACCTCCTTGGTATGTTCAAATTGCTCCATTGTGGTGTGTAAAGACCATTTGTAGTGGATTTGATTTATTTACCCTTAGATGGCATATATGTCATTTTGGATATATATTGGTTAAGACAAAACCGAGTGATTTTGAATTATTGCAATAAAATTCGAGTTTCTTTCTAATTCTTTGGAGGAACAAAAGTGCAGTACCATCTGTACTTATAAATTTTGTAAGGAGCCAAGTGGTATGAATTTGGGTTACATCTTCTTGTATGCTATCAACCTATAGACAAAATAGGAGTTGCGTGAAATCCTAATAGTCCATGAATTTCCAAAGGTCTTTTCCTCAGAAACCTCAACACTACTATCTAAGAGAGAGGTAGAATTTTCATTGATCTGGAACCTTATGTGAGGCTTATTTTTATTATATCTTATAGAATGTCTCCTGTGGAGTTAAAAGAGTTAAAGAAGCAGATTGAAGAACTATTAAAGAAGAATTTTATTCAACCTAGTTTGTCACCTTGGGGAACACCTGTACTATTTATGAAAAAAAAGATGACAATTTGAGATTGTGTATTGATTATAGACAGCTCAACAATGCAACTATTAAGAATAAGTATCTATTGCCCAGAATAGATGATTTGTTGGATCAACTAAAAGTGGCTACCATTTTCTCTAAAATAGACTTGAGGTCGGGGGATCATCTAATCAAAGATAAAAAGGAGGATATTCTGAAAATAACTTTTAGAACTAGATATGGGCACTATGAATTCTTAGTAATGCCTTTCGGGGTCACAAATGCATCTACGATTTTTATGGATTATATGAACCACATTTTAAAACCCTATTTGGACTTTTTTTATAGTAGTGTTCGTAGATGATATACTAATATATTCTAAGAGTGAAGAGGAGCATAGTTAGTATCTTTGGTTAGTACTCCAAATTCTAATGGAAAAGAAACTATTTTCTAAGATGGAAAACTGTGAATTCTAGCTAAGAAAGTTTAACTTCCTGGGCCACATCATTTCGAAAGATGGTGTGTCATTAGATCCTAGTAAAATGAAAGCAATACTAAATTGGGAAAGGCCAAAAACTATAACAGAGATAAGAGATTTCCTAGGTCTAGCAAGATACTATAGGAGATTTATATAGGAATTTTCTCAAATAGCCCTACCCTTAACTAGATTAACTAGAAAGGGAAGTCTTTTTAAATGGACTTAAGAATGTGAAGATAGCTTCCAAGAGCTCAAAATTAGATTAACTTCCCCTCCTGCTTTAGTCATCCCTGATCCCTATGGACATTTTGAAGTTTATAATGATGCTTCTAAGAAAGGTATAGGCTTTGTTTTGTTGTAAGAACATAGGATGGTTTCTTATGCTTCCTAGCATTTAAGACTACATAAGGAGAATTATCCCACGCATGACCAGGAGTTGGCTGTGATAGTCTTTGCTCTGAAAATTTAGAGGCACTACCTATATAGAGTTGTGTTCGAGATATATAGTGATCATATGAGCTTAAAATATCTCTTTGATCAGAAGGATTTAAATATAAGGCAAAGAATATGAATGGAATTCATCAATGATTATAAATTTGAATTGAAGTACCATTATGGAAAAGCAAATGTAGTAGTTGATATGCTAAGTTAGAAGACAATGCATGTAAGCCAAATGCTGATAAAGGAGAGTAATTTAGAAATTTGAGATTGTTAGTAACGTCTACCCCTGGAAGCTAAATTATCAGTGAACTATGAGTTGAATGTGACTTGAAACATAGATTAAGGAGGCATAGTTGCAAGATCAATACATACAAGATCGAAAGGGTTAACCTGACTTTATAGTGTAAGAGGATGGAATTATCAAGTATCAGGGAAGAACATGTAGACCACAAAGAGGGAATTTGAAGAGTAAGATTTTGAAAAAAGCTCATCAGAGCAAGTGTACTATCCATCTGGAATCTACCAAGATGTATTAAGACTTGAAAGAAGATATACTGGTAGTCAGGAATGAAGAGAGATATTGCAGAGTTTGTTAACAAGTGTCTAACTTGTCAGAAGGTGAAAATAAAAAATAAAAAACCCTATAGAATGTTTTAGCCTTTAGAAATCTCAAAATGGAAGTGGGATAGTATTTCCATGGATTTTGTTGTAGGGCTACCTAAGACCCAGACCAGCTATGACACAATATGGGTAACAGTTGACAAATTAACGAAATCTACACATTTCTTGCTAATTAAGATCAATTATTCGCTTGATAAGCTAGCATAGTTGTTTGTAAGATAAATTGTTCGGATACATGGAGTCACTAATAGCATTTTTTCATATAGAGATCCTATATTTACTTCCAGGTTTTGAAGGGTTTTACAAGAAGTTTTTGGCACCAAATTGTGTTTTAGTACAGCATACCATCCTTAAACTGACGGCCAAACTAAAAGAATTGTACAAACCTTGGAAGATATGCTCAGAGCTTGTCCTCTAAAACAAGGAAAAGAATGAGAAAAATATATGTCGTTAGCAGAATTTGCATACAATAGTTGTTATCATTCCAGCATCGGAATGGCACCTTACGAGGCCTTGTATAGTCAAAAATGTTGATTTCCTCTATGTTCGTATGCAGTGAGGAAAAGAAACTTATTGTGTCCAGAATTATTGCAACATAACTCTAAAAGAATACAAATGGTCGGAGAGAAAATATGAACAACCCAAAGTCGATAGAAGAGCTATTTTGATAAAATGAGGAAACCGCTGTAATTTTAAGAAGGGAAGCATATGTTCCTAAAAGTCTCTCCTACTATAGGTATAGGGCAAACAATGAAAGTTAAGAAGTTGAGCCCATGATATCTCGATCCTTATCAAACTCTAAGAAGAATAAAACCATCGGCCTACCAAATTGCACTTCCTTAGCATTTATCAAATCTTCATGATGTGTTTTATATTTCACAACTCCATTAATACCTCCTAAATCCATCACACTCGATACAAAAAAACTTAATAATCGTGGATAAAAATCTAACTTACTAGCCAAAACCAATCACCGTTTTAGATAGAGATATAAAATAGCTACAGAACAAGGCCATCCCCTTAATGAGGATAGATTGGAAGAGTTTAAATAAAGAAGAAGCTACGTGGGAAAGAGAAGACAAGATGAAACAAAAGTATCAGCAACTCTTTAAAAATAGGTAAACCATGAATTTTGAGGACAAATTTCCTTTTTAGGAGGAAGAATTGTAGCATCCCTTGATTTATTTCGAATAAATAGTGTAACATCCCTAATTTCGTTTCTTTTATTGATAAAAGTACATAAAAATTTAATTAAGGAAATAAAATTTATTATACAATATTTTAGATATCTAAGGAAATATAATCCTTAAAAATTCTTCACCTTATGTATATGCATAGAAAATGTTTCTAACATTAAGAGAACAAATAAAGAGGGAAAATCTAATAGGAAAGAAATTAGAAATAGCATACTAAAGAGATGCAAAATTCTTGGACAAGGAAGATAAATTTTTAAAAACAAGTAAAGGTCTTAAAATTTCAAGAACATTGAATTAGGGTAATTTTTCCTAATTCAAGAACTAGAGTTACTAAGTTAAAAATCTTTACCCATACATTGGGCTTTTACCTATGGACACTTCATATAGAGTTTTTCCACTTCACATAAGTTTCTAGCAAGCCATTGGATAACCTAAGCAAGAAATAAAACAATAAATAAAATATAGTAATTGGACCAATAGCCCAAAAATTATGAAAATGTGACCAAACCCTCCAAGAAAGGTAGAATTTTATCCAAAGCAAAGAAAATGGGTAGGAATAAGCCCAAATCCAAGAGGAAAAATAAAATAAAATAAATTAGGTGATGAAATAATAATGTAATAATAAAGATTAGGTTACATGGCATTAAGACAAAAATTTAGCAAGTGGTGTGATTCTACATTCATCATTCTGGCAAGTGGCATTATAATACAAGGCTTTAGGACAAAAATATCTATATCCTACACTCATAATTCTAGCAAGTGGTATGATAATACATGGCATTAGGACAAAACATTCATATCCCACACAAATAATATCAACAAAATAATGGAGATTCAAGGGCTAGAAATTTGCCACCTAAAAAGGCAAACCTATCATACTTGTTTAAGACAAAAGAAAATGGAAAAGAATCCCTAAATCAAAGGGACCTTGTCCCTTATCTTAAGAACATATCATCATAATTTTCAAAATACAAATATCCTTTTCCTATGCATATCTTGACTAAGGAAGAGGAAGACAAGAACATAAGTTGTTTGTTTTCAAAAAATTCAACAAAGTGTATCCTAATTGTGATAAGGTAGACCCATGATCATGAAAGGTGAATTATTTGGTGGTCTATATAAGAAAACCCACCCTTAAAACATTATAATTTCGTCCAAGCGAGGGAGAGGAAAAATAGAAGCAAGGTAGAGTGAGGAAAGGAGAGGAAGAAAGAAAGAAAGAGAAAGGAGAAGTTTAGGGGACTAAGTGCTCCAGGTAAGTTTAACAATATTTCTTTTTGAAGAAAACTTTTGAAACTTATAATATTTATATGAGATTTTGATCTTAGAACTTTTATGATTGGTCATGATGTTGCTATATCATGTTACATATTGATCTTGCATGTGATGTATGTTTGAATACTTAGGTTGTTGTAGAATTTTAAGCTTCAGTGTTTTAATTTCTGGGAACAATCTATAAGGAATTAAAATAAATGGTTAACATATGAATTATAGATATATGTGTCATGGATTTTTAACCACTAAAATCATTCAATTTAGAGTTCATATGAGGAAGATATGTTCCGTTTAGTAAACAAAGGTCAGAAAATGGTTAATTAGGGAAGAATATGTTAGGATAGCTTCGGTGTTTTAAATTTTGGGAACATTATATAAGGAATTAAAATAAATGGTTAACATATGAATTATATATTTTTGTGTCACGGATGTTTAACCACTGGAATCATGTAATTTGGAATTCTTATGTGGGAGATATAGTCAGATTAGTAAGTAACGGTTAGAACCTACCCGAAAAACAAAATATTGAATTTAAGGGAGAAATAACACCATGATTTATTACTATTTTGCTGACATGATTAACATAAGAGGTTTAGATAATTGTCTTAGCTTTCCATAGACACCAAGATCGCCTCAATCGGAGTTAAAATGAGGGCGTTATACTCTGATTAGTGAGCAAAGGTCACAGAGCACGGCCAGGCCGTGTTCTGGGTGCTTCAAGCACGGGCTAGCCGTGTTTGGGGTTGTTTTTGAGTATATTTGAAGTATTTTTAAAGCATGGCCATGTCCTGGAACATGGCCAGACCGTGTTGGAAGCTGGTTAAGCCTATTTTCAACATTTTTCTACCCTAGATAAACCTCTTTAACTCTAGGGTAATAGTAGAAATCAAATTGGAGAACAATGCTCTATAAATTTGTAAGAACATGTGTTGGAAATGATATAAATAAGAAGAAAATTACTAAAGGCCAAGCATAAAGAGAAGGTTAGATATGATGAAAACCTGCATCAAGAAAATAAAGAAATAAAATTAATATTTAAAAAAGAAGACGAATCTTATAAATGAAAATAATAAATGACTAGTATATGCCATAGCCATTGCCATTGTATGAACTTCTTACCATCTTAAGTGTGAAATTCTGACATGGAAATATTTTATAAAGTGATATTTGAAATGGTTATGTTCATGGCATGATTACCAATGATTTATGGTAATAGTTATATTTTGATGAACATACTTGTTATTGAAAGCATATTTTTGGCTATCATTGTGAAAAGAAAAGAAATGAGCACGGTCACATGGCAATCCGTGTGGTGCACCAGTAGGGGATGCCCTACCAACGGTTATGATTATGATTATGAGAAAAGAAAGAGAAAGTGTGCCATGTCAGACGGAGCGAGAAAAGCCCGTACCGGAGAGTAGAGGATACTCACTCTGACCGGGGTAGCTTGAAATGAGAATAAGTTGTTGGCCATCATATGATATTCTAAAAATAGTTACTCTTGTCATACATATTATTACTGTATGATTCTTATGTGCATAGATATAATGCATTCATGTCACCAAAGGTATTTTCTGTAGTTTATACAGCTGAATATGATGTGATGAGCTATATTGATGATGATTTATTGTTGAACTTACTGGGATTTAATTCTCACTATATTTTCATATCATGTTCAGAAAATTAGTTATGCAGATTTTTCTATAGCTCTGGCTTTTAGTGCACGTTGGATCGAGTACTTTATGTTGGGCAGATCCCAGAAGCATATAAAATGTTTGTGGTCGAGTTGGCTTAGATCCCGGTGAAGGTGCAACCACCCGCACCTGTATCTCCGGAATTGGTCAACCAGAATAAATAAGATGTAGATTTTTATGTGTTTGATATGTTGTACATATGTTTTGATTAATGACATGTATGTGAACTCTGTATTGTATAAATTAAGTAAATGTTATATTGAGTTAAGTTGTAACGAGGTAATAACTTCATGGTATTTTAGAAAAAAAAATTTGATACTTTAATGGAGTTGTTACAAATAGGATATAATTTTAACCTTGAATGGAAGGAAAGATAACAAAACCCTAGAAATTAATAAAATCCCTAAAATGACAAGAAGAGTAAATATAAAAAAAGGAAAATTGTGGCTAGCATAATTTCAATAAAGTGGGCCAAAATGAGTTAGTTCTTTATTTCCCTAAGTAGTTATTCTTAATAAATAAAAGGGAAGAATTTTTATTTTTGAAGAAAACCTAAAAAGGCAAGATCATAATTCCTAACTTCTTAGATTAGGGTTGGGCATTAAGAGGTGAACCAAAGATATATGGTGAGTGTGCTTCTAAAGTCAACTAGAGTTCCCCTTAAGAGAAGATTAATGCATTTGGATTTATTAGGGAAGCCAAACATGGCTTTTGTTAAGGGATGGTTGGAATGTAATAGAATGGTATTCTTGTAGTTTTTACTTGGTTGAGGGACATAGTTGGAAGGGGAAAGTAAATTTCTAGACCATTTAAGTTTTTAATAATTTCTTGGTGACTTCATGAAGAAGTTGGCCAAGGGGAAAATGAGGTAGAAATTGCAGCAACCAAAGGGAAAAGAGGAAGAAGAGAAAAGAAGAGAGATAAATGCAATAAAAAGAAAAACCAAGGTAAGTCTCGCACATCCAAGCCTTAGTCCACTATTCTCTTAATCTTCAATGCTTCAAAAATAGATTTTTATGGTGAATAATGCAGAAACGTATGGGAAAGAAGAAGTAGAAGTTGATTAAGGGAAGAAACTCCAAGAGGAACTTGGATTAGGGATAATAGAAGCATATATATTGGTAGGTTTAATATTGACGTCATCTTAAACTTTTGCATGAATTGGTGAAGATATATGTATAGTTGTGTATATATTTTCTTCTTAAAGTTAGTTAATGGATTTTGAATGTTGGTTTTGGGGTTTGACCATATTAATAGGGATGTGTATGGTATATTAGGAGAAAAAGAAGCTTTTAATGGAATTTTAAAGTTAAACAACCTCTTTTGTATGTGTATATACTTAATTAAGTACCTAAATATTCGTATATAACTTCCTTAGTGGTTGTTTTGGTGTTTGTATGGCTATATGGGCGTGTATAAAATAAGAAGGAAGATTGACACGCACAGAACACGGTCATGTTCTGCGTGGTTGAAAGTTTTGTACACCACAGAGCATGGCCGTGTTCTAGTACACTGCTAGGCTGTGTTGGGTGTTGGTTTAGTGTAATTCAACCTACATTCTACCTTAAATGTACCTTATTAATTGGAGTGTAATTATTTAACTTAAATCAAAGAACAATACCTTCAAAGATGATTGCTTTGCAACACTAATTTCCTATTTCTTTACCTTGTACAACATGCGTTGGATTGTGTATTACCATATAATGATTCAATAAGTTGATGAAGATGATAGGAACTTGATGAAATATATGATGCACACATAATGTGATTATATTCATGCTTGTGAGACATAATGCATGGTTGATGTTAGAAGTATTAATATATATTTATTAAATGATGTAATGATGAATGTGGTTGATGCATAATCCCATTGAGATGATAATGGTAAGCATGACACTAATGATGAATTATTTGATGCATACTTGATATGTTGATGAGACAAAAAGAATGATGTGATGCATGTGGTTCAATAGATAAGAAAACTAATGATAGATGAGACAGAATCAGACAAAATCTTTGGGATGACCCTTGCAATAGCAAGGTGACCTGAAGTGGTCGTATGGCTTAAGACAATACCAAATAGGGAACGCCTTATTAGCCTTAAGCAAGCTGATGGGGAGTATGACCACTCCAACCATGTAATAGTGGTGTACAAGTGTTGATGGGTGAATGGCTCATATTACCTTGTTACTGTGACAAGACGGATGACGGATACAAAACCATTATGCATATTATTTATTATACTGTAAATTATAGCTTTGAGGTATTTACGCATAACATAGTTATTTATGTTATCTATTAATACATCGTGATAGAAGATTGATATTTTCTTTAGCTTATACAGTTGGATATAACACTATGATTTTGTACTTATTATATGATATGTTTAGTGTTGAACCTATTAAGACTTTGTTCTCATTAATGTTGGTATTTTGTTAAGATAAAAGATGGTAAGATGCCATCAGTCTTATTGGCTTTGGTCTTAAAGATTCAGATGATGGAGATACCCTACTTAGGTCAATTCACCATTCTACAAGATATCATAGTAGTGAATGTTATGGATATCTAGGCGCTAGCACCACCTTCTCCACCCTTTGCACCTTAGGGGTGAGGTACTAAGCAGGATCTAACTGTAGTATAATGTAAATTAGGTAACTATGTAACTCAGTGTACCCTTATGAATGAGTAACCCCTGGTACTTCCTTATTTTGATGACAGTACCTAAGGTTACTTCTGTATAAACACTAATCACTGTTGTAACCCTTTTAATATGATGATAATGATATATACGATGTTTTTATAGATGTGTGTTAATTGATATTTTAATTATAGTATTTTCTATATGGATTCCAAGAGAAAAAAATTTGTCTCTTACACATCCTTTATAGTGACTATTCTCGTTGAACCTAACCCTGATCTAGTGGGCTTAATTCTACTTTTCTTTTGTATAGTATAATTGTACTATAGAGTCCTCCATTTACTATAGGCAGCATTTGTACCTTTGTTATGTATAAATATATCAAAATTTGATAATTGGATTTGTTATGTATACATAGTAAAGCTCTTTAATGTATACTGATGTACATATTTACATGCATATGAATTTTGATATTTGTTATACTAACTTATTGTTTAAAATAATTAAACATTTCACTATTGAACTATGTTTAAAATATATCAAAGGCTTATGGGAGGAGATACTAGTGGCAATTGTACACTCCTTAACTAAGAAATATCACATTAGCAAAATCAACTTGAAGTGATAATGATTTCCTATTCATTGAGAGTCTAAATGATGAACCAAAAGTTGCCAATCTTTACCTCGTGCTAATTGAAAAAGGTTGAAGCAACCAAACCGAGGAAGTTAGATTGAAGACAAAGTTAAGAGAAGATCACTAGTTAATATTTTGGCTATTCTCGGCACATGATTGGTGATCGTACTAAATTTATCTCCCTCAATCACAATGACATGAAATTGTCACTTTTGTAGACAATGATAAGCGTAAAATGGTCTAAGTGGAAATCAAGAAGATATATTAAGAAGGCATCTGGTGATGCAAATGGAGAAAATAGTGGATATGAAAATAATGACGTAGGACTAGAGAATAATGAACTAGAACCTCACCTATTGGAACTCAAGTTTCATAACAAGAAAGTAATGAAAATTAATAGAATGAAACTAAATAAGCTTATAGAAATATTGAGCCTTAAGAATAGAGAAAAACTTGTAACCATCCTATGATTATCCTTGGAAATCAAGTTGAAAGAATAAAGAGAAGATCATCCTTGAGAAGTGTGAACCATTTGACATTCATATCTCAATTTGAGCCACCTAATATTCAAAAATCTCTAGAAGATGACATGAATGTTAGATCTAAGTAATGCAAGAGGATCTAAATAAAGTTAAAAAAAGCCAAGTATAGATAATTTTTCCTAATCCTAAAGGACACTCAATCATAGAAAAAAGGTGTTCAAAAATAAGCTCAATAAAGTAGGAAAGGTGTAGAAAACAAGGTAAGGTTAGTTTCTCAAGGTTTCAATATTCAATAATCTCTAAGTTCAATTATCTATATTTTTCTCTTTATGCAATGTACGGATTTATTTTGGGGTTGGAATTTTTTGTTTGGATGTGTTAGAAGGACAAATATTGAGTTTTGGGTTTATTTGATTCTAAAAATGTGAAGAATCTCCATCAGGGATGCCAGCACAATGCTAGATCTCACCATCGTAATGCTAACGTGCCCAAAAGATCAGTGTCATAATGCTAGAATCCTAGTGTCGTAGCAAAAAAAATGCAGGTTGTAGCTACAAAACACAAGCTTAAAAACACAAGCTTAAAATTTTGCCACCCATTGCCATACCTATGTAGAACTATCTACACTAGCCTAAGTATTCAAACATATATAATATTTAACATGATATAACAACATTCATGACCAATCATCAAAGATATAAGGTCAAAATCCCACATAGATGTTGTAAATTTCAAAACCTTTCTTCAAAAAGAAATATTGTTAAACTTACCTTGAGCACTTAGTCCTCAAGACTTCTCCTTCCTCTTTCTTCCTTTCTTCCTCTCCTTTCCTCACTCTACCTTGCTTCTATTTTTCCTCTCCCTCACTTGGACGAAAATTCTAATGTTATAAGGGTGGGTTTTGCTTATATAGACTATCAAATAATTCACCTTTTATAATCATGGGTCTACTTTATCACAATTAGGATGCACTTGGTTGAATTTTTGGAAAACAAACAACTCATGTTCTTGTCTTCCTCTTCCTTAGTCAAGATATGCATAGGAAAAGGAGATTTGTATTTTGAAAATTATGATAATATGTTCTTAAGATAAGGGACAAGGTCCCTTTGATTTAGGGATTCATTTCCTTTTTCTTTTGTCTTAATCAATTATGATAGGTTTGCCATTTTAGGTGGCAAATTTTCAACCCTTGAATCTTCCTTGCTTAGTTAAAATTATTTGTGTAGGATAAGGATGTTTTGTCATAATGCTATGTATTATTACCCACTTGCTAAATTTATGAGTGTAGGGTATAGATGTTTTGTTCTAATGTCATGTATTATCATACCACTTGCTAAAATTATGAATGTAGGATATCACACCACTTGCTAAATTTTTGTCTTAATGCCATGTCACCTAATCTTGATTACACCATTATTTCATCACTTTATTTTATTTTATTTTAAATTTTCCTCTTGGGTTTGGGCTCATTCTTGCCCATTTTCTTTACTTTGGTTAAAATTCTACCTTTCATAATGGGCTTAGTCACATTTTCATGATTTTTGGGCTACTGGTCCAATTTCTATATCCTAATCCAAGTCTATGTTTTATTTCTTCCTTGGGCTATCCTATTGGCTTGCTAAAAATTCATGTGAAGTAAAAAAAATCTATATGAAGTGTCCATAGGTGAAAGCCCAATTTATGGGTGGAGATACTAAACTTAGTAACTTTAACTCTTAAATTAGGAAAAATTACCCTAATCCAATCTTCTTAAAATTTTAATACCTTTACTTACTTCACAAAAAATTATCTTCCTTACCCAATAATTTCACCTTTCTTTAGTATATTTATTTCTAATTTTTCCTCTTAGGTTTTCTCTCTTTACCTATTCCATTAATGTTAGAACATTTCTATGTATACACGTAAGGTGAAGAATTTCTAAGGATTATATTTCCTTAGATATCTAAAAATTGTCTAATAAATTTTATTTCTTTAGTTAAATATTTATGTACCTATATAATAAAAGAAATAAAATTAGGGATGTTATTTTAAATACATGAAACGAAATTAGGGATGTTACAGTAAAGGCATTGAAGTGACAATTTTTTTTAGGTCACCCCCTAAAATTAAGCCCTTCTTCATGTAAATTCCATTGCAATTTGAACTTTTGCCTTCTTTTGTCAAGTTTTCTGAGAATTTGCTTCAAGAGACTTTCAAAGTTAGTTCTAAAATCTTAGGTCTACCTTTCATGAAATATTTTTCAAGTTTTTCTCAATAGAGACTAACTATAGCCTAGTGCTCATAAAGGAAAGTTTCAAATCAGAAGAAGTCAATATGCAGAAATTCTATATTCAATCAGTTCGTTTTCCACCTTTCCTCATAGAGTGTCCTTGAACAAATAGCAAGCAACAAGAAAACACACACACACACACATATATATATATATATATATATATATATATATATATATATATATATATATATATATATATATATATATATATATATTCACCTCATTTCTAGATCAGACACTAGAAGGAAATTACAAGTAGATAGCATTACAGCACACAGAAAGTTAGAATGCTACACATACACATCATTAATTAAAAGTGTCAATACAAAAATCAAACACATATATGTCTGCATCTTATTCATCCAAATTGACCAATTCCAGGGATAGGGGTGCAGGTGGTTGCACCTTTGCCAAGATCTTAGCCACCTCAACCCAACATATGCTAAAAGTCGATCGTAGAGAATATCTACATATTTAGTCTTCTAAACATGATATGGAAATATAGTGAGAATTAAATCCCAGTAGGTTCAACAATAAATTATAATCATCATCAATATTGCTCATTACGTCACGTTCATCTGTATAAGCTACAGTAAATATCTTAGGTCATATGAATGCACTTTATCTATGCATATGAAAACCTTGCAGTAATGACATGTATGGCATAAATTACTATTTTTAGAATATCATATGATGACTATCAACTTATTTTCATATCAAGCTATCTCAATCAGGGTGAATACTATCAACTCTCCTATACAGGCTTTTCTCACTCTGTCCAACATGACACAATTTCTCTTTTCTAATTAGCATAATCATAGCCGTGAGTAGGGCGTCCCTTACTGGTGCACCACACAAACTGCCATGTGATCGTGCTTGTCTCTTTTTTTTCTTATTTGTTTTCACATTAATAGCAAAAAATATGATTTCAATAAAAAGTATATTCATTATACTCACATGCCATAATTTATCATCAAAGTATAATCATGCCATAATCATTTTTAAATATCACTTTATAAAATATTTCCATCTCAAAATTACACACTTAAGATGGTAAGGAGTTTTTGCAATGGAAATGGCTAGGGCATACATTAGTTATTTATTATTTTCATTTATAAGATTCTTCTTCTTTCTTAAATATTATTTTCATCTCCACTAATTAGAGCATAACTCCCTCATTTTAACTCAGATTAAGGTGTTCTTGGTGTCCATTTAAAGTTAAGACAAACTTCTAAAACTCTTTTGCTAAACATTTTAGTGAAATCGTAAGGAATATTGGTTTTTTTACTCCTTCAAATTCAATGTTCTTTCTTCCCTGGTAGGTTCTGACCTCTATTTACTAATCTGACCATATCTCCCTCCTATGGACTCTAAATTGAGTGATTCTAATGGGTAAAAATTTGTGAGTCATATATCTATATTTTTTATGTTAACTATTTCTTTTAATTTCCTACCAATTGTTCCCAAAAATTATAACACATAAGCTTACCTAACATATTCTTCCCTACTTAACTACTTTCTGACCACTGCATACTAATTTGATAGTATCTCCCTTATATGCATTCCAAATTGAATGATTCTAGTGGATAAAAATTCATGAGATATATATATATATATATATATATATATATATATATATATATATATATATATATATATATATATATATTTCATGTTAACCATTTGTTTTAATTTTCTACCAATTGTTCCCAGAAATTCAAACACATAAGCTTACCTAACATATTCTTCCCGTGTTAACTAGTTTCTGACATTGCGTACTAATATGACCATATCTTCCTCATATGGATTCCAAATTGAATGATTCCAGTGGATAAGAATTCGTGATACATATTTCTATATTTTTCATGTTAACTATTTTTTTTAATTCTCTACATATTATTCCCAAAAATTCAAACACAGAAGCTAACATAACAGATTCTTCCTTGGTTAACCATTTTCTGACCACGGCTTACTAACCAGACCATATCTCCCTCGTTTGAACTCCAAATTGGGTGAGTATAGTGGCTAAAAATATATACGACACATATCTACATTTTTTATGTTAACCATTTCTTTTAATTTCTAACTGATTCTTCCAATAATTTCCAAAAATAAAAGCTTCCCTAGTTACTCTGAAATCTAGTTTTCTAACCAAACCTTTCCTAAGGTTTTAGTTCATCCTTTTATTATGCCCTCTTCCATTTTCTTCCTAATTTACATATAATCTTATGATTACTCATTTCAACATTTTAATTAAATTGCTTACACTTAATTTAACATATTCCATCATCTACTTCTCAAGAAAATATAAATCAAATCATGTATTATTAAGTGTGTTTCCCAATAGAAATGTCTCATGGTCTTCTTCTAAATTTTTAAAGCCATACTCATTTTATCAATCTAATCATATTCCATCAATTTTTCGCCACATTCAAATATACATAGCATAATAAAAATCCTAAAATTTTGCCACCCATAGTCATACCTATGCAGAACTTTCCACACAAATTGAAGTATTCAAAACATCCATCATATGCAAGATCAACATGTAACATAATATAGCAACATCCATGGTCAATCATCAAAGTAGCAAATACTATAAATTTCATTAAAATTCGAGGATCAAAATCCCATAAAAATGTTATAAATTTCAAAGTTTTTCTTCAAAAAGAGATATTGTTAAACCTACCTAAAGATCTCACTAGCTCACTTAGTGAATTTGTTTTCTTGTTTCCTCTTGAAGGAAGTGGCAATATTCCTCCCTTCCCTTAGCTATTCTAGCAGCTTAAGTAAGAGAAAGAGGGTGAGTTTTGAACCCCAAAGATGAAGAGAAAATATAGATTCAAATGGAGATTAATTTAACTTACCTTGAGTACTTAGTCCTCTAGACTTCTCCTTCTTCTTTATTCCTCTCTTCTCCTTTCTTTCTATCCTTTCCTCACTCTACCTTGCTTCTATTTTTCCCTGTCCCTCACTTGGACGAAATTTTAATGTTATAAGAGTAGTTTTTGCTTAAATAAACTATCAAGTGGTCCTCCTTTCATAATCAAGGATCTACCTTACCATAATTAGGATGTACTTGGTTGGTTTTTGGGGGAAGACAAATCATGTTCTTGTCTTCCTCTCCCGTAGTCATGATATCCATAGCAAAAAGATGATTTGTTATTTGAAAATTATAATAAAATGTTCTCAAGACAAGGGGCAAGATCCCTTTTATTTAGGGATCGATTTCCTTTTTCTTTTGTCTCACTTAAGTATGATAGGTTTGACTTTCTAAGTGGTAAATTTCTAGCCTTTGAATCTCCCTTGCTTAGCTAAAATTATTTGTGTAGGATATGGATGTTTTGTCATAATACCATGTATTATTACCTACTATATCATCACATGGCTTGCTGAAATTGCGAGTGTAGGATATTGATGTTTTGTCCTAATGCCATGTATTCTTACCTACTATATCATCATATGGCTTGCTGAAATTATGATTGTAGGATATAGATGTTTTGTCATAATGCCATGTGACTTAATCTTAATTATTATTACACTACTGTTTCATCACATGATTCTTCTTTTTTCTCTTGGATTTGGGCTTATTCTTGCCCATTTCCTTTGCTTTGGCTGAAATTCTACTTCTTATGGAGGGCTTTGTCACATTTTCATGATTTTTGGGCTGTCGGTCCAACTTTTATATCCTAATCCAAGTCCATGTTATATCTTTTGCTTGGGCTATCCAATTGATTTACTAGAAACTCATGTGAAGTGGAAAAACTCTATGAGGTGTCCATAGGTGAAAGCCCAATGTATGGGTGGAGATGTTAAACTTAGAAATTCTAGCTCTTGAATTAGGAAAAATTACCCTAATCCAATCTTTTGAAATTTTAAAACCTTTACTTTAAAAAATTTATCTTCCTTACCCAAGAATTTTACCTCTCTTTAGGATGCTATTTCTAATTTTTCCTATTAGGCTTTCTCTCTTTACCTATTCCCTTAATGTTAAAAACATTTTCTTTGCATACACATAAGGTGAAGAATTTCTGAGGCTTATATTTTCTTAGATATCTAAAAATTGTTTAATAAGTGTTAATTCCTTAATTAAGTATTTATGTACCTTTATTAATAAAAGAAATAAAATTAGGGATATTCTAGGGTTCTTGCTCCTCATCGCTTTATGCTTCTGTTTCCTCATTTTCTTGTCAAAATGAAGTGTTCAGAATATACATAAGAAAGTAAGGGAACAAGAAGAATTGTTTTGAATTCCTTTTCAAGGTTTGCTGAAGAGAAATATCCTTTTGGTGTTGATAACTCCAAAATTTTTGTTGCTTATGCATGAATGATGTTTGTTGCTCCTCCAGTAGCTTTAACCTTTGCACAATTTGCTAATAGTAGCTGGAAGGGGAAGTTGTTTGGCTATTGGGCTGTGGAGGCTCCTAGGCTTGTGCTAGTGGCTTTTGTTCACCCTTTTCATGCATAATGCGAGCTATGGCCATTGAGCTAATTACTCCCCCAGCCTCAATCTCTCTTCCTCAACTACAACAGGGACAGTACTAGCTAAGTATAGAGATAAAATCAGAAAAGGGAAAAGTAAGCTGCCTTTTCTCCAATTAGCACACACCCTAATTAGCTCTGCAATAATCCTCCTTACATTAATAGCCCTTCCTTATATGATAGCATCTACCATGGCTACCCAATCTTTACTTACAATTTTCCTATAAGTGAAGGGCAAGAGATAGGTCTTTAAGAAGTGGTACCACACCTTGGCTACCAGGAGTAAAGATGCTATGTTCACCGTGGAAGCTCCTTGTGAAGATTTGTCCCAAGCTGCCTCTGGTATACACACACGTTCTAGCATTTCATCCCAATCCTTTTCTTCTAAAGATTCCAAATACTTCTCATATTCATCCTCTTCATCGTTTAGGTTGAAGGTATTGTTGATTGCACTGGAATCAAATTATACCTGGGTTCCTCTAACTTCTACCCATTCAGTAGCATCCTTAGGAAAATTTGCATAGAACTCCCGAACTAAGGGAATCACGGCTGGCTAAAGATCTTTGGCAAATTCTTTCTAGCCTCTCTACTTCACAACTTCAGTAACATATTATGGCATTCCCAAATCCTCTGCATTTGTGAAGCTAAATCCCTTCTTTCCACAGAATGTCCTCTTATTAGTTTCCTCATCATGTCTTTTTTAGTTCTCCTATGAGGTAAATTTCTTCACTGCACTCGCTTTCTTAGCTAATGATTTTACCCTCGCCATGGATCTCAGACTAAGTAGTTAAAGAGATGAAGGACCAACCTTACAACAACGAGTTTATTAGGGTGAGAGAACAGGTCTTGCTTACGATGAGCTTCACTTGTTCATGGACCCCTTTTGCTTTGAGCAACAACGAAACCCTTCAACACTTCCTCACGATTTCCTAGACTGTAGGAACTTGAATGAGCAACACTAAAATTTGGCTGAGGGGGAATATGGCATCGTGACTTAGGGTACCTTTTGGTTTTCCTGCTCTCTTTTTTATGAATAGGCTTAAAACGCTAGGCTCTCATTTTCTTCTTTTTTTCATAACCCATTAATTGGATTACTTATCCCATTCTTTTCCATCCCAGATTCATCAACCCAATCCTTTCCAACCAAGATTAATCATAGTTGCCCAATTTCCATTCATCTCTTTGCCAAGGAAGAACCCCGTGCTTCAGGGAAAGCTGCCCTTGCTGTGGCATTTCTATGGCAAATGTTGTGAACTAAAATTGCAAGTCTTATGCTCCAATTGGCCAGTAAAATTTAACAAAAATACTATTAAAATCAAAAATCAAGCTGACTTATCACTATAAAATAAATGAAAATTTGTAAAAGTATGGATTGCCTCCCATTAACGCTTGTTTTAGAGTCAACAGTCCGACTACTTCCCTCTTTTCCTTCTTGTAATGGCATTGATGTGTGTTGGCGTTCCACATCACCTCTAAAGTAGTGTTTGATCCTTTGCCCATTCACCTTGAATGTTTTCCTAGATTTTTCCTCTTCCAATTCAATTGCTCCAAATAGAAAAACTTTGCTAATACAGAATAGACCAGACCAGCGAGATTTTAGCTTTCCAGGGAATATAGTCAATTTGGAATGGAATAACAAGACTTACTGTCCCACTTCAAAGTCTCATGGCTATATCTTCTTGTCATGCCATTGTTTTGTCTTCTCTTTGTAGAGTTTAGCATTCTCATAAGATTTTCTTCGAAACTTATATAGTTCATTCAGTTGTAGCATTGTTTTTTCACCAGCAGCCTCCAAATTCAAATTGAATTTCTTGACTACCCAGTAAGCCCGATGCTCTAGCTCTATTAGCAAATGACAAGTTTTGCCAAACACTAGCTTGTATAGAGACATCCCCAAAGGTGTTTTATATGCTGCTCGATAAGTCCACAATGCATCTTCTAACCTTGAAGTTGTCCTTTCTATTTGGACTAACAGATTTTTCCAAGATTCTCTTTATTTCTCTGTTTAAAATTTTAGCTTGTGTAAAAACTCCATTTTTTTCATATATACATATATATATATATATTTGTAAAATCCCATGAAATCATTACCTCTTTACTTCTAACTATTTAACTTATAATAACATTCAATTAAATTAACCAAGCACAATTAAGGTTTATGGTATACCATTAACACTAATACACTTCTGGGTTCACATACACATCATTAATTAAAAACATCCGTACAAAAATAAACACATATATGTCTACATCTTATTCATCCATATTGACTAGTTCTAGGGATACAGGTGTGGATGGTTGAACCTTTTTTGAGATCTTAGCCAACTCGACTTAACGTACGCTAAAAGTCGGTCATAGAGAATATCTGCATATTTAGTATTCTGAACATGATATAGAAATATAGTAAAAATTAAATTCCAGTAGGTTCAACAATAATATAGTTATCATGTCATATTCATTTGTATAAGCTACAATAAATACCTTAGGTCACATGAATGCACTTTATCAACGCATATGATCAAAGCACAATCATTACCAAAAATCATTGGTAAAATGCAATCATGAGATGATCATAACTGTTTTCGAATATCACTTTATAAAATATTTCTATATCAAAATTACACACTTAACATGGTAAGGAGTTCATGCAATGGCAATGGTTAGGACATACACTAGTCATTTATTATTTTTATTTATAAGATTCTTCTTCTTTCTTAAATAATATTTTCATCTTTTTATTTTCATTATGCTTGGCCTCTAGTTGCTTTTCAGCCACTTATATCATTTCCAACACATGTTCTCACAAATTTTATAGGCCATGCTTTTCCAATTTAGTTTCTATTATCACCTTATAGTTAATGAGGTTCATTTAAGGTAGAAAAAAAGTTGAAAATAAGCTTTACCAGCTTTCAACACAGCCTGGCCAGGTTCTAAGACATGGCCATGCTTGAAATATACTTCAAATGTACTAAGAAACAGCCTTGAACATGGTCTACCTATTCTGAAGCAACCTATAACACGGCCTGGCTGTGTTCTGTGACCTTTCCTTACTTATTTAACCATATCTCCCTAATACAAACTCCAATTGAGGTGATTTGAAAGCCTATAAAAAGATAAGAAAATTATATACAATTTCATGTTTATTATTTCTTTAGATTCCTTATGAATTATTCCTAGCAAATCAAAAACAAAAATGATTATATTTACCACCCTAGATTCTAGACTAATTCTGGCCTCTACTAATTCATCAGCTATATCTCTCTCATATGAACTCCAAATTAAGTGATTTTAGAGCTAATAGATCTGTGAGACATATATCTATATTTATTAAGCTAAAAATTTCCTTCAGTTCCCTATCTATATTACCATAAATTAAAACACAAAATCATACTTAACATATTCTTCCCTGGTTAGCTAGTTTCTGACCACCGCCTACTAATCTGACCTTATCTCCCTCATATGGAATCCAAATTGAATTAGTTCAATGCCAAAAATTCTGTGAGACATATATCTAAATTTTTTATGTTAACCATTTCTTTTAATTCCCAATCGAGTCTTCCAAGAATTTCAAAAAAAGAAGTTTCCCTGGTTACTCTAAAATCCAGTTTTTAAACTAAACCCTTCCTAAGGTTCTAGTTCATCATTTTATTACATACTTTTCCATTTTCTTCTTAATTTACATCTAACCATAAGATTACTCATTTTTACATTTTAATTAGATTCCTTACACTTAATTTAACATATTCCATCATCCTTTTCTCAAGAAAACATAAAATCAAATTACGTATTGTAAAGGGTGTTCCCAACAGAAATTTCTCATGGTCTTCTTCTAGGTGCTTAAGGCCATATTCATTTTATCAATTTAACCATATCCCATTAATATTTCACCACATTTAAATATACATAACTACAGCATAAAACCATAAAATTTTACCACCTATAGCCATACCTATGTAGTACCTTCCACATCAACCTAAGTATTCAAACATACATCACATGCAAGATGATCATGTAACATGATATAGCAACATCCATGGGCAATCATCAAAATGTAAAATATTGTAGATTTCATCAAAGTTCTAGGAACAAAACTCCATATAAATGTTATAAATTCCAAAGCTTTTATTCAAAAAGAGATATTGTTAAACCTAACTAAAGTTCTCCATAGCTCACTTAGAGAATTCCTTTTCTTTTTTCCTCTTAAATGAAGTGGTAAGATTCATCCCTTCCCTTAGCTTTTCAAGCAGCTTAAACAAAAGAAGGAGGGTGAGTATTGAACCATAAGGATGAAGAGAAAAGATGGATTCAAGTAGAGATTTAGCTAACTTACCTTAAATACTAGTCCTCTAGACTTCTCCTTCTTCTTCCTTCATCTCTTCTCCTCTCTTTCTCTCCTTTCCTCACTCTACCTTGCTTCTATTTTTCCCTCTCCCTCACTTGGATGAAATTCTAAGGTTTTAAGACTGGTTTTTCCTAAAATAAATTATAAAGTAGTCCTCCTCTCATAATTATGGGTCTACCTTATCACAATTAAGATGCACAAGATTGCTTTTTAGGGGAAGACAAATCATGTTCTTGATTTCCTCTCCCTTAGTCAAGACATGCATAGCAAAAAGAGGATTTGTTATTTGAAAATTATGATAAAATATTCTCAAGACAAAAGGCAAGGTTCCTTTGATTTAGGGATTCATTTTCTTTTTCTTTTATCTCACTCAAGTGTGATAGGTGGCAATTTTTCAGCCCTTGATTCTCCCTTGCTTGGCTGAAATTATTTGTGTAGGATAAAAATATTTTGTCATAATGCCATGTTTAACATCCCTAATTTCATGTCTTTTATTAATAAAGGTACCTAAATATTTAATTAAGGAAATACAATTTATTAGACAATTTTTAGATATCTAAGGAAATATAATCCTTAGAAATTCTTCACCTTATGTGTATGCATAGAAAATATTTCTAACATTAAGGGAATAGGTAAAGAGAGAAAACCTAATAGGAAAAATTATAAATAACATACTAAAGAAAGGAAAAATTCATGGGTAAGGAAGATAAATTTTTGTAAAGTAAGTAAAGGTCTTAAAATTTCAAGAAGATTGGATCAGGGTAGTTTTTTCTAATTCAAGAGCTAGAGTTACTAAGTTTAACATCTCCACCCATAAATTGGGCTTTCACCTATGGACACTTCATATAGATTTTGTCCACTTCACATGAATTTCTAACAAGCCAATAGGATAGCCCAAGCAAGAAATAAAACATAGACTTGGACTAGGATATAGAAGTTGAACCGATAGCCCAAAAATTATAAAAATATGACCAATCCCTTCAAGAAAGGTAGAATTTCTGCCAAAGCAAATGAAATAGGTAAGAATGAGCCCAAACCCAAGAAACAAAAATAAGAATCTTGTGAGGAAATAGTAATGTAATAATAATCAAGATTAGGTCACATGGCATTAAGACAAAACATCTATATCCTACATTCATAATTTTAACAAGTAGGTAATAATACATGGCCTTAGGACAAAACATCTATATCCTATATTCATAATTTCAACAAGTGGGTAATAATACATAACATTATGACAAAACATCCTTTTCCTACATAAATAATTTCAACCACACAAGGGAGACTCAAGGGCTGAAAATTTGCCACCTAGAAAGGCAAACCTATCATACTTGAGTGAGACAAAAGAAAAAGGAAATGAATCCCTAAATCAAAGGGACCTTGTCCCTCGTCTTAAGAACATTTTATCATGATTTTCAAAATACAAATCTCCTTTTGCTATGCATATCTTGAATAAGGGAGAGGAAGACAAAAACATGAGTTATCTTTCCCCAAAAACAACCAAGTGCATCCTAAATGTGATAAAGTAGACCCATGATCATGAAAGGTGAACCACTAGATAGTTTATTTAAGCAAAACCCACCCTTATAAAATTATAATTTTGTCCAAGTGAGGGAGAGAAAAAATAGAAGCAAGGTAAAGTGAGGAAATGAGAGAAAGAGGGGAGAAGAAAGGAAGGAAGAAGAAGGAGAAGTCTAGACGACTAAGTTCTCAAGGTAAGTTAGCTAAATTTCCACTTGAATCCATCTTTTCTCTTCATCCTTAGGGTTCAAAACTCACCCTCCTTTTCCAATTTAAGTTGCTAGAAAAGATAAGGAATGGGAGGAATCTTGATACTTCTTTCAAGAGGAAACAAGAAAAAGAATTCACTGAGCTAGGGAGATCTTTAGGTAGGTTTAACAATATCTCTTTTTGAAGAAAATATTTGAAATTGATAACATTTATATGGGATTTTTATCCTAGAACTTTGATGAAAATTTCTACTTTGATGATTGGTCATGGATGTTTCTATATCATGTTACATGTTATCTTGCATATGATGGATGTTTTGAACATTTCGGTTGGTGTGGAAAGTTCTGCATAGGTATGGCTGTGGGTGGTAAAATTTTAGGATTTTTATGTTGTTATTTTGTATATTTGAATGTGGTGAAAAATTGATGGAAAATGATTTGATGTAAATTAGGAAGAAAATGGAAGAGGACGTAATATAATGATGAACTAAAACCTTAGGAAAGATTTGGTTAGGAAACTGGATTTTGGTGTAATTAGGGAAGCTTCTGTTTTTGAAATTTTGAGAAGAAACATTTAAGAATTAAAAGAAATGGTTTAATGAAAAATATAGATCTATGTCTTACGAATATTTAGCCATTGGAATCACTTAATTTAAGGTACATATGAGGGAGATATTGTCTGATTTGTAAGCAGTGGTCAGAAAATGGTTAACCAGGTAAGAATCTATTAGGTACGCTTCTGTCTTTGAATTTTTGGGATAAATCTGTAGGGAATTAAAAGAAATGCTTAACATGATAAATATAGATATATGTCTCACTAATTTGTAACCATTGGAATCATTGAAATTGGTATCATTATGAGGGAGATATGGTCAGATTAGTAAGTAGAGGTCAAAATCTAGCTAACCAGGGAAGAATTTGTTAAGAATGCTTCTATGTTTAAATTTCTAGGAAAACTATCATATATCTATAGGCTCCGAAATCACTTAATTTAGAGTCTATATGAGGGAGATATGGCTGATTAATGAGTAAATGTTAGAATCAATCTAAAATCTAGGGTGGTAAATGTAAGCATTTTTTTTATTTTCTGGGAATAATTAGTAAGAAATCTAAAGAAATTTTAAACATGAAAGTTATATATAATTTTCTTATCCTTTTATAGGATATGGTATAACCTTAATTGGAGTTCGTAGGAGGGAGATTTGGTTAGATTAGTTAGTAGAGGTCTGAACCTACTTGATAAGAAATAACATTGAAAGTGAGGGATTACTAACACCATGATTACTTAAGATTTCACTAAAATGTTCAGCATAAGGGTTTTAGAGGATTGTCGTATCTTTCAATGGACACCAAGATCACCTCAATGGATTTAAAATGAGGGTTTTATGCTCTTTTTAGTGAGAGAGGAAAATAATATTTAAAAAAAAAGAAGAATCTTATAAATGAAAATAATAAATGACTAGTCTATGCCATAGCCATTGCCATTGCATGAACTCCTTACCATCTTAAGTGTTTAATTTTGACAGGAAAATATTTTATAAATTGATATTTGAAATGATTATGTTCATGGCATGATTACCAATGATTTTTGGTAATGATTATATTTTGATGAAAAATTATGGCATATGAGTATAATGAACTTACTTGTTATTGAAATCATATGTTTGGCTATTAATGTGAAAAGAAAAGAAAACAAAATGAGCACGGTCACATAGCGGTTTGTGTGGTGCACCAGTAGGGGACACCGTACCAATGGCTATGATTATGTTAATGAGAAAAGAAAGTGTGCCATGTTGGACGGAGCGAGAAAAGCCCGTACCGAAGAGTAGAAAGTACTCACGCTTACTAGGGTAGCTTGATATAAAAATAAATTGATAGCTATCATAAGATATTTTGAAAATAGTTATTCATGCCATGTAACCTAATCTTTATTATTATTATTATATCATCATCTATTTTATTTTATTTTATTTTTCCTCTTGGATTTGGGTTTATTTCTACCCATTATGGGCTTATTCCTACCCATTTTCTTTGCTTTGGATAAAATTCTACCTTTCTTGGAGGGCGTGGTCACATTTTCATAATTTTTGGGCTATTGGTCCAATTACTATATCCTAGTCCAAGTCTATGTTTTATTTCTTGCTTAGGTTATCCAATGGCTTGCTAGAAACTTATGTGAAGTGGAAAAACTCTATATGAAGTGTCCATAGGTAAAAGCCCAATGTATGGGTAAAGATTTTAAACTTAGTAACTCTAGTTCTTGAATTAGGAAAAATTACCCTAATTCAATGTTCTTGAAATTTTAAGACCTTTACTTGTTTCTAAAAATTTATCTTCCTTATCCAAGAATTTTGCATCTCTTTAGTATGTTATTTCTAATTTCTTTCCTATTAGGTTTTCCTTCTTTATTTGTTCTCTTAATGTTAGAAACATTTTCTATGCATATACATAAGGTGAAGAATTTCTAAGGACTATATTTCGTTAGATATCTAAAATATTGTCTAATAAATTTTTATTTCCTTAATTAAATTTTTATGTACCTTTATCAATAAAAGAAATGAAATTAGGGATGTTACAGGTAGAATGCCTGATCACCAATTTATCACGTCTTAGGTATTTAATTGAGGAACTAAAAGGTGAAAGTTAAAACCGGAACCAAATAGTTAATTAGGGATATCTTAATCATGAAAGTAGTTTAAGGTTCTCTAGGAATGAATTAATTAGTGGAAAAGAGAAAACTGACTAATTGTATTCTATGGTTGGCATAGAACTTAATGGACCTAGGTTGAACTAAGAACCATAAAAGTAGGCAATTGGATTAACCTAAGTACGATTAGTAATGCTTGAAAGAGGTTGCTAGTTAATTAAGGCTAAACCATCACCAATTACCTAGATAATTGCAATTAGAGGTACATGTTGAATATCATAAGTGTGGTGAACCCTAACCCTAGGCTTTTATTAATTGGATTACTTATTAGTTTAATTGTGACCAACTTTCTATTATATTACATCGATTTAGATAGCATATTTTGTATCATTCTATTAGTTGATAATTGTTCTATGTGGGATACAACCTGTACTCGTCGGACTAGCTACAGCTACGCCATGTGCTTGCAATTATTTATAAAACATACACAACAAGTTTTTGGCACCGTTGCTGGGAACAATCGTCAATATTAGATATATTGCAAAATAGTTAGACTAAATCACTCTTTTAATTTTTCTACATAATTTTATCTTGCTGATTTTTGCCTCTTTTCTTCCTTTATAGGTGTGTTTCTCTTTTATGCGATGAGAACGTGAGTTCGCCACAGAATTATATCTGAAAATTGAACACACACTACGAAAGAGAAATAGAAGACAGCAACAAGAACATTCTGCACCTACCATGGCGGAGAGAGATAACCGTTCTCTTAAGGATTTCAACGCCCCAAATGCTCATGGCCTGAATCCCAGTATTGTCAAACCAATCGTTGAGGCAAATAACTTTGAGCTAAAGCCTTCTCTTTTGTAGATGGTTCAGTATAATCAATTTGGAGGGTCACTTACTGAAGACCCTAATCTCCACTTATTAGTATTTTTAGAATACTGTGATACTTTGAAGCTGAATAGAGTATCTTCTGATGCCATTAGACTGAGATTGTTCCCTTTCTCTCTAAGGGACAAGGCCCATGCATGGTTGGATTCTCTTCCATCAAGGTCAATAACTACATGGCAGCAACTTCCTCAAGCATTCTTGGCCAAGTACTTCCCACCAAGTAAGACAGCCCACCTTAAAAATCAGATAACTACTTTTGCGCAAAAAGATGGGGAGTCTTTATATAAAGCTTGGGAGAGATTTAAAGATCTCCTCAGAATATGCCCACACCATGGGTTGGAGAAGTGGCTTATAGTCCATACATTCCACAATGGACTAATTTACAACACCCGTATGTCTGTGGATGCTACAGCAGGAGGGGCCATTATGAACAAAACAGTGGATAAGGCCTATGAGTTAATTGAATATATGACTCAAAATCACTACTCCTGGTCTAGTGAGAGGCAGCCATCAAGAAAACCATCAGGTATGTATAAATTTGATGCATTTAATCATCTAACTTCCAAATTTGATGCCTTGTTTCAAAAATTAGATAAGTTAAGCATCAATGCTGTTGGTTCCCCTTCTCAATCTCCTACATGTGAGATTTGTGGAGGTGTTGGCCATGTAGCCAATGAATGCTAGCTTGGAAACTCTGCACCTCAGGATTGTGAGCAGGTAAGTTTTGTGAATAACCAAATAAACAATCCCTAGAACAACACCTACAATCTAGGCTAGAAAAATCACCCAAATCTTTCATACAAGATAAATACAAATCAGCCTTAGAATAATTTTAGGCAACCTCTTGGGTTTCAAAATCAGAGGCCATTCAATCCTCCTCCATAGCCTAAGTCAAATTTGGAGGCTTTGATGAAAAATTTCATCACCACACAGAGTAAACATAATGATGAATTTAAAGCCCAGAATCATTCAATGAAAGAGGCCATAAAGGACTTAGCCTCTAAAGTTGAGTCACTTGCTACACATAATAAAATGCTAGAAACTCAGATAGCACAGCAAGCGAGTTCTTCAAACAAAAACTTGGACAAATTCCCTGGCCAACCTGAGAATCCAAGAGAACATTGCAAGGCTATCACTTTGAGAAGTGGTAAGCAATTAGGTGAGTCAATGGAAAAAGAGGAAGACAAGGGGGAAGAATTGCGAGATGTGCCTGGACAAGGAACCGTAGAAGAAGAGCAAGTTAGTGAAAGGAAAGAGGAAAAAGAGCTTAAATATATCGGTCCTAAACCATACAAGCCACTAGTTCCTTTCCCCCAGAGACTAGCTAAAGACAAATTAGAAAAGCAGTATGGAAAATTCCTTGATGTGTTGAAAAAGCTGCACATTAATATTCCATTCTTGGAAGTTGTCTCTCTAATGCCTTCTTATACTAAATTTCTGAAGGAAATCCTCTCTAACAAGAGAAAGATTAAGGAGTATGCCACAGTTGCATTAACTGAAGAGTGTAGTGCATTGATCCAGAATAAATTACCTCCTAAACTTAAGGACCCTGGAAGCTTCTCTATACCTTGTTCCATTAGAGATGTACACATTACTAGAGCCTTGTGTGACCTTGGAGCAAGTGTGAGTCTTATGCCATTATCAATATGCGAGATGCTTTAGATGGGAGATTTAAAGCCTACTACTATTTCCCTCTAGTTAGCGAATCGATTTGTTACTCATTCGGTAGGTATATTAAAGGATGTTCCTCTAAAGGTAGGTAAATTTTTCATACCTATTGATTTTGTTGTTTTAGAGATGGAGGAAGATAACTAAATCCCCATCATTCTTGGAAGGCCTTTCCTAGCCATTGTAGGTGCAATTGTTAATGTAAAAGATGGGAAGCTTTCCTTGAATGTAAGGGATGAAAAGATTGAGTTCAATTTAAATGATGCAATGAAATGCCCATCTTTAGGTGATTCTTGTTGCATGATTAATGTAATTGAGCAGAATATTGTTGATAATGCAATAAGTTTTTGTTTTACTAACCCACTAGAGCTTTGCCTTGTGGATAGTCCTATTTCTTGTGCTTAACAGGTAAAAGCTTATGCATATGCTTAAATGCTTGATGAGAGTCCCATGCTCACCTCAAAAGTAAAAGCTGAAAAGCTGGAATTGGATCTCAATCAAAAATCAACAACTATTAAGGAAATTAAGGCACCTAAGGTAGAACTCAAACCATTTCCATCCAATTTAAGGTATGAATTTCTGGACCCTGACTCTTCATATCCAGTAATTGTGAATGCTGATTTGAATGCTAATGAAACTAGTAAGTTATTGGAAGTGCTCAAAAAGTTTAAGAAAGTGATTGGATATAGTATTGATGACATAAAAGAGATTAGTCCATCTATTTGCATGCATCGCATTTTACTTGATAATGATCATAAACCTTCTTAGGAGCACCAAAGGAGACTAAATCCAAACATGAAAAAGGTAGTCAAGAAGGAAGTGCTCAAATTGCTTGATACAAGTATTATCTATCTTATTTCAAATAGTGAATAGGTAAGCCCTGTTCATGTAGTTCCTAAAAAGGAAGGTATAACTGTTATTAAGAATGACAATGATGAATTAATTCCTACTAGAGCTATTATGGGTTAGCGTATGTGCATTGATTATAGAAAATTAAATTAGGCCAATCCTAAGGATCACTTCCCTTTGCCCTTTATTGATCAATTGCTGGAAAGACTGGCTAAACATTCACATTTTTGTTATCTAGATGGATATTCAGGATTCTTTCATATCCCTATCCATCCAGACAACCAAGAAAAGAAGACATTCACATGCCTTATGGCACCTTTGCATATAGAAGGATGCTATTCAGATTGTGTAACACACCAGCCACTTTACAAAGGTGTATGATGGCTATTTTCATAGATTTTATTGAAGATATAATGGAAGTATTTATGGATGATTTTTCTGTCTATGGTATCTCATTTGATAATTGTCTAAATAATTTGACACAGGTACTTAAAAGATGTGAAGTCAACCTAGTACTAAACTGGAAAAAATGCCATTTTATGGTAAGGGAAGGAATAGTACTTGGACACTTGGTGTCTAAGAGAAGGATTGAGGTGGACAAAGAAAAAATTGAGGTAATCCAAACAATGCCATTACCATCAAATGTTAAGGAAGGGAGGATTCTTGGGCATGTAGGCATTTATAAAAGATTTATCCAAGACTTCTCCAAATTTTCTAAACCCTTAACTAATTTGCTTATTAAGGACATTCCATTCTTATTTGATAATGACTGCTTACATGCTTTTTGTAGGTTAAAGGAGGCACTAATATCTGCACCAATCATCCAACCTCCTGATTAGAGCCTATCCTTTGAGATCATGTGTGTTGCAAGTGACTATGCTGTGGGAGCTGTACTTAGACAAAGAAGAGATAAAAAGCCTTACGTTATTTACTATGCAAACAAGACCTTAGATGAAGCCCAAGTCAAATACTGCACCACAGAATAGGAGCTCTTGGTAGTAGTGTTTGCAATTGAAAAATCATGCTAATATTTGCTAGGATCCAAAGTCATTGTATACATAAACCATGCTACAATCAAATATTTGCTAAGTAAGAAGGATGGCAAGCCAAGATTGATTAGATGGATCCTTTTATTACAGGAGTTTGATCTTGTGATTCAGGATAAGAAAGGAACAGAGAATGTAGTTGCAGACCATCTTTCAAGGCTAAGGCAAGATTTAATGAAAGATGATAAAGATGAGCTACCTATAGATGATTCTTTTCTTGATGACCAACTCTTTGTAGTCACTCATACCGATGCTCCTTGGTATGCAGATTTTGTAAATTATCTGGTATGCAGGATTTTACCTGAAGGGTTGAGCTACCATCAGAGAAAGAAATTTTTCTCTGATATCAAGTCATACGACTAGGATGATCCATGTCTTTACAAATGGTGTGCATATGGCATCTTTCGTAGGTGTATTCCAAAGGAAGAGGTACATAGTGTCATATTTCATTGCCATAACTCACCTTGTGGAGGCCATACTAGCACCTTAAAAATTGTAGCTAAAATTCTTCAAACTGGTTTCTATTGGCCTTCACTTTTCAAAGATGTGCATACTTTTGTAAAAGCTTGTGATCAGTGTCAAAGAATTAGCAATATATCAAGGAGGAATGAGATGCCCCTAAACAATATTTTAGAAGTAGAAATATTTGATCTTTGGGGTATTGATTTCATGGGCCCCTTTCCATCTTCATGTGGGAATAAGTATATCCTAGTAGCTGTGGATTACGTGTCTAAGTGGGTAGAAGTAGTGGCATCTACCACTAATGATTCTAGAGTGGTTGCCAAGCTCTTCAAGAGAGTGATTTTTTCAAGATTTGGAGTACCCCAAGCTGTAATAAGTGATGGTGGTTCCTACTTCACTGAGCAACAATTTTAGAATCTCTTGAAGAAATCTGGAGTCACTCATAAAATGGCTTTAGCTTATCATCCCCAAACAAGTAGACAAGTTGAGATATCCAATAGGGAAATCAAGGAAATCTTGGAGAAGACTGTATCAAAGGCAAGAAAAGATTGGTCTCTCAAGCTTGATGATGCATTATGGGCTTACAGAATAGCATATGAGACACCAATAAGCACCACACCCTTTCGATTAATATATGGAAAACCTTGTCACTTGCCAGTAGAGCTTGAACATAAGGCATATTGGGCAATCAAGACAATTAATTTTGATTTGACAGCTGCTAGAAAAAGGAAATGCCTGCAATTGAATGAGCTAGATGAGCCGAGACTGGATGCATATGACAATGCTAGGTTGTATAAAGAAACAATAAAAAGATGGCACTATAAGCACATCTTGAGGCATCAATTTCAAGTAGGAGATTAGGTCCTACTATTTAATTCAAGGTTGAAGCTTTTTCTTAGAAAGCTTTATTCTCATTGATCAAGTCCATTCCAAGTGAGTCAAGTTTTCCCATATGAAGCAGTGGAAATTTGGAGTGAAACCTCTAGAACCTTCAAATTTAATGGACAACACCTCAAGCACTTTGTCACGGGACAACCGATTGAAAAGAGAGCCACCCAAGTTCTCTTGGAGCCCTCATCAATCCAATAAAGGGCAAGGGAGTCGAGCTAATGACTTAAAACAAGCGCTTTGTGGAAGGCAACCCACATTTTAATTTTTAAGTTTCTTTTTGTTTTTTTTTCTTGTTATTAGTTTTAGTTTTTATCTTTAATTTAGTTAATTTTTTAGGTTAGAAATTTAATGAGTGTTTTCATCTAATTTTCAGGTCCATTCCCATGTGCCCAAGGTTGAATTAAAGGATGAAAATCAAGGGAAATTAAAAAGGATCAAAAGCTGTAGCAATTTTTGAAGAAAAGTGAGTTCTAGCATCAAACACGGGTAGCCCGTGCCACAGGGTACACCTGTGCTTCAAGCACGGGCCACGATTTAGAGATTTTGGCACTTCACGCACCAAGCACGGGCAGGTCGTGTCACCAAACACGGTCGTGCCTCACGTCGAAGACCCAGCACTCCCTCCCCATGTTCCTCAACACAGGCCAAATCCAGAATTTTTGGGTTTCCATCGCAAAGCATGGCCAGGCCGTGTCTCCCACCATGGCCGTGCTTTATATTTTTACAAACACTTCCACCCTATGCCATCCAACACAAACAACTCTCCAGAATATTTGAGGATCCAACTCAAAGCACGGCCGTGCTTCAGGCCCAGGTAACTATTTTTCCCACGTTTTTCTTATTTTCTTCTCTCGTGTTTCAGTATATCCTCATCTTGCCCTAGCCCGTGCCTCACCCAGTTGAATCGTGCTCTTTTCCCTTCCTTTCCCAACTCCATCTTCTTCCTCAATCTTCTCCACACCCGTGCCCTAACCTAATCCCTCTCCCTCTTGGCTACCCCATAACCAAAAATTTCCCATTCCAATGCTCCCCTTCTTCTCCACTCCCTTACTCGAATCCTTCCTCTACACCCAAGCCATTCTCCCATGACCTCCCATCCCCTTTACCCATCTCCAAATTTACCCTTGCCCTAGCCAAGAAAAAACCCTGAAATCATCCCCATAAATCCCAGCTTTCCCAAACCCAGAAACACCTCCCCAGTAACCGACACCCTTTTTCCCTACACCAGCCTACTCGAAGCCCCCATTCCCACATTCCCCTGCATTACCTCCTGCTGCATTAAAGATTGCTATTTTCCAGTTACTCCTTGCTACATCCCCATCATACATCACCCTGGTAATTGTTGATTTCTTGTAATTTCTTTAAATTTCTGGATTAGAATTCTGGACTTGTTGATTACATTGGTTTGTTGCCAAAATTTTGGCTTTTTATTACTTCACTTAGCTTCATTTGATGGACTTACTGCATTAAATTTTCTGGACTTCACTTGTCTTGCATTGAGCATATTTGCTATCAAATTGCTACCCTTGATTAGCCACTAAATGCTGGATAAATTTTGCCTGCTTATATAGGTTTTCATGTTGCTTAGTGTTCTGATTTATTAGTCTCAGTCTCTGCACTAAAACTACCTTCCAATTGTTAGATTTGCTGAATGGTTTATATCCATTATATTAATTGATTGGTTGATTGCTTTACTTCATTGGATAATTGTTTTGGTAAAAAAAATATTCTCCTCCTGGTTAATGCTAGTTAATGCTATTTGCTCAACCTATGATTCACTAAATTACCTTGGTACTTTTAGGAAAACAAAGACAGCATTGGCAATATTTGAGTGCAACAATTTTCTGAAATTGCATTACTCTATATTGCCTTGATTCTCAACTCCCCAGAGTGCACTAAAAACAGCTTTGCATAATCGGCCTTGTTTAGTCTACATTTGGTTTAGCTGAAATTGTCACTTAATGGTTATTTTAACTTGATTTTTCTTGGCATTTTCTAGCTAAACCTGCATTGGATATTGGAATACAACCTCCTGTTAAAGTTGCACTTCCATTTGCACTAGAGCATTGTTTGGAATTTTTTAATATATGCTAAAATACTGATAGCTACACCATCTTGGATTTGGAATTGGACTTGAATTTGTTGAGTTATTATTTGAATTTGGTTTAATTGTCAATAGTTGCTTCTGTTCTTGAACTTGAGATTGCTCTGAATTCTCTGTATTAATTTTGGGTCTTGTTCATCCAACTTCCCCTTTTGAGTTATATTTGTATATATTTATAAATGGGCCCCAAAAGAGCCAGAACTGGCCAATCCTCCTCCCAATCCCAGCAACCCTATAGAGGACGAATTCAAATACCATCTCAACTTCCTCACCAAATCAATGAATATGGTATTGTGTTTGTTGATGATAGTCAACGGACATGATACGATACTCTAGTTAAACGGGGAATGCTGAGTACCTGGTACTTGGATGAGGAATGTTTGGACTGGTTAGGCCTTTTAACTGACGTCTGCTACCTAGTTGATAGGATTGGGTGGACTACATTCATTGGCCTACGTTACCCGGCCTATGCTAGGACTACCTTAGAGTTTTTTAGTTCAGTTAATGTGGTCCTATTTCGGGGTCCCGACGTCGACCAAGGCCGCATTAACTTTAGACTATTTGACCGATCATTTAGTTTAACATTGGTTGAATTTTATGCATTATTTCGATTGCCTCCCGGGGAAGCAAGATTAGTCCCCTCAAGTTTTCTTGCCCAACATTTTTGGAACTCTATTTCTATTGGGGGGCAATATGATGCATCGAGTTCAAAAACCTCTTTTATTTGTAATCGCACTTTTAGATATTTACAATGCCTAATGGCTCATACCGTTTTTGATAGAGTTGAAAGTGATGGGGTTGCAAATAAAAGAGAGATTTATTTTCTTTGTGCCATGATACATGGTCATAAGGTGGATACTGGCGCCTTCATGGCCTAACAGATGGCCAGGGTAGGTAATGCCATGAATGACAAAGTGGTCATAGGGGGCCTGGTAACTGCAATAGCTAAAGGGCTAGGATTTGAGGCAAATTTCTAAGGTTTGCAACCAATAGTTGGCAGTAGTAGGATTGATTTAGAATCTTGTTTGCATATGAAATTAATTGTGAAATGAAATGCTGACTATTGGTTGCATCTCAGAGGCCATAATATCTTTTGCCTCCCTAACCCCATTAGGACTGCAGTTACTAATGAAGAGAACTAGATCTACCCTCTAGAAGAGGGTAGAGAGGGTGATAATGATTTTGAGGGGGATGACTTCCCCCATGAGCCAATTTTGGCTCTACCACCCCCACCCTATTTTCAGCAACCTAACACTGTAGGTCCTTCATACATACTAAAAGAAGATCAAAACTCTATCTCCTCATGGCTTAGCCAAGTTGAGGAGGAACAACTATCGCAAAGGGCTACCCTGCATGCAATGCAAGAATCAATCCAAATCATGGAGGGAATGATGAATGACTGGTACAGCTGGCACCTGAGCTAGAATCCTCCACCTCCTCCTCTAGACGACCAGTGAGCAAGTAAGTCACTTATCCCTTTGCCTGTTCTTTCTTTATTACTAACATTGGGGACAATGTCAAGTTTAAGCACAGGGGAGTAGACTTTAGCTTTTGATTTTCACTGGCTAAGTATATAATTTGCATTGGATGAACTTTTCATTTGCACTTGCTATTTTCACTAGTTGATTTAGTTGTCTTTTGCATGTATATACTGTACACATTACATCTCTCTTATTTTATTGCAAAATCACATAGTTTGCTGTTTTAGAGATAGATTGATGTAATATAGGTTAATTTTAACTCATGAACATGTGATGCACAATAGGATATGAAATAGGTAGTTTAAATTTTAGTCTCTCTCTTCTAGGATTAAACCTCTAAATTTTTGAAAAAAATCTCTTCTATTGTATTGTGAATTGTATGCATTTATTGATTTTTAACACTATGAGAGTATGAAGGCTAGGAGAGGTGAAAATTGAGGGAATATAAAACTCAAAAAGTTTTCACTTTGAGTACCCCTTCAAGGCACCAAAAAGGCCTTAATATGAGTACCTAGCTACCTTTACCCTAGTGAGATGGAGTATAAAATGCACTCACTGCATATTTCTATAAAAAATGATGAATGAAATAGACAAAAGAAAAATGATGAGAAATAAAAAGAATTGAGTGAGAGATAAGCAAAGGTTTTAGCATGGGGAAGTTAATAAAGGGGAAAATTGAGTGTTTAATGGTAATATTTTATCCCTTAATTAGTAGTAAACTTGTGATTATTTTCTTGCATTTGGTTATGCTTTGCTTTGGATACTGCTTTGGTTTGTTTTATGTTTGTAAGAGAACAAAAAAAAGCCAAGAAGCAAGGAAAAACACTCATGAGAGGAGCCATATGGACTTGGAACATGCTGAGGAGGAAGCAAGGAGGCAACCTTAAAGAAATTGGCAAATTCTAAGCCTACCAGCTTGAAGCACGACCAGGCCGTGCTCTGTGCGAGAAGTGGAGAATTTCCTAGATTTCCAATCCAAAGCGTGACCGCACTTTGTGTTCGTACAAACATGATTTTAAGGGTTTTGAGCGGCCAAGATGTTATATATACATGGGGGAAACACAGGGAGAGACATCCAAACTCATACAGACATCTTAGACTCGGATTTTAGGCTTAGAAAACACTCTTAGATTAGATTTTTACTAGAATCATTGTTGAATTCATGTTCTAGAGTAAGATTTACAGCAATTGAAGCATTGTATTTCATCTTTACATTCTGCAAACTAGGTTTCATCTTTCTACTTTAGTTCTCTACTTCTACTTCTACTCATTCTCTTGAATTGTATTGAACTTGAATGATTTACTTAATGAATATGATTTTGGCTTATGTTTCTATGATGTGTGAGTAGATATTGATATAGGGATTCGGTAAACCCACTTATGGTATGATGATACTGCATTGTTGAGTTGAATGTTGGAACCCTAATTGTGATTACTTCTAGATTAATTAGGATTAACTATTATGTGCATGAATGAGAGTTGGTAGAATGCTTGATCACCAATTTATCATGTCTTAGGTATTTAATTGAGGAACTAAAAGGTGAAAGTTAAAACCGAAACCAATAGTTAATTAAGGATATCTTAATCACGAAAGTAGTTTAAGGTTCTCTAGGAATGAATTAATTAATGGGCAAGAGAAAACTGACTAATTGTATTCCAGGGTTGGCATAGAACTTAATGGACCTGGGTTGAACTAAGAATCACGAAAGTAGGCAATTGGAATAACCTAAGTACGATTAGTAATGCTTGAACGAGGTTGCTAGTTAATTAAGGCTAAACCATCCCCAATTACCTAGATAATTGCAATTAGAGGTACATGTTGAATGTTGAATATCATAAGTGTGGTGAACCCTAACCCTAGGCTTTTATTAGTTGGATTATTTATTAGTTTAATTGTGACAAACTTTCTATCGCATTACATCGATTTAGATATCATATTTTGTATAATTCTAGTAGTTGATAATTGTTCTTTGTAGGATACGACCCGCACTCGCCGGACTAACTATAGCTACACCGTGCTCTTATGGTTATTTATAAAACAAACACAACAATATGCATTGAAAATCTATTCTTTTTACTTAATGCTCAAGCGTGTTACAGCTCTCAATACACTCAAATAACTCATTTGCTATACTCATAGTGACCGATCGATTCTAGTCACCATAGTGATCAGAAAATGTGAGTTCATCACCCATCTACCTCTTCACATTACTATTGTCAACCAGTTGGAGCAGCCTTCTCTTAGCTTACTCAGGCTAATAGAGAGTCCCCTACTCAGTATCGTCAAAAGCCATACAACTTGTCGATATTCATCTATACATATAAATACATATATACAAATGCATATTCATCAAATAAAATGTATAATTATAAAGAAACTCGCCATGTGCTTTATGCTTGTCATTCAATCAAAATTATCAACTCTATAGCTTTACAAATCAATGCCTCGTGCACATAATATTCACTTTACCAAATAATGATAAATACATTTAGAACAACATATTCAATGAGTTTCAAAATCTAT